>BPTQ01000006.1:227290673-227475129 GCA_019973895.1 Chrysanthemum seticuspe | reverse complement strand
AATTATGACTTGTACTAAGACTATTTACAAGGAATCAACTCCGACTCTGATTATTTAAGTTTTGTTTACTATACCAACTATTTTTCCGAAAACTACTTGAAAGTTTGTTTAAGAGTTTTGAACTTTTTGTAACGTAAAGAGAACTTTAACGTTATGTTTCTTTCCTCCTTTCAAAAGTTTGATTCTTTGGTACATTTTTAGGTCTTAAAGGACTTAAAGTACTTAAAAAACTTTATTTGCTAAATTAATTTGGCCACACAAACCGCTAATTCATCATTTCTCATTTGAATATCATCAATAACATTAACATCAGAATTACTTGTAACCAAATTACTTTTCACATGCATATCAGAAATATGTTTTTTCAAATTGTTGATAGTCGAGTTGTTGGCTTGAAGCTGAGCTTTTAAATCGTTTATTTCAAAAAATTCATGAAATTCAGGAAATTCTGGATTTTTACATGGTTTCTTAGTTTGAAAACTTTCCTCCTTTCTTTGTATTGCAATTTCAAGAGAAATGCAATGTTTTTCAAGTTTTGAGAATTTGTTTGAAAGTTCATCAAAAGCCTTTTTATCAACCATATCATTTGTTTTGAATTTATTAGTCTCAGCCTCAACTAAGGAACATTTATCAGAATCATGTTCAGTATTAAGATCAGTTTGTTTAGGTACATTAGCATATGCACTATGTTGAACAGTTAATGGTACCTCATCACATGACACCTGCTCATTTGTCGGTCTGATATTTGCATCCACATCATGTGTAATAAGAGTCACTGAACAACTGGCTGTTTCAAACTTAATCGCCTCTGAGCCTCTATATTCAGTGTCAACTGATCCATCATCCGATGCCTTACCGATCTCAACACTACTATCTATTGGTTGTACCCGACATTCATTCACCTTTCTGATCACCGCATCCACTTCTTGTGTGACCGGAATTACTGAGTAGCTGGTTACATCATTCTTAGCTGTCTCTGATATTCTGCATTCAGCAACACCCGACCTTTCAACTGATATATTACCCGACTCATCACAACTATCTCTCAACTGCACCTGACACTCATCCACTTTTTCATCTTTATGTGTAACTTCCTCAATGTACTTCTCCACATTATCCATGAGTTGGATGAATGTCTCAATGAACACGCTAATTTCCATTCCAGTGTGTCTCTTGAAAGACATTTCAGTCAGGTCTTGATCATAATCTGATGTAAATTCCCCACTTATGAATGACTGAAATTGGTTGTGGATCACTTGAAGTGCAGCACTGGAACTATCCTTTTGAACCTTTTCTTTATCAAGTTGTTGTTCTAATTGTTCTAAGTTCAATAGTAATGTTCCCGTTAATGTGGATAAGTCTTGACGGAAAATGGCAATGCATGTTAGTTCCATTCTTATCGGTGTGAGTAACATGAGGTGTGAGTGAAGTTGTTGATAAGGTTCAATGCTACTTTCCTTTTGCATGGCATTCTGTAGCCTGAACAGGTGCAAATCTTTCTCATTGGACTCAGAGCATGAAGAACTCACATCATCATTGATTGATTCAATCATCTTTAATCGTTTAGTGTAGCATACATTATCATTGTTGTCCACAACATCATACAATTTAAGTACTTCTGAAATTACTAGGTCAGTAGTGTAAGACATGATGTTGTAGTATACACGGGATTTTACAAGTCTATGATTTAAACCGAGAAATAGATTCTTTCACGGGATTTTACAAAATCAAGAAGAAACCGTGATATAGAGACCAATAGAACATGTTAAGATAACTGATGGATCAACACAATGATAGACAATTGTGTGTTTGGTCTTATGGCTGTTTGTAGGATTAGCAGAGATGTTGTTTGGTTGAGATTTGGATTGGTTTATGCACGATTTTTCGAAGAAATTTAGGTCAAAAAGCATAAAAACCTCAATAACTTCTGTTCGGAGCAGATTTAGTTCATTCGGCGTGCCATTCTCCTCATTCTCACGGTCATTTTGATGGGTAGAACGCTGAAAACGGAGTTACGGATCAAAAGTTATAGCCGTTTGAAGTTTTGTCGGGAAAAGTCAACAAGTCGCTAGAGACAAGTCGCTATAAACCTTGAGAACAAGTCGCTAAGTCACCAAGTCGCTAAGAATCTTTGAACCAAGTTGCTAAGCACCAAGTCGCTAAGTATTATGACAACAAGTCGCTAAGCACCAAGTCGCTAGACACAGTTAAGTTGCTAAAGAACAACTCGCTAAGATCCAAGTCGCTAGTATCAAGTGGCTAACAATTTACACTACAACTTGCTAACAATTTCTGAAGCAAGTCGCTAACCTCACCAAGTCGCTAGCCGTAGTGGAGAATCCACTAACTTGTACTATTTTTCGGCTTGTCTCAATAGACAAGTCGCTAGGCTCAAGTCGCTAACAACAAACACTGTAACTCGCTAACTTTTACTGAAGCAAGTCGCTACGATGAAAAACACTACAAGAACCAAGTCGCTAGCAAGAAAAACTTCAAAAACACACTTTTCAATCCAAAACAAGCTCAACCACAGTGATTCAAGCTTTCCAAATCAAAACCCAAGCACTTACAATGATTCTAAACACAAAAGTACAATCAAAATCCAAACTTTAACACAAGAAATGATCCAAATGATGCAAAAACCACTAAACTTTTTCAAACCCAAAAACCATATAAAACCACTAGAAATCCAAGGATATGTAAGAGAGATGATCAAACCATGGCTCTTGATACCATTTGTAACATATTGGATTTCACAAACACATCACATAACAATATATGGGTCGAATTAGTTTAAGGTTCTAGAGAGAGAAAGTGGAAGATGGGAGCCTTTCTAGAGAGAGAAAGTAACAAAGAAAGAAAGGTTATATTAAGTGAAAGGTCCAAACCTCTACCTTGGGAGGTAGAGGGTATTTATAGTTACATACTACACGTCCTCCTTTGGACTGTGGATCAGGCATACAGTGGGTAAAGACCCGTCCGTCCTCCACGGTGTTGCTCTAAACTAAATAACTAATAAATAACGTAATGTCTACGAGCTAACATATGCTAGACTAGAGTTGGGGTGACCGACTCTTCACTATGGATTTTCCAATTCCTAACAATCACTCCCCTTAAGATCCTTATGTACCTCCATCAGAAGAAGATTTGAAGAAATTGTTTGATCCGATGTTGATGAATATTATGAACCTCAAGCTAATGACAATTATGTACCACCAACTGCAGTTTCTTCTAATCCAACCAATATGAATGGTCCATCCGTTTCAATGACTTTATCTCAAGAAGCGCCAATTGCTGATCGCTCATCATCATCTTGGAATCCTCCATCTTCGGTTGTACATCATGGAAATGTAGCTGCTAATTATTAACCCCTTTGCTACCCCCGAAGATGCCCAGTTTGAAAACATATTTACCCCTGAACCAACACCTGAACCATCTTCATCAGGGGATCCAAACTCTGCTACATCAGTTCCTTACCATCAACCACATGAATATCTCAGAAAATGGACACATGATCATCCACTGGATAACATCATTAGGAACCCTTCTCACTCGGTTTCCACTCGTAAACAACTTGCTACTGATGCCTTATGGTGCTTCTTCAATTATGTATTATCAAAGATCAAACCTAAAGATGTCAAAATATCAATGTCTGAGGACAACTGGTTTAGTGCTATTCAAGAAGAAATCCATGAGTTCGATCGTCTTGATGTATGGGAATTAGTACCTGCTTCTGATTGTGCTATGATTATTACTCTTAAGTGGATCTTCAAAGTAAAGCTTGATGAGCACGGTGATGTTCTGAAGAATAAGGCAAGGCTAGTAGCTAAAGGATACCGATAAGAGGAGGGTATTGACTTTGAGGAATCATTTGCTCCGGTTGCACGAATTGAGGCTATCAGAATCTTCCTGGCAAATGCTGCTAGCAAGAACATGGTGGTTTATCAGATGCATGTAAAGACTTCTTTTCTTAATGGAGATCAAAGAAGTAGTGTACGTCAGTCAACCCGAAGGTTTTGTGAATCCAGAGCATCCTACCCATGTCTACCGCTTGAAGAAGGCCCTTTACGGTTTGAAGCAAGCTCCAAGGGCATGGTATGATACATTGTCAAAGTTTCTTTTGACAAATGGATTCAGCAAAGGAGCAGTTCATCCCACATTGTTCACTAGAAAGTCAGGCAAACACTTAATTCACGTTCAGATTTATGTTGATGATATTATTTTTGCCTCGACCGACCCTAATGAATGTGACCGATTTTCAAAGGAGATGGGCTCCAAATTTCAAATGTCTATGATGGGACAAATGTCATTTTTCTTGGGATTACAAATTTCACAAAGTCCTGGAGGCATTTTTATAAATCAATCTAAATATGCTAATGAAATCTTAAAGAAATTTGGATTTGATTCTTGTGACCCTGTTAACACTCCCATGGTAGAGCGTACAAAGCTGGATGAGGACCACTCAGGGATCATGGTTGATCAAACAACATATCGTAGCATGATTGGATCCCTGATGTACCTCACAGCCAGTAGACCTTATATCTGTTCGCTGTATTCATGTGTGCTAGATACCAGGCTAAGCTTACCAAAAAGCACCTTGAAGCGGTTAAACGGGTCTTTCGGTATCTCCAAGGAACCATTAACATGGACTTTGGTATCCGAAGGACACCGATATGTCACTAACAGCATATGCGGATACAGACCATGCATGGTGTCAAGATACACGTTGAAGTACGTCAGGAGGTGATCATTTTTTGGGAGATAAGTTTGTAAGCTGGTCTTCAAAGAAACAAATGAGTACATCTATATCCTCTACAGAGGCTGAATACATAGCCATGTCATCTTGTTGTGCTCAAATATTAAGGATGAGATCCTAATTATCTGACTATGGCTTTGTATTCAACAAAGTTCCTCTGTATTGTGATAACAAAAGTGCCATTGCTCTCTGCTGCAACAATGGTCAACACTCAAGAGCAAAGCACATTGACATTCGACATCACTTCATCAGGGAACAAGTGGAAAAAGGTGTGGTTGAACTATATTTCGTAAGGACTGAATATCAGCTGGCGGACATCTTCACTAAAGCTCTTCCTAGAGAACGGTTTGAGTTTATCCTTCCACGACTTGGCCTAAAGAGCCTACAACCTGCGACACTCAAACGTCTTCAGGAGGAAAACAAGGAGTAAAGGTGTTTCCTCATCTATTCTTTGTACATATTTTATCAAAAAGCAAAATACAAAATAATAAAACCAACAAAAAGAAAATAGAAAAATTTAAAATTTAAAAACCCATAAAAATCAGAAAACTTTGAAAAAAAAATCCAAAAATATTATTTTTCATATTATGTTATCTGGTTTCGATAACATCTACGGACTTTGATCTGTCATTCAAAGAATGGCACGGGTCTTTAGATGAAGTTCGAACGAAAGTAATAAATATAATTTGTCAAAATCTCTATCACTCAATCAACAACTTTGGTCATTGATTGAGGGGGAGAATATTTCAATCAAAACAAAAAGGTTATTTTTCAAACAATTGACACGTAAACGAGCAAGGTCTACATTTGGATAATCAAAAAGAACATTTTTTTGTACAATTGGATCCAGACCAATGCTAATATTGTGTTTCATAAGATACTTAAGCATGTTTGATCATTGGAGATTAAAGTTTCATAATCTGGTCCTTATCAGTTAAATGTTTTCAAAATCAGGTCACACTTGTCCTCAAAAAGCTTTCAAAAATAATTTAAATCAATTGAGATCACAAATCTCAAAGGGTTTGAAAATTATGATCGGGGGAGAATTTGTGATTTAAATTGGATATAAACTGATATTCTATAAGTGGTTTTAGAAATATAAGAACAAGCACTCCTCCCTACATGTGCCAAACGATTTAAAATTTTCCATGCACATGTTAAGGGGGAGCATTTATCTTAAACCAAAAAGGATTGAAACGTGATTGATTTGACTCAAAGTGCAGGTTCCCTCTAATATGTGCAAAACTCTTTCAAATCTCGATGCACATATTGAGGGGGAGCAATCATAAGAAAACCACATCCTTCCCAAAATGTTTTATCCAAAGTATTTAAAATACTAGAATTGATCGGGGAAGTAATGTTGATCATTTTAGAAAATGTTTGTTGATCCCAGTTGAGCAAACGATCCTTATAGAAACTGACTTAATAATAACGTGTTAAATATTACGCGGAATATAATACTTAATCTTAAGAAGAAGAACCATAGTAATCACTAAACACCTCAATTATATTAATAACGAATACTCTAACCAGTATTAGGGTTTTACAACCTTGAAGTGTATCGACCTTAGATATATCAAAACACACTGTTAGGATTTAGTAAATCCAGTTATTAAAGAGTCGGTCACCTCAAGTATATGTAATCGTTAGAAAGCTCGTAGTCGTAGATTAGTTAATGTTTAGTAGTATTTAGTTAAGTAACACCGTGGAGGACGGACGGGTCTTTACCCACTGTATGCCTGATCCAAAGCCCGTAGGTGGCGATTTGTGTAAGACTATAAATACCCTCTACCTCCCAAGGTAGAGAGTTGGAGCTCATAATAAGATTTTTCTTTCTCTCACTAAAGTTCCCAACCTCTAACTTTCTCTCTCTAAAACCATAGTATACGCCTCTTTGATCTTTGGTTTAGTGTGTTTGTGAAATCCAATATGTTACAAATGGTATCAAGAGCCATGGTTTGATCATCTCTCTTACATATACTTGGATTTCTAGTGGTTTTAGATGGTTTTTTGAGTTTGAAAAAGTTTAGTGGTTTTTGCATCATTTGGATCATTTCTTGTGTTAAAGTTTGAATTTTGGGTATACTTTTGTGTTAAGAATCCTTGTAAGTGCTTGGGTTTTGATTTGGTAAGCTTGAATCACTGTGGTTGAGCTTGTTTTGGATTGAAAAGTGTGTTTTTAAAGTTTTTCTTGCTGGCGACTTGGTTCTCGTAGTATTTTTCATCATAGCGACTTGCTTCAGTAAAAGTTAGCGAGTTACAATGTTAGTTGTTAGCGACTTGAGCCTAGCGACTTGTCTATTGAGACAAGCCGACAAATAGTACAAGTTAGTGGATTCTCCACTACGGCTAGCGACTTGGTGAGGTTAGCGACTTGCTTCAGAAATTGTTAGCGAGTTGTTCTTTAACAACTTAACTGTGTCTAGCGACTTGGTGCTTAGCGACTTGGTGTTAGCGACTTGGACCTTAGCGAGTTGCTCTTTAGCAACTTGATTGTGTAGCGACTTGGTTCATTAGCGACTTGTGTCCAGCGACTTGGTTCTTAGCGACTTGGTCTTAGCAACTTGGTTCACAGGAATTTGAGATCTTGGAGAGTTGCTACTTAGCGACTTGGTTCAAGAATTCGTAGCGACTTGGTTGATTTTTTTTAATAATACGGTTTTCTCTCTCGGTTTAATCATAGAGTTATAAAATCCCGTGTAATCTGTTAACATGTCTACCAACGTACCTACAATCATCTCCACTGTTGCTGAGGATGTTCAAGCAGCTGGTTCAGATACTCGTCCACCTATGCTTGACAGAACTAACTACGACTCTTGGGCTCAACGAATCAGATTGTACTGTCTTGGAAAGGAAAATGGGGTCAACATTCTCAAATCCATTGATGAAGGACCTTATCAGATTGAGACTACAAGAGACTCAATTGATACAGCTGCAGATGGAACAATGATCTATGGATTAGACAGACCAAAAACGTATGATGAGCTTAATGATAAGGAGAAAAAGAGATTCGATGCTGACATCAGGGCTTCTAACATTATACTTCAGGGTCTTCCAAAAGACATCTATAAGCTTATCAATCACAAAACTGAAGCCAAGGCAGTTTGGGATAATGTCAAGATGCTTCTCTCAGGTTCTGAATTAACCAAGGAAGATAGAGAATCACAACTGTATGATGAGTTTGAGCATTTCAAGATGAAACCAGATGAGAGTGTCTATGAGTACTACGTGAGATTCCATAAGCTTGTGAATGATATGAGGAACATCAAAATTACCATGCCAAACATTCAGCTGAACTCAAAGTTTGTGAACAACATGAATCCCAAATGGCATAAGTTTGTCACCTCTGTGAAGCTAACCAAAGGATTGAAGAACACCAACTATGAGCAACTTTATGCATTCCTTATTCAGAATGAGAGACATGCTATGTTTGAAAAAAGGATTATTGAACAGTTCAAAACCAACCAGGGAGAAACAAGTTCGTCAAATGACTACAGCTTTTTACACCAATGTTGGAATTACCACCAAAGCTTCTCAAGTCATACCCATGGGTAATGGTAATTACAAGCTCATCCCTGATCCAGCATATAAGCCTCCTGACCCAAACACATTCATGGAAAACTTCATCAATCAACTGTCTCTCAAGGTTAGTGAAAACATGAACTCTCCCCCACACACCAACAATAACCTCAGAACTGCATCCAATCCACACAATCAAGCTACTATCAGAGATGGGAAGGTTATGGTGCAACCAGTTCAAGAAAGGCAGTATGAACAGGGAAGAGGTGGAGTTGGTAGAGGATTTGTGGCTAATCAGAATCGTGGAAGGAATCCAAATCAGGGTAAAGCTAAGCCAATTAAGTGCTACAACTGTGGTGGTGATGGACACATAGCAAGGAACTGTACTTCTCCAAAACACCCTCAAAATGCAGAGTACTTCAAAGACAAGATGTTACTTATGCAAGCTCAGGATAATGGAGCTGTGTTGATGAAGAGGAGCTGTTGTTTCTTGCTGAGGGAAATGCCAAGACATATGATGCAGATGTGGATGAGCAACCAATTTAGGAGATAGGTCATAATCATCAGAATGCCTTTCAAGTCGCCGACTGTGATGCATACGACTCTGACGTTGATGATGAACCTACTGCACAGACAATTTTCATGGCTAGCATTTCTCCAATGGTCTCTCCAAAGGTCCCCTCACCACAGCAAGCTGGTCCATCCAAAGAAGCAATCATCTCAGAGGTATTAAAACTATATGATGATGTTGATGAGCAAAAGATTCATGACAAAGTACAATCAACTGAAACTTTTGAGTCAGATATTGATAATATGGGTAATATCAATGTTGTCCCATATGATCAATATGTGAAACAAAGTGAAAGTGAGACTGTACCAAGTGATGCATCTTCTGCAGTCAATGATGACTATGTTTTTGATGAATACACTGCATGTGCCCCTGATGATTCTATTATCTCTGAACTGAATGCCTATAAAGAACAAGTTGTTATTTATGAACAACGTGCTAAGTTTGAGTTAACCACCCGTGAGCAGGAAATGGATGACCAAATGCGTACAATTATTAGAAAAAGTAATTTTAGAGAAGAAGTATTAAAACAAGAGTTAAACTCCTTACATGAAAAGCTTTCTAAAACTGCTAAGCAAAAACAAGAACTTCAAGAAAATGTTAAAATGCTTAAGCAAGAATTCAGTGCTAAGGAATAAAAACTTTTGAATGATTTTTCTAATCTAAAAACCTTGAAAAACAAGCTTGAAAATAAGTTGTACGTACAAGGGAATACCATTAAGACTGCTCACATGATCACTAAGCATAGAGTTCTCAGCGATAAGCATAGTACTCCCATTATAAAGGAATCCAACCCTGAGTATGGTAAGAAAGCAAAAGCTGCTCAAAATGTAATCTATGATGGCAATGAGATTCTTAAACCTAGACAGAAACCTAATTGCATTGAGTGCACTGAGGAAGATAGAAAACTAGATGATGCATCTAGGGAGAAAATGAATTAGAAGCTTAACGATCCTGCGTGTAACGAGAATAACATAACGATCAAACCCCATGATTACACTAAGGAAAATTGGATATCCTTGAAAATGTTTAAGCCTCAAACTCAATTAACCCCAGAACAGATCTTTTGGAAGAAAGATATGGATAAGCTAAAAGTTAATGTACTTGTTGAAACAAACACTCCCCTTAGGAAAATGCCTGCAGCTACTGTGTATCCTCCAAATGCACCAATGCATCTAGTTCCTAGATCTATTGCCACTAATAGCAAGACCTTAATCAGCCTGTATGTTGTTTATCAGCTGTTTGTTGATTTTGAGAAAACATGTAAGAATAGAATCACACCTACAGGGATAACTGAGGGGGAAAGGGGTTTTGAGCAAACTAAAGAATGTTATTTAACTGAGGTCATGCCTTTCTTTAAACAATTAAAAGGTCAATTTGAGAGTCTTCAAAAAGGAATTAATTCTGATATTAAAGAAATGGAAAAGGAATTTGATGCAATCATAGTTGAGGTCAATGACTATGAACAGGAACTCAAATACAATGAAGTTGAAAGAAAGAACTTGCATATTTTAAATGAGAATTTGATTTCGAGTTGTGTTGTTCAAGATGTGTTTTATATTGTTACTAAGCACTCTATTACTGCTTCTCGATTTCATGAATTATCTATTGCATTGAAAGTTTCCCATGATCGTGTCATTGAGCTTGAAAACAAAAACTCAAAACTAAATGAGAAAATTGATCAGGATGATCACGATAATTTGGTAAAACATCTTTCTAAACTAGAAGTTGAACATTTTGATTTGCAACTAAAATATCAACATCTTAAAGAAAATGCAAAACCTCAAATATCAAGACATCCTCAGATGTTCCAGAGTTTGATGCAGTTTTTCAGATAAACAAACGTGACGAACAGATTCAAGCTCATTGTAACACGATCAGAAAGTTGAAATTCCAAATTTCATAATTAAAGGGTGAAAAGAACAATGTGACTGGCTCCCAAATGCCTCCTCCTTTAGATTCTCAGTATTCTCAAACTTTTCATCTTCAAAACTTGGTTAATGTTTTACAAAAGGAAAACGAGAGTTTTCTAGAAGAAAATGAAAAAATCAAACGACACTTGAAAGAGTTATATGATTCAATGAAAGTCACTCGTGACAAAAACAACGAAAAATAAACGTCTTTACAAAACGAAATTGAGAATATAAGGAGTCAGGAAAAAGGGAAACTGCCACTTGTCTTTAATGAGAATGTTGCATCAAAGTCATCCTAAGACTGCAAATATACTATGACTGTTAAATACATTCCTCCTCATCTTAGGAATAATGAACTTTTGTTTCATAACTATTTTGCCCACCTTAAGGATAGTCTAGAATGTCTCCGTGAGATCGTGGAAGAGGATTTCTTAAATAAGCCTCTTGATAGAGAAATTAGGTTTGCTTGCATTCAGGCCAAACGATCTCAAGAGCTGCTAGAATGTTTAATAGCAACATGTCCTAAATCCTTAGGTGCGAAAGGTAAAGCTGTGATGCCTTGTTCTATGCCTAGTGCCAAGAATACAAACCATTCTATGCCCAGTTTTAAGAAAGTGAACACTAATGTGCCTTCAAGTAGTTCAGATCCCTGCACTTCTAGTTCAGGAATGAAAAAAGTAGCAAAACCAACTAATGTTCCAATTCCCTCTACAGGAGTAAGAAGTGACACCAAAGCAAGCGGGTCAAAGCCTCAAGGCAACACAAAGAATGATAGGACCTTGCATGCTAAGAATGTTCAGTGGAAGAGAGTAGAAGATCACCTTAGGGAGAATTTGAATAAGACGAATCGTGTTGATTCTAGTGTTAGCTCTAAGCGTACTGTAATTAATGCAAATTCTACTACTTTTGGCAAAATATGTAATGATGATTGCGTGGTTTCTGTTACTAATCTTGAATGTGGTGTGAATGAGTTGTCTAATGTTGTCAAATGCCCAGTTAAAACTGTTAATGTTAAAAATCAAACTAAGAAGGCTAAAAGGCAAAGGCGAAAGAAAGTTAGAAAATAGTGGAAACCCACAGGAAGAAAATTTAGTAATATAGGTTATCAATGGATACCTACTGACCGTAAGATTAATGAGCTGTGCCCTAAATTTGCTAAGTCAATGCCCACTAGAAAATGGATGCCTACTGGTAGAACTATTCCCTTAAGAAGTGAAACACTTTGGATAGGTCCAATACGGACACTAGCACTGCATCTATTTCTCATGATTCTATTGCTTCTACTTCTGATGTGGGTGTTCCAATCACTGTTACTAACCAAATGGAACCCATTCTTGCATGGGGATCCCAATTATCCAATTATCCATTCTTGTCTGTGTTCAACTGCAGATCGTTCAAATCGTTCTGTGGTACCTGGACTCAGGCTGTTCCAAGCATATGTGTCACACCCCCAAATTACCTGTTTTGCAGCGGAATTGAATACCTTGGGGAGGACTGTCATAGCATCAAAGTTACAGTTATATCGAACGACCTAAAGTGTCGTTTGGAAAACACATCATTTAATTTATTAAAACAATCAGAGTTTACAAAGTATTGGTCTCAAATGAAAATCAACTTGTGCGGAAATAAGTTTGTTACAAGCCAAACGATGTTTTAAAGTTTATAAATCCCAAGTGAGACGCGTCGTCACCACGACTCTATGATATGTCCATATGCATGCCATGAAGTGAATGCCTTAGGTACCTGAGATAAAACATGCTAAAAAGTGTCAACACAAAGGTTGAGTGAGTTCATAGAGTTTGTGTTGAAATGTAAAGCCTTTAAAGAATATTCATGCAGCAAAGGCATTGTAAATCCACTCAGTTCCAAGTTCCGCCCATACAAAACTTGCAACCTGTGTGTTCACAACCCACTGCCAAAACATAGTATTGTCAATCTTGTTTGTAAGTAGGACATATGTGCATACGATATATACAAGTACTTAATGCAAAGAATCACAGCCAACTGAACCTCTTGACGAGTCTAACTTGTTTGTTGTGTTTCATTGAATAACGGATTATATTCACCCCAGGTCACGTCATCAAGGACACAAGGGTGGGGGCGTCAGCCCGATAGTACTATCAATACCTCTCCGCCGGCTCCCGCAGGAGTTAACCAGTTGCTAAAGTTTGTATGTTGATGCATAATTGAAAACTAGTTTAGCACATTAAGGCACATATCGCAATAAACCACACATAATGTCCGAAGTGTATAAGAAGTATATTGTAACACAATTGTATAAATGGTTTGAGTATTCGCAAGTGTGAAACAAGTATTTAAGCATGTATCTCCCCCAAATAGTTTGTAAGAATTTAAACGAGTAAAAGCGGGGTATGAACTCACAGTGATATGTAAAAGTTTAGAGTACTTGTGAAAGTAAATGAAAATAGTTTGAGCATGTATCTCCCCCAAAAGTAATTGAAAAGGTATAAAAGTAGGGGCTATGAAAACTCACTTGATAAATTGGTATGATGACAAGAGTGAGTACACCGAGATGTAGTGTGATGCTTTAACCTTGACCTATTGTGAATGATATGATACGTAATGAGTTATGATGTAATGTTATGCATGCATTTCGTATGTTATTTATACCATTTGCGAGTTTTGAAAAAAATATTACTTATCGTCGAAAAATGCTCTTTGGACGTCTTGACCATTCAAAAATCACTTTACAAGTATTTACGTCAAAATGTCATCCTACAATGGTTTTATAATGATTTATGGTGAAATTTTCACTTTTCGTCGTAAAATAATGTCGTCGGAAATTTCGTGAAATTGACAAAAATGGCTTCGAAAAACTAGTAGTAAAATGGTGTGCGTCGATCGTTAGGAAACGAATTCAACAGTTTTAGAAAGTTTGTATCGAAATCTAAAAGTTTCAGTTCAGGAGTTTTCGTCATCGAGGTCTCGAACATAAAGATAATAAGGGTTAAAGATGGTGATTTTGTCTAATTGTTGTGTAAAAAGTGAGTTTCGGCCAAGTTTGAGCAACCGTAATTAATTTATTAAAACTCCGCTATACAAACGGTTGATTGTTTTGAAAAATATGCTCGGTGATCTTGATTTTATTAGAAGACATTTCGTTTCAAAAAGTTCCACATCATTGATAAAAACAGCCGCTAACATGGTCGTTTTAGTTACCGTAATACTTATCTCGTAAAAATAATATAGTTTTTCAGAAAATAATAGTTACGGCAATTTTATGAAAACGTGCATATCTTCGTCGTTTCAAATCCGTTTTCTACGTATAATACGTCCTTAGCTTCGTATCAAAGTATACTAATATATTTTTGACAAGTCGAAATAATTTGTAAAGCTTAAGGCTCGTTTTTGACTCGAACAAAGTAAAAACATGTTGCTGAAATTTCTGAAAATTATATAATTTCCTCGTCAAACTTTAAAAATTCATAACTTCTTCGTTATAACTCCGTTTTTATCCGTTCAAGCGGCCACGGATTCGTTTTAAAGTATATTTTCTAAATATCAAGGCCAAAAAGTCGTGCCTACAGTCGGATTTTCCAGAAAATCAAAACAAGGACAGAACATATTTTATACGTATCGAAAATAGTTTTTCTCGTACTAAACCTATTCTAATCCCTTCAAATCAACTCCAAAGCTAGTCTAATCCTACCATACACCTTCTTAGGGTGTCATGGGTTCCTAAACATCATCAAGACCAAAGTATACCAAGAGGATAATTATAGGATGACCTTATATATATATATATATATCTAAAAATCATGTAAAAATGGTATAAACAACACAAATCATGCATGCTTGCTCCAAAAATGAAGAGATACTTATGAAATGAAAAGGAGATATGAAAAATATAAATGATATGCTTACAAGTATTATGATGAGGTGCAAAGAACAAGGTTTAGCCTAAATACTCTAGATTTTTATTTCAAAATCTTAATAAGAGTATTATCTAGATTGTAATTAACACTTGAACTTGAAAAGTTTTTGATCCCTTGTACACCCTTTGTGTGGCCGGTTTTGATAGAGAGAAAGAATGAGAGAAACTTTTGCTACTAACTATGTGAATATTTGAGGTACATGAATGAGAAGATAATTGAGTAGGACTTTTATGTAAGAGTAAAATTCTAAACAATCACAAACCATACTCCCATTAATTACCACCCTCCCCTTGGTCGGCCAAGGGGGAGGGATTTGGTAAAATATATATATATATTTTTTTATTACTTGTATATATTGTGTATATTATTTGTTAAAAAAAAGAATGTAAGTAAAGTGTAGTTAAATGTAACTTGTATGATAAATGGTACTTTTAGGTACAAGTAAAATTTTAATAGATTAAAATAGAGTATAATGATATTATAAAAATTGTAAAAATACATTCCTTGTGAAATTTGAGTGATATAAAAATTTTCGTGTAGTTTTTAAGAAAGACGTCGTAATAATATAACTTTAACGATTTATATACAAAATAAGTTTAAAACACTAGGTAAACTCAAAATATAGTTTTTATAAACTAAACGTAAGTATAAAAATATATCGGGATCATTTTTAGAAATAACGGATTAAATGTTCAAAATAATAACTCACGCGATAACGTTTATTAAATATAAAATTTACGCGATAAATGTGAAATGAAATGTCATGAATGAACTAACATGATGCAAATGATGCTAATGAAATGTAGACTAAACTTAGTCCATATGAAATGTTCGTGATGTTATGATCATGAATTCGCCGCTAAACCTTTAAGGTTACGCGAATTTGGAACACGTAAACCTAGTTTACGATAAATGTTGAAATTGTAAGGCATGAATTGTTTCGAGAAATGACCTGAAATTTGAGAATTGTGACAATATGACTGGAGACCGGTCACGGCTCATGAACTTCGTTAGTAAATTCATCGGAACTGTGAGATTCGGAAACGATCATTTTGGTGCTATTATGGGTTATGGAGATTACATGGTTGGAGATAGTGTGATTTCCAGGGTATATTATGTTGAAGGCCTTGGACATAATCTATTTTCTGTCGGACAATTGTGTGACTCAGATTTAGAAGTGGCCTTCAGAAAACATACTTGCTTTGTTAGAGAACTTGATGGGATGGAACTTCTTAGAGGAATTCGTGGTTCAAACCTATACACCATCTCTATCGAAGATATGATGAAATCTTCACCCATCTCCCTGCTGTCAAAGGCTTCCAAAACTAAGTCATGGCCATGGCACCGTCGTCTCAATCACTTGAACTTTGGTACCATAAACAATCTTTCCAGAAAGGACTTAGTAAGAGGATTACCCAGATTAAAGTATGAAAAGGATCATCTTTGTTCAGCTTGCCAATTGGGAAAAAGCACAAAATATGCCCACAAACCAAAAAACTCAGTAATGGAAGTTCTTCATACCATTCATATGGATCTATGCGGACCAATGAGAGTGCAAACGATAAATGGGAAGAAATACATTCTAGTAGTTGTTGATGACTACTCTCGATTTACTTGGGTAAAGTTTTTGAGGACAAAGGATGAAACTCCAGATGTCATCATCAAACCTATCAAACAGCTTTAGGTTCGAATCAACAATACTGTTAGAATTGTTCGAACAGACAATGGCACAGAGTTTGTTAACAAAGGCTTAATTCAGTTTTATGAAAGTGTTGGATTCAGTCATCAATGAAGTGTTCCACGAACTCCTCAACAGAACGGTGTAGTTGAAAGACGAAATCGAACTCTTGTGGAAGCTGCAAGAACAATGCTAATTTATTCAAAGGTTCCAATGTTTCTATGGGCTGAAGCCATTGCCACTGCTTGCTACACCCAAAATCGTTCCCTTATTCACACCTCTCATGGAAAAACTCCATATGAACTTGTCCATAAACGAAAACCTGATCTATCCTACCTTCGTGTGTTTGGTGCTTTATGTTACCCAACTAATGACGGTCAAGATTTAGGCAAACTAAAATCTAAAGCAGACATTGGAGTATTTGTAGGTTATGCACCACACAGAAAAGGATACCGAATCTACGACAAGAGAACCCGAAATATCATGGAAACAATTCACGTTACGTTCGATGAGCTGACCGGTCAAATGGCTCCATAATAATCCAGTTCTGGACCCGCACTTCAACCTTCATCATGTAGTCCTATCGGTTCTACTCTTGTTTCCAATCCTTCACCAGCAACTCCTTATGTACCTCCTTCAGAAGATGATTTGAAGAAATTATTTGATCCAATGTTTGATGAACACTATGAGCCAAGTGCTAATGATATGTCAGTTCCATCAACAGAGGCTGCCTCTATCCCTGTCAATGAAGTTAACCCTTCAGTTTCAATGTCATTAAGTCAAGAAGCGCCTGCTGCTGATCACTCTGTCTCATCAACAAATCATCAATCATCGAGTGTACACAATGGAAATGTTGCTGCTGTTACAGATGATGAAAACCCTTTTGCTCCTCTAGAAGATGAACCCTTTGAGAACATATTTTCTCCTGAGTCATCATCAGAACCATCTTCTTCAGGAGATATCAACTCTGCTACTTCAGTTCCTCAACCACAACCACATGAACACCTTAGAAAATGGACACATGATCATCCATTGGACAACATCATTGGAAATCTTTCCCGTCCAGGTTATGGATTGACGGATACCTTTGAAAAACCGGTCGTTGTGCTTAAAATCCTTTTCCTTAGCACATCGACTGTGTACTAATATTTCAAAATAAAAGGTGTTTATGATTGATAATTGATTTTCTTTAAAACCTTCGTTGTATTGCAAAAACAATTTCTATTGAGCGGTACACGATTGTTTTTTCAAATCTCTTTTCATCAATCAGTGAATCTTAATTCGCTGGTTCACTCACTCCATGTTGTATTCTTTGAGACGTTCCGGTTTGAGAACATCTAGACCAGCTGCGAAACCCTGTCAAGGAAATTCTTCAGAATTATACCTGATCACAGGCAGTACTTGTACTGATCAACGGGGAACCATGGGCCGTGTACCTCAATTCAACGAAAGTGATCAAAGACACTTTCATGCGCTTTATTGCTAACTGTTGTATGCAGGTACGCCCGACGTTTGCAGCTGATCAGAATGAAGCGGTCAATCCATAGCCGCATGCTCACACAACACATTCATTTCTAAAGAAATCATGATTAGTGCATCAATAACTCTGATATTTTCACTCCATGCTTCTGCTACG
Organism: Chrysanthemum seticuspe; assembly: GCA_019973895.1. Lineage (NCBI taxonomy): Eukaryota > Viridiplantae > Streptophyta > Magnoliopsida > Asterales > Asteraceae > Chrysanthemum > Chrysanthemum seticuspe. The sequence continues at coordinate 227,457,163 of BPTQ01000006.1, read as the reverse complement.
CTGCTGCAAATATCATGAATCAACTAAAGCTTCCGCTACTCTGATAAGAAGAAATCATGATCCAGAATGTGAGCATGTCGGTCCAAATGTCACAACATCAAATAATACCAACACCACAATGGAAGAGTCAGAGATTTATGTTAGCTGATGATCTCAATGCTGGCTCAAAACTCATTATCACGTGGATCAGTTAAAGACCTCCACATTGATTATCCAAACATGGAATAATGAAGAATCAATGACTACGAGCTTCAGAGCAAAGAACATTAACAAGAATCCAAGAACAATCTTATTGTAATATCTGTTTGTATTCAATGTAATTTTGAGGTGACCTCCCTTAGGGGTAGATTGTTAGGATTTAGTAAATCCAGTTATTAAAGAGTCGGTCACCTCAAGTATATGTAATCGTTAGAAAGCTCGTAGTCGTAGATTAGTTAATGTTTAGTAGTATTTAGTTAAGTAACACCATGGAGGATGGACGGGTCTTTACCCACTGTATGCCTGATCCACAGCCCGTAGGTGGCGATTTGTGTAAGACTATAAATACTCTCTACCTCCCAAGGTAGAGAATTGGAGCTCATAATAAGATTTTTTTCTCTCACTAAAGTTCCCAACCTCTAACTTTCTCTCTCTAAAACCATAGTATACGCCTCTTTGATCTTTGGCTTAGTGTGTTTGTGAAATTCAATATGTTAGATACACGTATATCTAATCTAACCTAGAAACTCCTTTTATAGGGTAAGGAGTCCTTTACATAATACAATACGTAACCTACAAGATAAATATCTTTTCCATATTTATCTAATACAAAATATTAAACCGACTAAAATGACTAGCAGTGGTTACAATACATTAGTTGTGGTTTCACTATACTACTAGCCGTGGTTTAACTCCAGCAGTGGATTCCTTCTTCTAGCCGTGGTTACATTTACTCTAGAAGTGGTTCCATACTTAGAATAATTCTTGATCAGTGGAACCTAAAACCTAACAATCCTCCCCTAAACTTGATACATTCAAACAGAATTGTCAAGTTTCCTTTAAGCTCAAATCATCAGTCTTGGAGGATGTATCCAAACACTTAACAGTTTTAAAGATTTGCTCATACTTTAACAACAAACTGCAAGCTTGATCATCATAGGGCTTCAGCATCTTTAAACCACCAGGCTTGACCATCTGAGTAACAACTCCTGGATATTTATTCAACTGAGGATAATCACCTTCTACAAGCATATGAATAATTTCTCCAGAAACAGTTAACACATGAACTCCACAAGACTGATATAAAAACCATCTTGTAACATTGCCATTGTAGTGTCCTTTCCATTCAGGTTCATCATGAGTTGGTTCAAACAAGATATTCAGATTATGATACACCATTCTCTCATGAAGATCATCTGCACATACAACACCAAATTTATCCTTGTAAAGCTTCCAAAGATTCATCAAATCATCTATATTCAGATATTGAAGCATTTGAGAAAAATTTTCAAACTCAGAGACTTCATTATTGGCTCTTTGAATTTTCTAACATCCTTCACTTCCATTAAGCTCAAATGTATATGAGATAATTTGTTGATCTGCTGTACTAGGTACTGTATCATCTCCTACTGAGTCTTTCTCAGTATTCTCTTTCAGTTTCTTAGATCCAGATGTCTCCTGAATCTCAGATTTTCTCTTCTGTCTGCTTTTAATCCACTCTTCTTCCTTTTCAGAATTCATTGGATTGAAATCATCATTTCTCCTCATACATCTCAAATAAATCTCTTCAATTCTTTCATACGTACACTTTCTTAAATTTTCACTAATATGCATATCCATGTTCTTGATAATCTTCATCATAACATTTCTCATTTCACTCTTAGTAGGAGGTTTCCTTCTTTTAGCTTGATTTTTCTCCTGTCGTATCTTTCTTGCCCATTCACCCAACACTTTACACCTTTCATCAACAGATAAATGTGCCCATTCTTGTGTAGTATACTCATCCTTTATCCCATCACAAGCTTGAAGATAAGATTGTTTATCATTCCATTCTGCTAACAATCTCTGAGTAGCTTCTTCTTCTTCTTGCTTTTCTTTCTCTGCAGCTGCTTCTTCTTCAGCTTGCAATCTTCTTGTAAACTCTTCATCAAAAGCAATATGTTCTTGTCTATTCTTAAATTTCAAAACTGGCTCAGCAATACCTTTTCCTTTTCCAATGTCTGGTAAAACCTCCATAGTCTTCAAAGGCTCACCAATTGTCAAACTTTTACTTAAGGGTTTAGGTGTTATGACTGGTGCATAATTCTTACTTAAGTTTACCAAAGTACCAACAACCTCCTTCTCTACTTCTTTAGTTATGGGTGAAGATATAGTAGTGGTTGTGACTATTGTGGATGTGGTTGCTACAGCTATGGGTATGTTTAAAGTAGCAGTGGTTACCTCAGATAAAGTTGCAGCAGTGGTTTCATTTGAACTAGCCGTGGTTGCAGCAACACTAGTAGTGGTTGTGTCCTGCACCACCTCCTTCTCCTTGTCTTCTGCTACACTCTTCACAGTTTCAAGTACTGCTTCATTTCCATCTTTATCAGACACCACATAAGCATCTCCTTGATCTCCACTATCCAAATCATCATCCATGTTCATAGCAGGCTCCCCTGAATCTATGCACTCACTCCTCCCCTGTTTGGTTACATCCTCCAAAGTCACATTCTGAATGGAGTGCACCTGCTTTCTCTGCTGTCTAACCATCTTCACAACTGCAATCCCTGGTCTCTTAACCTTTTCCAAGACAAACACCATGTGCTTCAAATTTCTGATATGTCTGCCTTGAAACACAGTAAGTTCTTGAAGACTAGAGATTGTTCCCTCTATTTTGGTACACTTATCCGTCAATTCCTTTAAATGTTCAAGAATATCCTCCCCACTTCGACCTGTGTTAACTGGTCCGAGAGGTGGTTCATTGGAAAAGTCATCATGTACCTGAGCAGAATCCGTCAATTCAATATCATGTTCCAAACTACCCTCATCACTTCGAGCTTTGTAACCTGCTCCGAGAGGTGAATCCTTGGGTAAAGAAAACATAGCATCAGACCTAGCCTGATCATCTATGCATCCTAAAGTAGCTAGTTGGCTAGGGATTCCTCCACTTGTGTTGAGTTCCAAGGAACTCTCCACAGTAGGAGTTGCCAAAGGTTAGGTCTTATTGATGATTCCACTGTCCTGACCAGCATCTAAGCATGAGTCAGTAGTGGAAGCCCTTCCAATCATGTCACCTCCACTCCTTGTGACAGCCTCATCAGCTACACCACTAACACCAGCCTGAGGTAGCTTGGTGCCCTTCCTCCTTCTCATAGTACACAAAATCCTAGTGGGTTCAGAGGTTGAAGTTAAGGGTCCAGCAGTGAGTTCAGTTGTAATAGCAGTGGGTGTAAGTATGATAGCCGCAGGTTCAATTATAGTAGCAGGGGTTCCAGCTTCAGTGGATTGGGAAGGTTGGGGTTCATGTACATTTTCAAAATCAGAAGTATCTGGTTAAGGAATCATATTAGGAAACAAAGGGGTAACTTTGCCTGTGAAATTTGGATTCTTATGCCTCATGTGTGCAAAAACCTTAGGAAGCATATAATGAACCTCGTACTCCCTATGATGATCAATAGGTTCTGCAATCTGACTATCCATAATCAGTTGAACAAATCTATGGTATAAGTAATATTTACCCTTCTACCTAATGTTCTTAAAAAATCCATCAAAAATCATCCTAGACCAATTGAATTTCCTTCCTTCAGAAAGACAAATAATCGCACTTGCAATTTTGGATGGGAACTCATCAAATCATGTGGTCTTGTTACTCACACACATCAACAAAGTGTGGATAAAAAACTTCCACTGAGGTGAAAACATACCTTTGTGAAATTTAGTTCTACCTTATCTCCTTTCATAACCCAATCTCTCTAACCCTTCAAAAATAGCAGCATAAGAAAGATTAACTACACCATCAGCATCATCCAACTTTAAAACACCTCTAATTACATCCTCATTGACCAAAATCTCTTTTTCATCCACTACAGTCGTAAGTATCTCTAACCCATCTCTCTCCTGGATCTCAGCATTCCACCAAAAGTGATGAACATATGTTTTAAAGATTGTGGGTGCTACAGTTAATGCAAAGTGGATAGGACTATGGTTAAGGAAATCAATCATCTCATGAAAACCTTCTGATTGATTTGTTTTGATCAAGTAAGCAACTAGGTTATGGGTTTTGGAATACAGCGACGGCATTGTGATTGGTGATGTGATATGATGTGGGATTGTGAATTAAGTAGTTGGGAGTGGTTAGGGTTTGTGATAGGCGCCAATTTGGAAGTGATTTGAAGATCAAGTAAATGATCTGGCAGTGATTTGGGGAAATAAATACGTTATCACCAAAGTTACAAAACAGCCCCTCAAGTATCCATCAGCAGCAATACTATGGTAATGGATTGAAAACCACTAGCAGTGGTTTGAAATACTCTAGCAGTGGATACATCAATCACTTTCCAATCTTTTGACAAAGACTGCAACAATCAAATTTAAGCCAAAAATAGTGATATCAAGCATAAGTATGAAGGAGTACAAAAGATTGACACATTTTTATTTTATTTTATTTTTTTTATCACAAAACATAGCAACAACTCCAAAAAAACTCCAAATTGTACATAAGTCCTTCATACCTGCACATCACAAACACAAACCAAACACAAGAAATATGGTTAAGGTTAGCAGTGGTTAGTAAGACAAGGAGCGGTTTCAAAATGAATTCTGGCAGTGGTTAGAATAATACTAATCACCCAGTCAAAAGGTCAACTCCAAGTCACTGATTTATTTACTCCACAACTACTCACACCTTCCCCACATTTAACTCCTTGATATCATATTAACTTTATTTAAGACCATCTTACTCACATAGCACAAATATCACTCACATTCCCAAAATTCTCTCACTAAAAATATTTTCAAGCACCATCTCACCAAAGATCATGAGTAACTTAAATCCAATCAACCTTTCAACAGATAGCTCTTCTTCTAACAGTGTCTGGGAGGAGTTTGTTAGGACTCACCCAGGTAGGGTTGAGGAAGAGGTTTCATCAAGAAAAAGAACTCACTCAGGTTCTTCTAAAGGTGGTTGGAATAACTATTTTCCACCAAGGAACACATCTCTCTCATGTGTGAAGACAAACCCTGCAGCTGCTGGACCTTCTGCAATCCAACTAAGACCTCAAGATGCTATCATTAAAGAATCCATCTCAGACCTAAGTTCCATGCCAAGTTATGTGTCTCCATATGAAGGTACAGATGATGAAACTTCTTCAAGAGTCTATGTTGTTCCTCCCTTTGCTGCAATAATCCCACCAGAAGAGCTTCAAGCACCACCTCAGCAAGCACTGTTGATAGCACCACCTCCACCAGAGGGTCCATCATCATCATCACCACCCATCAGAGGAAGGGTGATTGGGCTGGCATGCCCCAAGATTTGGAGGGAGATTGGAGGTCCAAGAGTGCAGAAAGTGATGCCAGAGTGGGGCATTGCTAAGAAGCCTTAGGAGGGGTTTGGGGAATGGTGTGAAGCTTGTGTCCTCAGTTGGTTGTTATAGTATGATGTTAGCTTTTGATGTACTTGCTGGTAGTTAGTTACCCATGGATGTAGCATCCGCATGTTGTATGCAGATCTTTGCAATAATAATAATAACACCATGGTTTTTATTTTTAAGTCCTTGCATCATACTGGTTGTGATTTATTTCTTTGATCTACAAAATAGGTAGTGGAAACACAAAGAAACAAGCAGTGGATAGAACATAACAAGCAGTACTAAGATTTACTAATAACAGTACGAATATTTTACAAACTTTTACAAAACAAATTTGAGACTTAGAGATTTATCATTCCAATACTGACTACAAGGTACTGAAACCTCCCCACATCAAAAGCTTTAGTGAGAAGATCAACAACATTGAAATCAATATGAATTTTCACCATTTGAATTAACCTTTTCTCATTACAATCTCTAATAAAATAATGCCTTATCTCAATATGTTTAGTTCTAGAATGCAAAACAGGATTTTTAATAATGCATATTGTACTGTTATTATCAATATAAATCTTAGTATGCATAAAATTGTACCCAAAGTCTAATAGTTGGTTCTGAATCCAAAGCACTTGACCACAACAACTAGCAGCAGCCACATACTCAGCTTCAGTGGTGGAATTGGCCACAATTGTTTGCTTTTTACACTGCCATGAGATTAATCTACTTCCCAAAAACTGATATCCACCAGTAGTAGACTTCCTATCCAAACTTGCACCAGCATAGTCATTGTCTGTATAGCCCACCAAATCAAATGCTGAATCCTTAGAGTACCAAAGGCCCAATTTAGGATGACCCTTAAGGTATCTAAAAATTCTTTTCACAGCATTCAAATGTGTTGTGTTTGGTGTGACTTGAAATCTTGCACACACACATACTAAGAACATAATATCTGGCCTAGATGCAGTGAGATACATCAAAGAGCCAATCATGGATCTATACATCTTCAAATCAACTTTGGGAGTTCCATCATCTGGTAGCAGTTGTTTCTGAGTCTCCATTGGTATACTAGCACTCTTAACATCCTAAAAACCAAACTTCTTCAAAACATCTGCTACATACTTGTCTTGACTAATGAAAATACCATCAATCCTTTGTTGAACCTGTAGCCCTAAAAAGAAAGTGAGTTCACCCATAGAACTCATCTGAAACTTATCATGCATAAGTTTCTCAAAATCTTTGCACAGCTTCCTTATGAACAAATTCTTATCAATCAGTCCCTTCTTGAAGCCATTGTCCATCAAATAAGTAGAAAGGCACTCATACCATGCCCTGGGAGCTTGATGCAAACCATACATAGCCTTTTTCACCGTGTAGACCTTATCAGGATGATCAGGATCATCAAAACTTGGAGGTTGACAAACATAGACCTCCTCATCAATAGTACCATACAGAAAGGTACTCTTCACATCCATTTAGAATACCACAAAATTCTTAAATGAAGCATAAGCCAAGAACAATCTAATAGCCTCTATTCTAGCAACAGGTTCAAATACTTCATCATAATCCAGACCTTCAGTTTGTGTGTATCCCTAAGCAACCAACCTAGATTTTTTCCTTACCACAATACCTCTTTCATCCCTTTTGTTTCTGAACACCCATTTTGTTTCAATAGCCCTTTTTCCATTAGGTAGATCAACCAATGTCCATACCTCTTGGAGCTTAAACTGCAATAGCTCCTCTTGCATTGATTCAACCCATCCTTCTTTTGATAATGCTTCTTCAACTCTCTTGGGCTCCTTTTGAGACAGAAAACAGGCAAACAAACAATTTTGCAGATCTTTATGACTATTTCTTTTATGAAGTGATCTGGCAAAGAAACCTTGTTCAGGAAAGGTTTTATTGTTCAAAGCTCTGCTTCTTGTTTGAATTGGAGTATTCAGATCTCCAAGAATTTGTTCTTTGGGATGATTCTTATGCACCCTGGTGGTAGGAATTGGACTTTCTATGATGACTGTATCCAAATTTGTAAAATCAACATTGTTGAAAAAGTCATCCATATTTTCATCATCTGTGGGAGTATCCCTTTCTTCCAAACCAGGAATGTCAGGATCAGTTGGATACCCATATTCACCAAAAAGTGGCTTAGCAGTGGTTTCAAAGAAAGTATTGTCATCAGAATCTGCAGCCGGGGTTGCACTTGTACTAGCAGTGGTAGTACATCGCTTAGCAGTGCTTTCAGAATTTTTTTCAGTGCTTTCAGAATTTTTTTTCTTTCTTTCAATTTCTTCTACAAATACTAAATTATCATGCAACACTTCTTCTTTATCTTGATGATGATCACCCTTGCTTCCAGAATCCAAAATACCATCATCAGTGGTACTCTTGTTTTCAATGATGGGTGAGACAGGACCAGCTTTCTACTTCTCAATCAAGTAGAACTCCTTAGAAGAATCAACTTCCTTAGACTTTTCTTCTCTTTCAGAATCCTTTTGAGTACCTGCATCAACATTAATGGTTGTACCTGCAATGATAGGCTCATAATTCATATATTTGGTTAGCATATCAATGTTAAACAGCCACTCAGGTCCTTTTGTCTCAACACTAGGAGTTTCTTCACTAAACTTAACATGTAAGTTTTCTTCTACTATTCTGGTTCTTCTATTGTATACTCTAAAGGCTTTGCTATTTGAAGAATAGCCAAGAAAGTATCCATCATTTGCTTTTTCTTGAAACTTGCCTAGGTAGTCTATGGTATTTAAGATAGTAACAGGACACCCAAAAGGTTTTAGGAATGCTATCATAGGCTTCCTATCATGTAACAACTCATAGGGGGTCTTGTTATGAGGCTTCACTACCTTGCTTCTATTCTACACATAACATGCAGTTCCTACAGCTTCAACCCAAAAGGTAGTTGGTAACTTAGATTCTGACAACATTGTTCTAGCAGCCTCAATTAGTGTTCTATTTTTCCTTTCAGCTACACCATTCTGTTGTGGTGTCCTAGCAACACTAAACTGTCTTTCTATACCCTTAGCAACACAGAACTGATTCATTACATCATTCTTAAACTAAGTTCCATTATCACATCTGATTACTTTGACCTTGTGGTTTACTTGATTTTCTATCTTAGTAATGAAACTCTTGAGGATCTCACTAGTTTCACTCTTAGCACCTAAAAAGTATACTCAAGAAAATCTACTATAATCATCAGTAATAACTAGGCAGTACTGCTTATGGTTCAAACTTTTAACAAAGGTAGGTCCAAATAAGTCCATATGAAGCATAAACAGTGGTTGGGTAATGGTGTTTATAGTCTTGGTCTTACAAGAGGCTCTATGTTGTTTTCCTTTCTGACAGGCCACACAAAGTTCTTTACACTCAAAAACCTTAGAAGGTAACCCTCTCACTAAGTTGCCCTTTACCAGTTTATTGATTATTTTGAAATTAAGGTGACCTAGCCTTCTATGCCATAATTTTGAGTCATCAACAGATGCCTTAGCAAACAAACTAGTTAAGGACCTATTAGGAATTACATATTTCATGTAAAAGCAATATATGTTTTCTTTCCTAGTTACTCTTACTGCACATATTTCTCATCATGCATTTTAAAATCAGGAGACAACACCACATACTCAGTTTTCCCCAAAAAGTACCCAGTTTTTCTTATCACACATTTGAGAAACACTGAATAAATTGTACTTTAGTCCATGTACCAAATAAACCTTCTCAAAGTCTAGCTTTCTTATTCTAATGGTTCCTCTGCCAACTATCTTTCCTTCCTTTGGATCATTGCCAAATGTCACATGACCTCCATCATAAGCTTCAAAATCTTCAAGGTTGCTCCCATCTCATGTCATGTGCCCAGAGCAACCACTATCAAAAATTCCTTTGTCTTGTAGTTCATCTTGTAGATTGCCCTGCACATGAGTTAAACAAATTAGTTTCTTTTATGGACCCAAGCCAATACTAACTTGGGTCTGCCCTGTGCATCAATATAATCAAATTTCTTTTGGTCAATTGATGCACTACTGGCATTGTGTAAATCCTTGGTCTTAGGCTTCCATTGCCAGCTAGCTGAGGCCTTTACAGCATAAAAATGGTTTCCAACCACTATGTCAGTTATCACCTTTGGAATAGTTAAAACTTCTTTTGTTTCAGTGGTGATATTCTGCTTAGCAGTGGAAACAGTTGGCTTAGCAGTGGACACATTTTGCTTAACAGTGGTTGGAACCGATTTGGGTGCAACAGTGATTATAGATTTTGTTTTACCATTCCTCATTAGCACTGCTCTGGGAACCATATTTTTATTAGGATGAGGGATTGTATTCTTTGAAAAGTTTTGATGATTTACCCTCCTCCAGTGATTCCAAACTTGTGGTTGGTTTTTATAACAATTTCTCTGTAGATGCTCAAAACTACCACATTTAAAACAAGCCTTCTTAACACATTGAAACTCATCTCCTAATCTGTTTGAAATTAGAAAATTGAAGTTTCTCTGATTACCCCTAGTTATGTATCTTTTCATCTGTTCCCTAGGTACCTCATTATAATCTACCACTTTCCTAGAAATTGGTTCTCTAAATCTAGGCATAAGATTGGCTTGTTTAGAATCAACAGACCTAACATTATCTAACTTCTCAGACTGTGTTGATTCATACCTATCTTCCTCAGAATCTGATTCCCAATCCTCAATAATTGGACCATCAGATGACTTATCAGAACCTATCTTAGGTGATTCAGTCTTACTAATCTCTCCTACAGGTTTGTTGAAACTGAATTCACTACTAAATGACAGTTCTTTTGTTGGTGGTGCATGTTTCATAAGAGAGGGTGGTGGCATATTGTTGTAACCTAGGCCAGTACCATCTTTGAACATTTTTTGTCCAATTGGCTTATTTACTAAATCAGAAGCATATTGTGTTTTAGCAACCCTAACAACATGTTTTTCTTTTTCTTATAGGGTTTCTTGTTTTACACTCTCTGCTTCTTCTAGTTTCTGTTTAAGCACTTTAATTTCCCTGTCTTTTAGATCAATTTCACCACCTAGTATGTTAATCTTATCTACATACTCAAACTCACATTTAATACAGAATTTAAGTTTATCTTCAACACTCTCAAGACCAACTTTATATCCTAAGTTATCTAGTGAAAGTCTTTCTACCTCTTTTCTCAGACTCTCATTAATAGCTTTAAGAGATTTTAAGTTATCTTGAAATGATTTAAAAGAACAAGTAGAAATGTTAGAATCATTAGATACCTCAGATTATGAGCCAGAAGATGAAGCATAGGCCATTAGAGCAAAGTTATGCTCTTTTGAAGCTTCACTAGCAAGAAAAGCAGCATTAGGACCTTCTTCAATCTGATCACTCAGTCATAATCACCAGTCATAATCACCAATACCATCTTGAGCAACCAATGCTGAAGAAGAAATAGGCTCTTCAGTAGCCTTCTTGATGCCTTCTATCCTCTTAGGAGCTCGACATTCCCTAGGAAAGTGACCCTTCTTCTTGCAGTTAAAGCACTCCATCTTGCTTTTGTCAAATCCAGCTCTTCTTTGACCATCATATTTGACCTGTCTACCAGTCCTCCTCAAGAACTTCCTAGCTTGCAGTGTTAACATTGCCATTTGCCACTGAAGATTGATTTCATCAAGATCATCAGGATCAATTTGATCCAGATCCTGATTTAGTACAGTAATACTAGTTGTAAGGTCAGCTAGGAAAGCACAAATTGCACCATCACTAACATTATCACTAACAGTGGTATTATTAGCAATAGCAGTGGATACTTCATAAGCAGCAGTGGAAACATCCTGAGAATTCCTGTTCCCTGTAGACACAAAAGCAATGTTCTGTGTTGATGAGGATGAGTCAGCTATGTTCTTTTCAGACTCATAAACTTTCAGATTGTTGTAGAGATTGTCCAGAGTCATCTTTTCAAAGTCATCTTTGTTCCTCCACGCAACAGTATGCACAACCCATTCAGGTGACAAACTTCTGATGAACTTGAGATTTATATCTTCTTGAGCAACTTTGTAGTCCACCAATTTCAATTGACTGATCAGTTTCTGCAGTCTGTTATAAGTGCCATCAAGTTTTTCTCCACTGAGAGCAGTGAAGTTTTCAAGCTGATGCTTGAGCAAGTTTTTCCTGGATTTCTTGGTAGCTTCATTACCAGCAAATCTTGTTTCAATGGCATCCATTAATTCCTTATCTGTCTCATACTGCTCAAAATCCAATGCATACTCATTAGGTATTCCCTTACTGAGAATACTATGAGCTTTAATCTCCAGCTTTCTTCTAGCCTTGTCAACCTCACTAACAATGCTTATATCCTTACCATCATCACCCTTCTTGGGAAGAGTATCACCATTCTCAACAACATCCCAGATGGTGTAGTCAATCATGCGAATGTATTGCCTCATTCGTATTCTCCATACCTGATACTCACCTTGCTTTAGCATGGGCACCTTTGATGCAGTAACCATGTGAGTTTCGTCAGACATCTTAGCTTTTCTTGAATTGAACTTAACTATACTTCTTTTTGATCACAATTTCTAGATCACAAGCTCTGATACCACTTGTTGATCCCAGTTGAGCAAACGATCCTTATAGAATCTGACTTAATAATAACATGTTAAATATTACGCAGAATATAATACTTAATCTTAAGAAGAAGAACAGTAGTAATCACTAAACACCTTAATTATATTAATAACTGTTGGGTTCAGTAAATACCCAAACCCCTTAATCTAGGATTTTAATAGAAAATAGCCCAAGTGTTTAATCCGTTAACACAAACAGGTCACTGAGTGCATAGTCTCTCAGTGAGTCGTCTTCAGGATACTCAGTATGAGGCAAAGAAGAAGTCTCTCCACTCAGTAAGGCGAAACTTAAAGGGTGAAGACTGAGTCAAGAAGAAGATGATGGATTCAGTGAGTGATGACAATAACTCACTGAATCCCTAAGATTCCTCTCCAACTTCTTACACTGAAGACAAACTGAAGTAGAAGACTGAAGGATGTAAAGACTGAAGAAAGAGCAGGACAAGGCGGGAAAAGGTTGAATCAGATAAGACGAAGTCCTTATCAACCAAAGTCAACTTTCCCTGAATGGAAAAATATCAGGCTCAGTGTCATCAATGAACTTAGGAAAGTAGTCTTGTCTCATACCTAGAATAGTCTTTGTAAACAGAGACAAAATACATCAGTATTTTGTCTTCTGTATGATGTCAGTTTGTCACTTAGGAAAGAGTCAAATATCATACATGTATAAATAGCATAAGAGATGGAGTGAAAAGGTTAAGCTTGTGAATTGTAAAAACACACATACACGCAAGCCATCTTTTCACTCCTCCGAATACAACTTAGTTCCTGAGATAGCTTAGTGAGCTCTAAGAGTTGTGATCATACTTAGCCTGAGCTTAGAGAGGAGTCACCCAACTTTGTCATTTCAATCCCAAGTACTATTCCGCAAGTACTTGGGTAACGTATTCTTTGTGGATTTATTTCTAATAAAAATATGATGTTGAAAATTACTTAGTGTGTTTTCTTATGTTAATTTCAGTCATAGTTCACTAATAACTTGTTTTATATACTAAAACTGTTTTAAACGATAGTGAACGGGGAACAACAAGTGGTATCAGAGCAAGGCTAATTATAAAACTCGTTTTTAGGCCGCTCTAAAAGTTTTTAAATTAGGATCCTAAATGGCTGAAATTGATGTACCCCAACTAGTCGATAAAAAGGGTGGAGCTTATTCAGCTGTTGCCCCTAGAATTGAAGTTGGCAAATTCAACAAATGGAAAAAGCGAATGCTTTGCTATTTGATTGGGATGGAACCTTATTATATCAAGTGTATAAATGAAGGTCCATTTGTCCCAAAGACTGCTGAAGGGTTGCCCAAACCTGAAGCTCAGTGGACCCAGGATGAAAGGAGAGTGGTCAACCAGGACCAAAGACTCAAAAGTATCATAATAACTTGTCTTCCTGACGATATTATGGAGTCTGTTATAAGCTGTAGTACTGCTAAGCAAAACTGGGATGACCTAGTTCATAGTCATGAATGACCATCTGATACCAAGGAAAACAGGATAATGGACCTGAAACTTGAGTATAACACCTTCAGGGCTAAGGACTGAGAAACTCTCTCTCAAACTTACACCAGATACAAAACTCTTTTAAATGAACATTCAAATGATGGTGTTAAGTTGTCCAAGCATGAAATCAATGTTGGCTTTGTAAACAGTCTCCCTGAGAAGTGGTTGAATTTCTCTCAGGGACTTAGGAATGCTAATCATATCCAAAATCTTGAGCTTCCTGAAATTTATGGGAAATTTGTCTATGAGGAAAACCTCATCAACAGACGATACCCTGACTTAAAGAAGTCTCAGGAAGTCAAGAAGTCCCTGACCACTACCTCATCACCAATATCAACTACTTTCTTTTCTAACAATGTAGTTCAAGATTTCCAAGAAAACTCAGATGATGATCCTGATGAGAGATCAAGTGAGGAGTACCTAAATGACCTGAATGCTGAATTTCAGGAAAGGGCACTCCTTGCTAACTCTCGAAGGTTTATAAAAAGAAACAAAGGTTTTTCAACTGCTAAAGCAACTGAAGACACTGAATGCTATAAGTGTCATAAAAGAGGCCATTTTGCAAAAGACTGTTTTTCAAAAACAACTTCTGAACCCTCTTACAAACCATCAGGATCTAATCAGTCTTCAGGCTTTAGCAAATTTCAACCAAAAATCTATCAGTCTCATCAAAATGTTCAAAACAAATATGATCTTAACAAAACCATTGATTATGAAGCTAAGTATAAGAAAGCAAAAGCTAAGCTTGCATTGCTTGAGGCCAGTCCCTCAGAAACAACTAAAAATGTTCAATCAGTGCAGGGTAAGAACAAAGGCCTCGTTGGTGAAACCTTTGACTGGGATGAAGAGCCAATCTCATCAGATGATGAAATGGTACATGTCAGTGCTCTGATGGCTCTCTCAGAAGAAGACAAGCTAGCTGTTGGGAAGAATCATGCTAGGAACGGGGAATGGGTCAACATCACAATGAAGAAGGTAAACACATTACTTTCTATGAATGATGACTCTGATTGGCAGTCTTATATGAATTATCTAAATGTAGACCTTAAGTTTGTAGAAGAGCAAAGACTAAATCTTTTTTCTAAGTACAACAAGTTAAGTTTTGAATTGAATAAGTGTAGGGATGAATTGCTTATTTTAAAACAAGCTAAGCTTGAGGCTGTCACTTTGCAAATTCAAAACACTGAACTAGTTAAAAGAAATCAGAATCTTCAAGATGAACTTAAAAAGGCAAATGATATTCTTAATAGTTGGGCTGCTAAGAATCCCAGGGTCTTTGATGCTGTGGGAGCCCCCAGTAGCAAGAAGAGAGTCATAGGTGAAGATCATCTCCCTGACTCTCTCAACAAAGACTAGTATCCTAAGCCATTTGTGTCTGGTGGCATGATTACAAATATGTTGGCTGATCCAAATTCCAGTGATTGGATTGAACGAGTTAATCCTGAGAGTAAGCTTCCAAATTTCGATTCTGGAAGGATTCTAGAGCCTGAAAGTCAAGCTCTAAAGAGCATGCTTGGACTCCCTGATATGCCCAGTAGTACTGAACATATCTCTGAGTCTGAAGCAGAATCTCAAGCACCGCTTCCACCACTGAAACCTCTTCAGGGTGCTGCTCCAAGCTCTGAGCTTACTCCACTACAATTCAATCCTCATTCACCAAAAGAAAGGTCTGGACTTGGTAGAACCATCCTACAAAGATAAGCAAAACTAATCCAACAAGAGTCTACTCCTACTGAGACTTCAACATCCTCTGTCCCCACTGAAGGTGACCAAATCCAGCAACTGACTGAACTTATGAGGAAGCTTACTGAAAAAATGGAATCCATTGAAAAGGTCCCTGAACCAATCAAGGAGACAAAGTCAGCTTCCTCCAGTACCTCAAAGTCTAAGTCAACCTCCAAAAACAAACAAAAGTGTGAGCTGTGTCATTACACCAGCCATACCACTGACAACTGCTATAGAATCCTTTTTTGCATGATCTGCAAAAAGGATGATCACAGGACTGCAGACCATCTATAGTATGTCAATCAAGCAAACTATACCAAAGTTGGTCATCAGTATGCTTCATCCTCCAAAGCTGCTCCAAAGAATAGAGCAAAACCTTTTCCTCTGTGCCCTCACTGTGGGTTTAACGATCATCATCAGGATGATTGTCTCATGAATACATGCTGTGATATATGCGGTAATCCAGCTCATGAGACATCCCAACATGACAGTATCATTCATGCAAGGAGAAATTCCAAACAACCCAGAGTCACTGAGTCATCCTCAGCCTCTAAATGCAAAACCTGTGGTAGCACCATGCACACAACTACTGACCATGAGTCGATTGCAAATTTCAAAGAGACCTTGAGATCCAAGCCCACTAGTAAGTGGGTCACGAAGAGAAACTAATTCAGTTTACTACTTGTGCAGAGACATGCCAGGGAGCCTATTTGGCATCTAGACAGTGGATGCTCAAGAAGCATGACTGGTGTGAAGGAATATCTGCACAAATATGTAAAGGAACCAGGACCCAAGGTAGTATTTGGTGATAACTCATCATGTCCCACTGAAGGTTATGGTTCAGTAAACTGCAATGGAATAGTTTTCTCTAGAATAGCCTATGTCAATGGTCTCAAATACAATCTCATCAGTGTCAGTCAACTATGTGATGCTAAATACATTGTACAATTCAATGATAAACAAGGTACCATTTTCAATGCCAACAAGGAAGTTGTGTTGATAGCTCCTAGGAGAGATGATGTTTATGTGCTAGACATGTCAACACTCTCCCAAGATGGAACGTGTCTCTTTGCTAAAGCCACTGAAACTATCAATTGGCTGTGGCATAAGAGACTCTCACACTTAAACTTCAAAAACCTCAACAACTTGGCAAAACAAAACAAGGTCCTTGGCTTACCATCACTGGTTTTTGCAAAAGACAAACCATGCTCTGCCTGTGAAAAAGGTAAACACCACAGAGCATCATTCAAAAGCAAACAAAATTTCTCCATCAAAAGCTGCCTTCACCTCCTGCACATGGATCTCTTTGGACCTGTCAGTCCCAGATCAATCCAGCATGAGAAGTATACACTTGTCATTGTTGATGAGTTCTCAAGATACACTTGGGTATACTTTCTTTCCAAGAAGGGTCAGGCAGCTGATACAATAATGTCATTCATCAGGAAGATAGAAAACCAGAATGACATTACTGTTAAACAAATCAGAACTGACAATGGTACTGAGTTCAGAAATCATGAGCTTGAGAGGTTTTGTGATGAAAAAGGAATTTCTCAAAATTTCTCATCTCCATACACCCCTGAACAAAATGGGGTTGCTGAAAGGAAAAACAAAACTCTCATTGAGGCTGCTAGAACTATGTTAAATGGCTCAGCCCTCTCAAAGCATTTCTGGACTGAAGCAGTCAAAACTGCCTGTTACACTCAAAACAGGTCAATCATTGTCAAAAGACATAATAAAACCCCATATGAGATCTTCAAAGGTAGACTTCCTAACATTAGCTATTTCCATGTATTTGGATGTCCTGTGTTCATTCATAACCACAAGGATCATCTAGGCAAGTTTGATGCAAAAGCTGATGATGGATACTTCTTAGGCTACTCACTGATCTCCAAAGCCTTCAGGGTTTTTAATACAAGGAGACAACAAGTTGAGGAAACCTTTCATGTCACCTTTGATGAAAGTGCTGAAAGCATCAGGTTCACCAACACCTCAGTGGAGGAAATAGGAATTGATAACTCATCAAGATATCCTTCAGATGAGTACAACACTGAATTCAATTCCTCATATCAAGCTGATGCTGACATCTCATATTATGTCTTACCTCACAACCTACCCCAACCAACCATCAGTGAGCTCATTGATAATCAGTCAATCCCTGCTGGGATAGGAAACACTGATTCAAATGATCAGGAACCTGTATCTCATGAATCTCACCCTGAACAAGACATCTCTACAGATGTTCTAAATGATTCTGTGACTCTTACACCTGAACTCACATCTGATCACCCAGTGACATCATCAAGCTCAGATCCCAGACCACAAAGTAAGTGGACAAGAACTTTGGATATTGAGCTTGTAAACATCATTGGTGAACCCACTGAGGGCATGCTCACTAGAAGCATGGCTGCTAGTCTAACTGCAGCCTCAGCCAATGAATGTCTATATGCTGATTACCTATCAGAAATAGAACCCAAAAGTGTCACTGAGGCTCTAAAATACCCAAGCTGGGTTCAGGCTATGCAAGAAGAACTGCAACAGTTTGATAAAAACAAGGTCATGACCTTGATCAAATGTCCTCAGGATGTAGTAGTCATAGGAATGAAGTGGGTTTTCAGAAACAAAACTGATGAAAACGGCACTGTCATTAAAAACAAAGCCAGACTGGTAGCCAAAGGTTACAGTCAATAAGAAGGCATTGACTATGATGAGACATTTGCTCCTGTTGCAAGAATGGAAGCCATCAGGATCTTCCTTGTATATGCAAAATACATGAACTTCAGGGTCTACCAAATGGATGTTAAAAGTGCATTCTTAAATGGTGATCTCAAGGAAGATGTGTATGTTCAGCAACCTCCTGGCTTTGAGAGTAGTGAATTCCCTGACTATGTCTGCAAGCTTGACAAAGCCCTTTATGGACTTAAACAAGCTCCCAGAGCATGGTATGAGACTCTCTCAGCCTTCCTGATACAAAACAAGTTTGTCAGAGGAAAGATAGACAACACACTGTTTGTCTATAGAACTCAACAGGATGTGATTCTAGTCCAAGTGTATGTTGATGATATCATCTTTGGCTCAACAAACTAAAAACTTTGCAAACAGTTTGCAAAACTGATGACAAAGAAGTTTGAGATGAGCATGATGGGAGAACTCACATACTTTCTTGGACTACAAATCAGGCAAACTGATAAAGGAATATCCATCAGTCAAGAGAAATACACCAGAAATCTCTTGAAGAAATATGAGATATCTGACTGTGCCTCAGTGAAGACACCAATGGTCCCACCTAACAACCTTGGACCTGATCTCACTGACAAATCAGTCAATCAAACTCATTTTAGAGGGATTGTTGGCTCACTGATGTATCTAACCGCTACTAGACCAGACATACAATTTTCAGTCTGTTTAATAGCAAGATATCAGTCCAATCCCAAAGAATCTCACCTCACTGCAGCCAAAACAATACTCAGGTACCTGAAAGGAACCCCAAACCTTGGACTCTATTATCCAAAATGCTCAAGGTTTGATCTCAAGGGTTACTATGATTCTGATTATGCTGGCTGCAACATGGACAGAAAAAGTACCTCAGGGTCCTGTCAATTTCTTGGAGGAAAACTGGTTTGTTGGAGTGCAAAGAAGCAACAATCAGTGACTATGTCCTCAGCTGAAGTTGAATATGTAGCTGCAGCAGGATGCTGTGCCAATGTATTATGGATGAAAAGTCAACTCAGTGACTATGACATCCATTACAAAATGGTGCCCATCTTCTGTGATAACACTAGTGCTATTGCAATCTCCAACAACCCTGTCCTTCACCAAAGAACCAAACACATTGATATCAGATATCACTTCATCAGGGATCATATAATGAAAGGAGACATAGAACTTCATTTCATCCCAACTGAATATCAACTGGCTGATATCTTCACCAAACCCTTGGATGAACCTACCTTCAGGAGACTGAAAGCTGAATTGGGAATGCTTAACATTGAAAGTCAAGTATCTGAAAACCAATCTCAGTAAGTTCTCTAAAATGGTCCATCCTCCCTGAACATCCAAAACCAACCTCTCACTGAATAAGTAAGACTCATTCAGGGTCCCTGACACTTGAAAAAGAGCATTGAATGAGTAACTAAATGATCTAAATATCAGTTACTTAAATGTCCTAGGTTGGTAACTTTGCAAATTTAATAAAGGAATATATGTCTCTTTGTCTTACTGTCATCCCACTTGGCATTTAATGCCTCTCACAAAAAATATCAAATTGATATTTTATCTCTGCAAAAGTGCACTTTTACTGTGCACTGCAACTGTTCCCTTGAAAAACGGGATTTTACTGCGGGTAATGGAGTGGTAGCATTAAATGTGGAAATTCAAACGTCTTTCAAAAACCGACTCTTAATATTCCCATTTGTGCACAAAACACCCTTCTTATCATTCTATAAATACCCTCTTCCAACACAAAAACACACACAAATCTTTTCTGCAACAAAACTCTGTCAAAATCATTTCTAAAATTCAAAAACATTTGTGTGTGCTCAAAAACTCTTAAAACCCCTTTTGGAAAACCCTTCTTGTAAACATTTACAAAAGTTTTTCATCACAAACTTGAGAGATCAAAAACAACTTTGATTATTCTAGTCAAAATATTTTCAAAACCCTAAAATATTTCATATGGAAATGGCTAGAACACAATCTCTCCAGTTTGCTTCTCAGTGGGTAGGGGATCTTACTAACGTTGAATTTAAAAAAAATAATGTCATAGGAAATTTTGAATATCCTGAAAATGTCCCAACCTATAAAGACATTATAAATTTTTTATTCAACTGCCCACTCAAAACGGCCTTTGTAAAATTTCCCTCAGTAGTGTACCCGACACCTTCTACTGATGAGAATAACCTTAGACCTCTCAGGGAGTATCTCATCAGGTTCAGTCTAAATGGGGGGAAACAACACACCCTGGATTACAAAACGTTTTGCACATCAACAGGGTTAGATTATAACAAAGGTGCTTATGTCGCCCATCCTGAACCCTCCACAGTGAAGGATGGGTTAAAAAAAATCGTTTTAGATCCAACTTTTTTGGACAAGACCCCAGTCACTAAAAGCTCATTCCCCGTGGCTTGGAGGATCCTCTTCACCTTTGTGATTCAGGTCCTCGGCGGGAACCACTCATCCACTGAACAAGTTAACTCTATTCAGTTGATGATGGCATACTGCTTGATGAATGGGGTCACTGTCAACATAGGAGAGATAATTTACAGTGATCTCGTAACGAAGCTACAGAGCAAAACTAGGACGAAGTACGTTTCGTATCCTAGGTTTGTCTCATGTGCTTTGCAATCGTTACTGGGTTCAAACTATACTCAGGATGAAAAATTTGGAAATTTACCTGGCATCCTGAGCCCATCAAATTTTCAAAAGGACCCATCCCTTGTCACTCCCATTGAATTGACGGCCCACATGATTGCTGTAAACAATCAAAGTGGATCAGTGTCTCCAAACCCTGCTTCTTAAAAGAAAAAGGGGAAGTCTCAGACTGGGACTAAGACTAAACCAAAGTCTCAGGGCCCTGAGGCTTCAGGAGCACAGCCTAAGACGCACAAAAAGCCCGAGACCAAAAAGACACCCACTGACCAGGCAACAACCACCCCAGTGACAACGAAGGACACTGATACATCACAGTCAGTGCCCTTGGTCACACCTACTACTCCCCAAGATCCAGAGGGAAACAAACAACCCGCTGGTAGGGGAGCGCCTTCCACTACGCCCAGCGATGACATTAGCAAATCCAAGCCTTTGTCTGAGGGCACACTGATCGATCCCAAAGACTCAGAGGGAATCAAACAACCCGCTGATAGGGATACAACTATCACTGACTCTGCTAAAGGCACTGGGAAACGCCCACCAGTGTCTCAGGGGTCACTGGGGGACAAAGACTCGGAGGGAAAGGAACAACCCGCCGATACGGAACCCACAACCAATCCTGACTCCAGCGAAGACACTGGGAAACGCCCACCAGTGTCTGAGGGGTCAACGGGGGACAAAGACTCAGAGGGAAACATACCACCCGCTGATATGGAACCTAACACCAACCCCTGGTTAACTGTTGCTGATGTCACTGGGATATTATTCTCTGAAGATGAGCTTGCTGAGACTGATGATGAAATCTTATCAGCTGGAGAAGAAATTGACGCTGAGGTTCAAGCTGAACAAGAGCCTCAGCCTGATCCACAAGAGCATACTGAATCACCAGTCAAGCCTGACAATAATGACTCCTCTTCATCCACTGATGAATTTGAAAGATTTAATGATGTTCTCCCACTCACTGAAAGACAGCTAGTTCAGTGGATCACCAAAGCTTCAAGAAGGTTATATTCTGGGGTCATTGACACATTGTGGGAGCAACACACTGAGGCTGCTGCGAGTTATGCTGATCTAAAGGCTGAGGTATATGGCTTTGATGAAAATGTTCATGAGCACCGGGATCTTATGTATGACAACATTCACCGACTGGATGAAAACATGGCTAAATTCCTCAGGCATCTTCAGGGTGTAGGTACCACGATAGATGAAATCAGGGAGTTTGTCAAAGAAGACCCAGCACTCAACTTTAAAGTGCTGGAGGCTACTGAGGAGCACTTGAAAGAATCCTCAAACCTCACTGAACTGCTCAATATGCTCAAGTCTTCAAATGTTCAGGGTCTTCCATCCTCAGTCCAGTCTCTTCAAACTACATTGGACTCTTTGAATACGCAGGTGGCTACTTTGGCTCAGGCATCCTCATCTCTGGCCTGGAATCTTGGGCCCAGAATGACAGCCCTGGAGGTTTCTCAGGCTAATTTGGAAACTAAAGTCACTAGTATTCAATCTGACACTTCAGACATCAAGGTTATGATCTCAGAAATTTATCAGGCCTTCAAGGGTCAAGCAGCTACGTCCCCCTCAGCACCAACTCCAACTCTTGCCCTCACTGAGGCTCCGGCAACAGTTGAGGGAGAGAATATTGCTGAAGAAACTCCTTCTCACACTGAGGGGGAGCCAACACCAACAGTATCAGTGGCTCAAATCTCATCAACCCCACCAGTCACAGCAACACCGATCTCATCAATCCCACCAACAACATCAACAACAACAACACTGACAGTAATCACTCCAATAACATCAACAACTCCACCCCTGGTAGCAACTTCATCTTCATCAGGCCAGGACAAAGGAAAAGGCAAGATGGCAACTTCTGAGCCTGAGAAGATTCCCTATAAAATCGGCGACACTGAATACCTGCTCACACCACAACAGCTGAGTAAACACCTTGCTAAAGAAGAAAAAAGGTTGAAACAAGCTGAGGAAGAGAAAAGGAACAGAAAAGCACTGGAAAAGGTTGTCGCTGAAGAAGCTGAGAACATGGGATTAGATCCAAGAAAACTTCAAAAGGGTCAGGCAGGGAAAAAGTTCAAGGAAGCTCAGGCGGCTCAGATGGCTGCAATGAAAAAGCAGCTGGAAGAAAAGAAGAAGAAAACTGAAGCTCTCAGGCAAAGCAGAATTGAGTAGTACAACTGGACAATGACAAGCCGAAGGCTTCCTGAAAAGATCACAGATGTCAGAATCATCCCCAATACCAAACCACTGGCCATGAACGTCTATAGAGGGGTTGATAAAAGACACTTCGAGATCCATGATCCCCTCAAATTCACTGACTTTGGGATCACTGAACTTGATGAGCTTGGTCCAATCATTGAAAAGAAGAAGAATGCGGTGGTTAAGGACTTGATGAAAATGCTCAGTAAAAGATATAAAAGACACTTCAAGGTCCATGATCCCCTCAAATTCACTGACTTTGGGATCACTGAACTCGATGAACTCGGTCCAATAATTGAAAAGAAGCAAAATGCGGTGGTTAAGGAGCTGATGTAAATGCTCAGTAAAAGATATGAAAGACTGAGGGATGTACCAGCACAACTGGGAATTCAGCCTGCCTTAACTGCACCTCAAGGATCTCAACCAAAATCATCCACTGGCAAAAGGAAGAGAGTTGAGTTCCAACCTGAGATTAAAGTGCCTGGACTGGAGTGTAACAGGGAGCTGCCTGAAGGGGTTAAATTTGTGAACTGTCTAGTGATTGAGAAGCCTGAAAGAGGGCTATTCCACATTGATGTCTATGGAAACCCTGCTTTTCAAAGATGGAGTGATATTGATCAGGCTGGTGTGGCTGCAATGCTGAGCTACATACCAGTGGCCTCTCAAATTTAAACCCCAGCAAACATCAGGTTCTGCCAAGACCTGAATGCCAAGATAAGAGACCATCCTGACAGAGAAACACTCATCACCAAAAAGGTCAAGCTTGAAGCATTGGGAATCCATCTGGATTGCCATCATTTTGTTTTTATCTTTTGTACTAGTGATAGGAACTATGTAATCTGATCAATAAACGATGTTGTTTTATTCATTTACTCAGTGTTCCTTATTGTATTCATTAGTACATTCAGTGTAAGAAGAAGCCTCTTGCTCACTTACACTGATCAACCACTTAGGCTATTTGTATATCCAAATAGGGGGAGACTGTTGGGTTCAGTAAATACCCAAACCCCTTAATCTAGGATTTTAATAGAAAATAGCCCAAGTGTTTAATCCGTTAACACAAACAGGTCACTGAGTGCATAATCTCTCATTGAGTCATCTTCAGGATACTCAGTATGAGGCAAAGAAGAAGTCTCTCCACTCAGTAAGGCGGAACTTAAAGGGTGAAGACTGAGTCAAGAAGAAGATGATGGATTCAGTGAGTGATGACAATAACTCGCTGAATCCCTAAGATTCCCCTTCAACTTCTTACACTGAAGACAAACTGAAGTAGAAGACTGAAGGATGTAAAGACTGAAGAAAGAGCGGGACAAGGCGGGAAAAGGTTGAATCAGATAAGACGAAGTCCTTATCAACCAAAGTCAACTTTCCCTGAATGGCAAAAGATCAGGCTCAGTGTCATCACTGAACTTAGGAAAGTAGTCTTGTCTCATACCTTGAATAGTCTTTGTAAACAGAGACAAAATACATCAGTATTTTGTCTTCTGTATGATGTCAGTTTGTCACTTAGGAAAGAGTCAAATATCATACATGTATAAATAGCATAAGAGATGGAGTGAAAAGGTTAAGCTTGTGAATTGTAAAAACACACATACACGTAAGCCATCTTTTCACTCCTCCAAATACAACTTAGTTCTTGAGATAGCTCAGTGAGCTCTAAGAGTTGTGCTCAGACTTAGCCTGAGCTTAGAGAGGAGTCACCCAACTTTGTCATTTCAATCCCAAGTACTATTCCGCAAGTACTTGGGTAACGTATTCTTTGTGGATTTATTTCTAATAAGAATATGATGTTGAAAATTACTTAGTGTGTTTTCTTATGTTAATTTCAGTCATAGTTCACTAATAGCTTGTTTTATATACTAAAACTGTTTTAAACGATAGTGAACGGGGAACAACAATAACGAATACTCTAACCAGTATTAGGGTTTTACAACCTTGAAGTGTATCGACCTTAGATATATCAAAACACATGTATATCTAATCTAACCTAGAACCTCCTGTAATAGGCTAAGGTAGTTGAGCAAACGATTCTTATAGAAACTGACTTAATAATAACGTGTTAAATATTACGCGGAATATAATACTTAATCTTAAGAAGAAGAACAGTAGTAATCACTAAACACCTCAATTATATTAATAACAAATACTCTA
The DNA here is from genome assembly GCA_019973895.1 of Chrysanthemum seticuspe. NCBI lineage: Eukaryota > Viridiplantae > Streptophyta > Magnoliopsida > Asterales > Asteraceae > Chrysanthemum > Chrysanthemum seticuspe. Next base: position 227,432,072 of record BPTQ01000006.1, on the reverse strand, counting down.
ACCAGTATTAGGGTTTTACAGCCTTGAAGTGTATCGACCTTAGATATATCAAAATACACGTATATCTAATCTAACCTAGAACCTCCTTTTATAGGCTAAGGAGTCCTTTACATAATACAATACGTAACCTACAAGATAAATATCTTTTCCATATTTATCTAATACAAAATATTAAACCGACTAAACAGACTAGCAGTGGTTACAAGTTATCCGTGGTTTCACTATACTACTAGCCATGGTTTAACTCCAGCAGTGGATTCCTTCTTCTAGCTGTGGTTACATTTACTCTAGCAGTGGTTCCATACTTAGAGTAATTCTTGATCAGTGGAACCTAAAACCCAACAATGTTAATCAAGAATTGGATCTTTCATTCTCAATTCCAAGATTTCAAAGTCCTCTTGCCTCCATGTGCTAAAATGATTTTCAATACTTGAAGCACATGTTGAGGGGGAGCATTTCTAAAATATCAAAAACAATTAAGGTACAAAATGCTTTAATTGTATATCACAAGTACCTTGATTGATTTTCAAATGGTTTTCAATTGGTTTCAAAGGCGGAAGAACAATGCCAAAAGGACCGACCAGATTACTTTATGCATGGAGATATAAGGATGGTTAGGTTAGATATTTGTTGGGTTTTTGGTTCCTTGGATCATGAATTATTCTAAGTGTTGGAACCACGAACAGTCTTGATGAAACCACAGACATAAGAATGGAACCACTGCTGAAGACAAACCGCGGCTAGTAGTATTGTGTAACCACGGATAATGTAATGTAACCACTGCTAGTCTTGTATAGTTGGTTTAGTATTTTGTATTAGATAAATATGGAAAAGATATTTATCTTGTAGGTTACGTATTGTATTATGTAAAGGACTCCTTAGCCTATAAAAGGAGGTCCTAGGTTAGATTAGATATACGTATGTTTTATATCTAAGGTCGATATACTTCAAGGTTGTAAAACCCTAATACTAATTAGAGTATTCGTATTAATAATAAGATTGAGGTGTTGAATGTTTACTGTTCTTCTTCTTAAGATTAAGTATTAATTCCGCGTGAGACTTAATAAGTTTTTGTTTAAAGTCAGTTTCTATATTAGATCGTTTGCTCAACTGGGATCAACAAGTGGTATTAGAGCTTGTGATCTAGAAACTGTAACCAAGAGGAAGTTCTGTTAAGTTCTGTTCAAGCAAGTTAAGATGTCTGACGAAACTCACATGGTTACTGCATCAAAGGTACCCATGCTCAATCACGGTGAATACCAAATTTGGAGAATGCGAATGAGGCAATACATTCGTATGATTGACTATGCCATCTGGGATGTTGTTGAAAAGGGTTATACTCTTCCTAAGAAGAGTGCAGATGGTACTGAAATAGCCATTGTTAGTGAGGTTGATAAGGCTAAAAGGAAACTGGAGATTAAAGCACTTAGTATTCTCTCCATGGGAATACCTAATGAGTTTGCCTTGGACTTTGATCATTATGAATCTGCTAAAGATTTAATGGATGCTATTGAAACAAGGTTTGCTGGTAATGAAGCTACAAAGAAATCAAGGAAGAATATGCTAAAGCATCAACTTGAGAACTTCACTGCTCTTAGTGGAGAAAAACTTGATGGAACTTATAATAGACTTCAAAAACTTATCAGTCAACTGAAGTCTGTGGAGTACAAAGTTGCCCAAGAAGATATCAATCTTAAGTTTATTAGAAGTTTGTCACCTGACTGGGCTATGCATACTGTTGTGTGGAGAAACAAAGATGAGTTTGATCAAATGACTCTGGACAATCTCTACAACAATTTGAAAGTTTATGAGTTTGAAAAGAATATTGCTGGTTCGTCTTCATCTACACAAAACATTGCTTTTGTTTCTACAAACCATATAAGTTCTCAAGATGCATCCACTGCTGTTGATAACGCTACACGCGTCGTTCGGGGTCAAGGAAACTTCCTTTTCTTCGAGCAAGCTTTATAACACCCTAGGCAGTGAACCTAATCATTGTAGTGTAGTAATTAGGGTAAGCCACGGGTATTGATATCGTTCTCTAGGGGAATAGGAATGCTAGTAAGGAGTTACTACGCTAAGGTTGAGGTTGAAGAAGATTATTTTTTTATTTTTATATTTTATGAAATTGAAAGGTACGAATCTCGGGTATTGGATTTGGGGGGTTGGTATTTCTACCGATTACTCTACTATTATCTAATTATCTAAACTAAGGTTGTGGGAGTCTATGTCTAATTAATGTGTGCTCGTATGATAGTTTAAAGATGTGTTTACTTAGGTTTTACTACTCCTTAATTATCTCCTATTGATGGTTGAGTTGTCACGTCCTTATTCTTAGTTGCGTTGTGTGTCTAAAGTTGTAGGGTATGCGTTTCTCCCTAACTCTTCGAACTTACCAAAGGGTCTCGTCTACAAAACCCACTAGGGATGATAAACTCTTACTCTAAGGCACTCTTTGGATGGTTTAGCCTACAACTACTCAAGTAATCATATTCTAAGGTTCACAAAGATGAATCAAGAATTAAGTACACAACGAATGACCTATCACATTACTAGATCATTAGTCAACTAAGATAAGAAACAACCAATCAATATTCAATAATTAAGTTTCATATACCTAAGCAAACACACAAATAAATTAGCCAGACATGGAGAACATGCAAGCATACACACAAATAATCAAAGACATAATTGAATTGATGAAGTAAAGACTTATCTTGATGTAAAATAGGGTTTAGAACCCTAAAATACTGTACAAGATACCCTTGGTTCGGTTTTAGGTTTTTACTCCAAAAGACTCTCTCTAAAACTGAAAAATTCGGATTCTATATATAAGATTACATATGCGACGGCGTCACCTTATGTTTCGTGACGCCGTCGTGTCGCCGTCATTAGGGTTTCGTCTTGGCCACGTAAACCTTGCGACGGCGTCACCTTATGCCTGTAACGCCGTCCTCTTCAGCTTCTGACGCCGTCTGGGTCACATCTAGGCCGTCTGAGTTGCGACGGTCTACTCCTTTAAAGCCCGACGCCGTCTCTTGAAAATACGAGTTTTGTCTTCTGACCCGTCACAAAAATCCTACGACGGCGTCGCAGTTAAGCAGTGACGCCGTCGCCTTCTATTTTCAGCAGCTTTGAGTGTCTCGATTCTGACTTTGGCCATTTTCTTCGTATATTCGCGCCTTTTCGTCCAAATAAGTGCCATTCCAGCATTTTGTCTTCAAGAGACCTAACAAGTGAAAAAGAACGATATTAAGCAATAACGGATACAAAAGTGATCAAATAAGGGCTAAAACGACCCCTCAAAATGGTACCTTTTAAAACCTTATCAAATATCCCTACACTTGTTATTTGCTTGTCCTCAAGCAAATGTGCTTTTAGCCAATTAATTTATAAGTTAGGGGTCATGAAGCATTAATTCAAAACGGTCCACAACACATATAAGCCCCGCAAAAGTCATAACAAGCACGGAAATTACATACTAGCACCTCACATGGGGTGTTTGGATACTCACATCTCTCTCGGGTGTATATATGAAATATAACAAATAGGAACTGGAAGATAAACACTCATTAACCGGTCCTAGTACATAGATTACCATAGGCTTGAGAATAGATCAAACCTCCATCGCTTTGGCGTAAACCCTAGGAAAGACTATCAAAGAGGTCTTTTAAAGGGTTGTAACGTTAGGCTTACGGTAGGGAAACAAGGGTTTGGTGGGATAGGCTATTTTGTGGTGGAAAGTCAAAAATCTCTATGTTACAAGCATACGAAGAATGGCGTTGCTAAGCCAAGACTCGACACTCTAAAACTCTAGGTAAAGGAAATAAACAAACATAAATTTAAAAGATAGATGTAGGATGGTAGCCCGTATTTTTTTATTTTTTTTTAATCACTATTTTTTTTTCTTTTTCTCTTTTTCTATTTTTTTTCGATTTTTTTTTTTTTTTTTTTTTTTTTTTTTTTTTTTTTTTTTCATACACTTTTACTCTACCATCCTCTAAGGTAACATCAAAATGATAGGGATTTATAGGCACATCCCTACACTTGAGTTTTTATTACTCTAACACTAATTTGACCCGAATTGAAAAGATCAAAACACTTGGGGTACATTATTATGCAAATAAAGGGAATTTGAATTTAACATTCCCTTCCCGTCATTTCATAAACTTTAACTTTTCCCATGAATCCCAATCGTCCCAAAACTGTATACAAGGGATATGACTCGACTTAGCAACTCATGCAAGCAACCAGATAATTGAACTAAGGGTTTAGGGTGATAACAATAATGCACTAAAAGTGAGTGCATATAGGGTAGGCTAAGGCGATTTGGGTGTATATTTGGGGGTGGGGTGTAAACAATGCTCTTCATTGATATTCCGGAAAAACCGAAACATCACGAGAACCGCGAAAAGGATAGGCTCTGAGGGGTTAACTAGGGGTATCGTGTACTAAAGATGAGTACAACGCAAAGGGTGTGGGGGAATTACTCAACCGATGTGGAAGAAGTAATTATATTATGGGTATCAAACAAGGGTTTATCCTAATGCCTCTTATCATTTAGTTATTCCTAACTACACAAGTGTAGCCTCACTTGCGATCTCGGAATGCATCACAAAACAAGTTCTAGAATCTAATATACTACCGGTTCACACTCTAAGCATTAAAGATGAATGCTTTTAATTCCTACTAATCTAAGGGCGATCCTCACATTTTTGGTGGAATTTGGGTGGTAAAGGGTTTTTTGTGCTAGTCATGCAACTTCCTATCCGTGAGACGCTTTTGTTAAGACTAATGGCCCACTCCTATATGTCATGAAAAAATTTTAAATTTGGTGCCAAAATTACCCTAACCGACATTTTCTCATGGTTTATTACACAAATGCACTTGGACAAAGCAAATAATCAAGGATAAGCATAGTTTCAAAGTTCCCGTTTTATTTTCCCTCCCTACACTTAAACTGAACATTGTCCCCAATGTTCCCCGAAAGTATCAAAGTTATGATAATGGAAGGTAATTAAAAACGAAAGAACTAATACTCCCCTGATTAGCTCGGTAGGATCCGTGTAAAGTGGTGGTTAAATCCTTTCCAAGAAGAATTATTGCGTGAAAAGCTCCTTCCAATCTTATGTAACTTCTTCTTGACAAACTAAACCTGCACACTTGAAGAAAACAAACGAAACCTTCGCGTAAAATCGGCGGTAATAATATATATAAAACTCGATTTAAACTAGGATATAATGCTTGTGGAATGGATGTTTACAGAATTTCTAAGAAAATTAAGACCTGGAAAATTCCAAAAATTTATAAGTAGCTCAGAAAACGAGAAAAAGTAATCTGATGTTTTTACTCCTTCCTGACGCCGTCAGGTTGCAATCCTGACGCCGTCAGGTTATCCTGACAAAAACTGGTCTGCGATTTTCTGGAAAATTTATATCTTTAGAATCTGGAAAAATTTCTGCAAAAACATCAATTATGACTCGATACAAGCATTTGACTCGAACAAACAAACATATATATCTTTTAGTTATTTGTTATTCTCATGTTTACGTTTCTTTTGAAAACGTGTGTAATCCTCCCTACACTTATCCCTTATGTAAAATACCTTTATATGCAATTAAGACGAGGTTAAAAACAAAATAAAGCATTTTTACAAATTTAAACATGAGGATAAACAATTAATAAAAGATATATGACACTAACAAGCAAACAATTAAGCATGGGTTGCCTCCCACGAAGCGCTTTTCTTTATTTAAGAGTCTTGTAGCTAGACTCGAAGTCGTGCTCCTACGTACCGATATAAGTAAGTCTATCCTCAACAATGTCGTAAGGATCAAACTTATCATTCAAGTTCCTAGTAGTACGTTCGGTTAAATATGTCTTTTCAAACTTTTCACCATCGGGATCATAGATTTGTAACCTAATGTGCCATTCTCCATTACCATCACTAGGCGGTCTATCCCAATCCCATTTGTGTTCAGATTTCTCAACTTTCCACTTATTCATGACAAGGTTAACGGGCAAGCTTCCTAGGAACTCGGTCATCTTCCTAAATACTAAGGCGTCCTCGAACGGGTTCACTTCCATGTCCCTAGCCATTTCTTTTTCTTGGAAAGTTGCTTTACTAGTGAAGGCTTTATCTAGGTAAAAAGGTCTTTGGGGGCCTATGATGTTCTTATCAATCCAAGGTCCATATCTAGAAGGCTCTTTATCCAGCCTAATCTCTTGTGGGATTTCCTCATCCTTGTAGTACGTATGCTTTTTGACATCTTAAACTGATCTAGCACTCCCCTCTCCTACCACTATTTTGGACATCTTACAATCGATGATGGCACTAGCGGTAGCTAAAAATCCTCTTCCAACTAGTAATGGGCATGTCGGGTCCTTATTCATGTCTAGCACATGAAAGTCGGCCAAAAGAGTCAACTCTCCTACGTGTACTACCATGTCCTTTATTATTCCTACCGGACGTGCCACACTACCGTCTGCTAGACCTAAGATGGTTTCCGTTGGTTCTATTTTACCTAAGTTAAGGCTTCTATGGAGGGACAACGGAACAAGATTGATGCATGATCCTAAGTCGGCTAGAGCGTCGAGTGGTTTGGAAGTTCCAAGCCTACACGGAAGAGTGAATAGCCCGGGATCGTCTAACTTCTTAGGTAAGTTGTTTCGCACAAAAGCGGACCCATGTTTTCCAAGCCTAAGTTCTAACTCATATTTTTCTTTCAAAGCATTATAATAAGGTGCATGAGCTAAGACTTCAAGAATCGGTTTTTCTTGATGGAGTTCCTTGTACTCCTCCTCTAAACTAGGTTTGGATTCTTGGATGACGGGTTTCTCAAGAGTAGGCTCTACCAATGGTGCCGGGCCTTGGTACCTCTTGGCTGGCTTGGAACCCTTTTTGATAGCATTTACCGAGTGAACCGTCGGGTGTGAGGGGCATGGACGTGCATTCTCCCATGGTGAACTAGAACATGAAGTCGATGCAATCGAATTCACTTTTGGGTTCTTTATGGTATCACTTGGGAGTGCTCCAACTTCCCGTTCATTGAAGGCTCTTAAGAGGGCATCAAGCTTGTTTGTCATCTCGCTTTGTTTTTGCTTAAAATCGGCTTCAAGCTTATTTAATCGAGTCTCTTGGGATGAAAAAAATCTAGATGCAATTGCCTCAAGATTAGTGGGGTTCCTGGTATTAAAAGAATTGAACCTAGTGGGCGAACTAGATGAGCTTTGGGGTGTGCTTGAGTTTTGGTTCCACTTAAGGTTAGGGTGATTTCTCCATGAGGGGTTGTACGAGTTTCCTAAGTTGTTTTGTTCGGGTTTGAAAGTGTACCACTTCTCTCCCGCTCCGTCGGTACGCACAGAGGCGTAGTCCGCAAAAGCTTGTTCGGGGAGCCTTGTGCAATCACGAGTGTCATGGGGACCACTGCATAACTCACAAGGTAGAGTGATGTGATTCACTTGTCGTGAGGACTTAGGATTTTTGTAGGAACTCATGAGGAATTTAACTTGATCTTCAAGTTCGATCATCCTACGGTCGGAAGGTTGTGAGTCGATGGAAGGCAAGGAGATTGCCTTGACGGTTTTAGGTAGCTCACGGGGGTCATCCCAACTTTCATTGTCGTAGAGGGCAAGGTCCTCTATTATACCCCATGATTCTTCCGCGGTGAGATCACTAAGTTTTCCACCGGCCGCTTGGTCAATGGATCGCTTAGTGGGGAAGTTGACATGATCATAAAAGATTTGGACTTGGAGCCAAAGATCAATGCCGTGATGAGGGACTTTATGAAGTAAGTCCTTGAATCGGGTCCATGCTTCGTAGAGAGATTCACCTTGACGTTGTTGGAACATCAAGATGTCATTCCTAAGCTTAGTGGTTCTCCCCGGTGGGAAAAATTGAGCAAGGAAGCGAGATGTAAGATCATCCCAACTTGAGATGGAGCCGGCGGGAAGTCGCTCAAGCCAATTACTAGCTTGGTCCCGTAGAGAGAATTGGAAGAGACGCATGCGCGTGGTCTCCCGAGTAGTAGCATCAAGGTCGATGGAATCGACAATTTTGAGGAAATCCCTCAGATGCTGATTTGGATCTTCAGAACGAAGTCCATGGAATGCACATCCGTTTTGCACCAACCGGATGGTGTCGGATCGCAGGGCCGTAGTTTGGGCTTGGTCGGGAAGCTCAATGGTGTTCCTATAGCTTAGGTGGCTTGGTCTTGAGTATTCACCAAGAGTACGGGCTCTTGGCGGGTCATTTGGTGGTGGGTTGATGAGTGGTGGTTGGTTATCATCTTCCATGATGAAAAGTGATGGGTGTTACGAAAAAAGGTCACGAAGAAGGGGGATAGACTAAGAGAAAGCTAAAAATGAGAAAAAAATTTACTTGATAGGAATCAAGCAAAGAACCTAAACGAGGTGGACTACTAACTAGCTATTCTATTCCCCGGTAGCGGCGCCAAAAACTTGATAACGCTACACGCGTCGTTCGGGGTCAAGGAAACTTCCTTTTCTTCGAGCAAGCTTTATAACACCCTAGGCAGTGAACCTAATCGTTGTAGTGTAGTAATTAGGGTAAGCCACGGGTATTGATATCGTTCTCTAGGGGAATAGGAATGCTAGTAAGGAGTTACTACGCTAAGGTTGAGGTTGAAGAAGATTATTTTTTTATTTTTATATTTTATGAAATTGAAAGGTACGAATCTCGGGTATTGGATCTGGGGGGTTGGTATTTCTACCGATTACTCTACTATTATCTAATTATCTAAACTAAGGTTGTGGGAGTCTATGTCTAATTAATGTGTGCTCGTATGATAGTTTAAAGATGTGTTTACTTAGGTTTTACTACTCCTTAATTATCTCCTATTGATGGTTGAGTTGTTACGTCCTTATTCTTAGTTGCGTTGTGTGTCTAAAGTTGTAGGGTATGCGTTTCTCCCTAACTCTTCGAACTTACCAAAGGGTCTCGTCTACAAAACCCACTAGGGATGATAAACTCTTACTCTAAGGCATTTGATTCGCTCCCAAACCGTCAAGTTTTATCACACAAGCTAACCACTTGTGAATGGTTAACCGTAATAAACTTCAAACAGCTCAGAACCAATGCAATGAAGATCTAGAGGAGTATAGTGTTTCCCCAGGTCGTTAAGTCCCAACGAGCTGTGCACTGAATCACCAAACGTATAGTTATCGGGTGATAATGAACGGGAAAAGGTTTGTGATTGATACTAGATGACAGAGGAAAAATGAAAGGAAATTAAAAAGATAAATTATATTAAATAAACGCTATCACTATTTTTTTAAAATGATGTTTTTGAGTTTTGTTAGTACGTAAAGGAAACTAAAAACGAATTTAACAAAACGCGAATTAAATGCAAATACGTCTAATCTAAGCCCTAAAAATGATCTAAAATTACTTTTAAACTAAAAATGATATTTGAAAACTATTTATGAATTAAAACTAATTTTTATTATTTTTCTTGATTTATTTTTAATTAAAAACTAATTTCTAACTTTTAAAACTAAGTTAAAATACTAAAAATTATGAAAATAAAGAGGAAAATTGTGAAACTATTTTTCAAAAATCTAAAATAACTAAAGAGAATTTTCAGAACTAATTTTTTATTTTTCTGAGTATTTTTCTATTTTTTATGAATTAAAAACTGTTTAACACTAATTAAATTGCTAAAAATTACAAATTAAACTAGGAAAAATCTGGAAAAATTATTTTTTTGCTTTTTATATTTATCTTAACCTATGAAAATTGAAAACTTATTTTTTTGAAGCTTTTCTGATTTATTTGCAATAAAAGCTAATTAAAAAGTACTAAAAACTGATTAAAATAAAGAAAAATAGTAAACAGTGATGAAAAATTATGAAAATTTCAGGAAAATTCTAAAATAATGATCTAAATCTAGTAATATTATAAAAACCTATGCTACTGTGTGAGAAAATGTAACTGATGTGTAAAAGCAATTGAATAAGCTACCTAAATAGAGCTAAAAGCTACTGTACTTAACCCAGACCCACCAGAAGCTATTTTATGCTAAAGTCAACTGAAAACTACTTAGCACAACTAATCTAATCATCTGGAACTATGACTGCAATGATTTGGCTTAATGATATAATGGGATGAAGCAGTCTACTACTCCTACTTTAAGCTAATACACAAGCTTATCTACTCAGCTAGAATATAAACTAAAAATAGGGAACTCAAGACCACCCAGCAAAGATCTTATAAACCAATTTTGAGACCCTGATCAGCTATTTTGAACCCTGAACAAGCTCTGCAAAAAGCTGGTAAAACCTCTTTGATTACAATGCTCTGTCACAGGGCACTGAAGCTGTGTTGATAAGCTTATTTGAAGCTTAAGGAGCTTTTGGAAAAATTTGCAAAAATCATTTATGGAAACTAGACCAGTTGAAGTTATAAATCCCAAAGTTTTAATAAATTTGACCCAACACTGAACACATGAAACTTGTGCAAAGTTTTGCCAAAACTGTCTTTTGTGGTTTTTGACTTTTTAGGCAGAATTGAGAAGGTTGACTTTGATGAGATTTGGATCAAATTTGTGAACTGATAATTGATGACGTACCCTCCGATCAGGTCAAAGGACCCCCCTTCGGCCTCAGTCGAAATTGCATTACGAAGACCCAAGTCTTTCTTTATAAGTCATTGGTGGCGTAAAACCATTCATCATTGACATGGTTACCAGTTGGGAATTCGCCAGCCGAAGGCCTATGCCCTTCGGTGTCTTCTCTTGAAGATGCCAAGACAAACAAGAACCTTGACTTGGTCTTCCCCCACGTTCCCACTATGTCCTTAGCTTCCCCGCCAAGTCCGAGATAGTGGGGATGAAGCCCTAGCGGTTACCATAAATCAGGGGACGCCCCCCATGATCTCCTAAACGTGTGCTAACACTCTCCAAGCTATTTTCATCACCTATAAATAGATTGGACGATTCATTTCAATGGTATGTTCACTCAACACATTATTTCACATACATCATATTATCCATAACTCATATCACATACTTATTCACACGCCGGAGGTGGTTCGCAGGGCCCAACCCCTGCGCAATCACTTAACGAAGTGTCTACTATTTCTTATTGCAGATTGACTACAAGTTTGGCGCAAGCATATCACCCCTCATACCCTTCGATCACCATCGAAGGCCTGGTCGTACGAATTATTGTACAATCAGTGGCGCCATCCGTGGGACCCGCTACTATTGGTCACGTCATTCCAAACTTACACCCAGTCAATCGCTCTCACTAGCTTTACGGCATGACTCAAGGAAGAGAAGATACACCCCCTCCGGGTTTCTCGACCTTGACACCAATCCCAGTCAATGATCCTGGCAACCTTCCCAATATAACCGCATCCACTTTTACCACACGATCTCACCCTAAAATAACTTCCAACAATCATGCTTCAACCTCAGCTAACCCTGAACCGGTGATCAGTCCGGCGTTTGTCGAAGCTAACATCGAAGCATTAGAATCTTTACTCAGAGCTCGAAGGAGGCAAGACCGGAATGTGGAAATGCGTAGGGAGTTAGAATACTCAAGCGATGAGTACGACGAAGAGTTAGAAATGGAGGCTAGGCCCTTGGCTTCGGGGGTTACTCGCTCGGTGTTAAGGGTAGGGTCTCCAAGCAGTCGAAGGCCTAGCGGAAGGTTGGTTGGTTTCAAAGATGCTCCGGAGCGGGCTCCGACAAGAAGGGAAGGAACGATGGAAGGCTCCAATGGAAGGAGTCACCGAAGGGAGGCTACGTAGGTTAATTTGCCACCACTCTTGGCGGCTCATCTGGGAAGAACAGAAACGGGGGTTCCACTGCAGCCTTCTCACGCATCTGGCGTAGGAGGCGATCCATCTCAATTAAACAGGGGAGGAAGTCTTCCTCCTCATGGTATGTACCCTCCTTTTCAGGCTCAATCTTACCCTCAAGGGGTTTATCCCCCACCTAACGGGCAGGCTAACAACCCCAACTTTACTCAACCATACGGGAGCATGCCCTATGGATAACCTATGGTATACCCTTCGTATCCTGTAGGAAGTCACCCACCTTATATACCTACTGCTTATCCCCAATATGTTAATCAAAACACTGTTGGAATACCTCCTAATCATAACCCATACAATGCTGCCCCTACATACATGCCACCTTATAACTGCCTCTATTCGGAGCCCATGGGCTCCACGACACCCTTCGTAAGATGGATAGAAGACTACCCTTTGCCTGATGGGTTGAAAATGCCCGCACATATTGGTACTTATGATGGAAAAGGGGATCCGGATAACTTTTTACACTTGTTCGAAGGGGCTATTAGAATGCAAAAGTGGGTAATGCCTGTTGCCTGTCACATGTTTACATACACCCTACGAGACTCTGCTCGTATATGGTGGAACGGGCAAAAACCAGGTAGCATTGTGAATTTGGATGATCTCAAAGCCAAGTTCAGGTCACATTTCAGCCAGCAGAAAAAGTTCACAAGAACGCACCTAACAGTGCACAACATCAAGCAGAAGGAGAACGAAAGCACAAGGGCTTTCATTACTAGATACACTGATGACACCTTGCAGATAATGGGCTTCCACGAAGACCAGCGCATCTCAGGTTTCGTACATGGCCTACGGAACAGAAGCTTGGTTGAATTCCTTTCCACTGATCTTCCTGCAACCTATAAAGGATTAGTGGAAAAGGCTTACACATGGATCGAAGCAAAAGAAGTGTCCACCAACGGGGCTCCGGTCGAAAACAAGGAAAATCACAACAAGGCCCCGAAGCATCCTTCGTGGGAAGGGTCAAGGAACAAACACAAGAGTAGGGACAGATTTACTCCATACCACAAAAACATCAACCACGGCCTCCTGGCTAATCTGTCCAAATCCCCAAGGGAAATACTCGCTACCGAAAAGGCTGGGAAGACCTTTGATCCTCCTCCTCGCTTGGCAAACAAAGGGAGGCCCAGGGACACTTCCAAGTTTTGCTATTTCCATGATGATTACGGTCACGACACCAATCACTGCCGAGAGCTCAAAAAGCAGATAGAATAGGCAGTGAAGTCTGGCCAATTGGGACATTTGGTGAAGGGTATAAAGAGAGGCAAAGAAAAAGCCTCCGACACACAGTTAGGGAAAGATACCACACCTGTCAAAGCTCCCATCCTCATGGTTTATAAAGAAGACTCCAGGTCAAAGAGAAAGGAAGCAGAGGAAGCCTTGTGCGGAGTAGGAGATGTCACTTTCCCTTCAATCACAGGAAAAGTTCTTTCAAATGACCCCGTGGTCATCAAAGTCTTGATCTCCAACAGAGAAGTAAACAGAGCCTACCTTGACTGCGGTAGCTCCTGCGAAGTTATCTACGAATGGTGTTTCCTAAATCTCAAACCCTCAATAAGGTCGAAGAGAGTAGATTCGAAGGTACCTTTAGTAGGGTTCTCAGGGGAACACTCATGGCCCTTGGGAGAAGTCCCTCTAGAGGTTACGATTGGAGAAGGGAGGCTAAAAAGAACAGAAACTCTGGCTTTCACGATCGTAAGGTCGGAATCTCCCTACAACCTATTGATAGGGAGAACAGCAATGCAGAAGATGGGCATCGTTGTCTCAACCATACATGCCGCGATCAAATTCCAAACACCTTTCGGCATTGGAACGGTTTTCTCCAGCTATAAGATGAAGGAGCCTACGACAGAAAGCAAGAGGGTCAAACAGGTTTCGGAGGAACTTTCGAAAGATGTTCTCAGTTGCACTAACGCTGAAGAACGCATCGTGGTAAATGATCTCTACCCTGATCAGACAGTAGTAATCGGAAAGCAACTTCCAACCTTCTTTAAAGCAGAGTTGGAAAAGATACTTCGTGCTAACGCAGACGTCTTCGCATGGACCTATTCTGACATGACGGGGGTCCCCAGAACTCTCACCATAGATGGACAGCCCTTCGGCACTGAACACAAGCTCAATGAGTTCAAGCATATTGAACCCATTAAACAAAAGCGTAGAAGTCTAGCTCCTGAAAGAAATGCCGCTGCATGCAAAGAAGTGGACGAACTCGTGGCAGCAGGCATACTCAGAGAGGTGAAGTATCAAACTTGGGTGGCCAATCCGGTGATGGTCAAAAAGCATGACGGGGGATGGAGAATGTGCGTAGATTTTACTGACATTAACAAAGCCTGTCCGAAGGACTGTTACCCTCTTCCAGAAATTGATTGGAAGGTGGAATCCTTGTCAGGGTTTCGACTAAAGTGTTTCCTAGACGCTTATAAAGGTTACCATCAGATACAAATGGCCGAAGAAGACGAGGAGAAGACAACCTTTTTTACAGGAAAAGGCATTTATTGCTACAAAAAGATGCCTTTTGGTTTGAAAAATGCAGGTGCCACCTACCAGCGATTGGTAGACAAAGCCTTCCACAAGAAAATAGGCAGGAATCTAGAAGCCTACGTCGACGATATGGTCATCAAAAGTAGATCAGAGGAAGATATGCTCTCCGACATCAAGGAAACCTTCGATCAGCTTCGCGCCATCAATATGAAGTTAAATCCCAAGAAGTGTTCCTTTGGTGTGGAAGAAGGACAATTCTTGGGACATCTGATCACCAAGCAGGGTATTAAAGCCAATCCTTCAAAAGTCAAGGCCATCACAGATTTGCAGCCTCCTAAGTCCCTAAAGGAGGTGCAAAGTCTCAACGGAAAGCTAGCAGCCCTCAGCAGGTTCTTGTCGAAGGGTGCAGACAGATCTTTGCCGTTCTTCAAAACACTCAAAGGGTGCACGGACAAAAAGACGTTCCAATGGAGCATAGATGCAGAAGCAGCCTTTCAAAAGCTCAAAGAATTCATGGCTATTCTACCAACACTTATAGCCCCAATCAAAGGCGAAGTGTTGTTCATGTATATTGCAGCCTCTTTCGAAAGCATCAGTGCCGTGTTATTGGCAGAAAGGGAGAAGAAGCAAATCCCCATATACTTTGTTAGTAGAGTACTACAAGGAGCTGAGCTAAATTACCCAGCATTGGAGAAGCTAATTTTGGCTTTAGTTCATGCTGCGAGACGCCTTCGAAGGTACTTTCAAGCTCACCCCATAACCGTACTTACCGACAAGCCAATTAAGCAGATACTTTCAAAGCCGGAGAAATCTGGAAGGATAGCTAAATGGGCCATCGAGCTAGGAGAACATGATATTGAATACAAAGGCAGGAGCTCGGTCAAGGGACAAATATTGGCAGACTTTTTTAGCAGAAACACCCTCCGAAATGAAACATGACAAAAAGGTTGTTGAAAAGGAGCCTGCTACGACAATCGAAGGGTGGAAACTTTATACTGACGGAGCCTCCAGCTCCGATGGTTCTGGTGCAGGTCTCATGCTCGTTGATCCCACAGGGAAGGAATACACCTATGCACTTCGTTTCGAATTCGATGGTACGAACAACGAAGCGGAATATGAAGCCTTGTTAGCAGGTCTCCGATCGGCCACAGATATGGAAGTAGAAAACTTGGCTATTTTTGTTGACTCACAACTGGTGGCCAACCAGATAAAAGGCTCCTACGAGGCGAGACAACCTGTGATCAAGCAATATCTGGATAAGGCCAAAGAAATGCTCGAAGGGTTCACATCTTACAACATAGATCATGTTCGAAGAAGCCAAAACAAGAAGGCGGATGCACTTAGCAAACTGGCATCAATGGCATTTGCCCATTTAACAAAGGAAGTTTTGGTCGAAGTATTGACAGATCGGTCCATCGTCCGAAAGGAGGTATCTGACGTTATACAGGAGGAAGACTCGAATTGGATGACTCCAATTAGAGAATATCTGATAAGTGGCATACTGTCGGAGGATGCAAAGTTGGCATGAAAGGTGCGCATCAAAGCACCACAGTACAGGATCATGGGAAATTACTTATACATAAGATCTTTCCTATCCCCTTGGCTCCGTTGTGTAGGGCCAAGGCAAGCTGCCAACATCATCCAAGAAGTGCATGAAGGATCCTGCGGACTTCACGCAGGGCCTCGCTCTGTTGTCTCCAAAGTAATGAGGGTCGGATATTATTGGCCTTCGATGCACAGAGACGCCGTCGACATCATTCAGAAGTGCGAAGCTTGTCAAATTCACTCAAGAGTCCCAAGGCTACCAAAGCAAGATATGACTTCCGTAACATCCGCATGGCCTTTCAGTCAATGGGGGATAGATATCGTAGGCCCTCTACCATTTGCTCCTGGAGGAGTAAAGTTCTTGGTCGTAGCCATTTATTACTTCACTAAATGGGTTGAAGCGAAGCCTTTAGCATCCATCACAGGAAGACACATGGAAAAATTTGTGTGGGAACACATTATCTGTAGGTTCGGAGTACCTCACATCCTCATTTCAGATAATGGGAAGCAGTTTGCCGAAGGGGTATTCCCAGTATTTTGCAAGGGCCTGAATGTCAGACAATCATTCACTTCCGTTTACCATCCTCAGGGTAATGGTCAAGTAGAGGTTACCAACAGAGACATCATATAAGGAATAGAACGAAGGCTGGGATACTGTCATCACGGTTGGGTAGATGAGCTACCTCAAGTGCTCTGGGCACATAGAATGCATACAAAGTCAAGTCATGGAGAAACGCCTTTCAGCTTGACATATGGCACGGAAGCTGTCATCCCTTCAGAAGTAAGTGTTGAAACAGAAAGGGTCATGAACTTCGAAGTAGTAGACAACGAAGAAAGACTCCGTAGTAACTTGGACCTACTTGAAGAACGGAGAGAAATAGCCTCCATTAGAGAGGCTATCCACAAGCAAAAGATTGAAAGGTACTATAATAAGCGAGTTAGGCCTTCGACCTTCAAACCAGGGGAATATGTCCTCCGACTCAATAGCGCAAGCAAAGCTGAGTACCAGGGTAAACTGGGACCTACATGGGAAGGACCCTACGTTATTAAGGAAGCGTATGGCAACGGAGCCTACAAGCTGGAAACCTTGGCAGGACACGTTATTGATAGAACCTGGAATGGCACTACTCTTCGTAAGTTCTACGTATGAAACTTACAATGTCTAAGGACACATTTTATTTGCTTTCAATCAATGTATTTGCATTCTTCTCACTTGGGGAAAGAAGCATTAATGGTAGGCGTCTAGTATTCATTTCTTAAAATGATGTAATCCTCCCTACCCACTTAATGATAATAACACATTTCCCTCAAATCTCTTGTTTCGTTCAATACAACAAAGATTTGCCCACCAAGTCGCTTTATAAGTTTGAATGTCGAAGGGATGAACAAAGACTAAATAACATGTCTTGCTCATATGCATAACATCCATCTCAACTTCACATTAACTTTCCTATATGGCCTTAAGGTATTTTAAACCTTTCGCTGCCCAAAGGATCAAGACGGAGTGGGTCGCGACCCTCTGTCAGCAGTCAAATTATACGATTGCTAATATTCTTGGTGAAGTAACTACACACAATAAGGCTATGCATCTACCATACGCCTTAGGTTGTAAAAAATATTTTTACGCAAGTAAAAGTAAAAAGAGAAGAATCACACATAGCAAAATTCAAGCCATAGTGGCTTCGTTGTAGATTTATGACTAGTTTTACTAGTCTAAAATAGGCCATAGCCTTAAAACATCCAACATTATAAACTATTGTCTTAGGCCGTAGCCTACTACCAACATGCAATAAGTAAATTGTTTCATCAGGCACGAAGCCTGGAACGGAGCACAGACAATTGTTTTAAACAGGGTACATACCACCCTGGGAATCAAATTACAACCACATGGTTGCCTTCTTTAAACCTTGGAATGAGTGGGGTCAGCTGAGCCTGGAGATGGAACCTGGGGTGACGGAGTCCTCTTGGAGGAAGAAGGAGGCTGGACTTTCCTTGGCTTCTTGGCTAGCAGATCCTCAATCGAGGCTGATGGGTCCTTCGTCACATCTGCAAGGAAAGGGAACTCTAAAGCAGTTAAATGATTACCTGCATCATCATATTCTTTTTCATGAGTTGCCCTGTAATACGGACTTTTCTCCAGCACTACTTGTTCTCCAGTCTTCTCCACCTCCTCCAAAGTGGTACACTTGCCATGGAAAATGGCAGCATTCACCACATTCCCAATCGCAATCCCCACATCATCGCTATGATAAAGTTCCATAGCAATGTAGGGGATCACTTTGGTTACCAGGTCCACTCTGTCCTTATTCAGCATCTTCAGACGGAGGTTTAAGCCATCTACCTTTTCTTGGAGCTTGATCTCTTGGGCCAGCAACTTTGACCTCTCCTGTTCGAGACCTCCACATTTGGATGAAAGAACAGATATCTGCTCTTTGTAACCAACACCCATAGAGCTTTCGACAGTTAACCTGTTGCACTCAGCCTCACTCGTTGCCAATTGACCTTTGAGCTTTTCATTCTCAGCTCTAAGATCTTGAACCAAGGGATTCTTATCAAAATCCTCCAATGCCTCCTCACACTTCATCTCCAAGTGAGCATACTTTTGATCTCTAACCTTTTCCCCCTTCAGCATAGCATCCATTTCTTCTCGAGCTTTGGTGACAGCGCGGAGCAATTCCCTTGTCCTAGCATTGAGTTGATTGTCAAGCATGCCCTGGCGAACATAGCTTTTATCATGAAGATCACAAAGCCTCTCTATAGACATGCTATTCATCACCTCTTTCCACTTGGAGGGGATCACATGGCTCATAAGTTGGTGACAAGCTTGGGGAGAAGGAAGC
This sequence comes from Chrysanthemum seticuspe, assembly GCA_019973895.1. Lineage (NCBI taxonomy): Eukaryota > Viridiplantae > Streptophyta > Magnoliopsida > Asterales > Asteraceae > Chrysanthemum > Chrysanthemum seticuspe. Next base: position 227,413,367 of record BPTQ01000006.1, on the reverse strand, counting down.
TCCTTCGTATCAGGAAGTCCTATAACAACAGTAAATTTCATTAATATATGATCTTGGGTATTTAATTTTATTTCACAGGTAAGAAGTTTACCATGGAAGTCATCACCGCTGGGCCCCTCGATGGCTGGAAATACCACAGCCTTACCCTGGGCACTCTTTTGCCAGGTGGTTCGAGAGGGAGGAGTAGGCAGAAGAAGCTTTCTCTTTGAATCAGATTTCGTAGCCTTGGCACTAGCACCTTTCCTGCTTCGAACCCTATCACCTATGCCGGAGGGTCCTACGATGGCCAACGGTTGATCGGAGACTGGTTCGTCTGAGTCAGCAATATTCTCCAGTAGCTGATCTTCTACATCTATGGGTTCCTTTGGTGGAGGAGCAGAAGATACAGGCTCGGCAGGATGGGCTTCCACCTCGTCTTTGTTTATAGACACCGACGGGGAGCCCACGCCATAGCTTGTTTCTTGGGGATTCTTTGGAAGAAAACTAACCTCTTTGGCACCTCCAGCCACGACAAAGTTCCTGAATGACATCTTTGCAAAAAGAAGCAGATAAGATAAATATCAGCAAGATAAGTTTTTGTTTCTTATGTTAATTTAAAAAATACATACTTTCTCCATCACAAATTATCTCAGGTACCAACGGAGACCCTTCCCATCTCTCAGCAATGCCAGCCATGAATAGGATTGGCTCAGGGAAGGTCTGGCAGTCAGCTGGATAACGAGCCAAACCCCGATACAGTGGGTTTCTTCTCACAGTATAAGGCAATGGATCAGTGAACCTTTTCTCATCATATTGAAAGTCTGGGTTTAACAATGCAGAGTATCCAGGAGGGATAATGGTAGTCTGAATATAAAAGAACTTGCCTTTCCAGTTCCTTATGTTCGTAAAAGGCCTATCTATCAGTATGGGCACATCCCTTTCACCCCTTTTGGCCAAAGTTAACCAATCTCCTCCCAGATATAGATTTAAAAAACCCCTAAGCACAGTCAAGGATGGTTCAAACCCATAGGCTTTACACATCACAATGTATGTTGTCAGCTTGGCTAGGCTAAAAGGGTTGAACCTAGAAATGTGTACCTCATAATATCGGAGGAATTCTAAAATTAAAGGATGCAGTGGTATCCTAAGATTGGAAGTGGTGAAAGCATGGATATACAAGCCTACATAATTTTCAGGGGCATCGAATATCCCTTGATCTTTACTTGGTAGCATTACTTTGTGTTCTTTTGGAATGGGATAATCAGTGAGGAACGCTTTAAGCTCCTCCCTGGTTAATGTGCAACCTTGTTGTTTTATCACAAATTTTTTGTTGGTTGACATGACACCTTCTACAAAACACAAACAATATTTGAAATACAGGAGAAGAAGGAGCGCTTTACCTTGTTTGGTCGAAGGCTTGATCGAAAGGAATTTTGGTAGGTGAAAAACTTTGGGCGAAAGTAACTTTGTTAGGGTTTTACTGATTTTTGCATTTTATATACCCTACAAATATTGCATCTCAACCCTACACGTGTCCGTGCTATCCCTTTTATACCGGATTTCAAACCTCTTTTAAATTTTGAAAGGATGTTTACTAGTACCGAGGAAAATGGGGTAGTTATAATTAACTATGCATTTATTACGGTCAATATTAACTAGACTTTTCATCTTCGTTTGTTTTTGTGACGAAGGGGAGGTTTCGTTTTTATTTCTGAGTCGTAAGCAATATTTCTGGTTCGTACATATCACTTTCGACTGGGGGGCTTGATGACGTACCCTCCGATCAGGTCGAAGGACCCCCCTTCGGCCTCAGTCGAAATTGCATTATGAAGACCCAAGTCTTTCTTTATAAGTCATTGGTGGCGTAAAACCATTCATCATTGACATAGTTACCAGTTGGGAATTCGCCAGCCGAATATGCCCTTCGGTGTCTTCTCTTGAAGATGCCAAGACAAACAAGAACCTTCACTTGGTCTTCCCCCACGTTCCCACTATGTCCTTAGCTTCCCCGCCAAGTCCGAGATAGTGGGGATGAAGCCCTAGCGGTTACCATAAATCAGGGGACGCCCCCATGATCTCCTAAACGTGTGCTAACACTCTCCAAGCTATTTTCATCACCTATAAATAGATTGGACGAGTCATTTCAATGGTATGTTCACTCAACACATTATTTCACATACATCATATTATCCATAACTCATATCACATACTTATTCACACGCCGGAGGTGGTTCGCAGGGCCCAACCCCTGCGCAATCACTTAACGAAGTGTCTACTATTTCTTATTGCAGATTGACTACAAGTTTGGCGCAAGCATATCACCCCTCATACCCTTCGATCACCATCAAAGGCCTGGTCGTACGAATTATTGTACAATCAATAATGTTATCTAATGATGTAATGGAACCTAATTAAGCTATATTGACCTAATATAAGCCTAAATGCAGCTTCTATCTAGTTCTAACCTAACTGAGATTCATGTAAATTCTGCACAAATGCAATTTTGACTTTTGTGAAAATGCAAGTGAGATTTAATACTCTAGCAATCCTAACTTCACCTATGCAAGACTGTGATGCAATAACTGACTACTAAACTAATCTACAATGCAGGTTTCTCAATTGTTCCAAACACTAGTTTATACAACTATTTAGCAATGTAAATCTCTAAATCCAAAACCTGATCCACAGCTATGTTATAACTAAATCCAAAAGGCAGAATCAATACCAAATGAACCAAACTACACACCGAAACTAGACTGATGCTAAATTTACACCATAAGCAGAGATTAGAGACAGATGACAGTAATGGATATAGAATAAAACAACAATTACTCAACTGATAATAAGCTAAACTACACTAACTGTAATGCTAATCCAACTGAACAAACAGATTCATAAGCTAGGACAGATTTAGAAAGAATTCGGTACTCACAGAAGTCCAACCACAGTGGTTTGCTTTTGAGATTAACTAACCACTGTCCTGACACTGATCTCAACTTAATTCAAACACTATCAACCCAAATCCAAATCCATAGCAGCAGTTCAGGTTCCAATGATGCAAATGACTGCAGTGTTGACTTTCATTGACTGATATTGAGAATTGAGTGTATAATGGATAGAAAATAGTAATAAGCTCACTACAAGCTACATAGAGCTTAAGTGAGTTTATTCAAACATTAGCTTAAGCTTAATGAAGCTTATAGAGGATAATTGATAGATTTTATATATATATATATATATTTTTTTTTGGTTGTTTTTCTTATTTTTTTTTGTATTTTTGAGTGATTTGAGTACTAAGCTAATATGATTTAAGAATAAGCTATTATGAACTTAAACTGAATAAGCTGAACTCAAAAGCATACAAACAATGATCAATGATTTAAAAACTGAAATTTCATTAACACTTAAAATCTGAGTACAGAGAGGAATTAGAATAGCTAAATTTCACTTGAAAACATAAAAAACTGAATGGAAAACTACAATAGCTACTGAAAAGAGAAGGTGAAAAAAATTCTAAAAACTTTAAAAAAAAACTAACTCCCCTCAGCTTTCTCTTCCTCCTTTTTATACACAAAAATTGCTCCCACTTGTATTCTGATCAAATCCCACCTTCTTTCAGAACCATTGGATCACTTGAGTGGATTATAGCCGTTGATGGCATTTTTGGCGGGAAAATGAGATTTGTCAGTTGGTACTGATAACTTGTGACAGGGGAGGAGCATTTAATGTATTTGGCATGGGGTGTTTGGAGGGTAGGAATAAGGTGATGATGATGGAGGAGGGGGGGTGTTGCAGGCATAGGTAGGTGATGATGAGGGGGAGGGAAACCCGTGAGTGGTTTTTATTTTATTTTAAACGTGGGTGGGTTACGGGTTGGATTTGGTATTGGATAAAGGGATTGGACCGGGTCAAAGGGTGTATTGGGCTTGGGTGGTTAAATGGACCGGATAGGATTAATAATGGATCCATGGTGTATTGAGGGACCAATCTTGCCAAAACTGAAAATCTAGGGACCAATAATGTACATTCTGAAAATGTAATCCAAGGGCCTTTCTTGCCATCATTCAATAATCCAAGGACCAAACTTGTCAGTTTTGAAACTCAAAGGACTAAACTTGACCATTTTTAAAATCCAGGGATCAAAACTGTAATTTCTCAAAACTTTTGGAACTTTTCACCAAAGGACTAATTATGAAAATTTATGATTCCAAAATGACCTTTGGTGACTTTTCTTTTAAAATAAGTGCTCATGGACTATTTCTGTCAATTTTTGAAAGTCGGGGGACTGAAACTGGCAATTATGCAAACTTAGCTCGTTTTTCATCTGATTTTAAACATTTTGCATCTGAAACATATAAAATGCAATTTTGAGATATTTTCAGTATTTTGATGCATTTCTGAGCGTTTTTAAGTGTTTTGCAGTTCAGATTTGACCAAAAATGATGAGTATTTACACACTCATCAATCCCCCACACTAAACTATTGCTAGTCCCTAGCAATCTTTTGAGAAAACTTAATGGATTTGAATCTCTTTACCAAAAGCCATTACTTCTGGAGTAGCCAATTGTTTCAGTTCAAGTAAGAATCTTGGTACAACGATAACCAAATGATTTTGAGCAAATCACCAGCTTTCAACGGATTTGATTTCTCTTTACCAGAAGCCGTTTGCTTCTGGACTAGCCAACTCTTAGATAATATATACTATCTTTGGTGAGTCGATTACCAATTATAGTTTTCCAACTGCCTTTACCACAAGCCATAAACTTGCGGGCTAGCCAACTCTTCACTAATTAAAGATATGGTGAGCTGAACACCATACAATTTTGGGCAAATTGCAAGCCGTCAGCGGATTTGAGATATCTTTACCAAGAGCCGTTTGCTCCTGGATTAGCCAATCCTTTTGTTTATTAGACATGGCGGACTGATAACCATAAGGTGAGTAAGTGCAAAACACTTACTCCAAAAAAAAAAAAAATTGGCCAAAAATGGGGGAATTGGGTGGTATAATTACATGATAAAATTCGGAATTGGGTGGTATAATTACATGATAAAATTCGTGAGAATTCCCCCCCACACTAGAAATGAATATTGCCCTCAATATTCAAAGTACCGGCGGTTATGCCGAAACATAGAACGTAAAAGGGAAATACTACGGCCATTATTTGAAAGATTTTTTTTTTTTTTTTTTTTTTTTTTTTTTTTTTTTTTTAATGAAAACTTATATACAATAGCGGGGGGCAACGCCCCCCACACTAGGGTGGTACACACGGGTGAAGACCCATGTTTAACTACTGTTTTTGATTACCGAGTCGCTAGCTTGACTCGACCCCGAATTAATTTGTTCATGGGGAAGTAAGTGGAAGAGACAATCTCCATCGGACTTTCATTCAAGATGTTTGGACAAACATTTGAAGCGCGTGAAAGTTCCACACCGATGAGATATATTCCCGGCTCAAGATAATGGTACATGGAGATGCCGGGGTCAAAGATAATGTCTTCATTCCCGAAGGAGTGAAGAACAGGAGAAGCCACGGGATAGGTGAAGAAGAGATAGAAAATCATGATAAACATCATGACTAAGTCATCATCATCAGAAGGAGAATTCATAATAGCATGAATCTCATCATTTAAGCTCAATTGGTCTAGACATATCCCGGGTGTGTCTAGATCAAAGTAGAAGTTATCATACTCCGGCGGAGATATGATATGAGTGAGTTCATCTGAGAACTCTTTGTAGGTGAATGAATCATATTCAGAATTGATATGAGTGGGTTCACTAGTGAACTCCTCCAATGTAAATGATTCATAATTGGGGAGAGAATTATGAGAATGAAAAGTGGTACTGCCACTAATCTTCTCTCCCATATTATCAAAACAGAAGGTTTTCATTTCCGGAATAGAATCATCGGAAAGAATGTCACTATCCTTAATGGGGATAGGAGATGAAATAGGCTTTTCATTAAAAGCCTCGATTCTAGAAATGAGAAGATTAACATTCAATAATGTTGCACGAAGTGCTTCATCTTTGATTTCAGTGTTAGTAACTTCATCATTCTCTTCTTCTAAGCTAACAAGCTCAGAAGGTAAATCTTCCACATAAATGATGTCTCCACAAGACAACGAATCATCATCATCAGAATCGGAGAACATCTCAACATGATCTTTTGGGAAGACAAGAGGGGTAGGGATATCACACAGATGCTCGAGAATTCCCTGTGACTCTCTTGGGATTCAGACAAGGTTCTCAACACTAGACTTTATGAATTCGTCCGATTCCTTTTCAGGAACAGTGTCAAGATGCTCGTCCCCCATGCTCAGAGAGTGAGTGTGAACCTCGGGTGTGATAGCAGTTGTTTGAGAATCAATCTCAACTGCTGGGATATCATCTGATGAACTTGATGAATCTTTATAGAATTGAAGGATATCAAGTGTATCCTCATCATCACTGTCATCAGGAATAAAACGAAATTGAGAGCTAGATCTGGCTGCTTTTTCTTTTGCAATTGATTCCCTAATAGATTTTTAAAACGCAATTTGGGAATTTATTTTAGCAGCCTGCTCTTCAGCTAACAATTCTTCCATGGATTTTTGATTTGGATTATCTTGGGAATGTTTACATTCCTTCAAATCTTTCACTACATCCAAAAGATCAAGGAGAAGATTTTGAGGAAGTGGCTCAGGCTGAAGTGGTGCCTGAGTCATTTGGTACTGTAGAGGTTGGTTATGATACGAAGAGTCGTAATTGTTACCAGGAAATGGATTCCTTGTTTGACAATCAGAGCTACAGTGTGGACCTCCACAATACTCACAACAGTAAAATTGATGTGGCTGTGAGTCATATGTGTTGTAGTCATAATTGTTATTAGGAACTTGCTCATAGACAAGCGTGTTTCCCGATTGACAATCAGAACTGGAGTGTGAACCACCACAGTACTCACAACAGTAAAACTGCTGAGTCTCACAGTGTGGTAGCTGATGGAATAAATCAGTTGTGTTATGGTAGGAATAGGGATCCTGGTTATAGACAGACCCGTTTCCTGATTCCACCATGCTACAACTGGGGCAATTGCCACCATTATAAGGACCACCACACCATTGACAACCAAGAGGGTGGGGATAAGACATAGAAAGAATCAAATGTTTTCAGAGGGGTCGGGATGAAGAATCAAAGATGTGAGAGGGTAAAGATGGATATTTTTGGATTTTTGGATAAACATTTTGTAAAAATAAGAAATAAAATCTTTTTGGGTTTTTGCTTTATATATATGTAGAAACAAAAGAAAAATATTTTTGTGTTTTATATGTTTTAAGATTTTTTTTGGATTTTTGGATTTTTATAAGAAAATATAATACATATAGATGGTATGAACAAGGAGTGAATATTCAGATCACTAATCTGCTAAACGTAAGACAATTAGCACAGCTCCCCGGCAGCGGCGCCAAAATTTGATTCGCTCCCAAACCGTCAAGTTTTATCACACAAGCTAACCACTTGTGAATGGTTAACCGTAATAAACTTCAAACAGCTCAGAACCAATGCAATGAAGATCTAGAGGAGTATAGTGTTTCCCCAGGTCGTTAAGTCCCAACGAGCTGTGCACTGAATCACAAAACGTATAGTGATCGGGTGATAATGAACGGGAAAAGGTTTGTGATTGATACTAGATGACAGAGGAAAAATGAAAGGAAATTAAAAAGATAAATTATATTAAATAAACGCTATCACTATTTTTTTAAAATGATGTTTTTGAGTTTTCTTAGTACGTAAAGGAAACTAAAAACGAATTTAACAAAACGCGAATTAAATGCAAATACGTCTAATTTAAGCCCTAAAAATGATCTAAAATTACTTTTAAACTAAAAATGATATTTAAAAACTTTTTATGAATTAAAACTAATTTTTATGATTTTTCTTGATTTATTTTTAATTAAAAACTAATTTCTAACTTTTAAAACTAAGTTAAAATACTAAAAATTATGAAAATAAAGAGGAAAATTGTGAAACTATTTTTCAAAAATCTAAAATAACTAAAGAGAATTTTCAGAACTAATTTTGTATTTTTCTGAGTATTTTTCTATTTTTTATGAATTAAAAACTGTTTAACACTAATTAAATTGCTAAAAATTACAAATTAAACTAGGAAAAATCTGGAAAAATTATTTTTTTGCTTTTTATATTTATCTTAACCTATGAAAATTGAAAACTTATTTTTTTGAAGCTTTTCTGATTTATTTGCAATAAAAGCTAATTAAAAAGTACTAAAAACTGATTAAAATAAAGAAAAATAGTAAAGAGTGATGAAAAATTATGAAAATTTCAGGAAAATTCTAAAATAATGATCTAAATCTAGTAAAATTATAAAAACCTATGCTACTGTGTGATAAAATGTAACTGATGTGTAAAAGCAATTGAAAAACTACCTAAATAGAGCTAAAAGCTACTCTACTTAACCCAGACCCACCAGAAGCTATTTTATGCTAAAGTCAACTGAAAACTACTTAGCACAACTATTCTAATCATCTGGAACTATGACTGCAATGATTTGGATTAATGATATAATGGGATGAAGCAGTCTAATACTCCTACTTTAAGCTAATACACAAGCTTATCTACTCAGCTAGAATAGAAACTAAAAATAGGGAACTCAAGACCACCCAACAAAGATCTTATAAACCAATTTTGAGACCCTGATCAGCTATTTTGAACCCTGAACAAGCTCTGCAAAAAGCTGGTAAAACCTCTTTGATTACAATGCTCTGTCACAGGGCACTGAAGCTGTGTTGATAAGCTTATTTGAAGCTTATGGAGCTTTTGGAAAAATTTGCAAAAATCATTTATGGAAACTAGACCAGTTGAAGTTATAAATCCCAAAGTTTTAATAAATTTGACCCAACACTGAACACATGAAACTTGTGCAAAGTTTTGCCAAAACTGTCTTTTGTGGTTTTTGACATTTTAGGCAGAATTGAGAAGGTTGACTTTGATGAGATTTGGATCAAATTTGTGAACTGATAATGTTATCTAATGATGTAATGGAACCTAATTAAGCTATATTGACCTAATCTAAGCCTAAATCCAGCTTCTATCTAGTTCTAACCTAACTGAGATTCATGTAAATTCTGCACAAATGCAATTTTGACTTTTGTGAAAATGCAAGTGAGATTTAATACTCTAGCAATCCTAACTTCACCTATGCAAGACTGTGATGCAATAACTGACTACTAAACTAATCTACAATGCAGGTTTCTCAATTGTTCCAAACACTAGTTTATACAACTATTTAGTGTAGGATCGTTATTTTTATTGTGTTGATGATTCGGGTGGTCTTGGGAGATCAAAATACATGTTTGCCATAGTTAGAGAGTTAGTAGAGAGAGAGAGGGTGTTCTTGCTAGAGGTTTACACAAAGTGAATATTAGATTGAATGAGAAGCACCAACCCTTCCATGGATGGAAGGGGTATTTATAGTTACAAGAAATACGACCTCCTATCGGCCTGTGGATCAGGTATACAGTGGGTAAAGACCCGTCCTTCCTCCACGGTGTTGCACTACACTATTCTACGCTACAAATTAACTAATTAACTACTAACTAACGTAATTAACGACAAGTCTACGAGCTAACTTAAGCTAGATAACATTTGGGGTGACCGACTCTTCACTAAGGAATTTTCTAATTCCTAACAATCTCCCCCTAAGGGAGGTCACCCCATTTTTTACATTTTGAATCCTAGCATTCTATTCTTGTCTTTGTTCTTGAGCTCGTAGACTTCAATTCTTCATTTCAACAATCTTTGTGCTTTTGTAGCGATTCTTCAAAGTCCGCATTGATTTGTACTTTTAGTGGAGGCCTTTAACTGATCCACATCTTTGATGATCTTCGAGCTTTCTTTGAGATCATCAGCCACAGTAAATCTCTCTGGATCATCCATAGTAGTGTTGCCTTCATGTGAAGTTATGACATTTGGTCCGACATGCTCACACTTTTGAATCATGACATCTTTCCATCAGAGTAGCGGAAGCCTTACTGGTTCATGATATTTGCAGCAGCGAAGCATAAGCATAGTATGAAATATCAGAGCCAGGTTATGTAAATATGCACCAGTCATGATTTCTTCAAATTAAGTGTGGATGCTGTGAGCATGCGGCTTTGGATTGACTCCTCAATTCTGATCAGCTGCAACCGTCCAAATGTACCTGCAAACAACAGTTAGCAATAAAACACACGAAAGTGTCTTTGATCACTTTCACTGAATTGAGGTACACGACACACGGTTCCCCGTTGATCAGTATAAATACTGCCTGTGATCAGGTAGGATTCCTAAGAATCTCCTTGACAGGGTTTCACAGCTGTTCTAGCTGTTCTCAAACCGGAACGTCTCAAAGAAGACAACACGGAGTGAGTGAACCAGCGAATTGAGATTCACTGATTGATGAAAAATTGATTTGAAAACAATCGCGTATTGCTTAGAATAAAGAATTTTGCAATACGACGAAGGTTTTATGAGAAAGATCAATTTTCAATCAAAACACTTTTTGTATTTGAAAATAGTACACAATCGACGTGCTAGTGAAAAGAAGAGATTCGCACATTGACCGGTTTTTCTAAAAGTATTTTTCAATCAGAGATACTTTTTGAATTTTGAAAAAATAAGTACACATTCGACGTGCTAGAGAAAAGAAGATTTGCACATCGAACGGTTTTTCCAAAAGTATACGTCAATTTCATTCATGGACCAAGGTTGATTCAAGACTGAATCGCCCCATTGTTTCTATCCAGTTGTCACAAGTTTGATCTTACGAGAAGATCTCACATGTCACCCACCAAGAGCTTGTTTGATGTTGGCTCTAGAAGGATTTCCATCTTCATCGTGAATACTTTTACATACCACTCAGATGTTCTGGCAAAACCACAAGGATAATGCGTAGGACTCTCAATATATTCTTACTTTCCACATTGTGTGAAACAGCAAGTCATCATTAATTTTGTGTCCTAACGAGATATTGTGGATGATCTCTTGGCTCTAGACTCAATCGTGCATATTTGGTTCCTGTGCCGGAGACTAGGGAGAGGGTCTCCTTCTTCAATATCAACAATCTCTAAGAGAAAGTCGATAGATAATGTCGGTTCCCCGTGAGAATGAAACAAGCCCTTTTAAGAGGAACTTGAGTGGCTTGGGAAGTTGTAGTGCAGTGCGTCACTGGGTCCATGACGTCTTGTCTTCAATACCGATGTTACCTTAGTAAACACCAGTAGCATATGTATTGAACCCGGTTACTGCCCTAAGGTTGAATTATTGGAGGGCTATTTCTTTTCACCCTTTTTCATATTCATTTCTTTTTCATTCTTCAACCCCTTCAGTGCTTACCGAGACTTCATAACTAGAACCTTGTTGGGTTTATTCCAGTACTAGCTCTGTCTCAGTCCGCACTCTTCCCAATTCTCATTTTTCTCCTTTTTTCAATATACCTAAGGACTTCTACACTATCTAGTGGATTGTCCCTGGGTAGATCCCTCCGGTTCTGGCGGATCGTGGGAACTAATACCTAACCTAACCATCCTTATAACACCATGCATAAAGTAAATTGGTAGGTCTTTTGGTACAGTTCATTCTTCCTTAAAACCAATTGAAAAATCATTTGGAAAAACAATCAAGGTACTTGTGATACGAGATCAAAGCATTTTGTACCTTAATAGTTTTGATCATTTAGAAAACCTCCCCCTCAACATGTGCATATGATTTAGAAATTGTTTAGCACAAGGAGGCAAGAGGACTTTGAAATATTTTCTTTGATCACAATTTTCATACAAAAAAGCCATTTGATTTTCATGGTAAAATTCTCCCCCTCAATATGTGCGTTGGATATTTGAAATCATTTTTTCACATAGAGGCAAGAGTTCTTATAAAGTACATCCACAATCACAAAAGCCATTAAGAAACCATTAGAAAACTCAATCAAGGTACTTAATAAATCACTTTAAAAAGCTTTCGTACCTCGATAGTTTATTTGCTCCCCCTCAATATGTGCTTCAGGATTCGAAAGCGTTTAGCACATATGAGCGAGCAGCGTGCACAATTAAATCAAAACGATCACCTTTTATCAAATTTCATTATTAAATCACAAATTCTCCCCCGATCAAAAATATCAAACCCTTTGAGATTTTGGATCCCAAGTGATTTAATTAAGTTTAGAAAACATGGGAGAAAATGTGGCCTTGTTTAAATACTCATCTGGTTTTTGGATAAATCCTCCTCCTCAACATGTGCATTATGTATATTGAAATCGTTTGGCACATGGAGGCAGGAGTGCCTATAAAGGACTAAAACCAATTCTATTTAAAACAGATTTGAGATTTAAATCACGATCTCTACCCCGATCAGAAATATCAAACCATTTGAGATTTGTGATCCCAACTGATTTAAATCATTTAGAAAAATTTGGGGAAAGACGTGGCAAGATTCAGTTTTGAAAGATGACAGATACGGACCATTTTAAGACATTAAAGATTGTTAGTGTCAGGTATGATAGTTTTTAAGAGATCTTTTAAGTAAAACAAAACAATTTCACAATCAAACAAGAACAGAAAAGATTTCATTTTGAATGACCTTGATTCTAAAGAAAAAATCATACCATGACATAACATTAAATCTTTAGATCACCACTTTTTGTTGTACAAAACGGAACTTTTGTGAAGAAACATCGTTTGAAAATATTTTATTTTAAATCACTCTCCCCCTCAATCCATGACAGAAGTCAATAATTGAGTGACTTAGGTTTTGATAACATGAAGTCCGGTGATATTCAAAAATTAGTCCAATATATTTTCAAAACAATATTTTCCATTTTCAAAACAATTTAATTAAATTATGCAAAATTGTTTAAAAATGGTATCCTGCACAAAGATACGTTAGGTGGTTGAGAAGCTTCTGTTGTTGTTGCTGTAGGGTTTGGAAGAAAAACCGTCTGCAGATGCAGTGAGACTTCTTCTTACGTTGCATTTTGAATGCCAACTGAGGTCAAATTAAGCTCCGTTTCTTCAATCACTTAGAAGAAAACCATCTGCTGATGCAGTGAGACCTCTTACGTTGCATTTATGCCAACTCTCCATAGAAGTCCTGTTAAGCTCCGTTTCTTCATTTGTCAACCTAAGATATAGTTACCCTTTCCTTTAGGCATCCATTCATCTTCAATTGTGGGATCCGGATCGGGAACATTATTATATACCAATATACCTGCATACGTTAGTGAACACACACAGATATATGGTGGTCGACATCACCCAAACAGCAATCGACTAATAAAAGTCAATGTAACATATCAATCAGATCATATAAATGTATGGGAATAATGTGTTTATCAAACTCTAATCATCTAAACCTAACAATCACATCCTAGAAACCTAGTCCTTCAACATAGGCATTTGTATTTTACAGATAAGCACGTAGGATGATTAAGATAATCTTGTTAGATGATACAGATTTGAAAACATTCTCCCCCTCAATCAATGACTTATTTTCTGAAAAGATTAAAAGCTCTGAAGTCATTGATTGAGTTTTCAATTTTTTTTACGAAAAACTCTGAAACTGATTGGTTTTGCAACTCATTAACCACCATTTTGTTAAAACACCAAATATTTTTCTGAAGAATTTTAGACGGAAAAACATTTGTGTAGGAACAGCAGTCCTTCGACATACTTTCCTTGTTTTGTTTTTAGGATAAGTGCACGAAATATTTGAAAAATTGGTTTAGCGCATCACTTTCCTTTCTTTTGAAGAGCGGGTTGCTATCTGAAATAATAGCAAACCATGATTAAGCGCGGGTCACAGTCTGAAGTAACTGCAAGCCATTATTTGAAGCCCGGGTTACAGTCTGAAATAACTGTAAGCCATTGTTTGAGACATGTTTTGAAAAGAATATTTACACCTCCTGCTCGAACTTCATCTATGGTCCCGTGCCATTATTGAATGAAATTTCTAAGACCGTAGATGTTATCGATACCAGAAGACATGTCTTGAGAAAAACATATTTTTGGTATTTTTGAAATTTTTCTGATTTTTATGGTTTTTGAAGGTTTTATATTTTTCTATTTTCTTTTGATGGTTTTATATTTTTCTATTTTCTTTTTGTTGGTTTTATATTTTTGTATTTTGTTTTTCAGATAAATATATACAAGGATAGAATAGATGATATAGTTAAAGAGGATGATGATACGAGTACCGAGATAAGGATATCGAGCAGCACGTCGTAGAAGGTAGAATTCGTCATCTCTTAAACATCCACCACCAAAGCTTCCAGGGCTCTTGAATCGAAGAAAGAAATTGAACCATTTGAAAGTGAGACTTTGGCAGCTTCCCCCCAAACCGAAAATCCTTTAGCTGAGCAGATTCAAAGCTTTCTTTCAAGCTTCTCTTAGTCAGGTGCACAAAGAAGCACACCATTATCATCGAACTTGCTGCTTCTTTTAAGAATAATCACCGTGATTCTTCGTTCGAGGTTATATCATCCAATAGAACACCAGCAACGTTTCATCCCACACCTAAATAATCTTCTCAAATTTCTTTTCCACTGAAGTCTGAAGCAATCCATTCCAAAAAGGTGTCAAGAGACCACTTCCCCTAAGTAGTTGAATTGATGCAGTCAATCTCTTAGACTAGAGCTCACGAACCCGAATACACATACCCGAAGACAAAGAATCTTATACCATCGAAGTAGCAGATTAAGTCCAATAGCCAAAGAATAACCCCGATGTATACTTTTCTCTCCCCTGAAGAAAGTGTATGAAGCTCAAGAACCCGAAGTACCCGAATGCCCAAAGAGAGAATAACCGATAACATTGAAGAAGCAGGCCGAATCACTGATTATCTCTGCGGGTGACAATCTCTGCGGATGTCAACACCAGAATAAGTGATTATATCTCTGAATCACAGATTAAGCCCTCAGGTAAAACAGCTGAGCATCCCCAATGTACACAATCTCTATCCCCTGATGATTGTGATAAAATCAAAATCATCACACACTTGTGTACCTCTTTCATCTTCAGAAACTAACTCTTCCATCTCTTCCCCCACGTCGTTGGAATAATAACACAAAAGCCTTCATGAGTAAAACCTTGAGTTTCTCTGCGGTCATGACATTTGTTTTACCGGGATATCTTCAATCACTTAGAAGAGTTAAGTTCATCAAGTTTCTTCGTCATGAGTCAAACCTTGAGTTTCTCTGCGGTAATAACATTTGTCTTCCCGGGATATCTTCAATCACTTAGAAGAATTAAGTTCATCAAGTTTACTCGCTTTGTGTTTATATGTGAGTCTCCTTTCTCCTTGCTGGTTTTGACACTTCAGAATCAACAACTCATTGTAAGCCTGTATACTAGAAATTTGTTGAGAAGAACACTTGAACTCTTGTGGGAATCAACTTGCTGAAGTACATTGTGAGCAAATCTAATTGGGGATTAAATCTGACATATCACTTTCCCCCAATTAGTGCTCTCCCCTAAACTGACAATCTTTATGATGAATGCTTGAATTAAGAAGAAGTCTTTAGATCGTTAATTGCACCTTGTCTTTAGTCTTCTAACATGTATCAGGAAATGTAGAAACGACTGAAGACTCGACCTTCTTCAAGATTGTCCAGTTGGGGAATAGATAGTTAACATCTTTAACTCACACCAAAAAGCATCCCACCAAAAAGCATCCCAATTAACTTACATCTTGCAAATCCCCTTAACTAAGATCCCTCCCAATCAAACAAGAACAGAACGATGTTCATCAAGGAAATCAGCAATCAGGCCGCAACGAACACACAAGATGGTAACACCAAACTACCAATCACATCAAACAAGAACAGAGAGATTGTTTGGAATCATCATGTTGATGTATACGTGAAGCATTAACCAGAAGCACTTTGTCGATAAACTCATCAATCCAAGTGAAGATGTCAACCACCGGCTCTTAGAAGAAACTCCATGTAAAGATGATCCGATAAGAAGAAGCTCGGTTCTTACATGAGTTAGGAGCCGTTTGACCATATATTCTCAAATAATAATCAACCATGCAGTATATTCACACTTCTTCTCCCCCTCAAGAATTGCAAACGGAGTTGCCATTCTTGATTAAATAAGTGAAATCATCCAAATGTATTCTATTCACACTTCTCCCCCGCAAAATTAGCATATGATGTCGCCATCGTCCTTATAGTAGAGCAAGTTGAATAAGAAAACAATCAATGGTAGCCCGGTTCACTTGATGACTGAAGCACATGGAAAAAGTATGAAGCATGTTGATGAGAATGGTCATAATAAGAAGATTTCTCTTCTTCAGAAGATAAAGCGCACTGAAGCATACACTTTTCTTTTCTTTAGAGTACGAGGCATGAACTGTTGTGTTCATACGTCATAAGAAGATTTCTCTTCTTCAGAAGATAAAGCGCACTGAAACGTACACTTTTCTTTTCTTTAGAGTACGAGGCATGAACTGTAGTGTTCATACGTCATAATCTCTCTCTTTTCAGCTCTCTTAGCAAAACATGTAATCAACCCCATTATCATTCAGTAGGCTCTTTGTCGTGACAGCTGATGGAGAAAACCCAATATGATGAATTTGACCCTGAAGTAAACTAACCCGAACTCGTGACTTAAACTTGTACATATGAAACAAAGAGCGGTGTCGAGACTTCATCCACCATTGAATCTCTAAGTACTCTATACTCTTCATCCAACCAACCATCAAGTATAAGACGTACATCACCTCTTGAAAATCCACAATTGAATGTGACACTGAGCACTACAACGTAACTCCTTAAAGTGATAGTTATTTTGAGATGATAAGAGCCCAATTCCCCCAAGTGGTAAAAGAAAAGGTAAAAGTCACCCAACAATAACTAGATTTCCATGTCTTCGTTTTTGATAATAAGCTTGAACAAGGATCATGAAGAATCTTCATCCATCCATCCCCGATTCCTTCAGATACTAAGTACACTCGCCCGTGATAATTCACTTCATCCTCAAATAAATAATACTGAATTAACGCCGTTGTCACATCTTGTTAAAAGCTCAAATCTAGCCTCCTTTGATCTTAAAAGTGAACTTTGATAATGGTTTCATCCCGACCATGGTTAAAAGCACGTAACCCCGTAAAACCTTGTAATAACCAAACTGCCATGAAGACAACCCAAACACACACCCAATTCATGAAGTACACCCTTTTATCCCTTCTTCAAAACAGAAAATGTAGCACCAGCATCAGATGAGATCTCGAAATACACTTTCCTTTTCTTCAGGATGGTTCCATCATTACGGAATTTTACAACTCTATGGTTTAAACCGAAAAGTAGTTTCTTTCGCGGGATTTTGCAAAAACCAAGAATAAACCGTAAGATAGATCCGGAAATGCACGTTACTATTACCAGGATGTTTCCATTGTCACGGGATTTTACAAGTCTATGATTTAAACCGAGAAATAGGTTCTTTCGCGGGATTTTACAAAATCAAGACAAAACCGTAAACAATGTCAGCTTGAATGTGTTATGACAACTTTGGTTTCAGTTAATATCAGTTTTAGGGGAACATGCAGCGGTTCATCAACTGTTCATAATCCAACATCAGCAAAATCATCAATCATCCAATCAACACTTTGATAAACACATCCTTCACGCATTCTGTCGGCAATTGTAGTGACAACATGGTGAAGTAAACCCGATATGCCAAATTTGATCATGAGGTGAAAGTCTCCAAATTTGTTACTTAACCTTGTACTAATCCTTGTGAAAAAGAAACGGTGTACCCAATGTACAAGACCTCTTGACATTCTCAACTGAGTGAGACACCGAAGTGATAATTACGTTGTGGGTTAAGCAAGAAAGAATCACAAGCGTAACCAAATAGCCAAGTCTTTATCACCCTCAATAAATGCCCAAACAAGTCATCTTCGCAGAAAGAAAGAAGACGAAATAAGTAAACGCGTCTGAAAAATCTTCACTTCAAAGCCAAATGAGAAATACCGTACAACAACCCCATAGTCAACCAAGTTCCAATAGTAATTCAATCCGTGACGAGATATTCATTGTGAAAGTATATAAACCAAGGTATCAACATGCATAACACATCAAAACTCATCATTGCATCATCAAATCTCATTGTCACAAACCTCTTCGACGAATCTCTTCAACAAGTCTCATTTTATCCAAGTCTCATAGGCCACATGTTATCGAATCAAATTGCATGAACTAATTTGAATCAAGGTCCACAAATGAAAATTCGGATCATATGAAACCCCTTATACATATAAATCTCATATTTGTGGTCATCTCATAAATAAATTAGCCATGACAAAAATCCGGATCATAGACACCACGCCCAATATCTCTCAACACCCGCTGTATAGCTTAACAAAGATTGTTTGGTCCATTGATCACCTGGATCCAGTTAAAACTCGTTCGGCCCACAACTCATGGCCCAATCAATACACGGTTAAGTAGAAAATACCCTAAATATGAGGAGTATATAAAAGGACAACTCACACACTTGACCTAATATTACTAAACCTAATCTAACCTCAAGAAAAACGCCTCCATCTGGTATTTATCACAGAATCAAGATTCATATCTCACCAAATAAAATCTCACAACCCAAACGCTTATCACATCATTTCTCATTCGAAATCATGACAGCCCCATCTCAATCCAATCATTATTCATATCAACACTCATATCAAGCAAGACTTTGAACGCGTCCAATTATAATCACTCCTCAAAACCAAATAAACGGATCTACATCAACCTTCTTTGATAGTATGTCACGTCGATCTCGCCACAGGGATGGCTCGAGGTTGGGACCAGGGTCGACTTTTAGCCACAGAGATGGTTTGGATCTTGAGGTTTCTTTTGAGATGGCTTCAAAAACATGATCTAGAGCACGGGTAAGACATAATCTGTATGTTTTTTTTTTCGTTTATGATTTGAGTTTAAAAACGAACCAAAGTCTTGATTTAACAAATTTGTTAACATCAATTCTTTAAGTTCAAATATAAACAAAATGAAGCTTTACCCTTTTTTTTTTCGGATATCAAAACAAATTTAGATCTATGAGGCACAAGGTCTTTTGTGTATAGATCCTTAGAGATCTATGTGTTTGAAGAAACCACACACAAGAGGATCAAAGCTGAGATCATAACATTTTATCCACAAAGATCTGTGATGGAATAATATCGTGTAAAACCTTGAAGGGTTGAGACACAATAAAATCAGAGGTCTTGTTGTTTTACATTAATCATTTGATTAATTTTGAACCGAATCGAAAAGGAGATTTAAACTTATATGTTTTGGTTTCTCTTTTGAAGTGTTCGGATATAATAACATTTATGGATCGATGATGAAGAGCTTTCGTGTTTACGACTCTTGGTAGTCTTGATATAACATTAAGTGTCACGAAACAAACTTCTGAGATCTTTATTCGTTTTCAGTTTGTTTTGAGTCGATTGGATGTGGTAGGAGATAGTGAATGAGTAGGATTGGGATTTGTTGATGGAGTTGAATTTCTGATGTTATTGCATTGTTGCAACACGTTTTTTTTTTCTTTCATTCATTTCAAGAAGTGGACTGATGATGTGATAAACTGAGGTTCTTGTGTCTTGTCGTAGTTTGGTATTTGTTGTTGGTTTTAGAGGTCGTGGTCTCGCTGATAGGTAAATGGTTTTGTGGTCTTGGTCTTTTGATGTCATTACTTCATCTACTCTTTTCAGTCCAAGTTGCTAACCAAAACTGATAAGTCGCTAGGTCTTCAAACCATGAGTCAAGTTGCTAACCTATGTCACAAGTCGCTACATCTTTTTCAATTTGACTCAAAAATCAAACCATGTCGCTACCCATTTTTCCAAACCAAGTCGCCACCCAATTTTTTAAACCAAGTCGCTATTGACTTTAAAGAAAGTCAACAAATCACCTAGTCGCTACAGATTTCTTTAAGCAATTCGCTAGCATAACTCGCTACACTTATGCAATGAATTTAGACGACTTGTAAAGACAAGTCGCCACGAGTACATGTAACAAGTCGCTAGGAAGAGAAACATGATGAACAAGTCGCTAACATGAATATATGAGTTTTTTCGACCACTTTCTGACGATATTCAAACAACCCAGAAAAACTGCATGTGACAGATTTGACCCAGTTTTACCATACAGAAACAGACCATATGACCACAAGATTACACTGATATTGATAGGTACAAAACAGTCATAAAAGATGAGTAAAAATCGTGACTTGGACAAAGCTTGACACAAGACATATATTAACAGATAAACCCACTTGACACTTTTTGACCAATTGATACAAAGACTTGTAAAAACAGTTTACCAAAGGACAACAAATCTGACCATTTGATTTGCAAAACCAGATAAGAACGTGACCAACAAACCACAAACAACAACGGACCACACAAATCAAAGATAACACAATAACCTTGGCTCTGGTACCAATTGTAGGATCGTTATTTTTATTGTGTTGATGATTCGGGTGGTCTTGGGAGATCAAAATACATGTTTGCCATAGTTAGAGAGTTAGTAGAGAGAGAGGGTGTTCTTGCTAGAGGTTTACACAAAGTGAATATTAGATTGAATGAGAAGCACCACCCCTTCCATGGATGGAAGGGGTATACAGTGGGTAAAGACCCGTCCTTCCTCCACGGTGTTGCACTACACTATTCTACGCTACAAATTAACTAATTAACTACTAACTAACGTAATTAACGACAAGTCTACGAGCTAACTTAAGCTAGATAACATTTGGGGTGACCGACTCTTCACTAAGGAATTTTCTAATTCCTAACATTTAGCAATGTAAATCTCTAAATCCAAAACCTGATCCACAGCTATGTTATAACTAAATCCAAAAGGCAGAATCAATACCAAATGAACCAAACTACACACTGAAACTAGACTGATGCTAAATTTAGACCATAAGCAGAGATTAGAGACAGATGACAGTAATGGATATAGAATAAAACAACAATTACTCAACTGATAATAAGCTAAACTACACTAACTGTAATGCTAATCCAACTGAACAAATAGATTCATAAGCTAGGACAGATTTAGAAAGAATTCGGTACTCACAGAAGTCCAACCACAGTGGTTTGCTTTTGAGATTAACTAACCACTGTCCTGACACTGATCTCAACTTAATTCAAACACTATCAACCCAAATCCAAATCCATAGCAGCAGTTCAGGTTCCAATGATGCAAATGACTGCAGTGTTGACTTTCATTGACCGATATTGAGAATTGAGTGTATAATGGATAGAAAACAGTAATAAGCTCACTACAAGCTACATAGAGCTTAAGTGAGTTTATTCAAACAGTAGCTTAAGCTTAATGAAGCTTATAGAGGATAATTGAGAGATTTTTTATATATATATTTTTTTGGTTGTTTTTCTTATTTTTTTTGTATTTTTGAGTGATTTGAGTACTAAGCTAATATGATTTAAGAATAAGCTATTATGAACTTAAACTGAATAAGCTGAACTCAAAAGCATACAAACAATGATCAATGATTTAAAAACTGAAATTTCATTAACACTTAAAATCTGAGTACAGAGAGGAATTACAAAAGCTAAATTTCACTTGAAAACATAAAAAACTGAATGGGAAACTACAATAGCTACTGAAAAGAGAAGGTGAAAAAAATTCTAAAAACTTAAAAAAAAAAACTAACTCCCCTCAGCTTTCTCTTCCTCCTTTTTATACACAAAAAATGCTCCCACTTGTATTCTGAGCAAATCCCACCTTCTTTCAGAACCATTGGATGACTTGAGTGGATTATAGCCGTTGATGGCATTTTTGGCGGGAAAATGAGATTTGTCAATTGGTACTGATAAGTTGTGACAGGGGAGGAGCATTTAATGTATTTGGCATGGGGTGTTTGGAGGGTAGGAATAAGGTGATGATGATGGAGGAGGGGGGTGTTGCAGGCATAGGTAGGTGATGATGAGGGGGGAGGGAAACCCGTGAGTGGTTTTTTTTTTTATTTTAAACGTGGGTGGGTTACGGGTTGGATTTGGTATTGGATAAAGGGATTGGACCGGGTGATTCCTCCCGAACTACCCATCTTTTATTTCTCCGTCACACTAGCCAACCGTTTGCGAACGGTCAACCGTGACAGATGATAAAAGGGGGACACCCCGGGAGAGAATGCAATTTTACCAAGGATTAAAATATCCTTGGATCGTTTATGTCCTGGTGAGGCGTGATATTCCACATACAATGACTTGTGAATGCTGAAATGATATAGAATGTACAAAAACAGGAATCTGATTGACTAACACTGAATGTGAATAGTAATAGCTCTGTCACAGCTACGTCAATAAAAACGTGCAATCAGAAACCTAAAAACGATTATAACTATAGTAGGGATTTGCATGTCTTAGCGACTTAAATGCAAATTAAAAGAAATAAAAGTTAAAATCTATTAAATAAACGCTATCACTATATTTACAGATCGATGAACGTTTATTTGATTTTATAAAATAAAATAACTTAAATAAACTATCTTAACTAAAACGTAAACTCAAATTACCTAAAAACGTTACTTAAACTGAAAACGAGCGTTATTTACAAAAATGACGCTGGAGCGCAAGCAAAAACGTAAAATTTAAGAAATAAAAGGCCTACAAGTGTAAAAACAATATTTTTACAAAATATATGACAAAAGAAAATTTTAGAAAAAAGAATTATATTTTTTTGACTTTTATATTTTTTATTATGATTTAAATAAGTTTTTACACTAATTAAATGTTTAAAAATATTAAAACTAATGAGAAAAATCTGAAACTTTTACAGAAAATACTTTATACTAATACAAATTTATTAAAAATACAAAACTGGAAAAAGCTATTCTAAATAAGCTACAAATAAGCTAAATTAACCAAATAAGCTAAACGGACTAAAGTGTGTATAAGAGAATAGTTTGTGCAAACCATAACAGTCAAAGACCCAAGGGCGCAATGGTTACAGGTACACTTTCTATCACTCTATAAAGGGGTGGAGGTCTCAGGTTCGAGCCTGCCTCCACCCTTTTTGCAAAACATTTTATTTTTTGATTTTTCTTTTTGCAAAACTTTATAACAACTAAAATTAAGCAACTTTAATAAAACCAACTTTTTCAAAACTTAGAAATAAGCTCTGTGGGAGCCTATTTCCATAACAGTTGGCTTAAAAAGCCTTAAAGCTTCTTTACAGAAGCTACTACTTATGGTTAAAGCTCTTTTTGGTTTTTCTGATTTCTGAACTTATTAAACATAGATATTATACATATTAGATGAAATTGGAACTTTACAAACCAAGAAAAAGGCAAAGCATGAGCTTATGAGCCCAACAGTTAAGCTTTTGGCTTGACTGTTGGAGCTCAAGCTCCTAAAAGCTTCAAATAAGCTATATTAATAAAACAAAAGGTATAATTATAAAAGTACAAGTATACTAAACAGATATAAACAAGCTTATGCACTGGAATTAACTTATAAGCTCAAAATAAGCTAATAAGCAAATCCAAATAACCACAGATCCAAACAGCCCTGCTACCATTTTGAATGACAAATTAAGCTAAGTATATGAGCTTAATATGGGAAAGTAAGACTTGGGGCAGCAAGCTGGGTTGGTTGGGTTTCCAAAAAGCCAAAGCTCATCAAGTGGGACCCACTGATGAGCTTTGGAGAAACTTATGAAAATGGTCCCAGACCACTGACTCAGCTCCAGCTGAGTCAGTTGGTGCTGACTTTTGGGACAAAACTAAAACTGAATGCAGCCCTAGAGAATAAGCTACAAACTTGGATATAAGCTCATGATCAAAAATATGGGTTGCTAAGCTTCCTAAAAAGCCAAGCCACACAGGCTAGTTATCCCTAATGAGCTTAAGAAAGCTTGAAGAAAATGGTTCAAATGGACTGCATAAGCAGTCCATTGATATGAATGGCAAACATCAAGCTTCATGTATGACTTATCAAATAAGCTCTAATAAGCTCAACTTGAACTGAGACATGGAGATGGACTACTCAGCTTCTCACAAAGCCAAGAATCACAACCTCAAGCTCAATAAGGAGCTTATAAGAGGCTTAGGTAATAAGACCTACTCAACTGTTTGCTTCAGTTGAGTGGTCAAAATGGGACAAAAAGATTGGAAAGATTAAGCTAATCAAATAAGCTAAAAATGGACAAATAAGCATACACATGAAAATTAGACCATAATGGCAACACAAATAAGCCAAGTACATCAGCTAGGGTTAAGTTCACAAGCTTATGCAAGCTTGTGAACTTGACACCATAACTGTGGTGCAGGGCATCAAAACAGAACAGGTACTAAAAATAAGCAATAAAATAAGCACTTTAAAAGCTAAGAAATGGAAAACTAATATTTTTGTATTTTTCTTTACCAACTAGACTACAAATCCCCAAGAGCTTATAAACTGAAACTCACTAATAAGCCCACAGTAAAATTCCAAGTTTTATTCAAAAACGACCTTTTTGAGAATTTTGACTTTTTGAGAAAACTGAAAAGTTGACTAAGTTGGATTTTGATTTGATCTAAAGTGCTTAATATGTTGTATTAAGGTGAGATAAGACTTACTAGAGCAATATTAACAACTTTCTAACACAAAATCAAGATCAAGCTTTTGAGAAATCCAACAGTGACTGCATCAATTAAGATCAAAAGTGATTTTTGACTTTCTGCTATCAAGGACTAGTTTTCATGACTAAATTGAGTGTATAGACACTAAAGTAACACAGAGCAAGTACAAACAATAACTCAAACACACTATATCACAGTTTGAACTAGCAAATCCAAACAAACTTAAAAACTACTGATTTTGAGAATTTCAAAGTGTAAGACTACATAAACCTTTAAAATCCAATCCAGAGGGTTTCATTGGTTAAATTAGGACCTTTTTCAGTAAAAACAAGTAGTCACACATGTTTTACCTAGGATTATCAAAAATTGGCTTATAAGCAGTCCAAACTTGAAATATTGCAACAAGTAATTCCAAAACATGAACACATAATATTAAGATATAGAATCACTAACTAGCATCAAATAAACACATAAACATAGAAATTAAAGTAAATAAGGCATTGAAACAGTAACTTGCAAAAATTAGAAACATGCTTACAAATGAGAAAGTGGATGAGACATAGAAACCAAGGGCAAGGTTACACCTATTAGCTTCCCAATAAGCTCCTAATACCCCATAGCATTCCAAATCCAACCCTGCTTCATCACCTTCTTCAGAATTCTGATTTTTGATTATTCCACTATTTTTCTTGATTTTTTTTATATTTTCTGAATTTAAAAACTATGACTGATTTAATGTCTCTAAAAGCTAAATGAGCTTTGTCATCAGCTTATTTGACTCATAGAATCCATCAAACAACCATTTAACATGAAATCGAATGACTTGAAATTTAAAGGAAATTTAAGCATAAACTTGAAACTGACATTAAAATGAAATTAAACTGGAATTTAAGGTTTCATTACACTACTTTGAAGTAAATAACAACATTTGGAAGCTTAAAAGACAATTAAACTAAGAAAGCAGTAAAAAAAACTATGACTATGTGACTAAGGCTTAAGGCCAAAGTAGTTTCTTCTCAGTCTTTCTTCTCTTTTATACTTGAAAATCCTTCCACGTGGCCTTCTGAGCAGATCCCACCACCCTATTGAGCCAATGAGAGAGCTTGGGGCAATTTGGCCACTTTTCCAATTTGGCGGGAAAAGTGGTTTTTGACTTTGTTGACCTTCTGAGCTAGCACTAGGGGGGGGTGGACTTATAGGGGTGATGATGAGGTAGGAGAGGTGGAAGGGATAAGGTGAAGGTGGATGGGATGGGTGTTTGCAGAGACACAGGGCAAGTGGAGAAGGAAAACCAGTGGGAGGGAAACCTGTTATTAGTTTGACTTGGTTTGACTGGGGGGTTCAAAAAAAAGGCTAAAGACAGGGGTCAAAAGGGTTAAGTGGCAGGGGTCTAATTGGGAAAGGGTCAAATGATGGTTTGTTTATTACAAGGACTAGTTTTGTAATTCTTCAAACTTGAGGGGCCATTCCTGTAATTTTCCAAACTTAATACAAGGACTAAAACTGACAAACTTCAATAGTACAAGGACTTGTTTTGACAATTTCAAATTTCCCAGGGACTAAACTTGACAATTTTGAAAGTTCAGGGACCTTTTCTGCCATTTTACAAAAGATTTATTCAAGGACCATTTTTGACAAATTAGAATATTTCAGGGACCTTGAATAACATTTCTCTTTATTTAGATTT
Source organism: Chrysanthemum seticuspe (assembly GCA_019973895.1). Classification (NCBI taxonomy): domain Eukaryota; kingdom Viridiplantae; phylum Streptophyta; class Magnoliopsida; order Asterales; family Asteraceae; genus Chrysanthemum; species Chrysanthemum seticuspe. The sequence continues at coordinate 227,387,089 of BPTQ01000006.1, read as the reverse complement.
ACTAGGGACTGTTTTTGACAACTTTTGAAACTTGGGGGACTAAAACTGCCAATTATGCAAATTTAATACGTTTTTCACCAGATTTTGATGTTTTTGCATTTAAAACATATAAAACACTTGTTTGTGATATTTTTATCATTTTGATGCGTTTCTGAGTGTTTTCAGATGTTTTTGCAGTTTAAATGGTACAAAAATGATGAGTATTTACACACTCATCAATCCCCCACACTAAGATATTGCTAGTCCCTAGCAATGTTTTGAGAAAAATTAATGGATTTTATCTCTTTACCAAAAGCCATTACTTCTGGAGTAGCCAAATGTTTCAGTTCAAGTAAGAACCATGGTACACCGATAACCATGTGATTTTGAGCAAACCACCAGCTTTCAACGGATTTGATTTGTCTTTACCAGAAGCCGTACCCTTCTGGACTAGCCAACTCTTAGATAAATTATCAATATTATCTTTGGTGAGTCGATTACCAATTATGGTTTTTCCACTGCCTTTACCACAAGCCATAAACTTGCGGGCTAGCCAACTCTTCACTTTTTAGGATATGGTGAGTTGAAAACCATACAATTTTGGGCAAATTGCAAGCCGTCAACGGATTTGAGATATCTTTACCAAGAGCCGTTTGCTCCTGGATTAGCCAATCCTTATGTGGGTTAGACATGGTGGACTGATTACCATTTGTTGTGTTTAGTACATAGTACTTCCACTAAAAAAAAAAAAAAAAAAAAAAAAAATTTTAAAATTTGGTCATTTTGGGGGAAAAAGGGACTAAAAGGGTACATTTTATGATCAAATTCGCCAGAATTTCCCCCCCACACTTAGAAATGAATATTGTCCTCAATATTCAAAGTACCGGCTGTTATGCCGAAACTTAGAACATAAAAAGATAACATTACTGGCTAAGTGTGGAAACACAACAATTATTCTCTTTTTTAATATTTACAATTTTCAAAGTTTTTTTTTTTAGATCTATATACAACATGTGGGGCATCTCCCCCACACTAGGGTGGTACACATGGGTGAAAACCCATGTTAAGCTACTGTTTTTGATTACCGAGTCGCTAGCTTGACTCGACCCCGAATTAATTGGTTCATGTGGAAGCTGAGTGGGATTGCCACTCAAAGATTTGGTGAGAAATTGGAGTGTGATTGCCACTCACAGAATTATGAATAATCATCACTAAGATGAGTCTAAGAATCTTTAGAAAGAAACTCAGAAAAGGCTAGAAGAATCTTTTTGATTTTTTGATTTATAAAAAGAAAGGAAAAATATTTTTGGGTTTTTGATATAATATAAACAGAAACGAAAAATAAAAATTGGCTAAAAGGGAAACCTAAATGAGATTATCAATACATGAAACTGATTTAAACCTGATCTATCACATTCCAGGAATTATACTAAGCACAGTAAATCCTTTTTTAGTGTAAACATGGTGTTTAGCCAAAATTTAGACCTAGGGATATCAAGATTAGGAAAATTGACAGTCTAATGCAAATCAAAGCACAGATAGATTTCAACCATAAAATCTTTTTGTATTTTATATTGTTTATATGAAATGAAGTATATGTAATTTACATACAAGGATAGGTATTTCAACAAAGTACAAAATACAAGTCATAATACGCAGCTAGCCTCCCCGGCAGCGGCGCCAAAATTTGATTCCTCCCGAACTACCCATCTTTTATTTCTCCGTCACACTAGCCAACCGTTTGCGAACGGTCAACCGTGACAGATGATAAAAGGGGGACACCCCGGGAGAGAATGCAATTTTACCAAGGATTAAAATATCCTTGGATCGTTTATGTCCTGGTGAGGCGTGATATTCCACATACAATGACTTGTGAATGCTGAAATGATATAGAATGTACAAAAACAGGAATCTGATTGACTAACACTGAATGTGAATAGTAATAGCTCTGTCACAGCTACGTCAATAAAAACGTGCAATCAGAAACCTAAAAACGATTATAACTATAGTAGGGATTTGCATGTCTTAGCGACTTAAATGCAAATTAAAAGAAATAAAAGTTAAAATCTATTAAATAAACGCTATCACTATATTTACAGATCGATGAACGTTTATTTGATTTTATAAAATAAAATAACTTAAATAAACTATCTTAACTAAAACGTAAACTCAAATTACCTAAAAACGTTACTTAAACTGAAAACGAGCGTTATTTACAAAAATGACGCTGGAGCGCAAGCAAAAACGTAAAATTTAAGAAATAAAAGGCCTACAAGTGTAAAAACAATATTTTTACAAAATATATGACAAAAGAAAATTTTAGAAAAAAGAATTATATTTTTTTGACTTTTATATTTTTTATTATGATTTAAATAAGTTTTTACACTAATTAAATGTTTAAAAATATTAAAACTAATGAGAAAAATCTGAAACTTTTACAGAAAATACTTTATACTAATACAAATTTATTAAAAATACAAAACTGGAAAAAGCTATTCTAAATAAGCTACAAATAAGCTAAATTAACCAAATAAGCTAAACGGACTAAAGTGTGTATAAGAGAATAGTTTGTGCAAACCATAACAGTCAAAGACCCAAGGGCGCAATGGTTACAGGTACACTTTCTATCACTCTATAAAGGGGTGGAGGTCTCAGGTTCGAGCCTGCCTCCACCCTTTTTGCAAAACATTTTATTTTTTGATTTTTCTTTTTGCAAAACTTTATAACAACTAAAATTAAGCAACTTTAATAAAACCAACTTTTTCAAAACTTAGAAATAAGCTCTGTGGGAGCCTATTTCCATAACAGTTGGCTTAAAAAGCCTTAAAGCTTCTTTACAGAAGCTACTACTTATGGTTAAAGCTCTTTTTGGTTTTTCTGATTTCTGAACTTATTAAACATAGATATTATACATATTAGATGAAATTGGAACTTTACAAACCAAGAAAAAGGCAAAGCATGAGCTTATGAGCCCAACAGTTAAGCTTTTGGCTTGACTGTTGGAGCTCAAGCTCCTAAAAGCTTCAAATAAGCTATATTAATAAAACAAAAGGTATAATTATAAAAGTACAAGTATACTAAACAGATATAAACAAGCTTATGCACTGGAATTAACTTATAAGCTCAAAATAAGCTAATAAGCAAATCCAAATAACCACAGATCCAAACAGCCCTGCTACCATTTTGAATGACAAATTAAGCTAAGTATATGAGCTTAATATGGGAAAGTAAGACTTGGGGCAGCAAGCTGGGTTGGTTGGGTTTCCAAAAAGCCAAAGCTCATCAAGTGGGACCCACTGATGAGCTTTGGAGAAACTTATGAAAATGGTCCCAGACCACTGACTCAGCTCCAGCTGAGTCAGTTGGTGCTGACTTTTGGGACAAAACTAAAACTGAATGCAGCCCTAGAGAATAAGCTACAAACTTGGATATAAGCTCATGATCAAAAATATGGGTTGCTAAGCTTCCTAAAAAGCCAAGCCACACAGGCTAGTTATCCCTAATGAGCTTAAGAAAGCTTGAAGAAAATGGTTCAAATGGACTGCATAAGCAGTCCATTGATATGAATGGCAAACATCAAGCTTCATGTATGACTTATCAAATAAGCTCTAATAAGCTCAACTTGAACTGAGACATGGAGATGGACTACTCAGCTTCTCACAAAGCCAAGAATCACAACCTCAAGCTCAATAAGGAGCTTATAAGAGGCTTAGGTAATAAGACCTACTCAACTGTTTGCTTCAGTTGAGTGGTCAAAATGGGACAAAAAGATTGGAAAGATTAAGCTAATCAAATAAGCTAAAAATGGACAAATAAGCATACACATGAAAATTAGACCATAATGGCAACACAAATAAGCCAAGTACATCAGCTAGGGTTAAGTTCACAAGCTTATGCAAGCTTGTGAACTTGACACCATAACTGTGGTGCAGGGCATCAAAACAGAACAGGTACTAAAAATAAGCAATAAAATAAGCACTTTAAAAGCTAAGAAATGGAAAACTAATATTTTTGTATTTTTCTTTACCAACTAGACTACAAATCCCCAAGAGCTTATAAACTGAAACTCACTAATAAGCCCACAGTAAAATTCCAAGTTTTATTCAAAAACGACCTTTTTGAGAATTTTGACTTTTTGAGAAAACTGAAAAGTTGACTAAGTTGGATTTTGATTTGATCTAAAGTGCTTAATATGTTGTATTAAGGTGAGATAAGACTTACTAGAGCAATATTAACAACTTTCTAACACAAAATCAAGATCAAGCTTTTGAGAAATCCAACAGTGACTGCATCAATTAAGATCAAAAGTGATTTTTGACTTTCTGCTATCAAGGACTAGTTTTCATGACTAAATTGAGTGTATAGACACTAAAGTAACACAGAGCAAGTACAAACAATAACTCAAACACACTATATCACAGTTTGAACTAGCAAATCCAAACAAACTTAAAAACTACTGATTTTGAGAATTTCAAAGTGTAAGACTACATAAACCTTTAAAATCCAATCCAGAGGGTTTCATTGGTTAAATTAGGACCTTTTTCAGTAAAAACAAGTAGTCACACATGTTTTACCTAGGATTATCAAAAATTGGCTTATAAGCAGTCCAAACTTGAAATATTGCAACAAGTAATTCCAAAACATGAACACATAATATTAAGATATAGAATCACTAACTAGCATCAAATAAACACATAAACATAGAAATTAAAGTAAATAAGGCATTGAAACAGTAACTTGCAAAAATTAGAAACATGCTTACAAATGAGAAAGTGGATGAGACATAGAAACCAAGGGCAAGGTTACACCTATTAGCTTCCCAATAAGCTCCTAATACCCCATAGCATTCCAAATCCAACCCTGCTTCATCACCTTCTTCAGAATTCTGATTTTTGATTATTCCACTATTTTTCTTGATTTTTTTTATATTTTCTGAATTTAAAAACTATGACTGATTTAATGTCTCTAAAAGCTAAATGAGCTTTGTCATCAGCTTATTTGACTCATAGAATCCATCAAACAACCATTTAACATGAAATCGAATGACTTGAAATTTAAAGGAAATTTAAGCATAAACTTGAAACTGACATTAAAATGAAATTAAACTGGAATTTAAGGTTTCATTACACTACTTTGAAGTAAATAACAACATTTGGAAGCTTAAAAGACAATTAAACTAAGAAAGCAGTAAAAAAAACTATGACTATGTGACTAAGGCTTAAGGCCAAAGTAGTTTCTTCTCAGTCTTTCTTCTCTTTTATACTTGAAAATCCTTCCACGTGGCCTTCTGAGCAGATCCCACCACCCTATTGAGCCAATGAGAGAGCTTGGGGCAATTTGGCCACTTTTCCAATTTGGCGGGAAAAGTGGTTTTTGACTTTGTTGACCTTCTGAGCTAGCACTAGGGGGGGGGTGGACTTATAGGGGTGATGATGAGGTAGGAGAGGTGGAAGGGATAAGGTGAAGGTGGATGGGATGGGTGTTTGCAGAGACACAGGGCAAGTGGAGAAGGAAAACCAGTGGGAGGGAAACCTGTTATTAGTTTGACTTGGTTTGACTGGGGGGTTCAAAAAAAAGGCTAAAGACAGGGGTCAAAAGGGTTAAGTGGCAGGGGTCTAATTGGGAAAGGGTCAAATGATGGTTTGTTTATTACAAGGACTAGTTTTGTAATTCTTCAAACTTGAGGGGCCATTCCTGTAATTTTCCAAACTTAATACAAGGACTAAAACTGACAAACTTCAATAGTACAAGGACTTGTTTTGACAATTTCAAATTTCCCAGGGACTAAACTTGACAATTTTGAAAGTTCAGGGACCTTTTCTGCCATTTTACAAAAGATTTATTCAAGGACCATTTTTGACAAATTAGAATATTTCAGGGACCTTGAATAACATTTCTCTTTATTTAGATTTACTAGGGACTGTTTTTGACAACTTTTGAAACTTGGGGGACTAAAACTGCCAATTATGCAAATTTAATACGTTTTTCACCAGATTTTGATGTTTTTGCATTTAAAACATATAAAACACTTGTTTGTGATATTTTTATCATTTTGATGCGTTTCTGAGTGTTTTCAGATGTTTTTGCAGTTTAAATGGTACAAAAATGATGAGTATTTACACACTCATCACCGGGTCAAAGGGTGTATTGGGCTTGGGTGGTTAAATGGACCGGATAGGATTAATAATGGATCCATGGTGTATTGAGGGACCAATCTTGCCAAAACTGAAAATCCAGGGACCAATAATGTACATTCTGAAAATGTAATCCAAGGGCCTTTCTTGCCATCATTCAATAATCCAAGGACCAAACTTGTCAGTTTTGAAACTCAAAGGACTAAACTTGACCATTTTTAAAATCCAGGGATCAAAACTGTAATTTCTCAAAACTTTTGGAACTTTTCACCAAAGGACTAATTATGACAATTTATGATTCCAAAATGACCTTTGGTGACTTTTCTTTTAAAATAAGTGCTCAAGGACTATTTCTGTCAATTTTTGAAAGTCGGGGGACTGAAACTGCCAATTATGCAAACTTAGCTCGTTTTTCATCTGATTTTAAACATTTTGCATCTGAAACATATAAAATGCAATTTTGAGATATTTTCAGTATTTTGATGCATTTCTGAGAGTTTTTAAGTGTTTTGCAGGTCAGATTTGACCAAAAATGATGAGTATTTACACACTCATCAGCACTCTTTGGATGGTTTAGCCTACAACTACTCAGGTAATCATTTTCTAAGGTTCACAAAGATGAATCAAGCATTAAGTACACAACGAATGACCTATCGCATTACTAGATCATTAGTCAACTAAGATAAGAAACAACCAATCAATATTCAATAATTAAGTTTCATATTCCTAAGAAAACACACAAATAAATTAGACGGACATGGAGAACATGCAAGCATACACACAAATAATCAAAGACATAATTGAATTGATGAAGTAAAGACTTATCTTGATGTAAAATAGGGTTTAGAACCCTAAAATACTGTACAAGATACCCTTGGTTCGGTTTTAGGTTTTTACTCCAAAAGACTCTCTCTAAAACTAAAAAATTCGGATTCTATATATAAGATTACATATGCGACGGCGTCACCTTATGTTTCGTGACGCCATCGTGTCGCCGTCATTAGGGTTTCGTCTTGGCCACGTAAACCTTGCGACGGCGTCACCTTATGCCTGTGACGCCGTCCTCTTCAGCTTTTGACGCCGTCTGGGTCACATCTAGGCCGTCTGAGTTGCGACAGTTTACTCCTTTAAAGCCCGACGCCGTCTCTTGAAAATACGAGTTTTGTCTTCTGACCCGTCACAAAAATCCTACGACGGCGTCGCAGTTAAGCAGTGACGCCGTCGCCTTCTATTTTCAGCAGCTTTAAGTGTCTCGATTCTGACTTTGGCCATTTTCTTCGTATATTCGCGCCTTTTCGTCCAAATAAGTGCCATTCCAGCATTTTGTCTTCAAGAGACCTAAAAAGTGAAAAGGAACGATATTAAGCAATAACGGATACAAAAGTGATCAAATAAGGGCTAAAACGACCCCTCAAAATGGTACCTTTTAAAACCTTATCAGCTGCTTATGGTATAACCACTGCTATTGCAAACAATACCACTGTTAGTGATAATGTCAGTGATGGTGCAATTTGTGCTTTTCTGGCTGATTTAACTACCAGTGTTACTGTTTTAAATCAAGATCTAGATCAAATTGATCCTGATGATCTTGAAGAGATTAATCTTCAATGGCAAATGGCAATGTTGACTCTCCAAGCAAGGAAGTTTATGAGGAGGACTGGAAGACAGGTTAAGTATGATGGTCAAAGGAGAGCTGGATTCGACAAAAGCAAGATGGAGTGCTTTAACTGCAAGAAGAAGGGTCACTTTGCTAGGGAATGTCGAGCTCCTAAGAGAATTGAAAGCATAAAGAAGACCCCTGAAGAGCCTGCTTCTTCTTCAGCTTTGGTTGCTCAAGATGGGATTGGTGACTATGACTGGAGTGATCAGATTGAAGAAGGTCCCAATGCAGCTTTTCTTGCTAGTGAAGCTTCAAAAGAGCATAACTTTGCTCTTATGGCCTATGCTTCATCTTCTGGTTCAGATTCTGAGGGCAGGTTAAATGTTTTTGAGGAGTTAATGAGATCATTGGGTTTTGAACATATATTAATACTGGAAGTTGACCATATTGACTTAGACATTAGCACTATGGCTAAACACTGATATGTCTATGGAACTACTTCTATCTATTACTAACCACTGATAACTCACTTCTCTGTGTTTGGTTCTTGTTTGTGTCTTGCAGGTATGAAGGATAAGTGTACATTGGAGCTTGTGATGTGTTTAGTTAAAAAAAAAAAAAGATTGTGTAATCCTTCATATTTTTGTGAGATCTTTCTTATTTAGACACAGATTTACCTGCTGTATCTCTTGGTCAATTGATTGAAGTGAAACATTGTATCCACTGATAGTATGTTTCAAACCGCGGAGAGCAGTTCTGAAACCTCTGATAGCATGCTGCTTATTTTTGGATACTACAGGGGCTGTTTGGTAAATTAGGCGAAAGCATCTTTATCTCCCCAAATCACGGATTGATCATTTACTTGGTCTTCGAATCATATCAACTTGGCGCTATACATCCACCCAAATCACTTTACTTTGCATAATTCACAAATCCCATTTCATAACCATTATCGATACCAATTGTTGATCCTAATTGTTGAGTCCTTCACCATTATCGATCACAATGGCGAATCAGTACTCCAACACACATAAACTTGTTGCTAATCTCATCAAAAACAATCGATCTGAAGGTTTTCATCAAATGATTGATTTCCCTATTCACAGTCCTATTCACTATGCCTTAACTGTCACACCAACCATCCTTAAGGCCTATGTTCATCAGTTCTGGGCGAATGCTAAGCTTGAGGAGGTCGATGGAGTAGATGTGTTTGGCACTGTTGTAGATGGAAATGCTATTTTGGTTAATGAGGAGATTATTAGAAGGGTTTTGAAGTTTGATGATGCTGATGGTATTGATAATCTTTCAGATGTTGAGATAGTTGCTGGTTTAGAAAGGTTAGGCTATACACACAGGGGTGATAAGGTACAATTTTTTAAGAGTTTGTTTTCAAAACAATGGAAGTTTTTTATTCACACCTTGTTGATGTGTATGAGTAATAAGACCACTGGGTTTAATGACTTTCCTTCCAAAATCGCTACTGCTGTTATTTGTTTGTCTGATGGAAGGAAGTTTAATTGGTCTAGTCTGATTTATGAGGGGCTTGTACAGAACATTAGGAAGAAGGGTAAATACTATTTATATCCTAGGTTTGTTCAACTGATTGTGGAAAGTCAAATAGCAGAACCTGTTGAGAATTCTAGGGAGTATGAAGTTCATTATATGCTTCCTAATGTTTTTGCACATATGAGGAATCAGCCGCAGAATGTACAAATTAGGGATGTTTCTTTATTTCCACATATGCTTGCTTTGCCTGCTGATCCTGAGTTTGATGAAGAACCCACTACTAGTACACTTCAACCCACTGATAGTACACTAGCAACCACTGTTAGTGAAACTCAACCTACTTCTAGTCAAACCCAAACCACTGTTAAACTAATTGTATGGACTAGGAGACAGAAGGGCACCAAGCTACCTCAGGCTGGTGTTAGTAGTGTTGTTCATGAGGCTGTCACATGGAGTGGAGGTGACATGATTGGAAGGGCTTCCACTACTGATTCATGCTTAGATGCTGGTCAGGATAGTGGAAACATAATTAAGACCCAACCTTTGGCAACTTCTAATGTGGAGAGTTCCTTGGAACTTAACAGGGGTGGAGGAATCCCTAGCCAACTGGCTACTCCAGGGTGCATAGCTGATCAGGCAAGGTCTGGTGCTATGTTTACTTTATCCAAGGATTCACCTCTCGGAGCAGTTAACACAACTCGAAGTGATGAGGATAGTTTGGAACATGAAACTGAATTGACGAATCCTAATATGGTACATAATGACTTTTCCAATGAACCACCTCTCGAACCAGTTAACACAGGTCGAAGTGGGGAGGATATTCTTAAACTTTTTCATGAATTGATGGCTAAATGTGCTAAAATGGATGATACAATCTCAAGTCTTCAAGAGTTGGCTGTGTTTCAGGGTAAAGAAATTCGAAGGCTGAAACATAGGATGTTGGTTTTGGAAAAGTAAGAAGAGCTGGGGTTGCTGTTTTAAGAACTATGAGGAGAATGAAAAAGAAGGTGAACTCTTCTCCAGCTCTGAATGTGAAGAATGTATCCAAACAGGGGAGGAGTGAAGTCATGAATTCAGGGGAGGCTGTTGATGTATCTATGGAAGAAGATGTTGATAGTGGAGATCAAGAATTTTTGGTATCTGATAAAGATGGGAATGAGGCAGTTCTTGAAAATTTGAAGACTGTGGTAGAAGATGAGATAGTGCAGGACACAACCACTGATAATATGTCTGCAACTACAGATAGTTTTCTTGAAACCACTGCTGCAGTTTCAGACATGACAATTGTCCCCACTGCTATCATAACCACTTCCACTATTATTACAACCATCTCTTTATCACCACCTAAACCTAAAGAAGTTGAGAAAGAAGCTGCAAGTACATTGATTAATCTGAGTAAAAACTCATCTAACCCTACATCTATCATTGCACCTGTTTCATCTATTAAATCTACTGCAACCAAATCCAAAAGCAACAGTTTAGTTATTGGTGAACCTTTAAGGAAGAAGGTGACTCAATCAGATGTTGGAAAAGGTAAAGGAGTTGCAGAACCAGAGTTGAAGTTTAAAAGTAAAGAAGAACAGATTGCTTATGATGAAGAGTATATAAGAAAGATGTTAGCTGAAGAACAAGCAGATTTAGAGAAAAGAAAGCAAGAAGAAGAGGAGGCTAGTCAGAAATTGTTAGCTACATGGTATGAATCACAAAACTATCTTCAAGCTTCTAATCAAATACATGATGAATATACTAAACAAGAATGGGCATTGTTGGATGATGAGGAAAGAGCTAGACTTTTGGGTGGATGGGCAAGGAGGATCAGTAAAGAAAGGAAACAAGTTATAAGAAAGAAACCTCCTACAATTGCACAGTTGAGGAATGTACTGATGAAGATTATTAAGAATTCAGGTTTCATATTCCTGATAATCTTAATAAATGTTCTTTTGAAAGAATTCATGAGCTTTATTTGATGTGTATGAGGATTAATAATGTTAGTTTCTATCCAATGAATTCTGAAAAGGAAGAAGAGTGGATTAAAGGTAATCTAAAGAGAAAATATGAGGTTCAGGATGCATCTGATTCTAAAAGATTGAAAGAAACTGAAGATAGAAATAAAATTATCTTTTATGAGTATGAGCTTAAAAGGAGTAAAGGATGCTGGAAAATTCAAAGACTCAATAATGAAGTTTCAGAGTATAATAAATTTTCACATATGCTTCAGTATTTTGATAGAGATGATTTGCTGAATCTTTAGGAGCTTTATAGGAATAAGTTTGGTAATGTGCAACCAGATGATTATCATGAGAGCATGGTTTATAATCACTTGAAGATTTTGTTTGAGCCTACTCATGATGAACCTGAATGGAAAAGGACTCTGCAATGGACAAGTTACAGAATGGTTTGTATATCAAACTTGTGGAGTTCATGTTTTAACTGTATCTGGAGAAGTTATTCATATGCTTGTAGAAAGTGATTATCCTAAATTGAATAAGTATCCAGAAATTATTGCACAGATGGTGAAGCCTGGTATTATCAAGATGTTGATGCCCTATGATGGTCAAGCTTACAATTTGTTGCTGAAGTATGAGAAAATTCTTAAATCTAGTAAGTGTTTGACTACATCCTCCAATTCAGATGTTTTGAGCTTAAAGGAAACTCGAGAATTCTATTTAAATGTATCAAGTTTAGGGGAGGATTGTTGGGTTTTTGGTTCCTTGGATCATGAATTATTCTAAGTGTTGGAACCACGAATAGTCTTGATGAAACCACGAACAGAAGAATGGAACCACTGCTGAAGACAAACCGCGGCTAGTAGTATTGTGTAACCACGGATAATGTAATGTAACCACTGCTAGTCTTGTATAGTCGGTTTAGTATTTTGTATTAGATAAATATGGAAAAGATATTTATCTTGTAGGTTACATATTGTATTATGTAAAGGACTCCTTAGCCTATAAAAGGAGGTCCTAGGTTAGATTAGATATACGTATGTTTTATATCTAAGGTCGATACACTTCAAGGTTGTAAAACCCTAATACTAATTAGAGTATTCGTATTAATAATAATATTGAGGTGTTGAATGTTTACTGTTCTTCTTCTTAAGATTAAGTATTAAATTCCGCGTGATACTTAATAAGTTTTTGTTTAAAGTCAGTTTCTATATTAGATCGTTTGCTCAACTGGGATCAACAGTATTCATTCCCACGATCCCGCCAGATCCAGAGGGATCTACCCAGGGACAATCCACTAGATAGTGTAGAAGTTCTTAGGTATATTGAAAAAAGGAGAAAAATGAGAATATGGGAAGAGTGCCGACTGAGATTAAGCTAGAACTAGAATAAACCCAACAAGGTTCTAGTAATGAAGTCTCGGTAAACACTGAAGGGGTTGAAGAATGAAAAAGAATTGAATGTGAAAAGGGTGAAAAGAAATAGCCCTCCATTAATTCAACCTTAGGGCAAAAACCGGGTTCAATTCATATGCTACTGGTTGTTACCAAGGTAACACCGGTATTGAAGACAAGACGTCATGGACCCAGTGACGCACTGCACTAAACTTCCCAAGCTACTCAAGTTCCTCTTAAAAGGAATTGTTTCATTCTCACGGGGAACCTACATAATCTATCAACTTTCTCTTAGAGATTGTTGATATTGAAGAAGGAGACCCTCTCCCTAGTCTCCGGCATAGGAAACCAAAAGTGCACTATTAAGTCTAGAGCCAAGAGATCATCAATAAATCTCATTAGGACACATAATTAATGAAGGAGTAAATTACACCGTTCGTCCTTGTGGTTTGCGTTGACCGCAGGGTTTCATCCTTTGACCAAAAAAGTTGCACCGTCCGTCCTTAAGTTGGAAACGTTATGCGCCATTAGTCCCTTGACCAAAAAACGTTAAGGTTGACCGTTAAAAACCCATCATGTGACTTGCACATGAGGGTAAATTCGTCATTTCAACACCATAAGGGCGAACGGTGCAAGGACAAACGATGTAGTTTATGTGGATAAGACCCATTTCTTCACAAAACCATTTCTTCACCAACCTTTTACAGCCAATTTGGCATCTACCTTTTAGATTAGCTCAAGCAAACACATCTTCTTCCTTTATGTGTCTACATCTCCAACTATCACCACCCAATAATCATTCTCTAATAACAAAATTATCACTTCCAAATAACATATACATCAAATCCCCGGTATAGATATCAATTTATAAACTATGGAACTGTTAACATATACGAAGTATTAATCTTCAAAAATTCAAAGTTACAAACAACAAATTAAACTGATACAAGAAAATGACAATACCAACTGTTAAAAAACTCAGTATGGAAGTCAACAAAAAACACTAGATGGAAATTCACTAAACATCTAACTTTGACAAAAATCAATCTAGCAAAGTTTAGGTCCCATCGAAGATTCTTCGGTACCCTTTGATTGACAAAGATTATTCGGCTGTTGTTGGATCCGAAGACCACCGTGCATTCCAGGCCTGGAATAAATAGAAGTTGGGTAAAACACAAAAAAGTATGAAACAATCATGTGCGTACCACAAATTTAAGTACATATGAATTTATGATTCAGCCCAACCAAAATACTTCCTACAATATTTGTGCCAACATATAATAGAACATAGTCAGACGCGAATTTACATCCAAATAACGTGTAGGTAGTTGAGAGTTCAAAATGACGAACACGGATTATCAAATGGCCAATTAGGAGGTGGCAAACATAGTTAATTCTTTAATTTGTCAATCAATTAGAAATTTACTAGAGGCAGCTAGATCCAATAATCCCATAGCAAAAATAAACTGCTTCGTAAACAACATAATGATTCGAAACTAAAAGTTTAGATTCAGGGCGCGTATGGGGGATTTATTGCGTGTGTGGCATGAAAATAGAACCACGAGGTCTTGATCTATCGATTAGTATAGGTGATGTAGGTCGTAGATGTTTCCGAAAGTTGGCCGGATTCCGGCAGCGGCGCTAGAACCCTAGGGTTTGGTGGCCGAAAATTATAGAAAGAGAGAGGAGAGGGTGAGGTGTGTGTTTTTATAGAGAGAGAAAGTATGTGGCAAAAATGAGGAGGTGTGTGTGTGTTGGGGTATATATACACCGTTCGTCCTTGCACCGTTCGTCCTTATGGTGTTGAAATGACGAATTTACCCTCATGTGCAAGTCACATGATGTGTTTTTAACGGTCAAACTTAACGTTTTTTGGTCAAGGGACTAATGGCGCATAACGTTTCCAACTTAAGGACGGACGGTGCAACTTTTTTGGTCAAAAGACGAAACCCTGCGGTCAACGCAAACCACAAGGACGAACGGTGTAATTTACTCTTAATGAAGACTTATTGTTTCACACAATGTGGAAAGTAAGAAATTATATATTAAGAGTCCTACGCATTATCCTTGTGGTATTGCCAGAACATCCGAGTGATATGTCAAATATTCACGATGAAGATGGAAATCCTTCTAGAGACAACATCAAACAAGCTCTTGGTGGGTGACATGTGAGATCTTCTCGAAAGTTCAAACTTGTGACAACTGGATAGAAACGATGGGGCGATTCACTCATCAACCTTGGTCCAGGAAATGGATTGACGGATATCTTTGAAAAACCAGTCGTTGTGCTCAACAACTCTTTTCTCAAGCACATCGACTGTCTATTAAGTTTTCAAAAATAAAAAGGGGTATTTTTTATTGATAATTGATTTTCCATAAAACCATCGTTGTATTGTAAAACACTTTCTACTAAGCAATACACGATTGTTTTTCAAATCATTTTTCATCAATCAGTGAATCTGAATTTGCTGGTTCACTCACTTTGTGTTGTCTTCTTTGAGACGTTCCGGTTTGAGAACGGCTTGATTAGCTGCAAAACCCTATCAAGGAGGTTCTTCGGAATTCTACCTGATCACAAGCAGTACTTGTACTGATCAACGGGGAACCGTGGTTCTTGCAACCCCATTCAACGAAAGTGATAAAAAACACTTTCATGCGCTTTATTGCTCACTGTTGTTTGCAGGGACACCCGACGGTTGTAGCTGATCAGAATTAAGGAGTCATTCCATAGCCACATGCTCACACATCACATTCACTTCTAAAGAAATCATGATAAATGCATATCTTCATCAACTGGCTCTGATATTTTCAATCCATGCTTTTGCTACACTGCTGTAAACATCATGAATTAACAAAGCTTCTGCTACTCATATGAGAAGATATCATGATGCAAAATATGATCATGTCGGTCCAAAAGTCACAACTTCACATAATGGTAATACAATAAAGGATGAGTCAAAGATTTGCTGTGACTGATGATCTCAAAGTTGGTCAAAGAACAAACAATCCGTGGATCAATTAAAGATATCCACATAATGATCAAAATATGCAAAACATGAAGAATCGAAGACTACGAGCTACAGAGCAAAGAACTTATAAAGAATCCAAGAACACCAAAATGTAATATCCGTTTGTAATTGAGGTGACCTCCCTTAGGGGGAGATTGTTAGGATTTAGAAAATCCGGTAGTTAAAGAGTTGGTCACCTCAAGTATATGTATTCGTTAGAAAGCTCGTAGTCGTAATCATTTAGTGATAGTTAGTTGTTTTTTATGTAACACCGTGGAGGACGGACGGGTCTTTACCCACTGTATGCCTCATCCACAACCCGTACGAGGTGTCTTATGTAACTAACTATAAATACCCTTTGCCTAGCAAGGCAAAGGGTTGGAGCTTTCATAATACATTTTTCTTTGTCTCACTAAAGTTCCCAACTCTCTTCCACTTTCTCTCTCTAGAACTCAAAACATTCGACCTATATATGTGTTAGATTGTGTGTTTGTGAAAACCAATATGTAACATCTTGCATTATAAATATCCATATTTTTCCCTTTAGAGCAAGATATCACTTGCGAGCTGCCTCATACTGAGACAATCATCTTTACTGTTATTTAAGGTACAAATGAAGTGACAGTACATTTTGAGGGTCTACATAAAAATGTCAGCAGACGGCGTTCAATGTATTTTTTACTGATTCTGGAACATGTGTCTTGGTTGTATATACTTGATGATGTTAGGGTCTACCTTTTTCAAAAACTCATATGTCTTTCATTTATTGCAGCCATGAAGGGCCTTTACTACCACCTCAAGATATACAGACATGAAAAAGCAAATGATGTAGCCCAAGCTAATGACAAAAATAACAAGGAAGTAGCAGGAGCCAATAGACCACATAATTCCGCTAAGGTGGTTTGGTGTAAAAATTCCATCATCTTTCAACCCAGCCGTCGGCCAACAGGTCTCACCAATCCTTCTGTGATCTTTTTTCAACGTCAGTTTTTTAGTCTGCTTACGGTATTCAGGTTTCGAAGTTTTCCTTTTTGGTTTGGCAAGGTCGTATGGAGCTTTGAATTGCAGATGTAGGCAATGGTGGCGACCCCACTTTCCAGCTTGAAAGTTTCATTCAAGTCATCACCTTAGCGAAAGCACTAAGTAAGCAAACCATGTCTTCTCAGGTTATTAGACGTCAAGGTTATTTATTTATGATGTGCGTATGTTTAAAATATTGTTCCTGCCGTTATTGAGGATGGTATACTTTTCATTTAGTTGTTTATTAAATCATATTCAAATGCTTTATGTAACTATTTGAATAGCGACGATTGTCATGTATGTGAATGTGGTTGTGAAATTTTTGGTTGTCTTTTGAATCTTTGGTTTGCGATGGAGGCATCACTATTTTACAGTTTTAGCCAACATTTTTGCATTCTTTTTTGCCACTACGACAAACTGGTAACTTTCTAAAGGTTTTGACAGCCGGTACAAAACTATAACGCAAGACCACTCTGAAAACCCTACTACGAAAACCCCCGCCGCAACGCAGCGCGCTTCTACCACCTTGTATACATATAAAGCGTGTTGTCGGCTGACAATATAAAATGTTTCCTCAAATATTTTAAACGCGCTATGCATTATTTTAACCTGGTCGGTTGTTTTGGTTAGATACTTGGGCCCAACCGCTTTGGGCTTACTTTAGTAGTCCAATTTATCATTTTTGGGTTGTTGAGAATGTTTAATAGTTTCTGAACGCTTCGGTTACCATTTTATTCTAGATATTGTAACACGTTGCTTCACCTAGGAGGAAAGCGTTTAGGTAGGTGGCTCAGATCTCATTGAGGTTTATGATTTTGTTACATTCATTGTTTCTGTAATGGTTAGGTTTAATGTTGATACGTTTAACTTCCGTTTGATCGTATTGCATGTCACTAATTTCCGTTTTGGTTTATGATTTTTGGTTATATTCGTTGTTTATGGTGATTCATATAGTTGTTTATTTGTTTTCATGTTGTTAATTCACTGTTAGAATGTTTATAAAGCATGCTTAAGTGTTTTTTTATTGTCTTTCATGTTGCTTATGTTCATTTTCATTCCTTTTAGTAGCGGGGCTATCTTCTAGGTTGAATTGCATGGAAGTAATAGGTTTTTTAGTTTTCATGTTAAAATTATTTTACGATGTTTAGGTAGCGTACTGTTTGCCACAATACGCGTATAGATTGTCGTTATGAAAAGTAATAGTAGAACATGCAGGATGGTGGGTGTAGGTGATGGGTGGGTTAAAAATTTAGAAGGTAATGAATGTGTTAGTGGTTCGGCTGAGAATGTGTTAGAACTCAGTAGCTGTAGCGAAAGCGATAAAAATGTTCAAGAGGGTGATGCAATTTGCAACAGTTGTTTAAATGCGGGTGTTAGCGATGAAGGTTATTAGTTTTCGCAAACTTCTTACACCTCTGGTCAGTTGGGGTATTCGAAATGTGACATAAGGGATGCAACTACTATGAATGATGTTGTATCCGGTGTCGTAGATCAATTTGAAGGCCTTCCTGGCCTCAAGAGGAAAGTTGGTGACTCTTATCAGTTTATGGTGGAACATACTGGAGTTAACAACAAGAAAATTTGTATGTCGGTTGGACAAGGTTTTGTTTCAAATTGTCCTGAGTCGGTTGCTGTTACAGAACCTTGTGACACAGAAGGTCTGCAAGAAAGATTGCCATTCTTGGGTGAATTTAGTGGTTCTTTGTTTCAGGATATGTTAGATTTAGAATTCATCTTCTTTGTTGCATTCTAACGTTTATCCTGTAAATTGCTTTGTTATTGCAGGTGTTTGTCATTTCCCAATGAACTTGGATTTCGAATCGGGAACTGCATCTTATGAAATGGCTGAAGATGTGGTTTCGTCAGAGTATTATGCTCCAGGTTTAGCTGTGTGTAAGCATTTGGACAGCCACACGAACTCTTCTGTTGATGATGTTCGTGATTGTGGTAGCAGGCGCATTGATACCTCTGTTAGAGAACGTTATGATGATACGTTAGAACCGTTGGCTCAGACCTTTTAGAGACAACGAACATCAGCGGAAGGTAGTTATGTGTCCCCCGTTACAACTTCTATTGTTTTTTCTCTTGAGAACCCGCCTGTTGCCTCTACTATTGACCCTTTTCATCTGAAAGATATTGTTTCAAATATTGGAAGCTGATAACGCTCAAAATGAGCATGTTTTTAGTAGCGTTATTGTTAGTTTTGTGTATGATAATCGGTTATATTTACACATAATTGTTGCAAAAGTGCAAAAGAAACGTATTTGTATGTGAATGTAGCCAGGTATCATAAAAGGTGAAGAAATGAAGATTTCATGCACATTTGGATAATTCCCGAGGAAGAAAGATCGGTGAGGAAGCTCAAGGAATCCATGATTGGAAGCACAAGGATTTCTAAGTATCTACATCAAATAAATATCAAGTTTCATCTTGGAAATCAGTGTCGAAAGCAAAGAAAAAGGCACGAATCGAGAAAAGTCAAAGAAAGTCAATCTGCTGTACGGAAGGCTCCCTGCCGATCGGTCAGAGCCCGCAACCGATCCAGCTGGAGAACCTGCAGTTACACTTTTACTCATTTATTGATGCCTTAACTTCTATTAATCATGGGAGTCCAATCATTTCCAGTTATTAACTTATTAAGGATGTTTTTGGCTCGATAGTAAAGGGTTCCTAGCTATATAATGCACCTAGACTTAGTAGTTTAGTGTGACACATCCAAAAGTGTAATAGTTTACACCAAAGCTATTACCAACCCATATTATTCATCCCAAAAGTCATTTCTCTGCTGTAAAACGTCCAGGAGAGTGGTGAGATCAATTCTCAACCATTGTGTAATCATTTGGAGTTCTACGGTTAGGCTAAGACGATTGGAGGCGTGTGGTTGCTATATTCCACAATTTTCTAGTTCTTTTAATCCGAAGTTTAGGTATTGTATTGAACTTTGTCATGAATCTCTATTCTATTGAATTATATGAATTACCTTGTTACTACTTGTGTTATGTTATGATTTTCATGGAGTAATTCTTGAATATACTTGTGTGTAAGGATGTAGGCAATTGTAGGAGTGTTCTTATATGTGATGCATGTAAATGATCTTGTTTAATGAGTTTGTTGGAAAAACTACTAGTCTTGTTTGATGTAAAACATTTTTAAGATAAAGGACCGAAAGGATTTCTCTTATGTTTTATTCCAAAACGTTAAGTGACAAACTAGTATGGGGATATGGTGATTGACACTCATCATGTTTACTTGTTAAAACAAGACTAGAAACGATTTCATCACAGAAGGTCGAAAGAGTCGTAGGAACAAGTTGAATAAGAACCTTTTAAAAACAAATAGATTTTCTAAGGAATAATCATTAGGCTAAGGACCGAAAGGATTACCTATATGTTTTTATTCTAAAAATGATTTTACAAAACATAAACCATGGATTGGAAATCATTTGCTTATGATTTGTGCATTGCATCAAGTTTACACCAAGCTTTCATGAACACTCTTTATAATTGACTATGGACTTCACACAAGTATATGTTTCTTAAATTTGGATTTTTATAAAACCAACACTTTGAAGGAAGCCTTGATAAGCTTACTTGTCTAAAACACTTTAACAAATTAAAACGCAAATCCCGTGGGACGACCTCGACTTACCTACCTTTGCTATCATGAACGAGTGTACTTGCTCGTATGTGTTAAAGTAATTACCCGGATAAATCGAGTTTATAAAATTTAAAACTTGCACACGATCGACACATCAAGTTTTTTGGCGCCGCTGCCGGGGATTTTAGTTGTTTTTTATTTGTTAGTTTCTGTATATTTGATAGTTTTCAGTTTAATTTCAAGTGTTTTATAAAAAAAAGTGTGGTTTTCGACCAGCCGATCGGCTGCGCAAGCAACCGATCCGGTTGGTCCTCTCGGTAAAATTTTATGTTTTTATTTTTATAGTTTCTTGATAATCTAGTATTTTGTGTTTTATTTTTTAGCTTATTTCCTGTTATTTCTAATTTTTTAGGCTAATTTAGATGCTTGCTTATGTTTGTTTTTTATTTTTATTTTTATTATTTTTAGATTTTTGGTTATATATTATCTTTAGTTTTATTTAATTTCTAATTAATTATGTCTTGATTAGTTTAATATCTAGTTAATTTTCAGTTTTAGATGTTTTAGTTAGTTATAATGATTAGTTAATAAAGTCTCGTTAATTTTTGTTTATGCTTAATTAGTCTAGTTAATGATTTTAATTAATAGGTAAATGAGTAGTCACATTTATTAGAGTTTAAGTATTAATTAATTGTCTTTTATTAAATTTTTAATTATTAATAAATAATTATAAAAAAAAATCTGGAAATTCACTCCAGCCGATCGGTCCCGTAACCGTTTTGGCTGGGTGAAATTGATTCTGAGGCATACCACCAACCGAATCGGTTGGAGGGCCAACCGATCCGGTTGGAGCTCTCAATAACATTTTTTTTTTATTTTCTTAATTTCAAGTTTTAGCTTTTGCTTTTAGTCTTAATAAGTGTCTTTACTTGTTTAGAATGTATTTTTGTAGTTTGTTTTGATTGTAACTAACTCTAACGCTAACAATTTGGATGATTTGTTCTTGTTCTTGTTTTGTTTTGTTTAGATAAGTTTGATATGGATAGTTTGAGTGGTATTTCCGAGTATCTTCGCAACTTGGATGAAATGTTCAAGGATACCGGTAGTTCTTTGGAGAAGATTGGAAACATCTTGGAGGAGAGTAAGAAAGAGTTAGCCGTTGGTACGGAAGGTTTGGAAGAAGTTGGGGAAAATAAAGTTCATGTTTCCAAGAAGAATAGGGTCATGATTTTCACACAAGCACCTCTCACGGGGTACGAATCACCTTTCATGAGGTTTGGAACACCGTGTAGTGTTGAACGGGTAAGTGCTTGGGATGCTCAACTTAACATGGCTTATGGGGACAACTACATTGTGGACAAGGTACTTGACAAAATTGGCCACGTTCGGTTAGCCTATGAAGCGTATGGAAGCAAAATTGTCAAGAATCTTCGGATCAATATCCATGGTCATATCTTTGAGGCCGATTTTGTGGTTTTGGAAGAAGGAAATGGGGATGAACCGGATGTATGTTTTGGATGTGATTTCCTCGTGACAACTAAATGCCAATTGGACTTTGCTCTAGGTGAAATGAGAATTAATATTATGGATTTGGAAGAAGAGAAGGATGTGAACGACATGCTCGCGGAATTGTGTGAAAACATGGAGTATGGGAAGAAGGAAAATGTGGAGGTTATGAAGATGGGAAAAGCAAGTAGGAAGAAGACCTCATCGAATAAACTCACTCCAACCACTACCACCACCAAAATCCATGATTACACACCATCACCACCAAATTCACCAAACCTAGAGCAAAAATAGGCCATTCTAGCAAACCTAGAGCAAAAATTCCTTGAGCTTAATGAAAAGAAACCCGTGATCGAAGTATTACAAGATTATGTTGTTTACCGCAAGAAACTCGATGCGGTAATGTTGGCTAGAGCACATATGGAAGACAAGAACCTTACGGATGAGGATATGGATAGAATTTTGTTTCGGGGGATGCCGCGAAAAGAGAGTGACCCGGGTAACTTCGTTCTACCAATAAAAGTTAACGGGACCTCTCCGGTTTATGCTTTGGCGGACACCGGACTAAGCATTCTCAACCAAATCAATCGAAGCTAACAATGGCCGACAACTCTCAAGCTAAGGCTATAGGGGAAGTTAAAAATGTGAGGGTACAAATTGGTTATCAACCTTATTTAGCCTAATGATTATTCTTTAGAAAATCCATTTGTTTGTAGAAGGTTCTTATTCAAATTGTCCCTATGACTCTTTCGACCTTTCGTGATGAAATCATTTCTAGTCTTGTTTTAACAAGTAAACATGATGAGTGTCAATCACCATATCCCCATAATAGTTTGTCACTTAACGTTTTGGAATAAAACATAAGAGAAATCCTTTCGGTCCTTTATCTTGAAAATGTTTTACCAACAAATCAAACAAGACTAGTAGTTTTTCCAACAAACTCATTAAACAAGATCATTTACATGTATCACATATAAGAACACTCCTACAATTGCCTATATCCTTACACACAAGTATATTCAAGAATTACTCCATGAAAATCATAACATAACACAAGTAGTAACAAGGTAATTCATATAATTCAATAGAATAGAGATTTATGACAAAGTTCGATAGAATACCTAAACTTCGGATTACAAGAACTAGAAAATTGTGGAATATAGCAACCACACGCCTCCAATCGCCTTAGCCTAACCGTACAACTCCAAATGATTACACAATGGTTGATAATTGATCTCACCACTCTCCTGGAAGTTTTACAGCAGATAAATGAATTTTGGGATGAATAATATGGGTTGGTAATAGCTTTGGTGTAAACCATTACACTTTTGGATGAGTTTGAGTGGTATTTGCGAGTATCTTCTCAACTTGGATGAAATATTCAAGGATACCGGTAGTTCTTTGGAGAAGATTGGAAACATCTTGGAGGTGAGTAAGAAAGAGTTAGCCGTTGGTACGGAAGGTTTGGAAGAAGTTGGGGAAAATAAAGTTCATGTTCTCAAGAAGAATAGGGTCGTAATTTTCACGCAAGCACCTCTCACGGGGTACGACTCACCTTTCATGAGGTTTGGAACACCGTGTAGTGTTGAAGGGTAAGTGCTTGGGATCCTCAGCTTAACATGGCTTATGGGGACAACTACATTGTGGACAAGGTGCTTGACAAAATTGGCCACGTTCGGTTAGCCTATGAAGCGTATGGAAGCAAAATTGTCAAGAATCTTCGAATCAATATCCATGGTCATATCTTTGAGGCCGATTTTGTGGTTTTGGACGAAGGGAATGCGGATGAACCGGATGTAGGTTTTGGACGTGATTTCCTCGTGACAACTAAATGCCAATTGGAATTTGCTCTAGGTGAAATGAGAATTAATATTACGGATTTGGAAGAAGAGAAGGATGTGAACGACATGCTCGCGGAATTATGTGAAAACATGAAGTATGGGAAGAAGGAAAATGTGGAGGTTGTGAAGATGGGAAAAGCAAGTAGGAAGAAGACCTCATCGAATAAACTCACTCCAACCACTACCACCACCAAAAGCCATGATTACACACCATCACCACCAAATTCACCAAACACGTTTAAGCCCTTGACACAAGAGCCAAATGAGGCCATTCTAGCAAACCTAGAACAAAAATTCCTTGAACTTAATGAAAAGAAACCCGTGATCGAAGTGTTACAAGATTATGTTGGTTACCGCAAGAAACTCAATGCAGTAATGTTGGCTAGAGCACGTTTAGAAGACAAGAACCTTACGGATGAGGATATGGATATAATTTTGTTTCGGGGGATGCCGCGAAAAGAGAGTGACCCGGGTAACTTCGTTCTACCAATAAAAGTTAACGGGACCACTCCGGTTTATGCTTTGGCGGACACCGGATCGAGTGTCAATGTGATGCCATATCAGCTATTTAAGAATTTAGGACTAAGCAATCCTCAACTAAATCAATCGAAGCTAACAATGGCCGACAACTCTCAAGCTAAGGCTATGGGGGAAGTTAAAAATGTGAGGGTACAAATTGGTTATCAACCTTATTTAGCCTAATGATTATTCTTTAGAAAATCCATTTGTTTGTAAAAGGTTCTTATTCAACTTGTCCCTATGACTCTTTCGACCTTTCAAGATGAAATCATTTCTAGTCTTGTTTTAACAAGTAAACAGGATGAGTGTCAATCACCATATCCCCATACTAGTTTGTCACTTAACGTTTTGGAATAAAACATAAGAGAAATCCTTTCGGTCCTTTATCTTGAAAATGTTTTACCAACAAATTAAACAAGACTAGTATTTTTTCCAACAAACTCATTAAACAAGATCATTTACATGCATCACATATAAGAACACTCCTACGATTGCCTACATCCTTACACACAAGTATATTCAAGAATTACTCCATGAAAATCATAACATAACACAAGTAGTAACAAGGTAATTCATATAATTCAATAGAATAGAGATTCATGACAAAGTTCAATAGAATACCTAAACTTCGGATTACAAGAACTAGAAAATTGTGGAATATAGCAACCACACGCCTCCAATCGTCTTAGCCTAACCGTACAACTCCAAATGATTACACAATGGTTGAGAATTGATCTCACCACTCTCATGGACGTTTTACAGCAGATAAATGAATTTTGGGATGAATAATATGGGTTGGTAACAGCTTTGGTGTAAAGTATTACACTTTTGGATGTGTTTGAGTGGTATTTCCGAGTATCTTCTCAAAACGGATGAAATATTAAAGGATACCGGTAGTTCTTTGGAGAAGATTAGAAACATCTTCGAGGAGAGTAAGAAAGAGTTAGCTGTTGGTACGGAAGGTTTGGAAGAAGTTGGGGAAAATAAATTTCATGTTCTCAAGAAGAATAGGGTCGTAATTTTCACACAAGCACCTCTCACGGGGTAGGACTCACCTTTCATGAGGTTTGGAACACCGTGTAGTGTTGAAGGGTAAGTGCTTGGGATGCTCAGCTTAACATGGCTTATGGGGACAACTACATTGTGGACATGGTACTAGCACAAAATTGGCCACGTTCGGTTAGACTATGAAGCGTATGGAAGGAAAATTGTCAAGAATCTTCGGATCAATATCCATGGTCATATATTTGAGGCCGATTTTGTGGTTTTGGAAGAAGGGAATGCGGATGAACCGGATGTATGTTTTGGATGTTATTTCCTTGTGACAACTAAATGCCAATTGGACTTTGCTCTAGGTGAAATGAGAATTAATATTACGGATTTGGAGGAAGAGAAAGATGTGAACGACATGCTCGCGGAATTATGTGAAAACATGGAGTATGGGAATAAGGAAAATGTGGAGGTTGTGAAGATGGGAAAAGCAAGTAGGAAGAAGACCTCATCGAATAAACTCACTCCAACCACCACCACCACCAAAAGCCATGATTACACACCATCACCTCCAAATTCACCAAACACCTTTAAGCCCTTTACACAAGCGCAAAAGGAGGTCATTCTAGCAAACCTAGAACAAAAATTCCTTGAGCTTAATGAAAAGAAACCCGTGATCGAAGTGTTACAAGATTATGTTGTTTACCGCAAGAAACTCGATGCGGTAATGTTGGCTAGAGCACGTTTGGAAGACAAGAACCTTACGGATGAGGATATGGATAGAATTTTGTTTCAGGGGATGCCGCGAAAAGAGAGTGACCCAGGTAACTTCGTTCTACCAATAAAAGTTAATGGGACCATTCCGGTTTATGCTTTGGCGGACACCGGATCAAGTGTCAATGTGATGCCATATCCGCTATTTAAGAATTTGGGACGAAGCAATCCTCAACCAAATCAATCGAAGCTAACCATGGCCGAAAACTCTCAAGCTAAGGCTATGGGGGAAGTTAAAAATGTGAGGGTACAAATTGGTTATCAACCTTATTTAGCCAATTTCCTTGTCTTGGATATTCCGGTCGACAAAAGTTTTAGAGGGGTAAACAAAATGTGAGGGACTATGACAATTGATGACGGAATTTCTAAGAAAACTTATTATCCCAAGCCAAGGGGTAAAGTTTTAGAGTTCATGGAGGATTTGGAAATTTTGGGTGAAGATGATTTGACTTGCTTTGAAGTAGGGTGTGATGCCCAAGAAAACGCTATGTATGGACCACTTGCCCCACAGTACTTTGATCTAGAAGATGAAATGGAACAAGCACTTGCAATGGAAGCCTTTTACAACCCATTTAAGAACATTCTTGTGTATAAAAAGCTTACGGACTTCCTAGGATCCTTACCCGTACAATTGAAAATTTTGGAGTGGGGACTCGAAGGAGCGAGTGTATACAAAAGAGAAGAAGGTGATGGGGAATGGCATGTAAAATTCGATATACTATGCCCAAGTGGAAGGAGATTTGTTAGAAAATTCAAGACCCATGAGACATATCGTGAGTTGATGGGAAAATTCCAAAGCGAGGATATCTTGAAACATGAATATTTTGAGGGGTGATGACGAGTAGAACACCGCAACAATAATAACAAGAATTTGTTTGCTTGATCTTCATCTTTTGATGAAATTTACTTTTATGCACTTAGGGATTTTGATTTCATTTTGGTTTTATTTCTTATTATGGTTTGAAGTTATTTTAATCAATTCCTTTTTAAGTTTTAGTTTAAGTTTTATGATGATAAGCTTTTTGATTTAGTTTTTGAGCTAGTAGTTTAGATGTTGTTGGAATTTGCAAATGGTTGGATGAATGTTGTGTGCATCTTTAATCGAATTTTTGAGTAAGTAATTTTTGCTTGGAAAGTAAAATGGCCAAGTAATGTTAAAAAGGGTAAAATTATGAAAAAATGTAAACCGAAACGGTTGTGTCCATGATTGAATCGGTTGGAAGCAAGTATAAGTGCCAAAATTCAATTTTTCCAGAAACACACACACACACACATACACACACTAATCCTCCATTTGGGTTTCAAAAATTCGACAACTAAGAAGTTGTTCGAAGGTTGTAGGAGTATTAGAAGATCATCATGGCACCTAAACAAGTAAGCATCTGCAATCAATTAGCTTAATTAGGGTTTAATTTGAGTTTTTGATTCGAATTGCAAATTAGGTCACCAATTGGGGGTTTTTGATGGGATTCGAATTAAGATGTAATCTTTTGGAAATAAGTGAGTAATCGATATAGGAATGCATTGCAAAAATAATTGTAGTGATTGATTCAACATTGGATGAGTATTAGATGATTGAATTTTCGGATTCAATTAGGTTGTACCCTTGAATCAAATTAAGTTGCAATTGATGATTCCTAGTTGTTAGATGATGCATTTTCAGTGAATTTTAGATGCCACATTGTTGCTAGAACAATTAATTGATGAATTGAAGTTGAGATTTTAAGTTCTAAGCATGATGAACAAGTGATAAGAGGATGTTTTTGTATGCAAATTAAGAGCAATTTAAGGTTGTAGAAATCATTAGTGATGTTCAAAGTTTAGGAGTGAATTAGAATTGGAAAAATCTAGTGGGAAGTTAATTGGAAGTTCATTGCCTAATGCGGAACAGAAGACTGAATCGGCTGCGCAAGGCAACCGATCGGTTGGACCAAGGTCAGGGGAGGAGCCGATAGGCTGCCCCTTGACCGAATCGGTTCCAGATTCTATTTTGAAAAAATGCGAATTTTGAACTTGACCCTAGGGGCTTCTATAAACTTTATCGTTGGTTCTAACACTCTTATATTAACTTATATTTATAAGTTCTACAGAGAAATGTTGTAGGTTGTTCGAGTACGACGCGGATTCCAATGAATTCGCTCGTGACCAAGTATTGCCAAAGGAATACACGAAAGAAAGTTACCTATAGCATGCGAGCGAAAGGGAATGCAAACCTGAAGTTTAAAGATCTTACCAATGAGGAAAAACACGCTTTTAGGGAACGCTTGTCGAAGTTTCAAACTAGAACTATTTCGGTTCCGAGGTTGGTAGATTGGGACTTGTTTAACCAATATGAGTGTGAAAATGAGGTGAGGGGTATGATGCGGATGTCTTATGTCTATCTAATTGATGGAGATTCGTTCGATGATTTTTCATGGGAGAGAGCTTTTAGCATCAATGAAGAAGTTTACTGTGAATGGTGTTTGGAGTTTTTCTCAACAATGTACTTTGAAAGAAAGGTAAACCTGCGAAACATCATGAATGAAATTTGTGTTTGGCTTAGGCTTTGTGGGTAGGATCATGCATACACTTTGCCAGGGTTTGCGGTTGCTCTTGGATTGTATGAACCGGATGAGGTTAGTCATCGATTATTTGAAACTCATTTCTTGAGGCTTAAGAGGTTTGAGAAAGATTACCCTAGTGTCCCCGCGTATTGGAATCGCATGGGAGATCCTTCTTGTCCTCGTAAGAATTTTTCAACCCTTAGGAATCCATTGTTGAGAATCCTACACTAGTTGCTAGTATGGGGGCCGTTCCATAGAGTTGGAAGCCGGACTTGTGGATAATGAAGTTGTTGGAGGAGTCCAGGATGGGAATGCGGCTTGGATTATAGCCGAGTATTTGTCTAGGAGAGCCCCGGGTATCAAGGGAAATAGCAACATATGTGGAGGTCATTATATGACGAGGTTGGCAAAGAATCTAGGGTACTTTAATAACAATGAGTTGGCTAAGTGTGATGATCCAAATGTTAGTGAGACGTGGTATGCAAAGAGTTTTGGAAAGGCTTTGAATAGAACAACAAAGACTTTGGGAGCATGGATTGACCCACCACCACCACAGCAGCCGACGGATAATGTGCCGATGGGGAATGTGCCAATGGGTACGTCTAGTAGCTTTGACTCGGGATGGGGTGATTGGAACCGACACTTAAATGGTATTGAGCGTAGAGATGTATGGAGAGATTCGAGGATGTTGAGGAACAACTACGTTAATGATTATTTGATCCCGTTCTTTCAACACATGGCGCAAGAAGCCAATTATGAGTTGCCTCCCTACAATCCGCCTAATGTTCCACCATATCCTTTCCCGTACACCTCGTATCCTAGACCATATCCGTACCCGTATCCTGGCTATGCACCATTTCCCGACCCAGTGCCTGCGTATGGTAGATTACCCGAGGTTGGAGGATCTAGCTATGATGTGGGAGGATCTTCATCTGGAGTTGGCATAAAGAAGAAGAGGAAAGTTTACACGGTGTTTGACGAGGAAGAGAACTATGAGACCGAAGGTGATGATGAAGATGATGATGGTGATATGATGAGCGAGGATGACGAATGATCGTGGATCATTCTTCGGATTGTGATTTTACAAACAATGCTTATGTGTGTCGAACAATATTTTCTCTATCTCTCTCTTACTATTTCTCTAGGATTATTATCATACTTTGTTTATTTTTATTTTAAGTAGCGTTTGGATTCTTTTTAGTTTTGTTTGTTTGTTTTTGTGTGTTGTGTATATTTTGCAGTTTTATTTGCAGGGTGGATATGCCGGAAGCTTATTGTTGGTCAATATTTGGAGTTGGATAACTCACATGCGTGCCTATGACCAAATATGCATATTGCATATTTTATCCCATGATATCTTTTTGACTATTTTTTTCCCATTTTCTTTACTTTGAAGTTCATTTTATTACATTAAGGACAATGCAAAACTTAAGTAGGTGAGGGAAGAAAATAGGAAAAATGATACGATTTTTAAAATTTTAATTTATAGTCTTATTTTTTATTTTTAGGTAGAATTTTCGGATTCAAGTAGCTTGTAGAAATTCGCCCTTGACTGTCTAGTTGTTTTCGCACGCTATATATATATATATATATATATATATATATATATATATATATATATATATATATATATATATATATATATATATATATATATATATATATATATATATTTGAAAACAACCTAGGTATTTCAATGGTAAAAAGAGGATTTTGAAAATCTTTGATTTGGACCAAATTACGAAAGTAATTCATTTTGGATTCGATAACATCTACTAGTGCGCATTATAGCCTTTTTTCACTAAATCGTGAGGATTCTTTTTGTATAAAACACATCTTTATGTTTTATATTTTGCTATGAGTGTGCCGATGATTATGTCGATTCTAGAACTTATACTTGTTATGCATTACGGTTAAAATCACTCTCGAGTGATAAAAATATGTTCAAATGATAAGAGGCAATCGTAGGATTTAACCCAAATGGCCTTCCATTTTATATCTAATGTTTTTTGCTAACCACACCAGTTAGTTAACCACTTTATATTGACCCATTTGTTATTGCTCACTTTTAGCACTAGATACCCTTAGTTACACCCTTCGAGCCAATCTTTTCGTTTTTGTTAAATCCAGAAAAATACAAAAATATTTTACACCTTAAACCTTAGCCAACGCATGTCAATGTCTATTGGTTTGTTGCTAGTTGTTTGGAGTGTTGGATTGTTTTTTATGGTTATGAAGAAGCTACACTTTGTCATTTGTGTGTACCATTTTCCAACAAAGATGAAGCAGACGTCTTTCTCATTTGTATTTTTTGTGGTGTATGCTCATACTAAGTGTGAGGGGATATAAAAAAAACAATGAGCTCATACTAAACCCTAAACCCTAAAATAAAAAAAAGGATTATGTGATATTGATTAGCCAATGAGCTAAATTGAGTTATATATGTTTAGAGATCGATATGTGAAGATGAGGAGATTATAATCATTTTCGGGATTATGTTTTGTTTGATGGCTAGCAACATGGAGGTTTAGACTTGACTTTATTTTTCTTTTTAAACAAATTTCATAAATTATCCCATGCCTTATCCATACCATTTTATAAACCCAAAGCCTTAACGTTATAACCTGAATAAAAGCCCTCTTTGATGAATTTTATTTTATTTGTCTTGATACTTGTACAAGCTTATGGTAAAAAGCATTAATCATGACTAGGCATTGAGTGATTTACATATACCCACCAATATATGAGTGTTGAGTGAATTCTTAAAATCATTCGTGAGGTGTTTAGTTATATTATCTAAAGTCATTTGGTTCATTTTTAGAATTTTCACATATTAAAAGCAAATTAACAATTATTTCTGTTGAAGTGATTGTTAGATTTTTGGAACCACGATGTTAAGACCATTGAAATCGATTTTCATAAATGCTAGACCTACTCGAGGGCGGGTAGAACTTAATTATGGGGGAATTTGATAACGCTCAAAATGAGCATGTTTTTAGTAGCGTTATTATTAGTTTTGTGTATGATAATCGGTTATATTTACACATAATTGTTGCAAAAGTGCAAAAGAAGCGTATTTGTATGCGAATGTAGCCAGGTATTGTAAAAGTTGAAGAAATGAATATTTCATGCACATTTGGATAATTCCCGAGGAAGAAAGATCGGTGAGGAAGCTCAAGGACTCGATGATTGGAAGCACAAGGATTTATAAGTACCTACATCAAATAAATATCAAGTTTCATCTTGGAAATCAGCGTCAAAAGCAAAGAAAAAGGCACGAATCGAGAAAAGTCAAAGAAAGTCAAGATCTGCTGTACGAAAGGCTCCCAGCCGATCGGTCGGAGCCCGCAACCGGATCGGCTGGGGAATGGTCAAACACTCAACCGGATCGACTGCGTCGCAACCGATCTAGCTGGAGAACCTGCAGTTACACTTTTACTCATTTATTGATGCCTTAACTTCTATTAATCATGGGAGTCCGATCATTTCCAGTTATTAACTTATTGAGGACGTTTTTGGCTTGAGAGTAAAGGGTTCCTAGCTATATAATGCACCTAGACTTAGTAGTTTAGTGTGACATATCCAAAAGTGTAATAGTTTACACCAAAGCTATTACCAACCCATATTATTCGTCCCAAAAGTCATTTCTCTGTTGTAAAACGTCCAGGAGAGTAGTGAGATCAATTCTCAACCATTGTGTAATCATTTGGAGTTGTACGGTTAGGCTAAGATGATTGGAGGCATGTGATTGCTATATTCCACAATTTTCTAGTTCTTGTAATCCGAAGTTTAGGTATTCTATTGAACTTTGTCATGAATCTCTATTCTATTGAATTATATGAATTACCTTGTTACTACTTGTGTTATGTTATGATTTTCAAGGAGTAATTCTTGAATATACTTATGTGTAAGGATGTAGGCAATTGTAGGGGTGTTCTTATATGTGATGCATGTAAATGATTTTGTTTAATGAGTTTGTTGGAAAAACTACTAGTCTTGTTTGATTTGTTGGTAAAACATTTTCTAGATAAAGGACCGAAAAGATTTCTCTTATGTTTTATTCCAAAACGTTAAGTGACAAACTAGTATGGGGATATGGTGATTGACACTCATCATGTTTACTTGTTAAAACAAGACTAGAAACGATTTCATCATGAAAGCTCGAAAGAGTCGTAGGAACAAGTTGAATAAGAACCTTTTACAAACAAATAGATTTTCTAAAGAATAATCATTAGGCTAAGGACCGAAAGGATTACCTATATGTTTTTATTCTAAAAATGATTTTACAAAACATAAACCATGGATTGGAAATCATTTGCTTATGATTTGTGCATTGCATCAAGTTTACACCAAGCTTTCATGAACACTCTTTATAATTGACTATGGACTTCACACAAGTATATATTTCTTAAATTTGGATTTTTATAAAACCAACACTTTGAAGGAAGCCTTGACAAGCTTTCTTGTCTAAAATACTTTAACAAATTAAAACGCAAATCCCTTGGGACGACCTCGACTTACCCACCTTTGCTATCACGAACGAGTATACTTTCTCGTATGTGTTAAAGTAATTACCCGGATAAATCGAGTTTATAAATTTTAAAACTTGCACACGATCGACACATCAGAAGCCTACCGTCTCATCCAAAAGCTTTCGAAGAAATGCTACCGTTCTTCGATAGCTGTCATAACTCTTTCTTCCAAGAAATGCCTGGATCCAGTCAAACCATTGATTCTCCAATGTGCTCTACAGGTTTGGTGCTACATGTATAAATTTTTGTAATTCCATATGTCTTTTTTTAATGGCATTTTAACAACTAATACATAGTCGTATTCGTTATTTCAGATGTTAATCGTCTTGTGGTCAACCTAGACTTCAAGTCTGGGAGTGTATCTTATGCTAGACCTCAAGACAGCGCTTCGCCAACGTATTCTCTTGATGGTTTACATATATGTGAGATTTTGCAAAGAACTGTTATGCCTGACAATTCAAACAACCATACATATTCTTCAGGCATGGACGTTGTCAGCTGTAATCGTGGCCGTGGGAAGAGAGGGGCTGAAAACGTTATCAAGATACGTTACAACCGTCTCCTGTTGCTTTTAAACAACAACGATCGTCAACAAAACCATTTGGTGCGCCCGTGAACACAAGCTCTATGGATATTTCTGCAGAACGCTTCGCTGTTACCGATCATGTATCTTTGCCTTCATAGGAAACGCGTCCTGAACAGTATCATGAAGCAATAGTTGATAGTACTCTGGTATGTTAAGGTACTTTTTCTCTTTAGCATGTTTGGTTTTTTTCTTACCTTTATATATGCATTTTCCTAAGCCAAGCTTTGTCACATTTATTACTGCATAGACGGCATCAACATCTGTTGTTCCTAATCTTGAGCCACGGAACTCAGAACGTACCAGACCATTAGTTATACCAAGCAATACTAGCAGCCATAACACTAGAAGAATTTATGCAAGTCGTGGTCATAACGTAGGCGCTTCTGGTAATGTACACCATCCAGATATGCATTTCGCTGCGGGTAGAACGGTCACAACAGGTGTGTTATCTGTTATCATAGTATTTATTGTTACTTGATGTACAAGTTTGGTAATTCAATGCGTCTTCTATAACAATGGCATTTTTTAGCAGGTCCTCCTGTTGAGTACAAGCAGTTTGGTCCTTGCAACCGCATCTGCCGTCATTGCAGAGCATTGTTCTGGGACAAGGAAAAATTGTTAGGAATTGGAAATTCCATGTTAAAGTGTCGGTCACCCCAATTATAGTCTAGCATATGTTAGCTCGTAGATTTGTAGTTATTTACGTTATGTAGTAGTTAATTAGTTAGTTTGTAGTGTAGAATAGTCTAGTGTAACACCGTGGAGGAAGGACGGGTCTTTACCCACTGTATGCATGATCCACAGTCCGAAAGGAGGACGTATTGGTTGTAAGTATAAATACCCCTTCCATCCATGGAAGGGGTGGTGCTTCTCATAATCTAACCTTCTATATTTTGTGAACCAAGTCTCTAGCAAGAACACCCTCTCTACTTTCTCTCTAATGGCAAACATGAATTTTGATCATCCAAGATCACCCGAATCATCAACACAATAATATTTCGATCCTACAAATGGTATCAGAGCCAAGGTTATTGTGTTGTCTTTGATTTGTGTGGTTCGTACCATGGTTGTTATTTGTGGTTCGTTATGATTTATGCTGTTACTGTTTTGGTACTATATTTTTTTTGGTCGGATAAATTGTCTTGTGAGAATCTGTTTGTAACATGTTTTGTATATCACTTTTGGTCAAAACTGTTGTGTGGTATCCTATCATATGTCTTTTGTCCAAACATCTTTTGTCCAAACAGTTGCCTATCTCTATATGATTTTTTTTGGGTACCAAAAACAAGTAATATTTGTGGTCTTTGTGGTCTTAAATTTGTGAACATATGTGGTCAAAAGTCATTTCATGGTCAAAATGGGTAAAAGGTCACGCTTTTTATATATTTTCTGGGTTTTTTCTACTTGGTCGAAAAATGGTCATAACGTTTCTTAGTAGCGAGTTGGTCAGTTCTACATGGCGACTTGTCTTGACAAGTCGTCCAGGTTCAAGGTATCCACTGTCTTAGCGAGTTGGAAGTGATAGCGACTTGTGTCATGAAAAAGGCTAGCGACTTGCTTAAGAAAAAAATTAACGACTTGTTACTGAACAAGTCGTAGCAACTTGTGCTAGCGACTTGGGCTAAATACTTTGGCTAGCGACTTGTTATTTTCAGACCTAGCGACTTGTCTTTACAATTCGTAGCAACTTGTGCTAGCGACTTGGGCTAAAGACTTTCGCTAGCGACTTGTGACTCATAAAGTGTAGCGATTTGTTGACCAAAAATTAGCAAAACAAAAGAGAACTAGCGACTTGAAATAAAAAGAATGAGATGAAGAAGAAAGACAGTCTTAGGCGCAAACTAAACCGAAGTTTTTGACCACAAGACCAACACCATTTACCTAAACTACGACTCTATGACCTCAGTTTCAACATAAACATCATCATTCTCATAAAACAAATCCAAATCACACGATATACTACAACTCATTCTATCACGTCTATCTACATCTATAACATGAATCGAAACTGATGAATGACATATACATCATGGATCTCAGTTACACTTTCGTTTTTTTCATATTACATCAAGGCTATTGAAGGCCATCCCACGAAAGCTTAAAACCATCACTGATCTAAAATTGTTTGATAATGTCCGAATCATTTGATAAGGAAGATAACATGGATGTTATTTCCTTCTCGTTAATTCAATCTATGCTATATTGGATAAACGTTTCAAGGATGTATGTGACTAATCAAAACCTTTCTTTCACTATCTCTTACTATCCGAACTTAATGATAAGATTTATAACAATTAGGTTATAATCTTTTCATTCGTTCATTTATTTCATCTCAAACACTTTTCGAACATCATGAAAGATAATTTCTGGTTTACTCAATCAAAAGAATACCTACCCGTGACCCTTTCTTAAGGATCTTGATGTCGAGGCCACACTTCTCATGCCATCCCTGTGGCTTAAATGAGTATACTCGAACCATCCCTGTGGTGAGTTAAAGATACGTTTTTATGGAGGCACGAATGAAAGGTTCATAGAGTGGTGTTGTGAGTGTTACTAGGAGATGGGGGTGGCTGAGTTCTTTTGTTGAATGTTTTATTAGGGTTTGTGAATATTTGGAGAGAAGCTGTGAAATTATTTTATGATGGGGGCGAAGCAGTTTAGGATTAGGGTTTGATAAAGTGACTGTTTTTAGGTAGTGTGTGGTCTTAATATATCCGAAAGATTAGGGTATGAGTGGATTGGGAGTTGGACCGAGCATTGCTATTACAGTGAGTAAATTTTGGGCCTAATACATACTGGATCAGGTAGTGTCAAATGGAACTGGTATTGCAAACATCTCATGGGCTTGACCGAATTTTTCAATGGGCCGTGCATTGGTTTTCTTTGACTTATGAGTAGTGTTATATGATGTTGAGATATGATGGAATTGTGGATATTGAATCCGAATATGTGACATTGGCCTTTATGTATTAATGTTTTTTTAGAATGTTTGGACAAGGTATAATAATCTCGTGGGCTATTGGAGAATGTGAAGTGTGCCGAACTTGAGGTGTGAAATGAGTTGGAATATATTTGGCTAGTGAATACATAGTGGGCACCTTGTATTGCTAATATTGTGGTTACTCATGTTGGTCGAGCTATTCACCTTGAAGATTATTTTATCTGTACTGCTAATGTTGTATTAGACCTCGAGCATAACTTTGAGTTGGCATGCGGGGAGTCATTACATCTATTGGAATTGGATTATGAAGAGAGAGTTGGATTATATGAGTGTTGTTGAAATGATTTGTCGATAAATGGTGATTATGAGACTTGTTGGGGTATGATATTTGATATGATGCTGAGAGTTGATGTAATAATGAGACATGATTATGAGATTGGATTTGACGATGTGACTTGATTGGTTATGCTGATTGATACCTTGGTTTATACATATTCACAAAGGCTTTTATGACAAGGCTTGAATTGATGGTTGAATGAAGTTGACTGCGGGATTGTTTGCATTTGGTATTTCTTATCTGGATTTGAAGTGAGATTTTCCGGGCACGGTTACTTATTTCGTCTTCTTTCTTTCTACCCTTCCGCGAAGATGATTTTTTTGGGCGTTTATTGAGGGTGATAAAGACTTGGCTATTTAGTTACGGTTGTGATTCCTTTCTCGCTTAACCCACGACGTAGCTATCACTTCAGTGTCTCACTCAGTTGAGAATGTCAAGAGGTTTTGTACATTGGGTACACCGTTTCTTTTTCACGAGGATTCGTACAAGTTTTAAGTAACAAATCTGGGGAATTTTACTTCATGATCAAGTTTGGCATATAGGGTTTACTTCTTCAAGTGGTCACTACAATTGCCGACAAAATGCGTGAATGATGTGTTTACCAATGTGTTGTTTGGATGGTTGATGTTATTGTTGATGTCGGATAATGAACCGTTGATGAACCACTGCATGTTCCCCTAAAACAGATATTCACCGAAACCAAAGTTGTCATAACACATTCAAGCTGACATTGTTTACGGTTTTGTCTTGATTTTGAAAAATCCCGCGAAAGAACCTATTTCTCGGTTTAAATCATAGAATTGTAAAATCCCGTGACAATGGAAACATTCTGGTAATTGTAAAGTGCATTTCCGGATCTATCTTACGGTTTATTCTTGGTTTTGTAAAATCCCGCGAAAGAAACTATTTCTCGGTTTAAACCATAGAGTTGTAAAATCCCGTATTGATGGAACCATCTTGGAGAAGAGAAAGTGTAATTCTGGATCTTACTTGATGCTGGTGCTACGGTTTCTGCTTCGAAGAAGGGATAAAAGGGTGTATTTCATGAATTGGATGTGTGTTTTGGATATTTGTCATGGCAGTATGGTTATTACTTGGTTTTATGGGGTTCTGTGCTTATAACCATGGTCAGGATGAAAACCATTATCATAGTTCACTTTAAACGTCAAAGGAGGCTAGAATTGAGATTTTAACTAGAAGATGTGACAACGGGGTTAATTCACTATTATTTGTTTGAGGTTGAAGAGAAATTTCACAGGCGAGTGTACTTAGTATCTGAAGGTATCGGGGATGGTTGGATGAAGATTCTTCATGATCCTTGTTCGAGCTTATTATCAAAAACGAAGACTTGGAAATCTAGTTATTTTTGGGAGTCTTTTTTTCTTTTACCACGAGGGGGAATTGGGCTCATATCACCACAAAATAACTATCACTTTAAGGAGTTACGTTGTAGTGCTCAGTGTGACATTCAATTGTGGATTTTCAAAAGGTAAAGTACGTCTATTACTTTATGGTTGGTTGGATGAAGAGTATAGAGTACTTAGAGAGTACTTAGAGATGCTAATGGAAATCAGCACCGCTCTTTGTTACATATGTGCAAGTATAAGTCACGAGTTTGGGTTAGTTTACTTCAGGGTCAAATTCATAATATTGGGTTATCTTCATCAGCTGTCACTGCAAAGAGCCTACTGAATGATAATGGTGATGATTACATGTTTTGCTAAGAGAGTTGAAAAGAGAGAGATAATGACGTATGAACACAACAGTTCATGCCTTGTTCCTCAAAGAAAAGAAAAGTGTACGCTTCAATGCGCTTTATCATCTGAAGAAGATAAATCTTCTCAATTATGACCATTCTCATCAACATGCTTCATACTTTTTCCATGCGCTTTCAGTTATCAAGTGAACCGGGCTACTGTTGATTGTTTTCTTATTCCACTTGCTCAACTATAATGACGATGGCGACATCATGTGCTAATTTTGTGGGGGAGAAGTGTGAATAGACTATATTTGGATGATTTCACTTATTCAATCAAGAATGGCATCTCCGTATGCAATTCTTGAGGGGGAGAAGAAGTATGATAATTCTGCATGGTTGATTGTTATTTGAGAATAAATGGTCAAATGGCTCCAAACTCATGAAAGAACCGAGCTTCTTCTTATCGGGTCATCTTTACATGGAGTTTCTACTAAGAGCCGTTGGTTGACATCTTCACTCGGATTGATGAGTTTTATCGACAAAGTGCTTCCGGTTAATGCTTCACGTACACATCAACATGATGATTCTGAACAATCTCTCTGTTCTTGTTTGATGTGATTGGTAGTTTGGTGTTACCATTTTGTGTGGTCGCTGCGGCCTGATTGCTGATTTCCTTGATGAACATCTTTCTGTTATTGTTTGATTGGGAGGGATTTTAGTTAAGGGGATTTGCAAGATGTAAGTTAATTGGGATGCTTTTTGGTGTGAGTTGAAGATGTTAACTATCTATTCCCCAATGAACACTCTCGAAGAAGGTCGAGTCTACAGTCTGCTCTACATTTTCTGTTGCATGTTAGAAGACTAAAGACAAGTTGCATTTGATTATCCAAAGACTTCTTCTTATTCTGGGCATTTATTAAAATATTGTCGGTTTAGGGGAGAGCACTAATTGGGGGAGGGTGAAATGTCTGATTTAATCCCCAATTAGACTTGCTCATATTCTTCAGCAAGTTGATTCTCACTAGAGTTCAAGTGTTCTTCTCAAAAGATTTCAAGTATTTGGGCTTACAAAGAGTTGCTGATTCTGAAGTGTCAAAACCAGCAAGGGGGAAGGAGACAAGCATCTAAACGCGAGTAAACTTGATGAACTTAATACTTCTAAGTAATTGAAGATATCCCGGGAAGACAAATGTTATTACCGCAGAGAAAATCAAGGTTTGACTCATGGCGAGTAAACTTGATGAACTTAATTCTTCTAAGTGATTGAAGATATCCCGGGAAAACAAATGTCATGACCGCAGAGAAACTCAAGGTCTTACTCATCAAGGCGTTTAGTGTTCTTATTCCAACTATGTGGGGGAAGAGATGTTAGAGAAAGTTTCTGAAGATATAAGAGGTACACAAGTGTGTGATGATCTCGATGTTATCGCAATCATTAGGGGAGAGAGAATTGTGTACATTGGGGGCGCTCAGCTGTCCCACTTGAGGGCTTAATCAGTGATTCAGAGATATAATCACTTATTCCGGAGTTGACATCCGCAGAGATTGTCATCCGCAGAGATAATCAGTGATTCGGCCTGCTTCTTCAATGTTATCGGTTGTTCTCTCTTTGGGGAATGTGTGTACTTCGGGTCCTTGAGCTTCACACACGATCATCAGGGAAGAAAGCCATTGTTTACCACAAACATTGGGGAGGTGTTTTCTGTCCGGGCATGATGTGTATTCGGGAGAGTTCTTGGATATTGGTGTACTTCGGGTTCTTGAGCTTCATACACATTCATCATTACCCTCATGATGTGTATTCGGGAGATTTCTTGAGCGTTATACAAAGAGACTGACTGCATCAATTCAACTACTTGGGGGAACTGTTCTCTTGACACCTTTTGGAATGGATCGCTTCAGACGTCAGTAGAAAAGAAATATGAGAAGATTATTCATATGTGGGATGATACGTTGTTGTTGTTCTATTGGATGATATAACCTCGAACGAAGAATCACGGTGATTATTCTTAAAAGGAGCAGCAGGATCAATGATAATGGTGTGCTTCTTGGTGCACCTGGCTAATGGAAGCTTGAAAGAAACCTTTAAATCTGCTCAGCTAAAGGATTTTCGGTTTGGGGGGAAGCTACCAAAGTCTCACTTTCAGTCGGTTCAATTTCTCTCTTCTATTCAAGAGCCTTGGAAGCTTTGGTGGTGAATGTTTAAAATATGATGACTTCTATCTTCTACAACGGGGCTGTTCGATATCCTTATCTCGGTACTCGTATCATCATCTTCTTTTACTATATCATCTACTCCATCTTTGTATATATTTATCTGAAAAACAAAATACAAAAATATAAAACCAGCAAAACCAAATAGAAAAATATAAAACCTACAAAAACCCATAAAATTTTGAAAAATCATAAAATTCCAAAAATATGTTTTCTCATGACATGTCTTCTGGTATCGATAACATCTACGGTCTTAGAAATGTCATTCAATAATGGCACGGGACCATAGATGAAGTTCGAGCAGGAGGTGTAAATATTCTTTTTCAAAACATGTCTCAAAATCTGGCTTGCAGTTACTTCAGACTGTAACCCGTGCTTAAATGTGACAACTCGTATTTTCATGACATACTTCAAAACAATATTCATGCTTCATCATTTATCGTTTATTGTAAACTGGGTTTACGAGCATCAAATTCACGTAACCGTAATGGTTTAGCTGTGGATTCATGATCATATCATCGAGGACATTTCATATAGACTAAGTTTAGTCTACATTTCATTGACATCATTTCATATCAATATTATGCATGGTTTTGCATTTTCGTTAAACGTTTAATTTTATATTAAATAAACGTTATCTCGTAATTAATTATTTTGAACAATTGATCCATTAATTCCAAAAATTATTCCAATATATTTTTATACCCATATTAAGTTTATAAAATAATATCATGAGTTTACCTAGTGTTTTAAATTTATTTTGTAACTAAATTGTTGTATTTATATAATTACGACGTTTTTCTTAAATACGACACGATTATTATTATTTCACTCAAATTTTGCAAGAAATGTATTTTTATAATTTTTATGACCTAAATATATTTTATCTTGACCCGTGAAAATTTATTTTTATCTAACGCTACCCTAAATAATCAAATGTGTCTACAAGTTACCACTTAACTTCATTAACTTCACAAAATCTTACATAATACATAATAATAATAAAAAAAATAATATACATAAGTAAATGATAACCCCCCCTTGTCGACAAGGGGGGGATGACTCATTGAGTTTCTTAAAAATATCTTGCCAAGTATATGTATTATACTATTATCCAAAAACCATTTCACTTCACTTATTCATTTCACAATACAAGATCAAACTCTTCTTTCTCTTTCTCTCTTCCAATTCGGCAGCCAAGGAGACCAAAGGAGGATCATCTCAAATTTTCAAGACAAGTTTATTTAAACACTAGGATCACTTGTTGTATAGGTTTTGCAATTAAAACCTCAAGTGATTAGGAAAAACCCTTTGTCCTTAAACCTCATCATATTTCTTGTAAGCATTCATATTCATGTTATTATTTCACATTCATTTTTATGGTCATATCATTTTATTTGAGAAACATGCAAGTTATGTGATGTTTATACCACTTTTTAAGGTTTCTAATGTTTTTAAGTGTTAAATATATATAATCCATCCTATAATTACTCCTTGTTATATATTATTTTTGGTGATGTCTAGGAACCCATGACACCCTAAGAAGGTGTATGGTAGGATTAGAATAGCTTCGGAGTTGTTTTGAATGTGTTAGAATAGGTTTGGCGCGAGAAAAACTCATTTTGACAAGTTTGCAAAAGGGTCTGTCCTTATTTTCAAAATCTGGAAAATCCGACAGTAGGTAAAAAATTTTGGCCTAGATATTTAGAAAATATACTTTAAAACGAAACCGTGGCCGCTTGAACAGATTAAAACAGAGCTATAACGAAGAAGTTATGAATTTTTTTAAGTTGACGACGAAAAATATAAATTTCTGGAAATTTCAGCAAGCAATATTTGTTTTGTACGAGTCAAAAATGAAGCTTGGGCGTTGTAAATTATGTCGACTTGTCAAAAATATGTTAGTATACTTTGGTACAAAGCTAAGGACCTTTAAAACGTAGAAAACGGATTTGTAACGACTAAATTATACACGTTTACAAAAGTTGCCGTAACTTTTATCATATAAGAAAATCTATTTTGATTTCTATTAGGCAAGTTTTGCGGCAAAAACTAGTTACCAAGTTAAAGGTTGTTTTTAACATTGAATTAGAACTTTTTATAAAGTGATGTCTTCTAGTAAAAGTGAGATCGCCAAGTATATTTATCAAAATGTCCGACCGTTTGATTAGCGGAGTTGTAATGAATTAATTACGGTCGCTTAAACTTTGCCGAAAAACCATCTTTAAACTATATTTTGGGATAAAAGTACCATACTTAACCTCTATTTTTCTTTATGTTCAAGACCTCTAGGATAGAAACTCATGTACTAAAACTTTGAGATAATCATACGAGCTTCCCAAAACCGTTGAGTTTGTTTCCTAACGCTCGACGTGCACCATTTTACGACTAGCTTTTAGAGGCCGTTTTTGTCACTTTCATGGAAATTTCAATAACATTATTTTACGGCGAAAAGTTATAATTTCACAATAAATCACTAAATGATTATCGTCGGATATCATTTCAACGTAAATACATGTGAAGTAATTTGAAAATGGTCAAGATGTTAAAAGATTATATTTTCGACGAGAAGTATTGTTTTCAAAAATTCATAAGTGGTATAAATATCATCCGAATTGCATGCATAACATTACATCATGACTTATTACATATCATATCATTCATAATAGGTCAGTTTTGAGATTCACGCTACATTTCAGTGTATCCACTTTTGCCATTACATCATCATTATCATTGCAACAGGTGAGTTTT
The DNA here is from genome assembly GCA_019973895.1 of Chrysanthemum seticuspe. Lineage (NCBI taxonomy): Eukaryota > Viridiplantae > Streptophyta > Magnoliopsida > Asterales > Asteraceae > Chrysanthemum > Chrysanthemum seticuspe. Next base: position 227,343,672 of record BPTQ01000006.1, on the reverse strand, counting down.
CATAGCCCCGATTTATTCAAGTTTTTACTTATTTCAAACCTACGGGGGAGAATACATTGCACATCATTTTTACTACGATGCCAAGTATATTCAAATTCATTACATTGCTTAAGTTACCTCATTGCCAGTTAAATGTCCCCATTTCATAATCATGAACCGTTAATTTCATAGAAGCGAGGGTGAGTGGATAGATCTATCGAGGGTGACACCTCCATCCGGGTTGGCGGATTCCAACCGGACGGATGCATTTCACTTCATTATCATTATTGAGTTGTTTGGCAAAACACTCTGTTGGGGCGAACATCAGTCAAGCTTCGGTGTCATGTGCTTAAGCAATTGTATCATTTTGTGGCGACATTGTCATACATAATTTATACTTGTGGTAGTCGTATTAAACATTTACATAAACTCTATGAACTCACTCAACCATTGTGTTGACACTTTTAGCAATGTATTTTCAGGTAACTAAGGCATTCACTTCATGGCATGCATGTGGACATAGCATAGAGTCGCGGTGACGACGCGTCTCACATGGGATTTATACACTTTAAAAACATCGTTTGACTTGTACTAAACTTACTTTCCGCACATAGTAACTTTCATTTGGGACCTATACTTTGTAACTCTGATTATTTTATTAAATCAAATGATGTATTTTCCAAACGACACTTTAGGTCGTTCAATATAACTGTGATTGTGATGCTATGACAGTCAATCCCCAGGAATTCCATTCCGCTGCAAAACAGGAAATTTGGGGGTGTGACATTAAAACTATGGTTTACTATTATTTCTGATAGCAACCCGCTCTTCAAGAAAGGATAGTGTTGTGCTAAACCTATTTTCAAATTATTTCGTGCATTTATCCTAAATCAAACAAGGAAAGCATGTCGCCAAAAAGACTGTTGTTCCTATACAAATGTTCTTCCGTCTAAAATTCTTCAGAAAAATATTTCTTGTTCTCTTAAATGGTGGAAAATGAGTTTCTTTAAAAACAATCAGTTTCAGAGTTTTTATAAAATTTGCAAACTCAATCAATGACTTCAGCGCTTGTAACCTTTTCAGTAAAATAAGTCATTGATTGAGGGGGAGAATGTTTTCAAATTTATATCATCTAACGAGCTTTTCTAATTATCCTATATGCTTAATTAAAAATCATGTTAACCTATGTTGAAGGACTAGGTGCCTAGGATATGATTGTTAGTATTAGATGATTAGTGTTTGATGAACACACTATTCCCATGCTTTATATGAACTGATTGTTATGTTAGATTGACTTTTATTAGTCGATTGTTGTTTGGGTGATGTCGACCACCATATATCTGTATGTGTGTTCACTAACGTATGCAGGTACATTGGTATATAAGAATGTTCAAGATCTGGATCCCACAATTGAAGATGATTGGATGCAGAAAGGAAAGGGTAACTATATCTTGGGTTGACAAATGAAGAAACGGAGCGTAATTGGACTTCTATGGAGAGTTGGCATATATGCAATGTAAGAGGTCTCACTGCATCAGCAGATGGTTTTCTTCTAAGTGATTGAAGAAACAGAGCTTAATTTGACCTCAGTTGGCATTCAAAATGCAACGTAAGAAGAAGTCTCACTGCATCTGCAGACAATTTTCTTCCAAACCCTACAACAACAATGGAAGCTTCTCAACCACCTAACGTATCTTTGTGCAGGATAATTGTGATTATACCATTTTCTTTAAACAATTTTTAACTAATATTGTTTTGAAAAATGGAAAAATATTTGTTTTGAAAATAAACTGGACTAAATTTTGAAAATCACCGGACTTTATTTTTTCAAAACCTAAGTCACTCAATCATCGAATACGGTCATCGATTGAGGGGGAGAGTGATTTAAAATATATTATTTTCAAACAATATTTCTTCACAAAAGTCCGGATTGTACAACATAAAGTGGTGATCTAAAGATTTAATGTTATGTCATGGTATGATTTTTCTTTAGAATCAAGATCTTTCAAAATGAAATTTTTTCTGTTCTTGTTTGATTGTGAAATTGTTTTATTTTCCTTAAAGATCTCTTAAAACAATCATACCTGACACTAACAATCTTTAATGTCTTAAATTGGTCTTTATCTGTCATTTTTCAAAATCAAATTTTGCCACGTCTTTCCCCAAAATCTTTTAAATGATTTAAATCACTTGGGATCACAAATCTCAAAAGGTTTGAAATTTTTGATCGGGGGAGAGTTCGTGATTTAAATCTCAAATCTGTTTTAATGGAATCGGTTTTATTCCTTTAAAGGCACTCCTGCCTCCATGTGCCAAACGATTTCAAATACACAATGCACATGCTGAGGAGGAGGATTTATCCAAAAACTAGATGAGCTTTTAAATCAGGCACACATTCTCCCAAGTTTTCTAAACCTTATTAAATCACTTGGGATCCAAAATCTCAAAGGGTTTGATATTTTTGATCGGGGGAGAATTTGTGATTTAATAATGAAATTTGATAAAATGTGATCATTTTGATTCAATTGTGCATATTGCTCTCCCATATGTGCTAAACACTTTCGAATCTCGAAGCATATATTGAGGGGGAGCATTTCAAAAGAAAACAAACTTTCAAGGTACAAAGGTTTCTATGTTTCAACATAAAGTACCTTGATTGATTTTCTAATGGTTTTCTAATGGCTTTTGTGTTCGTGGATGTGCTTCAAAAGAACTCTTTCCTCTATGTGATAAAAGGATTTCAAATATCCTATGCACATATTGAGGGGGAGAATTTACCAAGAAAATCAAATGGCTTTTTCTATGGAAATTGTGATCACGAAATTATTTCAAAGAACTCTTGCCTCCATGTGCTAAACAATTTCAAATCATATGCACATGTTGAAGGGGAGGTTTTCTAAATGATCAAAACTATTAAGGTACAAAACGTTTTGATCTCGTATCATAAGTACCTTGATTGTTTTTCCAAATGACTTTTCAATTTGTTTCAAGAAGGAATGAACTGTACCAAAAGACCGACCATTTTACTTTATGCATGGAGTTATAAGGATGGTGAGGTTAGGTATTAGTTCCCACGATCTGCCAGAACCGGAGGGATCTTCCTAGGGACAATCCACTAGATAGTGTAGAGTCCTTAGGTATATTGAAAAAAGGAGAAAAGTGAGACAAGGGAAGAGTGCGGACTGAGACAGAGCTAGTACCGGAATAAACCCAACAAGGTTCTAGTTATGAAGTCTCGGTAAGCACTGAAGGGGTTGAAGAATGAAAAAGAATTGGAATGTGAAAAGGGTGAAAAGAAATAGCCCTCCAATAATTCAACCTTAGGGCAGAAACCGGGTTCAATACATTTGCTACTGGTGGTTACTAAGGTAACACTGGTATTAAAGACAAGACGTCATGGACCCAGTGACGCACTGCACTAAACTTCCCAAGCTACTCAAGTTCCTCTTAAAAGGGCTTGTTTCATTCTCACGGGGAACCGACATTATCTATCGACTTTTTCTTAGAGATTGTTGATATTGAAGAAGGAGACCCTCTCCCTAGTCTCTGGCATATAAACAAAATGTGCACGATTGAGTCTAGAGCCAAGAGATCATCCACAATATCTAATTAGGACACTATATTCTTGAAGACTTGCTGTTTCACACTATGTGGAAAGTAAGAATATATTAAGAGTCCTACGCATTATCCTTGTGGTATTGCCAGAACATCCGAGTGATATGTAAAAATATTCACAATGAAGATGGAAATCCTTCTAGAGCCAACATCGAACAAGCTCTTGGTGGGCTACATGTGTGATCTTCTCGTAAGATCAAGCTTGTGACAACTGGATAGAAACGATGGGGAGATTCAATCGTGAATCAACCTTGGTCCAAGAATGGAATTGACGAATACTTTTGGAAAAACCGTAACCTTCTTTTCTCTAGCACGTCGAATGTGTATTCATTTCAAATTCAAAAGGTATCTCTGATTGAAAAATACTTTTAGAAAAACCGTTCGATGTGCGAATCTCTTCTTTTCGCTAGCACGTCGAATGTGTACTCATTCTCTAATACCAAAAGTATTTTGATTGAAAATTTGATCTTTCTCATAAAACCTTCGTCGTATTCCAAAACTCTTTCTTCAAGCAATACGCGATTGTTTTTCAAATCATTTTTCATCAATCAGTGAATCTCAATTTGCTGGTTCACTCACTCCGTGTTGTCTTCTTTGAGACGTTCCAGTTTGAGAACGGCTAGAACAGCTGCGAAACCCTGTCAAGGAGATTCTTAGGGATCCTACCTGATCATAGGCAGTACTTGTACTGATCAACGGGGAACCGTGGGCCGTGTACCTCAATTCAACGAAAGTGATCAAAGACACTTTGTGCGATTTATTGCTAACTGTTGTATGCATGTACACCCGATGGTTGCAGCTGATCAGAATTGAGAAGTCAATCCAAAGCCGCATGCTCACAGCATCCACACTTATTTGAAGAAATCATGACTGGTGCATATCTACAGAACCTGGCTCAGATATTTCTATACTATGCTTCTGCTATGCTGCTGCAAATATCTTGAACCAGTAAAAGCTTCCGCTACTCTGATGAAAAGATGTCATGATCCAGAAAGTGTGAGCGTGTCGGTCCGAAGGTCACAACTTCACATGATGGCAACACAATAAAGGGTGATCCAGAGATTTACTGTGGCTGATGATCTCAATGAAAGCTCGAAGATCATCAAAGATGTGGATCAGTTAAAGGCCTCCACTAAAAGTACAAAACAATGCGGACTTTGAATAATCGCTACTAATGCACAAAGATTACGGAAGTGAAGAATTCAAGTCTACGAGCTCAAGAACAAAGACAAAGATAGAATGCTAGGATGCAAAATGTATTTCATGGGGTGACCTCCCTTAGGGGGAGATTGTTAGGAATTGGAAATTCCAAGTTAAAGTGTCGGTCACCCCAATTATAGTCTAGCATATGTTAGCTCATAGATTTTTAGTCATTTACGTTATGTAGTAGTTAATTAGTTAGTTTGTAGTGTGGAATAGTCTAGTGTAACACCATGGAGGAAGGACGGGTCTTTACCCACTGTATGCCTGATCCACAGTCCGACAGGAGGACGTATTGGTTGTAAGTATAAATACCCCTTCCATCCATGGAAGGGGTGGTGCTTCTCATAATCTAACCTTCCATATTTTGTGAACCAAGTCTCTAGCAAGAACACCCTCTCTACTTTCTCTCTCTAATGGCAAACATGTATTTTGATCATCCAAGACCACCCGAATCATCAACACAATAATATTTCGATCCTACAAAAAATATGTTCTTCAACTGGCGTGACAGGACCCCTATACAACCATTATTGTTTAGAAGGGAGATTCAAGCTTTTGACTATTAGAGGTTGTCCAAGCGCTCATCAAATTTCTTGAAGAAGGTGGAATAAGCTTTTGACTATTAGAGGTTCATAATAGGTTGAACCACTGGCTCCAGGACTGCAAGGGACAAATTGCAGGAACATGACGTCCCTCCAAGCTTGGACAACCTCTGGGAACGAGGTTCATAATAGGTTGAACCACTTTGCAGAAGGTGGAACAAGCGTGTTGCGACCAGAGGTTGTCCAAGCGCTCATCACATTTCTTGACCAGAACAACGCACTAATGCAGCTATTCAGGACTGCAAGGGACAAATTGCAGGAACATGACGTGCCACCATTTAAATTTAGACTTTTCAGTGTAGGGAAAGCATCTCAGTATGAACTACCTACCGCAGATGCAATTGGTGCTTTAGTGTTCGATGATACAGAGGAAACAGAAAGCGACTTCGAATTAATACTGGAAACTCATTCTGGAGATGCATAAAGGATAAACAAGTTGCACGCCATCTACATGCCAAGCCAATTTCCACTACTTTTCCTGTTTGGAGAGCATGGTTGCCATATGGATCTACATTATCTTAATGTTGAAAGTACTACACAGAGGGGGAAAAGAATGTCTATGAAAGCTTTTCATTCCTATCAATTGCATGATAAGTCCGGTTATTACAATTTGCTAACTAGAGAGGGCAGACTATTCCAACAATATGTTGTGACAGCATATTGTAGTATAGAACAGAGCAGAATGGATTACGTGAGAGCAAATCAGTCTAGCATAAGAGGCGATTACTTGGCTGGTGATAACGCCTAAAATGAACATGTTTTTAGTAGCGTTATTGTTAGTTTTGTGCATGATAATCGGCTATATTTACTCATAACTGTTGCAAAAGTGCAAAGATGCGTATTGTGTATGTATATGTAGCCAGGTATCACGAATATTGAAGAAATGAAGTTTTTATGCACATTTGGAAGATTCTCGAGGAAGGAAGTCGAGCTAGGAAGCTTTTGGATTCAATGATTAAGAAACGCAATGATTTCTAAGTATCTACGGCAAGGAAAGATCAAGTTTTGCCTTGGAAATCATCAGCGAGAGCAAAGAATGAAGCGCATAGGAGAAAAGTCAACAAAAAGGCAAAACAGCACAAACCCAGCCGATCGGTCACAACCCGTAACCGGATCCGGCTGGGTGAATGGTCAAAATCCAACCGATTCGGTTGGAGTAGAAACCGATCCGGTTTCTCACGCAGCAGTTACATAATGTTGCATTTATTGTTGCTTTAACTCCCCATAATCATTGGAGTCCGATCATTTCTTGACATTTACTTGTTGGGAACGTTTTTGGAGAGTTAAGCAAGCACATTTGGCTATATAAAGAACCTAGTCCTAGTATACTAGGTGTGACACAACCAAAATTGTATTAGTTTACACCAAAACTAATACCAACCATATTATTTAGCCCAAAAGCTTAGTTCTTACTGAAAAACGTCCAGGAGCAAGGAGGGAACAATTCTCATCCATAGTTTTGGTAGTTTGGAGTTTTACGGTGAATCTAGGTAATTGGAGGTGCGTGGTTGCTACAATCCACGAATTCTAATTCTTGTAATCACAAAAGTTTAGGCATTCTATGAACTTTGTTATGGAATTCTAATCTCTTAAATTGTTGGAATTACTTTGTTACTATTTGTGTTTAGTTATTATTATTATTATCATGGAGCAGTTTTGGGATATACTTGTGTGTTGGGATGTAGTTAATCATATTAGTGTTCTCAAAATGTGATGCATGTACGTATGATCTTGTTTAAATGAGTTTGTTGGAAAAATACTAGTCTTGGTTTGATTTGTTGATAAAACATGTTTTAAGAAAAAGGACCGAAAGGATTTCTCTTGTGTTTTATTCCAAAAAGTGAAGTGACAAACTAGTATGGGGATATGGTGATTGACAACCACCATGTTTGCTTATTAAAATAAGACTAGGAACATTTTCATCACGAAGGGTCGAAAGATTCGTAAGAACAATTTTAATAAGAACATGTTGCAAACAAATGGAATTTCTATAGGATAATCATTGGGATAAGGACCGAAAGGATTACCTAAATGTTTTTATTCTTAGAATGATTTTTACAAACATATACCATGGTTGGGGAATCATTTGCTTATGATTTGTGCATCATATTAAGAGTATACACCAAACCTTCATGAATACTATTTATGATTGATTATAGACTACACACAAGTATATATATATTTCTTATTGAATTTCGCTAGAACATAATTATTTGAGGAAGCCTTGACAAGCTTTCTTGTTGGAATCTTTTCAAACAAATTAATTTCATACACAAAATCCCTTGGGACGATCTCGACTTACCAAACTTTGCTATTACGGACGAGTATACTTGCTCGTATGTGTTAATAGGTTAGACGGTTAAATCGTGTTTATAAATTTTTAAAACTTGCACCATCGTAGCACATCAAGTTTTTGGCGCCGCTGCCGGGGATTTTCTTTAATTTTCTTTGATTTTCTGTAAAATTGATAGTATTGGAATTAAATTTGTTTTTAAAAAAAAAAAAAAAAAAAAAAAGTTTTTGGTTACAAACTAACCGATTCGGTTGGTTATCCAATCGAATCCGGTTAGACCTTCTGTGTAATTTTAGTTGCGATTTTATTGATCTAGATTTCTTAGTTGTTTGTGTTATGGTTTTTAGAGTAAGTCTGGTAATTTTAGATTCTATTTGCAGATTATGTCTTGTAGTTTAATTATTTCCTAGATTTATTTTCATTATCTTTACATTTGTTATTTATTAGTTAATTAAGTTTTAGTTAATTATAGTTTTTATGGTTAATGATTAGATAATAATATTTTTCAGTATAAGTTTACTTAATTTAATGATAGATTTTAATTGGTAGTTTTATTTAGTTTTAGTTTAATGAGTTTTATTATGTTATTAAATTGTTGGTTTATGAAGAGTTTTCTTTATTAACTAGAGTTTAGTACATCTTAATGACTCTTTATTGCATTAAATTCCGTTTATTTATTTTATTTTTTAAAAAAAAAAAAAAAAAAATCGATCTTACCGATCAGTTGCAACCCGCAACCGGATCCGGTTCGAGTTTCTGTCTAAATTATTTTCAACTAACCGATTCGGTTGGAGAGACAACCAAATCCGGTTGGTGTTTCTGTGTTGATTTTTATTATTTTTAGGTCTTGAGTTTTAACTTGTGTTTTTTTTAGTTTTGTTAAGTGTCTTACATTGTTTAGTCTATGTTTCTATAGTTTGTTCTTGTTTTTACTAACTCTAACGCTAATAATTCGTGTTTTGTTTTTTTTTGCTTTGTCAAGTTGTCTAGTAATATGGATAGTTTGAGCGGAATCTCGGAATACCTTCGTACTTTGGATGAAATGTTCAAGGATACCGGAAGTTCATTGGAAAAGATTGGAGGTATCTTGGAAGAAAGTAAGAAAGAATTGGTAATTGATACGGGTAATATGGAGGAAACTGGTGAAAATAAGGTTCAACTACCCAAGAAGGGAAGAGTCGTAGTGTTCACACAAGCACCTTTAACGGTGTATGATTCGCCGCTAATGAGGTTTGGAACGCCTTGCAGTGTGGAAGGAATAAGTGCTTGGGACGCGCAGCTTAATATGGCTTATGGAGAAAACTATATTTTGGAGAAGGTTCTTGACGAAATTGGTCATGTACGATTGGACTATGAAGCATATGGAAGAAGGATGGTCAAAAATCTGAAGGTCAATATTCATGGACACATTTTTGAAACTAATTTTGTTGTGTTAGAAGAAGGGAATGCGGATGAACCTAATGTGTGTTTTGGTCGAGATTTTCTTGTCACGACCAAGTGTCAAGTGGATTTTGCAATGGGAGAAATAAGGATTAATATAACTGATTTGGAAGAAGGAAAAGGAGTAAACGAGATGCTTGTGGAAGTTTGTGCAAACATGGAAGAGAAAGAGGTGGAAGTAGTTAAGATGGGAAAGGCAAATCGGAAGAAACCGACATCAAACAAACTAACCCCAACAACAACCTCCACCACCAAAAATGACTCCACACCATCATCACCGACTACTACTTTCAAACCCTTAACCGACAAACAAAAAGAAGCTATTTTAGAGAACCTAGAACAAAAGTTTCTTGAGCTTAATGAAAAGAAACTGGTGATAGAAGTACTCCAAGATTATGTGCTTTACCGTAAGAAGTTGGATGCATTGATGCTAGCAAGGGCTAGGTTGGAAGAAAAGAATCTCACGGAGGAGGAGCGAGATCAAATTTTGTTTAGAGGCATGCCAAGGAAGGAAAAGGATCCAGGTAATTTTGTGTTGCCGATCAAAGTGAATGGGACTACACCTGTTTATGCTTTAGCCGATACGGGGTCGAGTGTTAATGTGATGCCGTATCCATTGTTTAAAACTTTGGGACTAAGTAATCCGCAACCTAATCATTCGAAGCTTACTATGGCGGATAACACTCAAGCGAAGGCAATGGGAGAGGTGAAGAATGTGAGAGTGCAAATTGGATATCAACCGTATTTGGCAGATTTCCTTGTCCTAGATATTCCGGTGGACAAGAGTTTACCACTACTATTGGGGAGACCATTCTTACGAACTTGTGGTGCGATTATAGACATGGGAAGAGGAACATTGACTATTGATGATGGGATTTCGAGGCAAACATACTACCCAAAACCAAGAGGACCAACTTTGGAATTTATGGAGGAGTTAGAGTTGATGGAAGCAGATGAGGATTTAACATGTTTTGAAGTGGGACGTGATGTCCAAGGTAACCCAATGTACGGACCGTTAGCTCCGCCTTATTTTGATATAGAGGACGAAATGGAATGTGCGTTAGCGGTAGAAGCTTTCTATAACCCATTCAAAAACATACTAGTTTACAAAAAGTTGACCGACTTTTTAGGTTCTTTACCGGTGCAACTTAAGAATTTGGAGTGGAGACCCGAAGGGTCGGGGACTTACAAGATACAAACCGGAGATGGAGCATGGCATGTTAAGTTCGATATACTATGTCCGGACGGACGAAGATTCATGAGAAAATTCAAAACTTTTGAAACGTTCCGTGAGTTGACCGGAAAATTTCAAAGCGAGGACATTCTAAGACAAGAGTATTTTGAGGAATTTTAAGGAGAAGACAAGAGGCCGTAATAAACAAGCAATTATTGCTTGAATTTCATGAACTATTTCTTTTTGATTTGATGCATTTAGGACTTTTGTTTCTTATTTAATTTTTCATTTTTATTTTTATGATTGAGGTAATTTGGTTAATGCATTATAACTATGAGTTTTGAGTTGAATTTTGGTTTAGTTCATTAGTATGATGAGTTGAGATTTTTAGATTGGATGATTGTTCAAAATTTCATATGGTGGGTGAATGTTGTGTGAATCTTTAGCAGGATTTTTGAGTAAAAATTGTTGCTTGGAAGGTAAATGCCTAAGTAACAGGTAAAAATGCAAAATTTGGCGAAATGCAAACCGAAACGGTTGTGTCCTTGACTGAACCGGTTGCAATTGAGTATAAAAAATTTTCACTTTTCAGAAAAACACACACATACTAATTCTCCAGTGGGTTTTGCAAAAAATTCGTCCAAGAGAAGCTGATTGAAGGTTGTTTAAGTTGTAGGAAAACATCATGGCACCCAAAAAAGTAAGCATCTACAGTCAATTAACTCAATTAAGGTTTTATTAGAGCATTTGATTCGAATTGGATATTAGGTCACTAATTTGGGGGTTTTTGTTATAATTCGAATTAAGTTGTAATATTTTAAGATTGAGTGGGTAATTGATATAGAAGTGCATTGCAAGAAGAATTGGATTGATTGATTCAACATAGGATGAATAATAGATGATTGAATTTTCGGATTTAATTGGGTTGTGCTTTTGAATCAAGATAAGTTGGAATTAGTGATTCCTTATGATAGATGATGCGTTTTTAGGAGTGATAGATGCCACATTATTGATTAGGACTAATGATTGAAGGATATAGGCTTATCAAGTTGAGTTCTAAGATGGTGATGGATGATGTTTGATGATTTGAAAAGCGAGTTTAGAGTAATTCAAGGATGTGGAAATCATTGAGGATGATAGAATGCGATCTAGGAGTGGTTTAGACTTAGAAAACTCGAGTGTAGAAGGGTTTTTAGAGGCAAAAGCCTTATGCAGGCTGCATAACCGATTCGGTTGCGCATTGCAACCGAACGGTTGGATTTTGGTCATTTGAATAACCGATTCGGTTTCTCACGAACCGAATCCGGTTACGGTTTCTGTGAAAAAAAAAATAATAAATTTTGAAATTTTGAAATGAACCTTCTTGTTTGTTCTAACACTCTCATATGGTTTTTTATTTGTGATTTCTACAGAGAATTATTGTAGGTAGCTCGAGCGAGGAGGCAATTCCTATGAACCCGCTTATTACGAAATTTTGTCAAAGGAACGAGAAGAAGAAGGTTAAGTATACTGTGAAGACGGAGGCAAATGCTAATTTAAAGTTCAAAAATCTCATTGACGGGGAGAAACATGCTTTTCGGGAAAGGTTGTCGAAACTGCAACATAGGACATGTTTGGTTCCGAGGGTGATTGATTGGGATTTATTTGAGGAATGTGATTGTGAAGATGAGTTAAGAGGAATGATGCGAACGTCTTATGTATATCCAGGGGATGGAGATTCGTTCAATGATTTGTCATGGGAAAGAGCATTTAGCGTCAATGAAGAGGTCTATCGAGAATGGTGTATGGAGTTCTTTCCAACCATGTATTTTGAAAGAAAGGTGGATGTTCGGAACTTGATGAAGGAAATTTGTGTTTGGTTTAGGCTTTGTGGTAGGGATCATGCTTACACTTTGCCAGCTTTTGGCGTGGCTCTTGGTTTGTATGAGCCACATGAGGTTAATCATCGATTATTTGAAACTCACTTTTCTAGACTTCAGAGGTTTGAAAAAGACTATCCTAGTATTCCCGCTTATTGGAATCAAGTGGGAGATCCTTCCTGCACTAGGAGGAATGCCTCAAGCATCAGGAATCCGTTGATGAGGATACTTCACAAGTTGATAGTGACCGGGCCATTTAATAGATTTGGAAGCAGGGACAAATGTCAGAAACCGGACTTATGGGTTATGAAGTTGCTGGAGGAAACTAAGGACGATAATGCTGTTTGGCAGATAGCCGAATATTTGTCTAGGAGAGCCCCGGGAATCAAGAGCAACAGTAACATTTGTGGAGGACATTTTGTGACAAAATTGGCAAAGAATATTGGGTATTATGTTGATGAGGAATTGGCTAAGTGTGGAGAGCCAAATTATAGTGATACGTGGACTGCACAAGGTTTTGGTAATGCTTTGAATAGGAGATTGAAAACCTTAGGGTTATGGATTGAACCAAGACAACAACAACAACCACCACAACAGCAAGGGAGTATACCAATGGAGAACGTGCAAATGGGTACGTCCAGTAGTTTTGATTCGGGTTGGGGAGAGTGGAACCAACATTTAGATGAGATTCAATGTAGGGATGTATGGAGAGACTTGATGATGTTGAAAAACAACTACATCAATGATTATTCCATGCCTATATTTCAAAACATGGCTCGTGAAGCCAATTATGAGTTGCCACCCTACAGTCCACCCAATGTTCCACCATATCCTTTCCCTTACACTTTTTATCCTGGAACCTATCCGTATCCATATCCTGGGTACGCACCATTTCCTGATCCAGTACCCCCATATGGTCGATTACCTGAAGTTGGTGGAGCAAGCCACGATGTTGGAGGATCATCATCAGGAGTTGGAGGAAAGAAGAAGAAGAGGAGAGTTCGTTCGGAGATTGTGGACGAAAACTACGTAACCGAAAGTGATGATGATGAGTATGATGATGAAGAAGGAGATGACATGAGCGAGGATGAAGAGTGATCGTGGATCATTCGTGAATTATGGTTTCAAAGACAATGGGTTATGATGTGTTAAACAATATTATTTCTATCTTTTTAGGATGATTAACATGTTTTGCTTGGTTTTATCTAGTTTTTAGTTGCATTTGTTTGTTTTGTGTATTGCGTGTTGCAGTTTTTTTATGCAGGATGGATGTGTCGGAAGCTTATTGATGGTCAAATATTTGGAGTTGGATAACTCACATGCTTTCTTATGACCCAATATGCATATTGCATATTCTATCCCGTGGTATCTTTTAACAATTTCTTTTTCCCATTTTCTTTACTTTGAAGTTCATTTTTCATTACATTGAGGACAATGAAAAACTTAAGTATGGGGGAGGGAAGAAATAGGAAAAATGATGTGCATTTTTTATTTTTTTTAGATAACTTTTGGATGCAAGTGATTAGAAGAAATTCCCCTTGATGGTCTAGTTGTTTTCACGCATTATTGATATTTTAAATATATAACTTGGAATTTCAATGGTAAAATGAGGATTTTTGAAATTTTTGGATTTGAACCAAATTACGGAAGTAATTCATTTTGGATTCGATAGCTTTTTCTAGCATGCATAATAGCCTTTTTCCACACATTTGTGAGGTTTCTTTTTTGTTAGGAATTAGAAAATTCCATAGTGAAGAGTCGGTCACCCCAAGTATTATCTAGCATAAGTTAGCTCGTAGACAAATCGTTAGTTACGTTATTTATTGTTTTATTAGTTAGTTATTAGTCTAGTTTAGCATAGTGCAACACCGTGGAGGAAGGACGGGTCTTTACCCACTGTATCCCTGATCCACAGGCCGATAGGAGGTCGTGTCTTATGTAACTATAAGTACCCCTTCCATCCATGGAAGGGGTGGTGCTTCTTCTCATTTTAATCTAATCTTTCATTTGTGTAAACCTCTAGCAAGAACACCCTCTCTCTCTACTAACTCTCTAACTATGGCAAACATGTATTTTGATCATCCAAGACCACCCGAATCATCAACACAATAATATTTCAATCCTACAATTGGTACCAGAGCCAAGGTTATTATGTCTTGATGATTTGTGTGGTTTCGTATATGGTTTGAAGCAGTTTCTGAAATATTTCTTATCACTAAATATTCTGTCTTCATACATATTTCTTGTCCATTGTCCATTGTGTTAACTGTTTTCATACATGTATGATTCTTTTTGTTCAAAAAAGTCTTGCTTTATCACGTTTATAATATTCTGTCTTGTGTCCTTTTCAGGTCCAAACAGTTTGTATCTATTTGTATGATTTTTCTTGTACCATATCTGTGAATGTTATGGTTGTCAAAACTGGTCATCTTCATTTGTGGTCAAAAAATGGTCTTTAATCTGGTTTTAATAAGCCTGTGAATGGTCATGACTATTTTCACAGCGAGTTATGGTCAAAACAGAAGTTTTTCTGGGTTATTTCTTCACAGCGAGTTGGTCACTTGTCATCACTAATGTCCAGATTCACTGTATTGCAATAGCGACTTCCTTTTGAGCATAGCGAATTAAAAACGACCTTAAAGACCTAGCGACTTGTTATTTAACAAGTCGTAGCGAGTTAGCTTAGCGAGTTGGCTTAGCAACTTGGCTAGCGAGTTGGCTAGCGAGTTGGCTTAGCGAGTTGGCTTAGCGAGTTGGCTTAGCGAGTTGGCTTAGCGACTTGTGCTAGCGACTTGGGGACTTGTGCTAGCGACTTGGGGACTTGGGCTAGCGACTTGTGGCAATGACCCTTGACTGATACAACTTGACAGAAAGGAAGAAGAAGAATCGACACAAAGACCAAAACCTGATGCAACAATATACCAAAACAACAAGTCTTGACCTCAAGTAACATCATTGGTCCAACAACTTCTTGTAATCGAATTGAAAAAAAAAAAAAAAAAAAAGGCTGTCCATCAGACTTGATCTAAACCCATGACGTACACTGCCTATTCGAACCTAATCAAACATCCATTCAAAAAACTATCCTTACCCATCATCAACTATCACAATCACGAAAAAAGACTCAATAAACATCATAAAGAGTCAATCTCAGAAATGTTTCAATTCTTTTTTATTTAAAAGATTTGTTGAAACCTCATCATCACAGATCTATAAGTGTGAAGCCAAGCTTAATATTAATATTCGAACATCTTGAGAAAGAACAACACTAATTTGTATCATTCTTTCTCTTGTTCGTTTAAAATAAACAAACGCACGACAATCAAAACAGTCACATAACCTACCTGAGACCACTCTTAAATGATCTTGAAGTCATTGACTTTAATTCTTGATCTGGTTTGAGTAGATAAAAGAATATAGAGGTTGAATCCTGTTATGATTAAGTTTGTTAGTCTTGATTATGACTAGGTTTGTAGATGATTGATGATTGATGGTCGGTTATGAGGATATTCGTATGATGATTAAGAAGAAAGGGTGGGAGAGAAAACGCTTTAGGGGGCGGAGGTTTCTAATGAGTGACATTAGGTTAAGTGTAATATGAGAAATATTAGGGCATCCCCCTTTAATACCCGGTTACACATCTATGAGTGGAGTTGGATCAGCTGTTGGATTTGCATTTGATGATGGACCGCTATTGGCTTTGGGTGGATTGATTGGGCTGTATTGGGCCTCGGCTTATCTGATACTTATGCTCAATTGGACTTCAATTGGACTGATATATTGGATTGTTAGATGAACTTATTGTTGTTAGGTTTGATATAATGGGGCTCGGCTTAAGTCACATTGTTCTTTTCTATAAGGATGGCCGTTTTACTGCAAAACACATATTTGATATCCGAATGAATTTTTGTTATAAAAATTATAGGATACAAATGTGAGCTTTTTGAGTGGTATTTTGGTCATGACAATTTTCACGGAAGTATACATTCACGGCTTGTTCTAAAAATTTGATGAAATGTGACTACGGGGTTGTTTGGACGGTATTTCTTATTGGATTTGAAGTGAGGTTTTTCGGACGCGTTTACTTATTTCATCTTCTTTCTTTCTACCATTCCGCGAAGATGACTTGTTTGGGCATTTATAGAGTGTGATAAAGACTTGGCTATTTAGGTACGGTTGTGATTCTTTCTCAGTTTTCCCACAACGTAACTATCACTTCGGTGTCTCACACAGTTGAGGATATGTCAAGAGATTTTGTACATTGGGTACACCGTTTCTTCTTCACAAGGATTAGTGCAAGCTTAAGTAACAAATCCGGGGAATTCTACTTCATGATCAAGTTTGGTATATCGGGTTTACTTCTCCATGTGGTCACTACAATAGCTGACAGAATGCGTGAATAATGTGTTTATCAAAGTGTTGTTTGGTTGATTTATGATTTTGCTGATGTTGGATTATGAACAGTTGATGAACCGCTGCATGTTCTCCTAAAACATATATTCACTGAAACCAAAGTTGTCATAACACACTCAAGCTGACATTGTTTACGGTTGTGTCTTGATTTTGTAAAATCCCGCGAAAGAACCTATTTCTCGGTTTAAATCATAGACTTGTAAAATCCCGCGACAATGGAAACATCCTGGTAATAGTAAAGTGCATTTCCGGATCTATCTTACGGTTTATTCTTGGTTTTGTAAAATCCCGCGAAAGAATCTATTTCTCGGTTTAAACCATGGAATAGTAAAATCCCGTAATGATAGAACCATCCTGGAGAAAGGAAAGTGTAATTCTGGATCTCATCTGATGCTGGTGCTACGGTTTCTGCTTCAAAGAAGGGATAAAAGGGTGTACTTCATGAATTGGATGTGTGTTTGGATATTCGTCATGGCGGTTTGGTTACTTCAAAGTTTTACGGGGTTATGCTCATTAAACCATGGTCGGGATGAAACCATTATCAGGTTTCAATTAAAACGTCAAAAGAGGCTAGATTTGAGCTTTTAATCAGAAGATGTGACAACGGGGTTAATTCACTGTTATTTATTTGAGGTTGAAGTGAAATAACACGAGCAAGTGTACATAGTATCTGAAGGTATCGGGGATGGATGGATGAAGATTCTTCATGATCCTTGTTCGAGCTTATTATCAAAAACGAAGACTTGGAAATCTAGTTATTGTTGGGTGACTTTTACCTCTTCTTTTACCACTTGGGGGAATTGGGCTCTTATCACCTCAAAATAACTATCACTTAAAGGAGTTACGTTGTAGTGCTCAGTGTCACATTCAATTGTGGATTTTCAAGAGGTAATGTACGTCTATTACTTGATGGTTGGTTGGTTGAAGAGTATAGAGTACTTAGAGATTCAAAGGGGCATGAATTCTCGACACCGCTCTTTGTTATATATGTGAAAGTTTAAGTTACGAGTTCGGGTTAGTTTACTTCAGGGTCAAATTCATCATATTGGGTTTTATCCATCAGTTGTCACTACAAAGAGCCTACTGAATGATAATGGGGTTAATTACATGTTTTGCTAAGAGAGCTGAAAAGAGAGAGATTATGACGTCTGTTCACTTCAGTTCAGGCCTCGTACTCTAAAGAAAAGAAAAGTGTACGTTTCAGTGCGCTTTATCTTTGAAAGAAGAGAAATCTTCTTATGACGTTTGAACATATCAGTTCAAGCCTCGTTCTCCAAAGAAAAGAAAAGTGTACGTGTCAGTGCGCTTTATCTTCTGAAGAAGAGAAATCTTCTTATTAATGACCATTCTCATCAACATGCTTCATACTTTTTCCATGCGCTTCAGTCATCAAGTGAACCGGGCTACCACTAATTGTTTTCTCATTCCACTTGCTCGATTATAATGAAGATGGCGACATCATGTGCTGATTTTACGGGAGAGAAGTGTGAATAGAACATTCGGATGATTTTCACTTATTTAGTCAAGAATGGCATCTCCATATGCAATTCTTGAGGGGGAGAAGAAGTGTGAATTTTTTGCATTGTTGATTAATATTTGAGAATATAAATGGTCATACGGCTCTAAACTCATGTAAGAACCGAGCCTCTTCTTTTCGGGTAATCTTCACATGGAGTTTCCTCTTAAGAGCCGTTAGTTGACATCTTCACAAGCTGATATGAGTTTATTGACAAAGTGCTTCCGGTTAATGCTTCACGTGCACATCAACATGATGATTCCGAACAACCTTCTGTTCTTGTTTGATGTGATTGTTTGCTTGGTGTTACCATTTCGTGTGTTCGTTGAGGCCTGATTGCCGATTTCCTTGATGAACATCTTTCTGTTCTTGTTTGATTGGGAGGGATTTTAGTTAAGGGGATGTGCAAGATGTAAGTTGATTGGGATGCTTTTTGCTGATGTTCTTGTTTTTGGTGAGTTGAAGATGTTGACTTTCTATTCCCCAACTGGACAATCTTGAAGAAGGTCGAGTCTACAGTCGATTATACATTTTCTACTGTATGTTAGAAGACTAAAAGACGGGTTGAATTTGATTATCAAAAGACTTCTTCTTATTCTGAGCATTTATTAAAAGATTGTCGGTTTAGGGGAGAGCACTAATTGGGGGAGTTTGAAATGCCAAAATTAATCCCTAATTAGACCTGCTCACGATTATTCTTCAGCAAGTTGACTCTCACAGATACATTTGAGCTAATGATGTTCTTCTCAAAACCAGCAAGGAGAAAGGAGACTCACATATAAACACAAAGCGAGTAAACTTAATGAACTTAATTCTTCTAAGTGATTGAAGATATCCCGGGAAGACAAATGTTATTACCGCAGAGAAACTCAAGGTTTGACTCATGACGAGTAAACTTGATGAACTTAACTCTTCTAAGTGATTGAAGATATCCCGGTAAAACAAATGTCATGACCGCAGAGAAACTCAAGGTTTTACTCATGAAGGCTTTTTGTGTTATTAGTCCAACGACGTGGGGGAAGAGATGGAAGAGTTAGTTTCTGAAGATGAAAGAGGTACACAAGTGTGTGATGATTTTGATTTTATCACAATCATCAAGGGATAGAGATTGTGTACATTGGGGATGCTCAGCTGTTTTACCTGAGGGCTTAATATGTGATTCAGAGATATAATCACTTATTCTGGTGTTGACATCCGCAGAGATTGTCACCCGCAGAGATAATCAGTGATTTGGCCTGCTTCTTCAATGTTATCGGTTATTCTCTCTTTGGGCATTCGGGTACTTCGGGTTCTTGAGCTTCATACACTTTCTTCAGGGGAGAGAAAAGTATACATCGGGGTTATTCTTTGGCTATTGGACTTAATCTGCTACTTCGATGGTATAAGTTTCTTTGTCTTCGGGTATGTGTATTCGGGTTCGTGAGCTCTAGTCTAAGAGATTGACTGCATCAATTCAACTACTTGGGGGAAGTGGTCTCTTGTCACCTGTTTGGAATGGATTGCTTCAGACTTAAGTGGTAATGAAATTTGAGAAGAAATTTAAAGAGTGGGATGAAACGTTGTTGTTCTTCTACTGGATGATATAACCCCGAACGAAGAACCTCGATTATCGTTCTTAAATGGAGCAGCGGGATTTATGATTATGGTGTGCATCTCTGTGCACCTGGCTAAGGAAAGCTTGAAATAGAGCTTCGAATCTGCTCATCCAAAGGATTTTCGGTTTGGGGGGAAGCTGCCAGAGTCTCACTTTCAGATGGTTCAATTTCTTTCTTCAATGCAAGAGCCTCGGAAGCTTTGGTGGTGAAAGTTTTAGGGATGATGACTTCTATCTTCTACAACGGGGCTGCTCCATATCCTTATCTCGGTACTCGTATCATCATCTTCTTTAGCTATATCATCTATTCTATCCTTATAATATTTATTCGAAAAACAAAATACAAAAATATAAAACCAACAAAAAGAAAATAGAAAAATATAAAACCAACAAAACAAAATAGAAAAATATAAAACCTTCAAAAACCATAAAAATCAGAAAATTTCAAAAATACCAAAAATATGTTTTCCAAGACATGTCTTCTGGTATCGATAACATCTACGGTCTTAGAAATGTCATTCAATAATGGCACGGGACCATAGATGAAGTTCGAGCAGGAGGTGTAAATATTCTTTTTCAAAACATGTCACAAATCAAATGGCTTACAGTTACTTCAGACTGTGACCCGCGCTTTAACCATGGCTTGCTATTATTTCAGATAGCAACCCGTTTTTTTTAAAAAAAAAGGAAAGTGCTATGCTTAAACTATTTTTAAAATATTTCGTGCACTTATCCTAAAAACAAAACAAGGAAAGTATGTCGAAGGACTGCTGTTCCTACACAAATGTTTTTCCGTCTAAAATTCTTCAGAAAAATATTTGTTGTATTTCAAAATGGTGGTAAAATGAGTTGCTTGAAAAATCAATCTGGATCAGAGTTTTCGTTTTAATTCGCAAAAACTCAATCGATGACTTCAACACTTTTAAAATTATTTCAAAAAAATGAGTCTTTGATTGAGGGGGAGAATGTTTTCAAATCTATATCATCTAACGAGCTTTCTTAATTATCCTACGTGCTTAATTAAAAATGATATTTTCCTGTGTCGAAGGACTAGGAATTTAGGATATGATTGTTAGGTTTAGATGATTAGTGTTTGATTAACACATAAACCCCATGCCTTATATGATCTGATTGTTATGTTGAATTGACTTTAATTAGTCGATTGATGTTATGGGTGATGTCGACCACCATATATTTGTATGTGTGTTCAGTAACGTATGCAGGTATATTGGTTATAAGAATGTTCCCGATCCGGATCCCACAATTGAAGATGATTGGATGCCGAAAGGAAAGGGTAACTATATCTTGGGTTGACAAATGAAGAAACGGAGCTTAACTGGACTTCAATGGAGAGTTGTCATGAAATGCAACGTAAGAGGTCTTACTGCATCAGCAGATGGTTTTCTTCAGCAAGTGAAGAAACGGAGCTTAATTGGACCTCAGTTGGCATTCAAAATGCAACGTAAGAAGAAGTCTCACTGCATTTGCAGACGGTTTTTCTTCCAACCCTACAGCAACAACAATGGAAGCTTCTCAACCACTAACGTATCTTTGTGCAGGATACCATCTTTAAACAATTTTGAATTAATTTGATTAAATTGTTTTGAAAATGGAAAATATTGTTTTGAAAATTAATTGGACTTAATTTTGAAAATCACCGGACTTCATTTTATCAAAACTTAAGTCACTCAATTATTGACTTCTGTCATTGATTGAGAGGGAGTGTGATTTTAAAATAAAATATTTTCAAACAATATTTCATCAGAAGTCCGCTTGTACGAAATTATGTGGTGATCTAAAGATTTAATGTTATGTCATGGTATGATTTTCTTTAAAACTCAAAGATCTGTCAAAATGAAATTTTTTCTGTTCTTGTTTGATTGTGAAATTGTTTTATTTTACTTAAAGGTCTCTTAAAACAAATCATACCTGACACTAACAATCTTTAATGTTTAAATCTGTTCCTTATCTGTCATTTTTCAAAATTAAATCTTGCCACGTCTTTCCCTAAAACTTTCTAAATAATTTAAATCAGATGGGATCACAAATCTCAAATGGTTTGATATTTTTGATCAAGGGAGAGATCGTGAGTTAAATCTCTTATCTGTTTAAATGGAATTGGTTTAAAGGCACTCCTGCCTCCATGTGCCAAACGATTTCATACACAATGCACATGTTGAGGAGGAGGATTTATCCAAAAACCAGATGAGTATTTAAACAAGGCCACATTTTCTCCCATGTTTTCTAAACCTAATTAAATCATTTGGGATCCAAAATCTCAAAGGATTTGATATTTTTGATCGGGGGAAAATTTGTGATTAAATAATGAAATTTGATAAAAGTTGATCGTTTTGATTCAGTTGTGCAGGCTGCTCTCTCATATGTGCTAAACGCTTTCGAATCTCGAAGCACATATTGAGGGGGAGCAAAACCATCGAGGTACAAAAGTTTTTTAAAAGAGATTATAAAGTACCTTGATTGTGTTTTCAAATGGGTTTCTTAATGGCTCTTGTGATTGTGGATGTGCTTCAAATTAACTCTTGCCTCTATGTGATAAATTGATTTTAAATATCCTATGCACATATTGAGGGGGAGAATTTTACCATGAAAATCAAATGGCTTTTTCGTATGAAAATTGTGATCAAATAAAATATTTCAAAGTCCTCTTGCCTCCTTGTGCTGAACAATTTCTAAATCATACGCACATGTTGAGGGGGGGGTTTTCTAAATGATCAAAACTATTAAGGTACAAAATGCTTTGATCTCGTATCACAAGTACCTTGATTGTTTTTCCAAATTATTTTTCAATTGGTTTCGAGAAGGAATGAACAATACCAAAAGACCGACCAAATTTACTTTATGCATGGTGTTATAAGGATGGTTAGGTTAGGTATTTGTTCCCACGATCTGCCAGAACCGGAGGGATCTACCCAGGGACAATCCACTAGATAGTGTAGAGTCCTTAGGTATATTGAAAAAAGGAGAAAAATGAGAATACGGGAAGAGTGCGGATTGAGACAGAGCTAGTACTGGAATAAACCTAACAAGGTTCTAGTAATGAAGTCTCGGTAAGCACTGAAGGGGTTGAAGAATGAAAAAGAACTGAATGTGAAAAAGGGTGAAAAGAAATAGCCCTCCATCAATTCAACCTTAGGGCAGAAACCGGGTTCAATACATATGCTACTGGTGGTTACTAAGGTAACGCCGGTATTGAAGACAAGACATCATGGACCCAGTGATGCACTGCACTAAACTTCCCAAGCTACTCAAGTTCCTCTTAAAAGGGCTTGTTTAATTCTCACGGGGAACCGACATAATCTATCGACTTTCTCTTAGAGACTGTTGACATTGAAGAAGGAGACCCTCTCCCTAGTCTCCGGCACAGGAACCAAAAATGCACGATTGAGTCTAGAGCCAAGAGATCATCCACATTATCTCATTAGGACACAAAATTAATGAAGACTTACTGTTTCACACAATGTGGAAAGTGAGAATATATATTAAGAGTCCTACGCATTATCCTTGTGGTAATTTCCAGAACATCCGAGTGATATGTAACAATATTCACGATGAAGATGGAAAGCCTTCTAGAGCCAACATCAAACAAGCTCTTGGTAGGTGACATGTGAGATCTTCTCGTAAGATCAAGCTTGTGACAACTGGATAGAAACGATGGGGAGATTCATTCTTGAATCAACCTTGGTCCAGGAATTGAATTGACGAATACTTTTGGAAAAACCGTTCGATGTGCAAACCTTCTTTTCTCTAACCACGTCGAATGTGTACTTATGTTTTCAAATTCAAAAAGTATCTCTGATTGAAAAATACTTTTAGAAAAACCGTTCGATGTGCGAATCTCTTCTTTTCGCTAGCACGTCGAATGTGTACTCATTCTCTAATACAAAAAGTATTTTGATTGAAAATTGATCTTTCTCATAAAACCTTCGTCGTATTGCAAAACTCTTTCTTCAAGCAATACGCGATTGTTTTTCAAATCATTTTTCATCAATCAGTGAATCTCAATTCGCTGGTTCACTCACTCCGTGTTGTCTTCTTTGAGACGTTCCGGTTTGAGAACAGCTAGAACAGTTGCGAAACCCTGTCAAGGAGATTCTTAGGAATCCTACCTGATCACAGGCAGTACTTGTACTGCTCAACGGGGAACCGTGGGCCGTGTACCTCAATTCAACGAAAGTGATCAAAGACACTTTCGTGCGCTTTATTGCTAACTGTCATATGCAGGTACACCCCGACGAGTACAGCTGATCAATATTGAAGTGTCAATCCAAAGCCTCATGTTCACAGCAACCACACTTAATTGAAGAAATCATGACTGGCGCATATCTACAGAACCTGGCTCAGATATTTCTATACTATGTTCGTGCTGCGCTGCTGCAAATATCTTGAACCAGTAAAAGCTTCCGCTACTCTGATGGAAAAATGTCATGATTCAAAAGTGTGAGCATGTCGGTCCGAATGTCACAACTTCACATGATGGCAACACAACTAAGGGTGATCCAGAGAATTACTGTGGCTGATGATCTCAAAGAAATCTCGAAGATCATCAAAGATGTGGATCAGTTAAAGGCCTCCACTAAAAGTACAAATCAGTGTGGACTTTGAAGAATCACTGCTATTGCACAAAGATTGTTGAAATGAAGAATTGAAGTCTACGAGCTCAAGAACAAAGACAAGAATAGAATGCTAGGATTCGAAATGTGAAACATGGGGTGACCTCCCTTAGGGGGAGATTGTTAGGAATTATAAAATTCCATAGTGAAGAGTCGGTCACCCCAAGTATTATCTAGCATAAGTTAGCTCGTAGACAAATCGTTAGTTACGTTATTTATTGTTTTATTAGTTAGTTATTAGTCTAGTTTAGCATAGTGCAACACCGTGGAGGAAGGACGGGTCTTTACCCACTGTATCCCTGATCCACAGGCCGATAGGAGGTCGTGTCTTATGTAACTATAAATACCCCTTCCATCCATGGAAGGGGTGGTGCTTCTTCTCATTTTAATCTAATCTTTCATTTGTGTAAACCTCTAGCAAGAACACCCTCTCTCTCTACTAACTCTCTAACTATGGCAAACATGTATTTTGATCATCCAAGACCACCCGAATCATCAACACAATAATATTTCGATCCTACATTTTTGTATAAAACACATATTTTGTTTTATATTTGCTATGAGTGTGCTGGTGATTATGTCGATTCTAGAACTTGTACTAGTTATGCATTACGGTTAAAATCACTTTCGAGTGTTCTAAATATGTTCAAATGATAAGAGGCACCTTAGGATTTAACCCAAATGGACTTCCATTTTACATCTAATGATATATTAACTAACCACATCGGTTAGTTAACCACCCATATGGACCCATTTGTTAGTGCTCATCTTTAGCACTAGAGACCCTTAGTACACCCTTCCGAGCCAATCTTTTCGTTTTGTTACATTCAGAAAATTACAAAAATATTTTACACTTTCAAGCTTTAGCCAACCCTTATCAAGTCTAGTGGTTTGTTGCTAGTTGTTTGGAATGATTGGATTGTTTTTGATGATTATGAAGAAGCTATACTTTGTTTATAGTGTGTACCATTCTCCATCTTGGATGAAAGAGACGTCTTTCTCGATTTTTTTTGGTGTAGGCTTACACTAAGTGTGGGGGAACTTTGAAAAAAAAATGGTTATAGCCAATGTGCTATATTATTATGAAGATGAAGGAAGATGAAGTATGTTTGAGATATCGATTAGCCAATGTGCTAAGACGTGATATATGTATTTGGAGATCGATATGAGAAGAGGTGAAATAATCATTTTCGGGATTGTGGTTTGTATGATGGCTAGCAACATGGAGGTTTAGACTTGATTTTATTTTTATTTTAACACCAATTTCATAAACTATCCCATGCCTTATCCATACCTTTTATGAACCCTTAGCCTTAACGTTATAACTCGAATAAAAGCCCTCTTTGATGAATTTATTTTCTTTGTTTTGATACTTGTACAAGCTTATGGTAAAAAGCATTGATCATGACTAGGCATTGAGTGGTTTACATATACCCACCAATATATGAGTGTTGAGTGAATTTTTTAAAATCATTCGTGAGGTGTTGTAGTTATGTTATCTAAAGTATTTGGTTCATTTTTAAAATTTTCACATATTATAACCAAGCCGATGATTATCTATTTTGGGATAATTGTTACATTTTTAGAACCATGGTGTCAAAGACCATTGAAATCAATCTTTGCAAATGTTAGACCTACTCGAGGGCGAGTAGAGCTTAAGTGTGGGGGAATTTGATAACGCCTAAAATGAACATGTTTTTAGTAGCGTTATTGTTAGTTTTGTGCATGATAATTGGCTATATTTACTCATAACTGTTGCAAAAGTGCAAAGATGCGTATTGTGTATGTATATGTAGCCAGGTATCACGAATAATGAAGAAATGAAGTTTTTATGCACATTTGGAAGATTCTCGAGGAAGGAAGTCGAGCTAGGAAGCTTTTGGATTCAATGATTAAGAAACGCAATGATTTCTAAGTATCTACGGCAAGGAAAGATCAAGTTTTGCCTTGGAAATCATCAGCGAGAGCAAAGAATGAAGCGCATAGGAAAAAAGTCAACAAAAAGTCAAAACAGTACAAACCCAGCCGATCGGTCACAACCCGTAACCGGATCCGGCTGGGTGAATGGTCAAAATCCAACCGATTCGGTTGGAGTAGAAACTGATCCGGTTTCTCACGCTGCAGTTACACAATGTTGCATTTATTGTTGCTTTAACTCCCCATAATCATTGGAGTCCGATCATTTCTTGACATTTACTTGTTGGGAACATTTTTGGAGAGTTAAGCAAGCACATTTGGCTATATAAAGAACCTAGTCCTAGTATACTAGGTGTGACACAACCAAAATTGTATTAGTTTACACCAAAACTAATACCAACCATATTATTTAGCCCAAAAGCTTAGTTCTTACTGAAAAACGTCCAGGAGCAAGGAGGGAACAATTCTCATCCATAGTTTTGGTAGTTTGGAGTTGTACGGTGAATCTAGGTGATTGGAGGCGCGTGGTTGCTACAATCCACGAATTCTAATTCTTGTAACACAAAAGTTTAGGTATTCTATGAACTTTGTTATGGAATTCTAATCTCTTGAATTGTTGGAATTACTTTGTTACTATTTGTGTTTAGTTATTATTATTATTATCATGGAGTAGTTTTGGGATATACTTGTGTGTTGGGATGTAGTTAATCATATTAGTGTTCTCAAAATGTGATGCATGTACATATGATCTTGTTTAAATGAGTTTGTTGGAAAAATACTAGTCTTGGTTTGATTTGTTGATAAAACATGTTTTAAGAAAAAGGACCTTAAAGGATTTCTCTTGTGTTTTATTCCAAAAAGTGAAGTGACAAACTAGTATGGGGATATGGTGATTGACAACCACCATGTTTGCTTAATAAAACAAGACTAGGAACATTTTCATCACGAAGGGTCGAAAGATTCGTAAGAACAATTTTAATAAGAACATGTTGCAAACAAATGAAATTTCTATAGGATAATCATTGGGATAAGGACCGAAAGGATTACCTAAATGTTTTTGTTCTTAGAATGATTTTTACAAACATATACCATGGTTGGGGAATCATTTGCTTGTGATTTGTGCATCATATTAAGAGTATACACCAAACCTTCATGAATACTATTTATGATTGATTATAGACTACACACAAAGTATATATATATATATATATATTTCTTATTGAATTTCGCTAGAACATAATTATTTGAGGAAGCCTTGACAAGCTTTCTTGTTGGAATCTTTTCAAACAAATTAATTTCATACACAAAATCCCTTGGGACGATCTCAACTTACCAAACTTTGCTATTACGGACGAGTATACTTGCTCTTATGTGTTAATAGGTTAGACGGTTAAATCGTGTTTATAAATTTTTAAAACTTGCACCATCGTAGCACATCAGCTGGGTTATACGATGCAATCACAAGAGGTGATGTGGACTGTTCGGATGTCGGTTCTCGAATTATTTTGCCTTCATCATTCACTGGAGGTCCTCGATACATGTACAACCATTATCTCGACGCTTTAGCTATATGTAGAATCTATGGCAACCCCGCATTCTTCATTACGTTTACATGTAACCCAAAATGGCCAGAAATACAAGATTTTATGATGGCGTACCCACACCTTACTGCAGCTGACAGGCCAGATGTCGTTGATCAAGTTTTTGAACGCAAAATTCATGCCCTCATAAAGTACCTTCGTGACTACCGGCCTTTTGGAGGTGTCAATGCATGTATACCATGTCATATACTGTATTCCCAGTTTCTTTGTCAATACGTATTGGTGTATTTTTTGGTAACTATTGGAAATGCTTTCGCGCAGTGTTGTATACTGTGGAATTCAAAAAAAGGGGCCTATCGCACTGTCATATATTACTGTGGGTTTTCCGTCGTGCCGAAACTATCCGACCGGCGAATGTAGATAGGTACATCAGTGGGGAGTTACCATAACAGCAAGACGATCCAAAAGGGTTCAGAGTTATATCGGAATTTATGATACACGGTCATGTGGAGGGGCCTTTCCAAACGCGTTGTGTATACAGAATAGAACAACTTGCAAAAAATATTTCCCGAAGGAATGCTGGGAGACAACGTTTATGGAAAAAGGAAGGTATGCACATTATAGGCGTAGGGATATACAGATTGACGCAACACAAAATGATGTTTGGCATGATAATGCATACGTCGTGCCATACAGTCGTCAGCTATGCATGATGTTCTATGCACATATAAATGTAGAATATTGCGGGTGGACAATGCTCATCAAGTATTTGTTTAAGTATATTTCAAAGGGAACCGACAGAATTATTGCCAGAGTAATCAGACAAATAGGAGAGGCACCACACGGGGTGGCGACTGCATCAACGTCAAACAGCAGCACCAATTCACGAATCGATGAGATAAAAAATTTTTGTTGACGCGCGTTATATCAGTCCTCATGAAGCGTTCTGGCGTATTTTCGGTTTTGATATCCATAGTAGAGAACCGGCTATTTAGATTCTTGCTATCCACTTGGAGAACATGCAGCGTATATCTTTTCGAGCATCACAAACAGTATAGTCAGTGCTCAACAATTCTGGTGCACGGAGAACAACCCTTACCGAATGGTTAGCGTACAATGAATCATCGACAGCCGGCAGGCACCTAACATATTTGCAGTTTCCATCAGAGTTTGTTTGGTCCAATGGAGACAGAACCTAGTCTCCCAGGCGCGACCTAAACAAACCAGCCATCTGCTGGTTGAGTTATGTGCATCCGACTGTGGGAGATTTGTTTTACCAGCGTATGTTGCTATGTCATCAAAAAGGGTGCGCATCCTTTGCAGCCATTCAGACTGTAGACGACTATACGTATAACACAAATAGGTAGGCTTGTGAAGCAATGGGCTTATTGCAAAATGGTCAAGAATGGGTCACAACGATGCAAGAGAGTGTTGTAACCGCTACTGCAGCCCAACTACGGGCACTATTTGCGCAGATTCTTTTATTCACAGATATCGCAAGCCCAATAAGTCTTTGGCAAATGTTTTGGAGGTAGATGCTCGATGACGTGCCACACATATTTTCAGATCTGCTACATATCCGGCCCCTTTTTCTAAATGATCCAGAGCTGGAGAGTGGCATGTTATATGAATTGAACGCGCTGTTAGCTATCCACGGAATGTCCCTAAAAGATTTTGGTCTGCCGGATCCGCAACCAGACTTATTACACTTATTTAGAAACAGAACAGTCATGGAAGAGACGTGTTACAACAGGGCTGAAATGGAAGCAAAAAGCAGAAATCTTATTCCGCGGTTGAACAGACAACAAAGAAAAGTGTTCGATACCATCATAGACGTTGTGAACAACCACAAGCAGTAACTGATGTTCATATATGGCCACGGAGGGGCTGGTAAAACTTTCTTATGGAAAACAGTTATTACCACACTTAGAGCAGATGGAAAGATAGTGTTAGCAGTAGGCTCATCTGGCGTAGCATCACTGTTATTACCATCAGCAAGAACTGCTCACTCACGCTACAAAATCCCATTGGACTTGACTGATGAATCAGATTGTACTATTAAAAATAGTACACAGTTAAGTGAGCTACTGGCCCGAACAGATCTGGTAATATGTGATGAAGCGCCAATGAATGGAAAAAGGTGTTTTGAGGCACTGGACAGAACCTTGCGTGACGTACTTGACAGTCCACAATTACTATTTGGAGGCAAGTCTATAATGTTAGGCGGAGATTTTCGGCAAACGCTACCGGTAAAAAAAGGGGCCTCGAGGAACGCAATCATCACTGCGTCCATAGCAGAATCTAGATCATGGAATCATTTTAATGTGTTCTTCCTACTAGAGAACATGAGATTGCAAAGACCTAGCATGACAGAAGAAGAAAAGATATAATGCAAATCCTTCTCTGAATGGCTGCTAAATGTAGGTGATGGAAATGTTGGCACACAAGATCTTGATGACCCAGAGAATACCTCTTGGATGCGGATTCCAGATGTTCATTGTTTTGAGCCAGACGATGGCGGAGTAGATAAATTAATAGAATTAATATATGATGCCGACTCTTTACGAGCGCCTACGGTTACCACCTTTCAAGATAAAGCAATCGTATGTCCAAAAAATGAAACCGAAAATATAATAAACACGCAAATACTACAAAGGCTGTCCAGACCATCTGAATTTTATATGAGTGTGGACGATGCAGTCTCTGTTGAAAACGACGGTGAAGCTACATAATTGTTATACTCGCTAGACTACTTAAATTGTATGAATTTCTCTAGAATTCCTTCACACTCCCTGGAAGTAAAAATAGGCGTTCCAGTCATGCTGATCCACAATTTGAGTTTGACTAGAGGCCTGTGCAACGGGACACGAATGATCATGAATCATGTAACATATTGGATTTCACAAACACATCAATACATGATCACAAGTAGGCGTATAACTTATGGTTTTAGAGAGAGAAAGAGATAGAGGTTTGGGAACTTAGTGAGAGAAAATGAAAGTATTATTACGAGCTCCAACTCTCTACCTTGGGAGGTAGAGAGTATTTATAGTCTTACACAAATCGCCACCAACGGGCTGTGGATCAGGCATACAGTGGGTAAAGACCCGTCCGTCATCCACGGTGTTACTTAACTAAATACTACTTAACTTTAAATAACTACGACTACGAGTTTTCTAACAATTAAATATACTTGAGGTGACCGACACTTTAATAACTGGATTTACTAAATCCGAACAATCTCCCCCTAAGGGAGGTTACCTCAAATTTCATTGAATACATACAAATATTACATTAAGATTGTTCTTGGATCCATGTTCCTGTTCTTTGCTCGGTAGCTCGTAGTCTTTGATTCTTCATTTTTGCATGTTTGGATAATGAATGTTGAGTCAGTTTTGAGATCATCAGCTATCATAAATCTCTGACTCATCCTTTGTGGTGTTGGTATTATGTGATGTTGTGACTTTTGGACCGACATGCTCACATTCTGGATCATGATTTCTTCTCATCAGAGTAGCGGAAGCTTTCGTTGATTCATGATATTGGTAGCAGCATAGCAGAAGCATGGAATGAGAATATCAGATTCATTGATGCACTAATCATGATTTCTTTTGGAATGAATGTGATGTGTGAGCATGCGGCTATGGATTGAACTCTCCATTCTGATCAGCTACAAGCGTCGGGTGTACCTGCATACAACAGTTAGCAATAAAGCGCACGAAAGTGTCTTTGATCACTTTCATTGAATTGAGGTACACGGCCCACGGTTCCCCGTTGATCAGTACATGTACTGCCTGTGATCAGGTATAATTCCGAAGAATCTCCTTGACAGGGTTTCGCAACTGCTCTAGCCGTTTTCAAACCGGAACGTCTCAAAGAAGACAACACGGAGTGAGTGAACCAGCGAATTTGAGATTCACTGATTGATGAAAAGAGATTTGAAAAAACAATTGTGTACTGCTCAATAAAGTGTTTTTGCAATACAACGAAGGTTTATTAAAAAAATCAATTACCAATCATAAACACCTTTTAAATGTTTGAAAACATAATACACAGTCGATGTGCTAGAGAAAAGATTTTTAAGCACATCGACCGGTTTTTCAAAGGTATCCGTCAATCCATAACCTGAACCAGGATTGATTCATAATTATGAATCGCCCCATTTTTTCTGTTCAATTGTCACATGGTTGATCTATAGGATAGATCTCACATGCCACCCACCAGGAGCTTGTTTCAGGTTGGCTCCAGAAGGCTTTCCATCTTCATTGTGAATATGTTTGCATATCACTCAGATGTTCTGGCAATACCACAAGGATAATGCGTAGGACTCATGAGATATAATCTCTCTTTCCACATTGTGTGAAACAGAGAGTCTTCATAGACAGTGTCCTAATGAGATTTATTTGATGATCTCGTGGCTCTAGACTCAATAGTGCATATTTGGTTTCCTATATCGGAGACTAGGGAGAGGGTCTCCTTCTTCAATATCAACAACCTCTAAGAGAGAGTCGATAGATTATGTAGGTTCCTCGTGAGAATGAAACAAGCCCTTTTAAGAGGAACTTGAGTAGGTTGGGAAGTTTAGTGCAGTGCGTCACTGAGTCCATGATGTCTTGTCTTCAATACCAGTGTTACTTTAGTAACCACTAGTAGCATATGTATTGAACCCGGTTTCTGCCCTAAGGTTGAATAAATGGAGGCCTATTTATTTTCACCCTTTTCTCATTCAATTCTTTTTCATTCTTCAACCCCTTCAGTGCTTACCGAGACTTCATAACTAGAACCTTGTTGGGTTAATTCCAGTACTAGCTCTGTCTCAGTCTGCACTCTTCCCATATCTCACTTTTCTCCTTTTTCCATCATACCTAAGGACTCTACACTATCTAGTGGATTATCCCTGGGTAGATCCCTCCGGTTCTGGCGGATCATGGGAACTAATACCTAACCTTATCATCCTTATATCACCATACATAAAGTAAATTTGGTCGGTCTATTTGGTATTGTTCATCTGCCATTGGAACCAATTGAAAACCATTTGAAAATCAATCCAGATACTTATGATATATTATCAAAGCATTTTGTACCAGAATTGTTTTTGATATTTCTAGAAAAAGAAAAAGCTCCCCTCAACATGTGCATCATATATTTGAAATCGTTTTGTTGCACGGAGGCAAGAGGGAGAATTAACTTCTTTGATTACCATTTTCTAAAAGATATCAATATCACTTCCCTTATCAAATCAAGTAGATAAAGTATATTGGGGAAGGATGAGGTTTTCATAAGTTTGCTCCCCCTCAATATGTGCCTCGAGGTTTGAAAGAGTTTTGCACATATTAGAAGGAACCTGCACTTAGAGACAAATCAATCACGTTACAATTCTTTGTGGTTTTAAAAAAAGATGCTCCCCCTAAACACTTGTGAAACCATTTATCGAATCATTAGTTTAAATCCAATTTAAATCACAAATTCTCCCCCGATCACAATTTTCAATTCATTTGAGATTTGTGATCTCTATAGATTTAAATTATTTTTGAGAGCTTTTAAGGAGAATTATGACTTGCTTATGAAAACATTTAACCGATAAGGATCACTTATGAGACTCTAAACTCCAATAACATGCACGAATATCTTTTGAAAACATGACAAATAACCTTTTGATTTAATTTAAATCATTCTCCCCCTCAATCAATGACATACGTTGTTGATTGAGAGATCGTGATTTTGACCGATGTCAAGTCCAAGTGAATTTCAAAAATTTAGTCCGAGTTATTTTGTTTAACATTGTTTTCATTAGATAGCAAATATTTTTTAGAAGAATTTGTAGAAGGAAAAATATTTGTGAAAGAAACATTTGTCCTTTTGGTGACAAACATTTGTTTTTAGAATCAGAGCATGAGATTTGAAACATACGTTAAAGCATGGCTCTGTTCTTTCTTTAAAAACGGGTTATAGACTGAAATGACTATAAACCATAGTTTCACTCTCTCAAAAAAAAAAATTATTTATTTTTATTTTTTAAACATTCGAACGACATCTAAAGACCCGTTTCATTCTTTGAATGACAACACAAAATCCGTAGATGATTTCGAACAAGAAAAAAAACATGACAAACTAACAATATTTTTGGGATTTTTCAAAACTTTATAATTTTTATGGATTTTTGAAAGTTTTATATTTTTCTATTTTCTTTTTGTAGATTTTGAAATTTTGTATTTTGCTTTTCGAATAAATATTTACAAGAGATGGATGAAGAAAGACCTTTACTCCTCGTATTCCTCTTGAAGACGTTTGAGTGTTTCCGGTTGAAGACTCTTTAAACCAAGACGTGGGAGGATAAACTCAAAACGTTCTCTAGAAAGGGCTTTAGTGAAGATGTCTGCTAACTGGTATTCAGTCCTCACAAAATAAAGTTCCACCACACCGTTCTCCACTTGTTCCCTGATGAAATGATGTCGAATGTCGATATGCTTTGCTCTTGAATGTTGAACGTTGTTGCATGAGAGAGCAATAGCACTTTTGTTATCACAATACAGAGGTATTTTATTGAATTCAAAGCCATAGTCAGATAATTGGGATCTCATCCATAGGATTTGAGCCCAACAAGATGACATGGCTATGAATTAAGCCTCTGTAGAGGATATCAAAGTACTCATTTGTTTCTTAGAAGACCAGCTCACAAGCTTATCACCCAAGAACTGAGCACCTCCAGATGTACTTCGACGTGTATCTTGACACCCTGCATGGTCAGCATCTACATAGGCTGTTAGTGACATACCAGTGTCCTTCGGATACCAAAGACCCATGTTAATGGTTCCTTGGAGATACCGAAAGACCCTTTTAACCACTTCAAGGTGCTTTTTAGTAGGCTTGGTGAGATACATCAGGGATCCGATCATACTACGATATTTCGTTTGATCAACCATGATCCCTGAGTGGTCCTCATCCAGTTTGGTACGCTCTATCATGGGAGTGTCAACAGGGTCACAAGAATCAAATCCAAATTTCTTTAAAATCTCATTTGCATATTTAGATTGATTTATAAAAATGCCTCCGGGACTTTGTGAAATTTGTAATCCCAAGAAAAATGACATTTGTCCCATCATTGACATTTTAAATTTGGAGCCCATTTCATTTGAAAAACGATCACATTCATTGGGGTCAGTCGAGGCAAAAATAATATCATCAACATATATTTGAACGTGAATTAAATGTTTGCCTGACTTTCTGGTGAACAATGTCGGATCAACTGCTCCTTTGCTGAATCCAGTAGATAGAAGGAACTTTGATAGCGTATCATACCATGCCCTTGGAGCTTGTTTCAAACCATAAAGAGCCTTCTCCAAGCGATAGACATGAGTAGGATGCTCTGGATTCACAAAACCTTCAGGTTGGCAGACGTATACGACTTCTTTAAGATCTCCGTTAAGAAAAGCCGTCTTTACATCCATCTAATAGACTACCATGTTCTTACTTGCAACATTAGCCAAGAAGATTCTGATTGCCTCGATACGAGCAACTGGAGAAAATGATTCTTCAAAGTCAATACCCTCCTCTTGACGGTATCCTTTTGCAACCAATCGAGCCTTGTTCTTTAAAACATCACCATGCTCATCAAGTTTTACTTTGAAGATCCACTTTAGAGCAATGATCATAGCACATTCAGGAGCAGGTACTAATTCCTATACATCTAGTCGATCGAACTCATGAATTTCTTCTTGCATGGCATTGAACCAGCTGTCTTCATTCATGGCAGTTTTAACATCTTTTGGTTCGACCTTGGATAGTACGGAGTTGAAGAAGCACCATAAGGCATCAGTTACAAGTTGTTTCCGTGTGGATACTGGACGAGAGGGGTTTCCAATGATGTGGTCCAATGGATGATCATGCGTCCATTTTCTAAGGTGTTCATGTGGTTGTTGTTGAGGAACTGAAGTAGCAGAGTCGATATCTCCTGATGAAGATGGTTCTGATGATGATTCAGGAGCAAATATGTTCTCAAAGGAGGCATCTTCAGGAGCAGCAAAGGGATTATCTCCATTATTGATGCCAGAAACAATTCCATGATGTACATTTGATGATTGATGATTTGTTGATGAGACAGAGTGATCAGCAGCAGGCGCTTCTTGACTTAATGACATTGAAACTGAAGGGTTAACTTCATTGATAGGGATAGAAGCAGCCTCTGTTGATGGAATTGACATATCATTAGCACTTGGCTCATAGTGTTCATCAAACATTGGATCAAATAATTTCTTCAAGTTATCTTCTGAAGGAGGTACATAAGGAGTTGCTGGTGAGGGATTTGAAAGAAGGGTATAACTGATAGGACTACTTGATGAAGGTTGAAATGCGGGTCCAGAACTGGATTGTCCTGGAGCAATTTTCCCAGACAGCTCATTGAACGTGACGTGAATAGTTTCCATGATATCTCGAGTTCTTTTGATGTAGATTCGGTAACCCTTCTTGTTTGATGCATAAACTACGAAAACTCCAATGTCCGCCTAAGCTCTTAATTTACCTAAATCTTGACCGTCATTTGTTGGATAGCACAAAGCACCAAACACACGAAGGTAGGATAAATCAGGTATTCATTTATGGACAAGTTCATATGGAGTTTTTCCATGAGAGGTGTGTATAAGGGAACGATTCTGGGTGTAGCAAGCAGTGGCAATGGCTTCAGCCCATAGAAACATTGGAACCTTTGAATAAATTAGCATTGTTCTTGCGGCTTCCACAAGAGTTCGATTTCGTCTTTCAACTACACCGTTCTATTGAGGAGTTCGTGGAACACTTCTTTGATGACTGATTCCAACACTTTCATAAAACTGAATTAAGTCTTTGTTAACAAACTCTGTGCCATTGTCTGTTCGAACAATTCTAATAGTATTGTTGAGTCGAACCTGAAGCTGTTTGATAAGTTTGATGATGACATCTGGATTTTCATCCTTTGTCCTAAAAAACTTTACCCAAGTAAATCGAGAGTAGTCATAAACAACGACTAGAATGTATTTCTTCCCATTTATTGTTTGCACTCTCATTGGTCTGCACAGATCCATATGAAGGGTATGAAGAACTTCCATTACCGAGTTTGTGGGTTTTGGTTTGTGGGCATATTTCGTGCTTTTTCCCAATTGGCAAGCTGAACAAAGATGATCTTTTTCATATTTTAATCTGGGTAAGCCTCTGACAAGATCCTTTCTGGAAAGGTTATTAATGGTGTCGAAGTTCAAGTGATTGAGACGTCGATGCCATAACCATGATTTTGTTTTCGAAGCCTTTGACAACAAGCAGATTGGAGAGGACTTCATCATGTCTTCGATAGAGATGGTGTATAGATTTGAACCACGAGTTCCTCTTAACAATTCCACACCATCAAGTTCTCTAACGAAACAAGTATGTTTTCTAAAAGCCACTTCTAGATCGGAATCACAGAATTGACCAACAGAGAACAAGTTATGACCAAGACCTTCCACATAATATACCCTGGAGATTACACTTTAACCAACAACATAATCTCCATAACCCATAATTGCACCAAAATGGTCGTTCCGGAATCTAACAGTCCCGATGAATTTACTCACGAAGTTCATGAGCCGCGAGCGATCTCCAGTCATATGCTTGGAACAGCCTGAGTCCAGGTACCACAGAATGATTTGAACGATCTGCAGTTGAACACATACAAGAATGGATAACTGGATAAATGGGATCCCCATGCAAGAATGGGTTCCATTTGGTTGATAACAGTGATTGGAACACCCACATCAGAAGTAGAAACAATAGAATCATCAGAAATAGATGCAGTGCTAGTGTCCGTATTTGACCTATTCAAAGTGTGTTCACTTTTTAAGGGAATAGTTCTACCAGTAGGCATCCATTTTCTAGTGGGCATTGACTTAGCAAATTTAGGGCACAACTCATTAATCTTACGGCCAGTAGGTATCCATTGATAACCTACATTACTAAATTTCCTTCCTGTGGGTTTCCAGTGTTTTCTAACTTTCTTTCGCCTTTGGCTTTTAGCCTTCTTAGCTTGATTTTTAACATTAACAACTTTAACTGGGCATTTAACAGCATTTGAAAAATCATTCACACCACATTCATGATTAGTAACAGAAAACAAGTAGTCATCATTTTATGCTTTGCGGATAGTAGCAGAATTCGAATTAATTACAATACGCTTATAGCTAATACTAGAATCAACACGATTCGTTTTATTCATCTCAAACTTAATATTCCTAGGGTGATCTTCTACTCTCTTCCAATGCACATTCTTAGCTTGCGAGGTCCTATCTTGCTTGGTATTTCCTGGAGGCTTTGATATGCTTGCTTTTATGTCATTGATTACTCCTGTAGAGGG
The DNA here is from genome assembly GCA_019973895.1 of Chrysanthemum seticuspe. Lineage (NCBI taxonomy): Eukaryota > Viridiplantae > Streptophyta > Magnoliopsida > Asterales > Asteraceae > Chrysanthemum > Chrysanthemum seticuspe. The sequence continues at coordinate 227,305,538 of BPTQ01000006.1, read as the reverse complement.
AATTATGGGAACATTAGTTGGTTGATCTACTTTTTGCATTCCTGAACTAGACGTGCAGGGATCTGAACTACTTGAAGGCACATTAGAGTTCACTTTCTTAATACTGGGCATATAATGGTTTGTATGCTTGGCACTAGGTATAGAACAAGGCATCACAACTTTAGCTTTCGTACTTAAGGATTTAGGACATGTTGCTATTAAACGTTCTAGCAGCTCCTGAGATCGTTTGGCTTGAATGCAAGCAAACCTAATTTCTCTATCAAGAGGCTTATTTATGAAATCCTCTTCCACAATCTCACGGAGACATTCTAGACTATCCTTAAGGTGAGAAAAATAGTTATGAAACACAAGTTCATTATTCCTAAGATGAGGAGGAATGTATTTAACAGTCATAGTATATTTGCAGTCTGAGGATGACTTTGATGCAACATTCTCATTAAAGACAAGTGGCAATTTCCCTTTTTCTTGTCTCCTCAGATTCTCAATTTCCTTTTGTAAAGACGTTATTTTTTCGTTATTCTTGTCACGAGTGACTTTAATTAAATCATATAACTCTTGAAAGTGTCGTTTAACTTTTTCATTTTCTTTTAGAAAACCCTCGTTTTCCTTTTGTAAAACAGTAACCAAGTTTTGAAGGTGAAAAGTTTGAGAATACTGAGAATCTAAAGGAGGAGGCATTTGGGAGCCAGTCACATTGTTCTTTTCAGCTTTTAATTGTGAAATTTGGGCTTTTAACTTTCTGATCGTGTTACAATGAGCTTGAATATGTTCGTCACGTTTGTTTATCTGAAAAACTGCATCAAACTCTGAAACATCTGAGGATTTCTTGATATTTGAGGCTTTGACATTTTCTTTAAGATATTGAATTTTAGTTGCAAATCAAAATGTTCAACTTCTAGTTTAGAAAGATGTTTTACCAAATTATCGTGATCATCCTGGTCAATTTTCTCATTTAGTTATGAGTTTTTGTTTTCAAGCTCAATGACACGATCATGGGAAACTTTCAATGCAATAGATAATTCATGAAATCGAGAAGCAGTAATAGAGTGCTTAGTAATAGTATAAAACACATCTTGAGCAACACAACTCGAAATCAAATTCTCATTTAAGAAATGCAAGTTCTTCCTTTCAACTTCATTATATTTGAGTTCCTGTTAATAATCATTGACCTCAACTATCATTGCATCAAATTCCTTTTCCATTTCTTTAATATCTGAATTTGTTCCTTTTTGAAGACTCTCAAATTGACCTCTTAATTGTTTAAAGAAAGGCATGACTTCATTTATATAACATTCTTTAGTTTGCTCAAAACCCCTTTCCCCCTCAGTTATCCTTGTAGGTGTGATTCTCTTCTTACACGTTTTCGCAAAATCAACAAACAGCTGATAAACAACATATAGGCTGATTAAGGTCTTGCTATTAGTGGCAATAGATCTAGGAACTAAATGCATTGGTGTATTAAGAGGATACACAGTTGCTGGAGGCAATTTCCTACAAGGGGAATTCTTTTCAACAAAATTTTCAGCTTTTTGCATATCCATATCCTTTTTCCAGAACAATTGTTCAGGGGTTAATAGAGTCTGAGGCTTAAACTTGTTTAAGAAGATCCAATTTTCCTTAGTGTAATCATGGGGTTTTATCGTTATGTTTTCCTTTTTACACACAGGATCGTTAAGCTTCTTATCCATTTTCTCCCTAGAGGCATCATCTAATTTTCTATCCTCTTCCGTGCTTCCAACACATGATGGTGTTTGCCTAGGCTTAAGAATATCATTACCATCATACAGTACCTTATGAGCAGCTCTAGCTTTTTTAACGACCTTTGGATTTGGTTCCTCAACAAGGGAAATACTATGCTTATCACTTAAAACTCTGTGCTTAGTGATCAAGTGAGCAGTCTGAATGGTATTTCCTTGTACGTACAACTTATTTTCTAGCTTGTTTTTCAAAGTTTCTAGATTGGAAAAATCATTCAAAAGTTTTGATTCCTTAGCATTGAATTCTTGCTTAAGCATTTTAACATTTTCTTGAAATTCTTGTTTTTGCTTAGCAGTTTTAGAAAGCTTTTCTTGTAAGGAGTTTAACTCTTGTTTTAATACTTCTTTTCTAAAATTACTTTTTCTAATAATCGTACGCATTTGGTCATCCATTTCCTGCTCACGGGTGGTTAACTCAAACTTAGCACGTTGTTCATAAATAGCAACTTGTTCTTTATAGGCATTCAGTTCAGAGATAACAGAATCATCAGGGGCACATGCAGTGTATTCATCAAAAACATAGTCATCATTGACTGCGGAAGATGCATTACTTGGTACAATCTCACTTTCACTTTGCTTCACATATTGATCATATGGGACAATATTGCTATTACCCTCATCATCAATATCTGATTCATAAGTTTCAAGAGATTGTACTTTATTATGCATCTTTTGCTCATCAACTTCATCATATAGTTTTAATACCTCTGAAATGATTGAATCTTTGGATGGACCAGCCTGTTGTGGTGAAGAGACCTTTGGAGAGACCATAGGTGAGATGCTAGCCATGAAGATTGTTTGAGCAGTAGGTTCATCATCGACATCAGAGTCAAATGCATCACAGTCAGCTACTTGAAAGGCATTTTGATGATTGTGACCTATTTCCTAAATTGGCTGTTCATCAACATCAACATCATAGGTTTTGGCATTTCCCTCATCAAGAAACAATAAATCCTCTTCATCTAAAGCTGCTCCATTATCCTGAGCTTGCACAAGCAGCATCTTGTCTCTGAAGTATTCTGCATTCTGTGGATGTTTTGGAGATGTGCAGTTTCTCGCAATATGTCCCTCACCACCACAGTTGTAGCATTTGATTGGCTTTGTTTGTCCTTGATTTGGATTTCTTCCACGATTCTGATTTGCCACATATCCTCTACCAACTCCACCTCTTCCCTGTTCATACTGCCTTTCTTGAACTGGTTGCACCATAACCTTCCCATCTCTGACAGTAGCTTGATTGTGTGGATTGGATGTTGTTCTGAGGTTATTGTTGGTGTGTGGGAGAGAGTTCATGTTTGACTAACCATGAGAGACAGTTGATTGATGAAGTTTTCAATGAGTGTGTTTGAGTCGGGAGGCTTATATGATGGATCAAGGATAAGCTTGTAATTACCATTACCCATGGGTATGACTTGAGAAGCTTTGGTGGTAATTCCAACATTGGTGTAAAAAGCTGTAGACTCATTTGACGAACTAGTTTCTCCCTACTTAGATTTGAACTGTTCAAGAATCCTTCGTTCAAACATAGTATGTCTCTCATTCTGAAGAAGAAAGGCATACAGTTGCTCATAGTTGGTGTTCTTCAATCCTTTGGTTAGCTTCACAGAGGTGACAAACTTGTGCCATTCGGGATTCATGTTGTTCACAAACTTTGAGTTCAGCTGAATATTTGGCATAGTCATTTTGATATTCCTCATATCATTCACAAGTTTGTGAAATCTCACGTAATATTCATAGATACTCTCTTCTGGTTTCATCTTGAAGTGCTCAAATTCATCATACAGCTGTGATTCTCTGTCTTCCTTAGTTAATTCAGAACCAGAGATAAGCATCTTGACATTATCCCAAACAGCCTTGGCGTCAGTGTTGTGATTGATAAGCTTGTGGATATCTTTTGTAAGACCTTGAAGTATAATGTTTGAAGCCCTGATATCAGAATCAAATCTCTTTTTCTCCTTATCACTGAGCTCATCATACGTCTTTGGTCTGTCCAATCCAAAGATCATGGTTCCATCTGCAGCAGTATCAATTATGTCTCTTGTAGTCTCAATCTGATAAGGTCCTTCATCGATTGACTTGAGAATGTTGACTCCATTTTCCTTTCCTAGACAGTACAACCTAATTCGTTGAGCCCATCAGTCATAGTCAGTTCTGTCAAGCATGGGTGGACGAGTGTCTGAACCAGCTGCTTGAACGTCCTCAGCTACAGTAGAGATGATTGTAGGCACGTTGGTAGACATGTTTACAGATTTCACGGGATTTTATAACTCTATGATTAAACCGGGAAATAGATTCTTTCACGGGATTTTACTAAATCAAGAGAAAACCGTATTAGAAACAAGTATTAGCCAAGTCGCTATAATCCTTGAACCAAGTCGCTAAGTAGCAACTCGCTAAACCTCAAGTTGCTGTGAATCAAGTCACTAAGCAAAAGTCGCTAAAACCCAAGTCGCTGAACACAAGTCGCTAACGAACCAAATCGCTAAGCATACAAGTCGCTAAAGAGCAACTCGCCAAGTATCCAAGTCGCTAAGATCAAGTCGCTGAGAACAATAAGTACAAGTCGCTAGAAATAATGAAAGCAAGTCGCTAACCCCACTAAGTCACTGGCCGTAGTGGAGAATCCACTAACTTGTACTGTTTGTCGGCTTGTCTCAATAGACAAGTCGCTAAGCTCAAGTCGCTACGACTAACACTACAACTCGCTAGAAATTACTGAAGCAAGTCGCTACGAAGAAATTCACAACGAGACTCAAGTCGCTACCTTGAAAAACTTCAAAAACACACTTTTCAATCCAAAACAAGCTCAACCACAGTGATTCAAGCTTTCCAAAACCAAACCCAAGCACTTACAATGATTCTAAACACAAAAGTACACTCAAAATTCAAACTTTAACACAAGAATTGATCCAAATGATGCAAAAACCACTAAACTTTTTCAAACTCAAAAACCATATAAAACTAATAGAAATCCAAGAATAAGTAAGAGAGATGATCAAACCATGGCTCATGATACCACTTGTAACATATTGGATTTCACAAACACATCAATACATGATCACAAGTAGGCGTATAACTTATGGTTTTAGAGAGAGAAAGAGATAGAGGTTTGGGAACTTAGTGAGAGAAAATGAAAGTATTATTATGAGCTCCAACTGTCTACCTTGGGAGGTAGAGAGTATTTATAGTCTTACACAAATTGCCACCAACGGGCTGTGGATCAGGCATACAGTGGGTAAAGACCCGTCCGTCCTCCACGGTGTTAGTTAGCTAAATACTACTTAACTTTAAATAACTACGACTACGAGCTTTCTAACGATTACATATACTTGAGGTGACCGACACTTTAATAACTGGATTTACTAAATCCTAACAACTCAGTTGTTGACAAAAGTGATTAAAGCGAAGATAATTACCGACACACGCATAGGCGAAAAAGTGTTCCTTCCAAGAATAATTCTCACTGTCAAGGAAGAGAAGATGCCCTTTGTTTTCAAATGCAGACAATTCTCTATTAAAATCTGTTACGTCATGACGTTAAACAAAAGTCAGGGTCAATCGCTTGCCAGGATTGGAATATACTTACCAGAACCAATATTAGGGCATGGTCAACTCTACGTCGCGCTTTCACGTGCTATGTCGCCACAAGGGCTAAAAGTCATAATTGAAACGCAATCAGAGCAACCACCAAACACAACAAAGAACATCGTCTACAAAGACTTCTTGAGAAAAATAAACATATGCTAGCTACAGGCGCTTTTAGGAGTTATGACACTACTGGGATTATGAAGTTCACGTTATTAGGATAGACCTTACATCCTTGCTATGCATATCCTTTTTGGCTTGCTAATATTATCGCTTGTATTTACCTATACGGTTGCATTACTTATGCTAGCAAAGATTGTTGTATGTTGCACCAACATATTAACCATTTCCTATAAATGTATGCAATCTGTTTTAATCACATGCTATGTTGTGCAATAATTTTTTACCAATATTTTTATGAGTTGTAGAATCATGGCTGAAAAAGGAAAAGAAGAGATGGTGCAAACAAGTATAGAAGGAGTTGAAACAACATAACTTGTGACCAATGCATACATCAAAGGCAAGGGTAACTTATAACACCTGAATTTGACGTTGTTAACATCACATATATCAAACCACAGGATCTGGAAAAAGAGTTACATGTGAAAGTATACCAAAAATGGACTTCATGAAATGTTCCGGATCCAAATCCTAAAGGTCTATGCTTCATACTACTAAAAAAACATGTAAGCTATACAACTACAACACATTATTCTACCTTGGTTACCAAAATAACTGGCAAAATTTAATGCATAGTTCTTACAGGAAAAGCGGTCCAAGCAAATGTTGATGTCCGTGATATGAAACAGTTCGAAACAAGCTTGAAAATAGGGTTGTGCTACAAGATTACCAGGTTCGGGTGTAAAAACACAGACTCCTGGCAGCAGACACTTAATAACAATACAACGCTACTATTTGGGAAGTATACAGAAGTTTACCCTTTATAAGACAATAATTTCCTAGACCACCACTTCAATTTCACTGCTTACAATGAACTAGCGACAAAGGCTGATGTTCGTGACGCGATCTGTAACACCCCAAAATATCGGTACAGCGAAAGACTTAATCAAGTTTTCGAGGCGTTACATTGGATTGGTATCTCACACAACTATAGCAAACAAAATAGTCATTTAACATTCAAAACCAATCCCAAATTTAAATATTCAAAACAATAATCCCAAAATGTAAATATTAGGCCCAAACATGTTTTATAAAAATAGGTCCTCATAAATTATCAGATTTGATTATGATCCTTGAACCATGCCTCCTTGCCAAGCTTCCACGGAACACGTACTCCAAACATCACTTAAATAACTGAGAAAGTCATGCTAAAGGGTAAGCTAACGCTGGTGAGTTCATAGGTTTAAATTCAAGTTTAAAATGGTGGACCTCTAGGAGTTAATTTGCTATGCGAGACCTAAGACAGATACACATCAATCACATACCAATATCATACAATATCATATCCGACGTCATAGTGGGCCCCTAGCGACACTAGCCAGCACAGTCGTAGCAAAGTCTAGAACGATTGCTATCCCTAGACTAGGTCGAGGTAGAAGTCTATACTTAGCTAGGCATCGCGTTATAGCATAGAGATGCTACCCTAGTCTAAGGCAACAGCTACCACATATCTATCTAAACAGTCAAGCACATAAGCAAATCAAAATAGTTTAAAAGGTCCAAAAATAGTAGCATGATTCTCACCCCAAATTAGTTAAAAACATAGATAAAAGTGGGGCTATGAAACTCACCTCAAGCAAGCAACGCACAAATAAACACTACAGAAGATAACAGATAATCACGGCACAACAACTATCAACTCGGCACAACCTATTAATGTAAACCAATTTTAATATATATTTCCTAAAATCAACGTTATCTACCGCCAATGTATTCCTTTTCTTTATCTCCAAAAATATCTTGTTTTACCATTTAGTCCTAGTATTTGGTATCATCGTGTGGGTGTATCAACTCATTATGATATCATGAATGCACTTAAATAACCACAATGCGACTCAATGCGACACAATGAGACCTCTAAGCGATAAGCTCCATAGTCCAATAAGTTTCTGAATAAATAGTAGACCTTATCGAATTCGTCAACTCGATAAACTCAATCATTTATTCGTGTCGCTTATTATCCCATAAACCGGTCGCATCCTAACGAGTCATAAGGATAATTCACCCATTAATAACGTTATCCAACGTACCTAGCGGGCTCTTATTAGATTCGTCAACCTAATAAGTCCGCAACCCACGTGGATAGACGCTACTAATGTTAGGTCATTCGTAACCCATGCACACAACGTAAGTAAATTAAATACTTGAAGCTAGTATTAAATGCTCATAAATGACACATTTCGATAAACGTGCACTCGAAACATTAAATACTTATTTACTAGAAAACCTTTCCATTTTAAGTCGTTAATTCCCATTTAAAATAGTAAATAACAAGAAAAGTCTTATTATCGATAGTTTTTGTATAAAAGTCTTTTTATTATTTATGTTTCATAGTTTATTAACATTTTCATCTATATATATTTCGTCAATTTCAATATTATTTTCATATCGTTATTCATTTCGAGTCCACAAGCACGAGTCATGACTTCTCGGCTTTTAATCAATCAATAGTCCAAAATATACTAAAATCCATGTTACGGCGTTGTCGGTGTCAACAATGACTAAAAAGTCAAAGTAACACCGACGTTGCTCAAAGTTGACAATTTATATTATAAGTCCAAGTAAATAATAAAAATAGCGCAACTCAATCTCAAATCAACCCAAATCAATCTCGCCAACCAATCAATCTACCAAATATACCCGAAACCAATGTTATGACTCTAATGGTCATGACACGGTCACGGTTAAGACCACGTGAACCAAACAAGCTCTAGAAGCTTTTCGGCTCCACGCGTCTCATCCAAACACCAAAAATATCAACCAACAAGCTACCACAACAACCCGACCCGGACCCTTGGTCCATATGGGTCTCGTACACCACACCACAATGACCCATCGTGGGTCTTGTGGCTCGTACGCCCCAACACTCACAACCAAACACTCCCAAATGACTTCTACTACAACCAAACACAATCAATCAACCTCCAATCATCATCCAAACATCAAACCCAACAACTAATCTAGACCCATTTCATGAAACTAAACCTAAAATGCAAAAAACCCAACAATATGATACACCACATGATACCAAATCACTAGCTACATGTTTTATTTAGTGTAAATCAGTTTTAATTGTGACAATTCGTATTTTCCGGTCATTCTCAAAACATTATTCATGCTTCATTATTTATCATTTATCGTGAACTAGGTTTACGAGCATCAAATTCACGTAACCGTAATGGTTTAGCAGTGAATTCATGATCATATCATCGAGGTCATTTCATATAGACTATGTTTAGTCTACATTTCATTAACATCATTGTCATCATATTAGTTCATGCATGGTTTTGCATTTTACATTAAACATATAATTTTTATATTAAATAAACGTTATCGCGTAATTAATTATTTTAAACAATTGATCCATTTAATTCCAAAAATTATTCCAATATATTTTTATACTGATATTAAGTTTATAAAATAATATTATGAGTTTACCCAGTGTTTTAAATTTATTTTGTAACTAAATTGTTGTATTTATATAATTACGACGGTTTTCTTAAATTCTACACGATTATTATTATATCACTCAAATTTTGCAAGAAATGTATTTTTATAATATTTATGACCTAAATATATTTTATCTTGACCCGTGAAAATTTATTTTTATCCAACGCTACCCTAAATATTCAAAAGTAACTACAACTTATCATTTAACCTCATTTAACTTCATAAATCTTACACTAATACATAATAAAAAAATATATATATATATATTAAAAGAAAGACTATCCTCCCTTGTCGACAAGGGAGGGATGAGTCATGGAAGATATTTGCAAATATCTCTAGTTTACTTATTATATACTATTAACTAAACACATTTCATTTCACTTCATTTACAAATACAAGATCAAAAATTTCTTTCTCTTTCTCTCTTCCAAAAATTCGGCAGCCATAAGACCAAAGGAAAGATCATCTCAAATTTTTCAAGACAAGGTTTTATAAACTCTAGTATCACTTGTTGTAAAGGTTTTGCAATAAAAACCTCAAGTGATTAGGAAAAACCCTTTGTCCTTAAACCTCGTCATATTCCTTGTAAGCATTCATATTCATATTTTTATTTCATATTCATTGTTATGGTCATATCATTTTATTTGAGAAACATGCAAGTTATGTGATGTTTATACCACTTTTTAATGTTTTTAAGTGTTATATATATGTATAATCCATCCTATAAATTACTCCTTGTTATATATAATTTTTGGTGATGTCTAGGAACCCATGACACCCTAAGAAGGTGTATGGTAGGATTAGAATAGCTTCGGAGTTGTTTTGAATGGTTTAGAATAGGTTTGGCGCGAGAAAAACTCATTTCGACACGTTTTAAAAAGGTTCTGTCCTTATTTTCAAAATCTGGAAAATCCGACAGTAGATAAAATTTTTTGGCCTAGATATTTAGAAAATATACTTTAAAACGAAACCGTGGCCGCTTGAACGGATTAAAACGGAGCTATAACGAAGAAGTTATGAATTTTTCAATTTGGCGACAAAAACTATAAATTTTCTGGAATTTCAGCAAACATTATTTATTTTGTACGAGTCAAAAATGAAGCTTGGGCGTTGTAAATTATGTCGACTTGTCAAAAATATGTTAGTATACTTTGATACGAAGCTAAGGATCTTTAAAACGTAGAAAACGGATTTGTAACGACTAAATTATACACGTTTACAAAAGTTGCCGTAACTATTATCATATAGGAAAAACTATAACACATTTCTAATAGACAAGTTTTGCGGCAAAAAAAAACTTGTTACCAAGTTGAAGGTAGTTTTTAACATTGAAGGAATACTTTTTATAAAATGATGTCTTCTAGTAAAAGTAAGTTCGCCTGGTCTATTTTCCAAAGTGTTCAACCGTTCGTCAAACGGAGTTGTAATGAATAATATACGGTCGCTTAAACTTTGCCGAAAAATCACCCTTAAACAATATGTTGGACACAAGTACCATACTTTAACTACATTTCTCTCCATGATCGAGACCTCTAGGATGAAAACTTAAATGCCAAAACTTTGAGATAATGATACAAGCTTCCCAAAACCGTTGAGTTCGTTTCCTAACACTCGACGTGCACCATTTTACGACTAGCTTTTTAAAGGCCGTTTTGTCACTTTCATGAAATTTCAACGACATTATTTTACGACGAAAAGTTATAATTTCACAATAAATCACTAAATGATTATCGTCGGATATCATTTCAACGTAAATACATGTGAAGTAATTTAAAAATGGTCAAGACGTTAAAAGATTATATTTTCGACGAAAAGGATTGTTTTCAAAAATACATAAGTGGCATAAATATCATCCGAATTGCATGCATAACATTACATCATAACTTATCATAGAACATATCATTCATAATAGGTCACGGTTAGAGGTTGCGCCTCATTTCAGTGTATCCACTTTTGCCATTATATCATCATAAACATTGCAACAGGTGAGTTTTCATAGCCCCGATCTATTCAAGTTTTTACTTATTTCAAACCTACGGGGGAGAATACATTGCACATCATTTTTATTACGATACCAAGTATATCAAATTCATTTACATTGCTTAAGTTACTTCATTGCCAGTTAAATGTCCCCATTTCATGAACATGAACCGTTAATTTCATAGAAGCGTGAGTGAGTGGATAGATCTATCGAGGGTGACACCTCCATCCGGGTTGGCGGATTCCAACCGGACGGATGCATTTCATGTCATTATCATTATTTGAGTTGATTGGCAAACACTCTGTTGGGGCAAACATCAGTCAAGCTTCGGTGTCATGTGCTTAAGCAATTGTATCATTTTTGTGACGACATTGTCATACATAATATATACTTGTGGTAGTCGTATTTAACATTTTCAACAACTCTATGAACTCACTCAACCTTTGTGTTGACACTTTTAGCAATGTATTTTCAGGTAACTAAGGCATTCACTTCATGGCATGCATGTGGACATATCATAGAGTCGCTGTGACGACGCGTCTCACATGGATTTATACATATTTAAAACATCGTTTGACTTGTACCAAACTTATTTCCGTACATAGTAACTTTCATTTGGGACCTATCTTTGTAACTCTGAATGTTTTTATTAAATCAAGCGATTGTGATGCTATGACAGTCAATCCCCAGGAATTCCATTCCGCTGCAAAACTGGTAATTTGGGGGTGTGACAGATTGGCATCAGAGCTTCGGTTATAGAGAACTAGGTTGCATCATTGACCCTAGACTATAACTACATCATCATAGCATCTCATCATTTCATCATAAGTGCATAGTCACTATACATGTGGTTTTATACGCACATTTTACGAGTTAGTTACTTTCATTTCAAAATCGATTGTCACATTAATGCCTTCAGATACCCATTCCATCATACTCACATCATACTTTGACATGGAGAATGCCCTGTCATTCCCTATCACAATTTTAACATCAGTTGACTCAACACCGATAACATCAGTTGATGAGACTGAACCCTTTTAGGAGGACGAAGTTGCACTTACACCATCACGATCACTATTGATTCACCGTAGGATCAGGACAATTTTTATCATTCTGTTGAGACAGATCATACCATTTGGTAGGACTTACAAGCTTAGTCCTAGTGGACCTATTAGTCATACATTTGATTTGCCGCTAGGGAAGCATGCATGATTCGACACACTACTACCATCTATCACTAAGACTACAGAAACTACACTATCTTATAGATTTGAGGACTGTGAGAGTTTCAAAGCTATTGTTATTAGACAGCCTACTGCTCCTACACTTGAGACATGATTAGACCATCAACAGGAACAGATAATAAGTACATTTATATTTAGTGTAATCTTTATCATTTATTATCTCCATGATAATCACAACCTTAGTTTATTTCATTCCTTATTCCAATTGCCCAATTTTCAATCATTTTGTGACAATACCTCACTATCTTACTATGGGTTAGGCCAACTTTATTCTTGACCAATTAGGAGACTATTACCACTCTACGAGGTTCTCCCATGTATCCTACAAACCATTCCTCAAATTATATTTCAAGTTATTTTGCTACCATTTCATAACATTATTTCACTTAAATTTATTTCGAGCTATTTTATCACCATCTTAGAAACGTTGTTTCATAAAGTTTTAAAGCAAGTTGTTTTATTACCAACTTATCAATTGGTTTCAGTCATTTATCAACTATTTAATACCCTCATGCGAAACGATTTTCATGTTACTCTGAAAAATCATTGAGCCATTATCTTACAAAACAAAACGTTGAATACCATCTAAAACTTCGGAGGAACATAATACCATTTCAACAAAACCAAGCATCACATCATTTGTCCTTGATTATACATGGCCTGATCACCTATGTATAATTCAGGAAGAATTATGTCATGAAAGAAACAAGTATCATTCCAAATTTCTTAAGACAATCTTCATTCAAAAGCAAAACTTTGTAATCATATAAATTGTTCATAAACATATATTTTAATAACACTCTATCGATGCTCACGCCATTCATCCCTCACTCAACCAATAAGTTAGAATTTGACGAGTGACCTTTTTAGAAAAAGCTTTCTATACAATCTATGAGGAGGATTCCTCGACACAAGAAAACAATGAAAGCATTCTAGGACTACCAACAAGGACTAGAAGTAGGTAGCGAGATCTTTCAAAAGTCAATAAAAATTTTAAGACATGACAAGACATTCCAAACCACTATTTTGGACTAGAAGTCAAATTATATCATTTCAAAAGTACTAGCTAGACCGAGTTACAAGATTTAGTACGAAGCGAATACACACTAAGCAACATTATAGGGAGAAACCAAATCTTCTAACTGGGACTACAGAACATTTCACTAAACATGGCCTCAACAATATTTGAACTTCCCTACAATGAGTTTCCTTTAAATGAAATGATATAAACTTCCTCTAAGGCATTGTGTTCCCTAGAAATTCCAAGTAACCTCACTTCTATATCCAGAGATGCAACATGTTTGAACATATCGGAAAATAGATGACTTTCCATCTACAAGTGAGATTAGAACAAACATTCCTCGGTATAGTATCACCTGATATCTATGTTTTACGGACATGATGACAATCTAGTGATGAACTATTTTAGAATCACTCAATATCGGGACGAGTCTTGAAAACCAATCACAATACTACATCACTTAAATATTTAAGGTTTTGTGACTTTACAACATAGAGCATGGAAACACTTCGATAATCAAACCATAAACATTTTATTCATGGGGACTAAACGCCTTAGGCAAGTAAGATTCAAATCATGACATTCGCTGGAACGAGAAACGCGAGGAATCACAATTGTTACCCATAATCTATTCTTTTCAATAAGGTCCTTTTCGACAGATTTAACATTTTGAAATTTGGATTGAGACACGTAGTATCAAATCCAGTTGTACCTATTACAAGCTATTCGATTCACCTTAGACTTCTGACAACCATTTTAAGATTCCTTTGGAATTCACTAGTACATTATTACCGCTTATTATCCTCAGCTCAATGGTTAGAGCGAGAGAGCAATTCCCACATTAGACACATTATACCACATTGAATTAGCTAATGGTAACTTAATTAGCACCGACACCATTGTCCGTGGTTGTACACTCAATTTTCTAAAGCATCCCTTCAATATAGACCCTATGCCCGTAGAACTTGGTAGTTTCGACGTCATCATCGGCATGGATCGGTTATCCAAACATCGTGCAAGAATCATTTGTGATGAAAAAGTTGTTCATCTTCCTTACAACGGCGAAACTTTGATCATTCATGGGGAACGAAGTGGAACTAGACTCAGTATTATATCATGCATCAAAACGGAGAAGTACCTAAAGAAAGGTTGTTAGGCTTTCTTAGCACATATAACCAAGAAGAGGTCGGAAGAGAAACGACTTGAGGATGTACTAATTGTTCGAGAATTTCCCGAAGTCTTTCCCGAAGACTTGCCAAGACTTCCACCGGCACGTCAAGTAGAATTTCATATTGACTTAGTGCCCGGAGCTGCACCAGTTGCACGAGCACCTTACCGTCTAGCACCATCAGAAATGCAAGAGTTGTCTAATCAGTTGCAAGAATTTTTAGACAAAGGATTCATTAGGCCAAGTTCCTCGCCTTGGGGAGCACCGGTCTTGTTTGTGAAGAAGAAAGATGGATCCTTCAGAATGTGTATAGATTATAGAGAGCTGAACAAGTTAACGGTGAAGAACCATTACCCACTCCCCAGAATCGACGACTTGTTCGATCAGTTGCAAGGCTCTAGTATCTACTCAAAGATTGACCTAAGATCAGGTTATCATCAACTTAGAGTGCGAGAGGAGGACATTCCGAAAACAGC
>BPTQ01000006.1:227169784-227290663 GCA_019973895.1 Chrysanthemum seticuspe | reverse complement strand
AAACAACAGTTGAACTTTAAGATTACCAAACGCTGAATACCTTGTATAAAGGTTATAAAACACAGCATATAGCTGCATCGAATAGATCGATAAACAACAACGAACATTGACTAAAAACTAGACATGCTAGTGAAACAACAAAGTACTTACTCAGTAACTGATCACTCAACCTGAAAAGACTAAAAACGGGCATTTATTCACTAACTGTGGGTTTAGTCTCTCACGGAGTTTACCACAGCAATTATACAAATACATTAATGATAACAACATTTTGTTGACCAAGTTACTTAATACTGAACGGATTAGTAAAGATCTTTCAGTGTGTACGAACTCGTATAATAGATTACAAACTTAACAGGAAAGTGAAACTGGTAGCCAAACACCTACTATACGACACGAATAGAGATTAAACCAAGGTTTACTTAGAACATTACTAAAGGTCTTCAAACTTCACTTAGCTGATAGAGACAGTCTTTACTACCTTTAACCACGAGGTACGGAGCTCTGATAAAGGAACTGTATTTCAGATCACTCAACAAGGTATCTTATTCAGAGAGATTAACCATACTTTACCCAACTAAACCATTCTGCTAGTTGTTAATGGGTATATCGCAGCATTGGAGGGCTACAGAATCCTTCAAAACACTGTTTCAGGTAGCATTACGCAAGGTTAAAGGTAACACCTTAAAGTCCAACAACCTCATTAGGACTTCCAAAGACTATAAGCTGAAAATGGAATCTCGTTCATTCCGTAGACGATTGCATGCACCGTTAAAGGCGAAAGTACAAGCCGGTGGTTATTTCAAAGAACTCTAGGACTATGTAGAATAGTCTTGGACCCACTTATCTTATGAAACTGTATACTTAAGGTTCATGAGAAGAATTACACCACACATGATCTTGAGTTGGGGGCCGTAGTCTTTGCACTCAAGATTTGGAGACACTACCTTTATGGTACAAAGTGCACAGTGTTTACGGACCACAAAAGTTTACAATATGTTCTTGATCAGAAGGAACTTAACATGAGACAACGTCGTTGGTTGGAATTACTCAGCGATTATGATTGTGAAATCAAGTATCACCCGGGAAAAGCCAATGTTGTGGCTGATGCTCTTAGCCGGAAAGAAAGACCCAAACCTTTAAGAGTACGATCATTAGGAATGACGATCAGTTCACCTTTACCATCAAAAATACTTGAGGCACAGATCGAGGCACTCAAGGAGGAAAACCGACCAAGTGAAAAACTTTATGGTATGCCCGAAAATGCAAATGGCTTTGTAAAGAGAGCAGATGAAGTTTTATGTTTCAAGGATAGAATGTGGGTACCATTTTATGGCGGGATACGAGAATTGATTATGCATGAGTCGCATATGTCAAAGTATTCTATTCACCCAGGTTCTGATAAGATGTATCAGGATCTCAAGAAACTTTATTGGTGGCCGAACATGAAAGCGGAAATTGCCACGTACGTTAGCAGATGCCTTACTTGCTCTAAGGTAAAAGTCGAATATCAGAAACCTTCAGGATTACTCCAACAACCTGAAATTCCACAATGGAAATTGGAACGCATTACGATGGACTTTGTCACAAAACTTCCTAAGACATCGGGAGGTTACGACGCTATATGGGTAATTGTTGATCGTCTTACCAAATCAACCCATTTCATACCAATTAGAGAGACTTATTCTATGGAACAACTCACTAGACTTTATGTCAAGGAAATAGTCTCGAGGCATGGAGCACCAATTTCCATCATTTCTGACAGAGATAGTCGATTCACTTCAAACTTCTGGAAATCATTACAAGATTCATTTGGAACCAAATTAGAGATAAGCACAGCATATCATCCACAAACCGATGGTCAAAGTGAAAGGACAATTCAAACATTAGATAATATGCTCAAGCATGTGTGACTTTCTAGAAATGATTAGGCAAGTCATAATTCATTGAACCAGTTGTTTTACAACAATAGTAATTACATAAACATATTAACGACACCATTTGAGGCACTCTCTGATTTGGGTGTCAATCACTTATTTACGGGCAAAAATCAGAAAAGTCCAACTCACTAGTCAATGACTCATTCATGAAACAACAAAGTGATCGTACAGATCAAAAATCAGTTACAAGCAACAACAAATAGCTAGATAAGCTACGTCGATATACGACACAAAATATTGGAAATATGTTCCATAAGTCGCAAACCATTAGAATTTCAAGTTGACAACAAATTTATGTTCAAAGTCCCGTCTTGGAAAGGCGTGGTACGATTCAGAAAAACATTGGACGACCCAATGCGACTCAATTATCCTCACTTTTTTTTCACAAGTAACATCGTAGAACCTAACAAGGACTGAATTCAGGGACTGAATTCTTTTTTGGTTGGGCGAATGTGACAATTCGTATTTTCCGGTCATTCTCAAAACATTATTCATGCTTCATTATTTATCATTTATCGTGAACTAGGTTTACGAGCATCAAATTCACGTAACCGTAATGGTTTAGCAGTGAATTCATGATCATATCATCGATGTCATTTCATATAGACTAAGTTTAGTCTACATTTCATTAACATCATTGTCATCATATTAGTTCATGCATGGTTTTGCATTTTACATTAAACATATAATTTTTATATTAAATAAACGTTATCGCATAATTAATTATTTTGAACAATTGATCCATTTAATTCCAAAAATTATTCCAATATATTTGTATACTCATATTAAGTTTATAAAATAATATTATGAGTTTACCCAGTGTTTTAAATTTATTTTGTAACTAAATTGTTGTATTTATATAATTACGACGGTTTTCTTAAATTCTACACGATTATTATTATATCACTCAAATTTTGCAAGAAATGTATTTTTATAATTTTTATGACCTAAATATATTTTATCTTGACCCGTGAAAATTTATTTTTATCCAACGCTACCCTAAATATTCAAAAGTAACTACAACTTATCATTTAACCTCATTTAACTTCATAACTCTTACACTAATACATAATAAAAAAATATATATATATATATTAAAAGAAAGACTATCCTCCATTGTCGACAAGGGAGGGATGAGTCATGAAAGATATTTGCAAATATCTCTAGTTTACTTATTATATACTATTAACTAAACACATTTCATTTCACTTCATTTACAAATACAAGATCAAAAATTTCTTTCTCTTTCTCTGTTCCAAAAATTCGGCAGCCATAAGACCAAAGGAAAGATCATCTCAAATTTTTCAAGACAAGGTTTTATAAACTCTAGTATCACTTGTTGTAAAGGTTTTGCAATAAAAACCTCAAGTGATTAGGAAAAACCCTTTGTCCTTAAACCTCATCATATTCCTTGTAAGCATTCATATTCATATTTTTATTTCATATTCATTGTTATGGTCATATCATTTTATTTGAGAAACATGCAAGTTATGTGATGTTTATACCACTTTTTAATGTTTTTAAGTGTTATATATATATATATATATAATCCATCCTATAAATTACTCCTTGTTATATATAATTTTTGGTGATGTCTAGGAACCCATGACACCCTAAGAAGGTGTATGGTAGGATTAGAATAGCTTCGGAGTTGTTTTGAATGGGTTAGAATAGGTTTGGCGCGAGAAAAACTCATTTCGACACGTTTTAAAAAGGTTCTGTCCTTATTTTCAAAATCTGGAAAATCCGACAGTAGATAAAAATTTTTGGCCTAGATATTTAGAAAATATACTTTAAAACGAAACCGTGGCCGCTTGAACGGATTAAAACGGAGCTATAACGAAGAAGTTATGAATTTTTCAATTTGGCGACAAAAACTATAAATTTTCTGGAATTTCAGCAAACATTATTTATTTTGTACGAGTCAAAAGTGAAGCTTGGGCGTTGTAAATTATGTCGACTTGTCAAAAATATGTTAGTATACTTTGATACGAAGCTAAGGATCTTTAAAACGTAGAAAACGGATTTGTAACGACTAAATTATACACGTTTACAAAAGTTGCCGTAACTATTATCATATAGGAAAAACTATAACACATTTCTAATAGACAAGTTTTGCGGCAAAAAAAAACTAGTTACCAAGTTGAAGGTAGTTTTTAACATTGAAGGAATACTTTTTATAAAATGATGTCTTCTAGTAAAAGTAAGTTCGCCTGGTCTATTTTCCAAAGTGTTCAACCGTTCGTCAAACGGAGTTGTAATGAATAATATACGGTCGCTTAAACTTTGCCGAAAAATCACCCTTAAACAATATGCTGGACACAAGTACCATACTTTAACTACATTTCTCTCCATGATCGAGACCTCTAGGATGAAAACTTAAATGGCAAAACTTTGAGATAATGATACAAGCTTCCCAAAACCGTTGAGTTCGTTTCCTAACACTCGACGTGCACCATTTTACGACTAGCTTTTTAAAGGCCGTTTTGTCACTTTCATGAAATTTCAACGACATTATTTTACGACGAAAAGTTATAATTTCACAATAAATCACTAAATGATTATCGTCAGATATCATTTCAACGTAAATACATGTGAAGTAATTTAAAAATGGTCAAGACGTTAAAAGATTATATTTTCGACGAAAAGGATTGTTTTCAAAAATACATAAGTGGTATAAATATCATCCGAATTGCATGCATAACATTACATCATAACTTATCATAGAACATATCATTCATAATAGGTCACGGTTAGAGGTTGCGCCTCATTTCTGTGTATCCACTTTTGCCATTATATCATCATAAACATTGCAACATGTGAGTTTTCATAGCCCCGATCTATTCAAGTTTTTACTTATTTCAAACCTACGGGGGAGAATACATTGCACATCATTTTTATTACGATACCAAGTATATCAAATTCATTTAAATTGTTTAAGTTACTTCATTGCCAGTTAAATGTCCCCATTTCATGAACATGAACCGTTAATTTCATAGAAGCGTGAGTGAGTGGATAGATCTATCGAGGGTGACACCTCCATCCGGGTTGGCGGATTCCAACCGGACGGATGCATTTCATGTCATTATCATTATTTGAGTTGTTTGGCAAACACTCTGTTGGGGCAAACATCAGTCAAGCTTCGGTGTCATGTGCTTAAGCAATTGTATCATTTTTGTGACGACATTGTCATACATAATATATACTTGTGGTAGTCGTATTTAACATTTTCAACAACTCTATGAACTCACTCAACCTTTTTGTTGACACTTTTAGCAATGTATTTTCAGGTAACTAAGGCATTCACTTCATGGTATGCATGTGGACATATCATAGAGTCGCGGTGACGACGCGTCTCACATGGATTTATACATATTTAAAACATCGTTTGACTTGTACCAAACTTATTTCCGTACATAGTAACTTTCATTTGGGACCTATCTTTGTAACTCTGAATGTTTTTATTAAATCAAGCGATGTATTTTTCAAACGACACTTTAGGTCGTTCAATATAACTGTGATTGTGATGCTATGACAGTCAATCCCCAGGAATTCCATTTCCCTGCAAAACAGGTAATTTGGGGGTGTGACATTAATCCCATGTTTCACCCAAAAATCCGATTAGGTCGAGCCATAAATGAGCCCTAGGGACCCATTCGTGGCTTCCCAAGACCAAAACAAGCTTGACCCATGTTCCATTTACCTTTTTACAACCCAATCTACAAGATTTAATGAAAACCCTAGAATCACGAATCGTATTTGTAAGATTTGGAGGTGTTAATGTAGGCTTCTATAAAAGATATATATTGATGGAAAGAGGAAATAGAGATCTACAAAATGGTGGTGGAGGTGAGATACCACTCGCTGGTGGGTGGCCAGAAAGGGGCTGCGGTGGTGGGTGGTAAATTAGGGTTAGGGTTTTGTTTTGGGAGAGAGAAAGTAGTGTGTAGGTGTTTTTAGAGAGAGAAATGAAAGAGATAAATGAGGTAGTGGGTGGGTATATATAATAGGAGGGGAGGGACTCAAAAATAAATATTTTAGGTGGAGGGGGGCGCCGGCCAAAGAGAAAGGGGAGGGGCCGAAGCCGTAGTTTTTCCTAAACTATCCCGTTTACCCATTCCCGAGCTCATATATTGTCCTACGAGTGTCCCACGATGTTCCTTCGACTTTCTATTATGTTTATTTATGTTTTTTCACGAGTTTTGACTATTTAATTGTTAAGTTTCGAGTTACGGTTTAAAAGTTACATTATTTTTTGTTTTAGACTTTTATGTGCCGAATCGAATAGTGCCTAACAAAAAGAGTTAAAACTCACACGGTAACTCATACAATAATAAAATAAATCATAAAAACCAATAAACAATATCAAATCAAGTCATGGTCGATAAAAATAGTGATAAAGGCAAAAGCTCGGTTTAGTTTAACGTAATGCGGTTACCTAAAATAGACTCCCTAATTTGCCAGTTGTCACAGCCTCCCAGCCTCAGAAGAAACCCGTCCCGGGTTTCAATCTGAGTTGCTTGGTGTCATGAAGAGTTTAGGGTACTTCCTACAAAATACATCCTCACGTTCCCAAGTGAACTCCGGTCCATGTCGGGAGTTCCAACGAACTTTGATAATCGGAATACGGCTATGCTTCAGCCGTTTAATCTCACGGTCCATGATCTCTATCGGTTCCTCAACGAAATTCAATTTCTCATCAATTCGGATATCTCTTAAAGGCACAACTATGTCTTCCTCCGAAAGACCCTTCTTAAGATTACTAACATGAAAGACATTGTGTACAGTGCTCAACTCCGATGGTAGCTCAAGACGGTAAGCTACTGGTCCAATTCTTTCCAGGATTGGAAAGGAACCAATGTATCGGGGATTGAGTTTTCCACGCTTTCCAAAACAAATCACTCATTTCCAAGGAGAAACCTTTAACATAACACGATCTCCAACCTGAAACTCTAAGGGTTTACGTCTCCTATCGACATAACTCTTTTGTCTATCTCGAGCGGTTTGCAAACGGTTACGAATCTGAACTATCTTCTCAGTGGTTTCTAGGACAAGTTCGGGACCGGTAAGTTGACTCTCGCCAACTTCAGCCCAACAAACAGGAGAACGATATTTTCGGCCATACAGTGCCTCAAATAGAGCGGCCTTAATGCTAGAATGATAATTATTGTTGTAGGATAATTCGGCCAAAGGGAGATGTCTCTCCCAGCCTTTGCCGAAATCGATAATACAGGCTCTAAGCATATCCTCTAAGGTCTGAATGGTTCTTTCACTCTGACCGTCGGTTTGAGGATGATTAGCAGTGCTCATATCCAGGTTTGTTCCTAAGGCTGACTGTAAGGATCTCCAAAAGTGGGATGTAAAACTGCTATCTTGGTTAGAAATGATAGATACTGGTACTCCATCACGCGATACTATCTCCTTAATGTACAACCGAGCGAGCTTGTCGAGACTATCGACCTCGCTAATGGCCAAAAAGTGAGCAGACTTAGTCAAACGATCTACGATTATCCAGATAGCGTCATTGCCGCTAGTTTTTCTCGGTGATTTGGTGATAAAGTCCATGGTGATTCGCTCCCATTTCCATTCTGGGAGTTCGGGTTGAACTAAGAGTCCTGAGGGTTTCTGGTGTTCGGCCTTTACCTTAGAACATGTCAAGCACCAAGTGACATACTGAGCTATGTCGGCTTTCATGTTAGGCCACCAGTAGAGCTTCTTCAAGTCCTGATACATCTTATCGGCTCTGGGTGAATAGGATATTTTGACTTATACGACTCGTGCATAATTAACTCACGGATTCCACCATGAAATGGTATCCAGCTTCTGTCTTTGAAGCATAAAGTTCCGTCGGAATGCTTCAAGAAGCCGTTTTCACTTTCTACCATTCCATGCAGATTCTCGTAAGGACGGTTCTCTTCCGTCAATGCCGCAGTTTGGGCGGCTAAGATTTGAGATGATAGAGGCGAACTAATGGTCATTCCTAGGGATTGAACGAGTAATGGTGGAATGTTCTCCTTACGACTAAGGGCATCTGCCACTACATTGGCTTTACCGGGATAATAACGAATCTCACAGTCATAATCACTGATCAAATCTAACCAACGACGATGTCTCATATTCAACTCCTTCTGATCTAAGATATGCTTCAAGCTCTTATGGTCGGTAAACACTACACACTTGGTTCCATACAGATAATGTCTCCAGATTCTAAGGGCAAACACTACAGCACCTAATTCTAGATCATGGGTGGTGTAGTTTTTCTCATGCTTCTTAAGTTTTCGGGAGGCATAAGCTATCACCTTCTCCCGTTGCATCAAAACAGCACCTAAGCCTTTATGCGAAGCGTCGCAGTACACGACAAAATCTTCGCTTCCTTCAGGCAAAGCTAGGATAGGCGGACTCCACAAATTCTCCTTCAGAAGTTGGAATGCTTCTTCTTCCTTTTCTCCCCATTCATACTTAACGTCCTTCTGCGTCAGTTTGGTCAGCGACTTAGCCATCTTGGAGAATCCCTCAATGAACCTCCTATAATAGCCTGCTAAACCTAGAAACTGGCGGACTACTAACGGGTTCCTAGGGGCTGCCCATTGCTTAATGGCCTCAATATTGGTTGGGTCGACGTGAACTCCTCGACTATCTATCATGTGACCTAAGAATTGCATGGTCGGAATCTAAATTCACACTTAGAGAATTTGGCATACAACTTCTCTTCTCTTAACAACTCTAAAATGAGCCTCAAATGCTCTTTATACTCCTCTCTACTCTTGGAGTATACCAAGATGTCATCTATGAATAATATCACAAACTTATCCAGATATAGCTTACACACTTGGTTCATGAGATCCATGAAAACCGCTGGCGCGTTGGTCAAACCAAACGATATCACTTGGAACTCATAGTGCCCATAACGAGTCCTAAACGCCGTCTTAGGGATATCCTCCTCTCGAATTCTAAGCTGGTGATAACCAGACCGTAATTCGATCTTGGAAAAGATACTAGCTCCTTGGAGTTGGTCAAATAGGTCATCTATCCTAGGTAGCGGGTATCGATTCTTCACCATCAACTTATTTAATTCCCTATAATCAATACACATCCGAAACGATCCATCCTTCTTCTTCACAAACAACACCGGTGCTCCCCACGGTGATGAACTTGGTCGAATGAATCCCTTCTCTAACAACTCTGCCAACTGTTTAGACAGTTCCTCCAATTCTCTTGGAGCAAGTCGATAGGGTGCCCGGGCCTACGGGTGCAGCACTGGGTATCAACTCGATTTGGAATTCCACTTGTCGGACAGGTGGAATCCCTGGCAGATCGTCGAGAAACACATCTAGAAACTCTCTAACGACGGGTACATCATTAAGGTGTCTTTCACTCTTCTCCTCGCTTTTCTTTTCAGAAATTCGAGCCAAGAAAAGACAACCTCCTCTATCGATGTACTTCTGAGCCTTAATACAAGAGATGATGCTCAACCAGGAAGGACTTCCACAATCGCTCCAATCTCCTTGTATGCTCAAAAATTTCCGCCATACGGTACACGCACGACCTTCTCATCGCAGATGATGTGTGCATCGTTCTTCGACAACCAATCCATTCCGATGATGACGTCAAAACTTCCCAAGGTAACTGGCAATAGGTCTATGCTAAACGGGTGATCTAGGAAACTTAAGGAACAACCTCGGATTACGGTGTCTATCTTCTACCTATTACCATTAGCTAATTCCACATCGTAACTGAACCCTAGAGTTGTTTAGGAGATTCCTAGTAATGGCATAAAGTTGGTGGATACGAAACTCATATCGGCACCAGTATCAAACAGTATGAAAGCATAGCGATTTTTGAGAAGGAACGTACCCGTAACTATGTTAAGGTCCTCACCAGCTTCCTTCCCAATAGCATACACACGCGTTGT
Source organism: Chrysanthemum seticuspe (assembly GCA_019973895.1). Lineage (NCBI taxonomy): Eukaryota > Viridiplantae > Streptophyta > Magnoliopsida > Asterales > Asteraceae > Chrysanthemum > Chrysanthemum seticuspe. Next base: position 227,280,811 of record BPTQ01000006.1, on the reverse strand, counting down.
TCCCATGTCTCTTTGCTGATTCCTAGCACCTTGATTCCCTACAACCTCTCACTTCACAGGGTTTAAGCCATTACTTCCCACACCTCGCTTAACAAATCCTCCTCCATTACCGGGGTTTCCCTTCATCCACGGCTCTCGGCACTCATTCTTGTAGTGCCCTTTCTTTCCACATCCAAAATAGGTGACTGTGGCCTTCCAGTCTGCTCCTTGCGCAGTTTGAGCCGCAACAAGTGGACGGGACCTACAGTCTTTGGCCATGTGTCCTACCTTAGAGAAATTCCTACACGCTATTGAGCATGGTCCATGGTGGTGTCGATTGCAACGACCACACAAGGGCTTGCTACCTTCATAACCATTCTTCTCTCCATTTCTTATGGTGAACACCCTGGCTGTCTTTTGCCGTTTGTTGCCATTCCCTTTAACAACATCATTCCTCTTCCTCTTATCACTCTTATCACTCTTACCCTTGTCTCCTCCTTCTAACACATAAGAGTCCATCAAACGCTGAGCCACAGTAATTGCCTCATGCAAGTTAGCTGGCTTCACAGCGATGACATCATTCCTAGTGGGTAAAGGCAATCCATCAGTATACCTCTCAATCTTAAGGGCTTCAGTGCGAACCATTTCAGGGCAAATCAACGACAACTCTTGGAAACGACGATTGTAATTCGTCATCTCGGTACCCTTAACCTTATGGTTCCAGAACTCAATCTCTAGCTTCTTAACTTCATTCCTAGGACAGTAAGTCTTGATCAAGAGAGCCTTAAACTGGGTCCAAGTCATGCTATAAGCTACATCACCTCCTACGGATCTACGATAGTTATTCTACCAGGTCAACGCTTCGTCCTTCAAGGTAAATGTTGCATACTTAACCTTACCATCCTCTTCACAGTTGCTAACGGTAAACACAGACTCAGTTTTCTCCATCCACCTTGTTAGGTAAACCACTCCCTCGGTTCCTCCGAACTCGATGGGACCATAGAATCAGAACTCTGTGTAGGTACAACCTCGAGTCCGATTAAGCAGTGGGGTTCCACCAGAGGTGTTAGAGAGATTAGACTCAACTAGCAGTTCAGCTACACGCTGCAATACAAGCTGGTCAATGTGGGCTGGGTTCAAAGGCGAGGGGTTTTGTGGAACATGACCATTCTTAGCATGGTCGTTCACATTCGGGTTCTCTACAACTGGGTTATCAGTATTCTGGTTCTCAACATGTGGAGTTGTCGAGGTCGGACGACGACCTCGACGGACAGGGTTAACCATAACAACAGGGGCTGCTCGGTTGTTCCTAGGCGGGTTTCGTCTTGTTGCCATCATTCTGAAGGCAAGAATAACAGTTTCATAAGTTCACAGTTCACACTCTAAAAGACTAGGTTGGGTTCCAAGGATAACACTATATCATAACAAAACAACTAAAGTCCGAATCATAACTAAAGGATGCACATTCTAATATCCATAACTCATAGGTTCCAAAGTGGAATACATGGGGAAATAAAAAATGATCCTAACAACGATACTAACAAGATAACACGGATAGATCTACATCTCGAACTAGAGACTACTCAGTTTCAAGATGGTACATTGCCATGAGTCTAACACAATCTAGCCACGATCACGAATACCACTAACAGATCTCCTAACATCGTCAACCTCTCTCTACAAAGATGAAAGCTCAACACTCTGAACGTCGCGATCACTCTTCAGATCCACGAACTCTCTCTCCAACTCACCTATCCTGCGCCACATCGCCCTGTCTGCATTTCAGGCTGTCACAAACCCTCTCAGTAGGTCCCCAACCTGCTCCTGGAGCTCCGACATACCGTCTCTCAAATTCGTAGTCCTCCTGACTATAATACCCATATCCGCTCTCAAATCCTCTACACTAGCATGTTGGGATATATAAAGTCAAAGTGCTGAAGAGTTAAAGTACTGAAGTCAAAGTACTGCTAAAGAGGAAGGTCAAAGTACTGCTCGATCATCAAAGTACTACAAGGTCGAAGGACTACTATGCAAAATCGTTAAGGATTATATTGTAATTCTAGAATGTTCTGAGTATTACTTGACGTACAAGGGATAGAATTGTAAACCGACTAGGGTTATCCTTAAGCCTATAAAAGGACCGCTAGATTGGCATTAGATGTACGTGCATTATTAGAGTTTTTAGAGAATACGATATTAGAGTTTTAGAGTTGTTAAAGAATCTGTATAATAAGAAGATTCAGAATTTTAATATAATCGTTAAAGTTTAAGTTAAATCTTCTTAACTTTGTTAAGTAAATTCCGCATACTTGATAGAGATAGTTCAGTGTTTCTTTGTTAGCAACTTAGGATTTATCCGAGGCTACTAAATCCTTACAAGCTATATAAGTTAGTTTGGTTAGAATACATCGATCCAACAAGTGGTATCAGAGCTTGTGTGGAAACTTTGACTAAGAAGAAACCCCTAAAACCTAGTTAACAACAAACCCTACAGATGTCGACTGAAGCTGCACCACCACCATCCATCACCTCACTCAGAATACCAATCATCAAGAAGGGAGAGTACGATCTATGGAGCATGAAGATGAGGCAGTACATTGCTATTACAGACCATGCACTGTGGAATGTAATTGTCAATGGCAATGAAGTTGTTGCAGAACTAGTAGAGATTCCTGGATAACCTAAACCACCCAAGGTTGTCTTACCAGCAGCAACAGTAAGAAATCAAGAAAAGGCTCTCAACATCCTACTGTCTGCTATACCTGATGGTCACCTACTCAAGTTTCATGATGCTAAGGATGCTAAACAACTATGGGTTGCTCTTAAGACAAGGTTTGGAGGTAATTATGCTTCCAAGAAGATGCACAAAAATCTGTTGAAGCAACAGTTTGAAACTTTCACTGTTGGTGAAAGAGAATGTCTTGATGCTGCCTATGATAGATTTCAAAATCTCCTCAGCATGCTAGAGTTATACAAGGCATAGGTATCTGTTGAAGATGCCAATCTGAAGTTCTTAAGGAGTTTGCCATCGACATGGCATGTGATTGCAACTATGATCAGAGGATAACCTGGTTTGGACACTATGGACTTTGATGATCTCTACAACCATCTGAAGGTGTATGAGCATGAGATGAATGGCCAAACAAGTTCAAAGTCTCATAGTATAGCGTTTGTGTTGTCTGAAAAGAGAGGCAGTACTTCCACTAAAAGTACTGCTTACCCTACTCAAAGTATTGTTCCTCAAAGTACTGCATATCCTGCTCATTCTATCACAACCATGATCAACCCTACATCATCACCAAGAAACACCATACATTCTGATGAAGTCGTATGCTCATTCTTTGCTCACCAAGCCACTTTACCTGTTACTTATGAAGAGGATTTGTCACAGATTAAAGAGGATGCTCTTGAAGAAATTGATATCAGGTGGCAAGTTGCTATGATCACTGCAAGGATCAAGAAGTTTATGAAGAAAACATGAAGAGGCATCGACTTCAAACCCAAATAGGGTATCACTTTTGAAAAATCCAAGATTGAATGCTTTAACTGTCAAAAGACTGGACACTTTGCAAGGGAGTGCAAGTTTGCTAAATATCAGGCAAACAAGATGACTGAGAAACCTAAGCTTGAACTAAAGGAAATTCCTGTTACTAAAACAAAAGCTTTGGTTGCTTAAGAGAATCTATCAGAGGTTGACTGGAGTACTGAGTTTGATGATGAACCAGTAACCTATTGTATGGTTGCAGTGGAAGAATCAGTGGAAGAGTTTGATTGGAGCACAGCCTTCAATGAGGAACCTGGACATGCTGTTTTGGAATCCAGAGATGGTCTAGGAAGTTTTTATTGGAGCATGGAGACTGAAGATGAACCTGTTCTGCTTGCTATGGTAGCTACTTCATCAAGTTTACCCCTATCTCTGTGGTATGCTCTAAGTGTCATAATTTTTATCAAAAAGTGCTTAATGATTATGTAACTGAAAGAGATAACTATAGTAAGGCTAGGTCAGAAGTAGCTGGTTACCAAATCACTTTAGAGTCTATGGAAGCCAAAATAATAACACATGAAAATAATGAAATGGCTTGGGCAGAAAAGTATGAACAACAGGATTATCAGCTAAAATTAAGTGAATGTAAGTTAGGATGTAAGATTTCTGAGATTGAAAAGCTGACTAAGGAGAGGGATGAATTGCTAGAAAAATTTGCTGCTTGGGGATAATCTGGTCTTTCTCATGTTAGTTATGTTGAAAAACAGAGAAGAGCTTACATTAGAACTGGACTAGGATTTGGTATGGAATTTAGTAGCATAGAGGAAAACCCACCTAGTGATGAGAACCAACTTGACTTTGAGGATATAACAACTAGTGATGATGAACTCATTAACTATGTAGAGAACACATCTAGTGATGAAGAAACAATTAGTCAAACACCTCCAGAGTTTAAGAAAGACAATGGTTATCATGCAGTCCCTCATCCCACTGGTAGTTTTCAACCACTTAGGGCAGATGTTTCTCGTTTTGGAGTAGAGAACTTAGAGTTTAAGAAAAAGCTTACAGGCAAATCTAGTTCTGAAACCCCAAAAGAAACAGTTGAAAAACCTAAGGTTGATGATGTTAAGAGTCAAGCAGTACCTTCAACTCAAAGTACTGCTGCACGATCAGCAGTACCTTTAAGAAAACCTTTTCAAAATACTGCTAAACCTTTTTGGGATACTTTTGGTCAAAACAGTTTTCATCATTCACCAAAAAGACAGGATACTTTTAATCATAGACCTAAAGGAAGAAATTTTGGGAGTATGGGTCAAAAATTGTGTTTTGTTTTTTATAGTTCTGATCATCTGATCAAGGACTGTGACTTTCACTCAGACTACTTAAGCAAATTCCTAAAGACCAGATCTGCAAACCAAAAACCTAGGGAGAATAAACCAGTCTGGAATCATTCACATAGGGTTAACTATAGAAACTTCTCACAAGACTATAGGTAACCTCACCAGAGAAGACCTTTTTCAAAACCCCCATTACTTTCAAACACTTTTCAAGGTACTGTTAAGCCAAAACCAGTACCTTCTCAAAGTACTGCTCAGTTTTCACCAAACACTTTTTGGAATAGGAACCCTAGGAGATTAATTACTATCAATCTATAAGGCGTTACAACTCAAAGAAAGTAGCTAGATCAAGGGACTCTACAATAGAAGTTAAAACCAAATGGGTTAAGAAGGAAAGTACTGATGGGGAACAAACAGTACTTTCAGCAAGTGTGAGTGAATCAGAGATTTTTGTTGAAAATAAAAAGGAAAACTTGGATGAAAAAGAGATTTTTATTGAAAAACCAACACAAGTTTTTGAACAACCAAAGATAATTGATCATGTGTTTAAAGATAGTGGGAATTACATACTTAAAGAATTTAAGTATGTAACTCTATAAGGGGAACACAAGTCAGTAATGGCTTGGGTTCCTAAAATTAACTAACTCGTTTATCTTTGTACAGGGCAACCCAGAAGAGGATCTTAAAGATCATCTAATTGTGGATAGTGGTTGCTCTGGAAGCATGACAGGAGATAAAGAGATTCTGTCAGATTTTAGATCTTATAGTGGAGGAAGAGTTGCATTTGGAAATGATGCTAGTGGAGGAAGAATAACTGGCAAAGGAACCATCAAAGCAGAAAGCATAGACTTTGAGAATGTTAGATATGTGAAGGAGCTCAAATTCAATATTTTGTCAGTCTCTCAGATCTGTGACAAGAAGCACCCTGTGCTATTCACTGACACAGAATGTCTTATTCTTTCCCCTGAATTTAAGCTTGTTGATGATAACTTGGTAGTACTAAGAGTACCAAGAACTAATGATGTGTACAGCCTGGATATGAAGAGTCTTCACTCTTATGGTAGAGCAACTTGTTTAATAGCAAAGGCATCTCTTGAAGAAGCACATCTGTGGCATAGAATATCAGGCCATGTAAATTTCAAGAATATCAATAAATTGGTCAAAGGAAATTTAGTTAGAAGTTTACCTTCCAAAACATACAGGAATGATCACTCATGTTTGGCGTGCAAGAAGGGTAAACAACACAAAGCTTCATGCAAGAATCTTGAGGAAAGAAATATTAGAGAACCTTTGGAGCTGCTGCACATGGATTTATTTGGACCTGTTTCTGTTGCAAGTCTAAACAAAAAGAAGTATTGTCTGGTTGTGACATATGATTGCAGTAGATTTAGTTGGGTCTTTTTCTTGGGTTTTAAAGATGAAACGTTTGATGCTATTCATGATCTCATAATAGCCCTTGAAAATCAATTGAGACTCAAAGTAAGAGGTATTAGATGTGACAATGGAACTGAATTCAAGAACAAGCTTATGGATGAATTTTGTGCTAAGAAAGGGATCAAGAGGGAGTTTAGTATTGCTAGAACTCCACAGCAGAATGGTGTTGCAAAGAGAAAGAACATAACTTTGATTGAAGCAGCCAGAACAATGCTTGCAGATTCCTTATTACCTATTCAATTTTGGGCTGAAGCTGCAAGTGCTGCTTGCTATGTGTTGAATAGAGTATCAGTCACTAAACCTCAGATGAAGACACCTTATGAGTTGTTGATGGGAAACAAACCCAATATTCGATTTATGAAGCCTTTTGGATGCCCGCTAACAATTCTCAATACAATTGATAATCTGGGAAAATTTGATGGCAAGTCTGAAGAAGGATATTTATTGGGATACTGCACCAACAGCAAAGGATTTAGAGTGTACAACAGAGTCACTAAGAAAGTTCAAGATTGTCTTCATGTTGAATTTTTAGAAGATCAAGAAAATCAGAAGGGTAAAGGTCCTGATTGGATGTTTGATCTTGAGGTTTTGACTCCTTCTATGAACTATGTACCTGTTAGAGAAGAAAATCAAGTAGATCACAAGGAAGATGATTTACAGTACATTGTTCATGGAGTCAACATTCGACCTGATGCTATTCCTGATGAAGAACCTATAACTGTTGAGAAGGAGAAAGGTATTAACGAGCCAAAATCTACATTGTTTGCTGAAGATCAAGCTATTCAAGATGAGCTTAATAGGATGCTTTTTCAAGATGTAGTAGCACAATATTATGATGATGATCAAAGAAGAACTTATGAGGAAGCAAAGAAAAAGAACAAAACTGCAGATTTCTCTCACAGTACTTTGGATAACAGTACTTTGGATCAAAGTACTGCTGCATCTGTTGACAGCACTTTGGATGATTTGGATGATCCTACCATGCCTGGCTTAGAAGACACTGATGATGAATTTGAAGATGAAGGTATTTTCTCAGATTTCAATAAAAATGCTGATTTCACAAATTTTGGTGATAATTTTGAAGTTCCACAGACTCCTATCTTAAGAATTCATAAGAATCATCCTACTGATCAAATCATTGGACCCTCTAATTCTGGAGTGCTTACCAGAACCAAAGCTAAGGGTTTTTCTAAACCACACAATGCTTTACTTAGCTTTGTGTACAAACAAAACAGGATGAATCATAAGAATCATCAAACATGCCTGTTTACTTGTTTTATCTCTCAAGAAGAACCCAAGAATATAGCTCAAGCATTAACTAAATAAAGTTGGGTTGAAGCTATGCAAGAAGAACTTCTTCAATTCAAACTTCAAGAAGTTTGGGTATTATGTGATCTACCATATGGCAAGAAAGTTATTGGTACAAGATGGGTTTTCAGAGTCAAGAGAGATGAAAGAGGGAATGTCATCAAGAACAAGGCAAGGTTAGTTGCACAAGGATACATACAAGAAGAAGGAGTAGATTATGATGAAGTGTTTGCTCCTGTAGCAAGGATTGAAGCTATACGAATATTCCTTGCTTTTGCATCATATATGGGCTTTCAGGTTTATCAAATGGATTTCAAGAGTGCTTTTCTTTATGGCACTATTACAGAGGAGGTCTATGTCAAACAGCCTCCTGGTTTTGAAGATCCTACACATCCAACAAAAGTCTACAAAGTTGTTAAAGCTCTTTATGGTCTTCATCAAGCTCCTAGAGCTTGGTATGAAAGGCTCTCTACTTTCTTATTGCAACATGGTTACAGGAGGGGAGCCATTGACAAGACTTTGTATATCAAGAGAGACAAAAAGGATATCATGCTAGTTCAAGTTTATGTAGATGATATCATCTTTGGAGCTACAATAGTCCATGGTGAAGGAGTTTGAGCAGCTGATGCAACATGAATTTCAAATGAGTTCAATGGGTGAATTGACTTTCTTTTTGGGGCTACAAGTTAAACAGTCAAAGGAGGGAATTTTCATAAGTCAAGATAAGTATGTCTCTGACATTCTTAAGAAGTTCCATTTTCATGCTATGAAGCCAGTCACTACACCAATCAAGTCTATCAACTCATTGGGCAAGGATGAAGATGGTCAACCTATTGAAGTCAAGCTGTACAGATCTATGATTGGCTGTCTTATGTACTTAATTGCATCTAGGCCTGATATTATGTTTGCTGTCTGTTTATGTGCAAGATATCAAGTCTCACCTAAGGTTTCTCATATGAATGCAGTGAAGAGAATATTTAGTTACTTAAAACAACAACCTAAGTTGGGGTTGGGGTATCCAAAGGATTCACCTTTTCACTTGGAAGCTTTTTCAGATAGTGATTATGCAGGTGACAACTATGATAGAAGATCAACCACTGGAGGATGCCAATATCTTGGAAGAAGATTAGTATCATGGCAATGTAAGAAGCAAACTATTGCAGCAACATCATCCACTGAAGCAGAATATGTGGCTGCCGCAAGCTGTTGTGGACAAGTTTTATGGATGCAGAATCAACTCTTGGATTATGGGTTCAACTTCAAGAATACTCCTATCAACATTGATAATGAGAGTACAATTTGCATTGTGAAGAATCCTGTTTATCACTCCAAGACCAAGAACATTCAGATTAGGCATCACTTCATCAGAGATTGTTATGAGCACAGGCTCATTAATGTTGTCAAGGTTCACACAGATGATAATGTAGCTGATTTACTCACCAAAGGATTTGATGTTTCACGATTTAATCACTTGGTGGTAAGCATTGGAATGATTAATTACTAAGCTACATTTAAGGGGAGGACTGATTAGTTAGTTAGACAGTCATATGCTTTGCTTAAGGGGAGGCAATAAAATGCCTATTTGGAGTTTTTGTCATTATAGAGAAGAGGATGGAAAAGTACTGTTGTTTTGTCATATGAAAGTACTGCACTGAAAGTACTGCTCTGGAAAGTACTACGCACGTGGAAAGCACTGCTTGTCTTATCAACGTACTGTTCCAACAGTCAAAAAGAGGGGTAAAATTCAAATAACGGTAACTTTGTTATTATGGGCTGTGATTTTTTAAATCCCACCTATAAATAACTACTTTCCGATTTTCCCTCTCATCTTTATACTTATCAATCTTTACCATATTTCTCTCTCTCTCACAATTACTTATTCATCAAATCAATCACTTTTAAAACCAACAATGGCGAACCGAAACACCGTTTCTAAACACAACATGGTGGCGAATTTGGATAAAACTGAAGATAATGTTGCATTCCATGAAATCATTGATTTTCTCACGGGGTCTCCAATTAGTTAAGCACTTTTGGTGAACCAGACATTATTGAGCCATGGATCCAACAGTTTTGGGCAACTGCTAGAACTCATATAGAGAATGATGAGTCCTATATACAGGCTAAGGTTGCTGGAAGGATTGTGAAAGTTACTGAAGCATCAATTCGTGAAGATTTATTATTTGATGATGCAGAAGGAGCTGCTCGATTTGATAAACAACATCTTTGGGATACTTTGCGTGATATTGGATATGAAGGGTCTTTAACAGAAACGACATTCAAGAATCCCTTATTTAGTCCGCATTAGAAGTACTTGGTTCATGTTCTTCTTCATTGTATCAGTTCAAAGAGTACTTCATGGGAGCAGTTTGGTTCTAATATCGCATCTGCACTGGTGGGATTGGCTATCAATTGTATTTTCAATTTTTCAAGACTAATTTTGGATGGTATGCTATCACACATCTCTCATGGATCACGTTGGTTGATGTATCCAAGATTTATTCAAGTTTTATTGAATAAACAACTTCTAGATGTACCAAAGCCTACGAGTCTATTACCAGTTGTAGTACAACCGGCCAAGATTTTTACCTTCATGGCTAGGAAGAGTGATTTGTTTACTGGAAGGAACACTCCATTGACTACATCAATGATGGATATTATTCAAGCAATTAGAGATGAGGTTGCATCTAGTGCTGAAAGAGAAGGTACTGCTTCAACTTAAGGTACTGCTTCTCAGGGCTCTGCATCTCAAGGAACTGCTTCTCAAGGTACTGATGTCAATGAAGGTACTACAGTTTCTCCTACCTCATCTCATCATGATACTCCACCTATTGAGTCAGAACCAGATATTCCTGTTCCCTCATCATCTTCTGGAGGAGACGCAGCTACTATACCCCCTGAAGGATTAGTACCGGATAATTATATTTTGACAAGGGAGCTAGTCAGATTGAAGAAAACAACTGAGGCTCAAGCTGCACAGATAGCACAGTTGAAGATCAAGTTTAGAAGACTTAAGAAGTCTGTCTGGCCTTTAGTAAAACATCACCGATTATGGGTCAAGGCTGAAAAGAAGAAAAGAAAGCATTTTAAGAAGGCTTCTACAGGCAAAAGGGCTCCTCAGCAATCGTCTGTCCAATTGGGGAGGAATTTAGAGCAAGAGAATTTGAAAGAAGATGCTGGAGTTCAAAGTACTGAAGCACAAGTCAATATTGAAAGTACTGAGCCTGAAAGAACAGAATTACAAAGTACTGGTGTTCAAAGTACAGATGATCAAGGTGCTGCTGATCAAAGTACTGGTTTTCAAGAAACTCATAGACAAGAACTGATTAGACCAAGAACTTTGAATTTTGATGAAGAAGCTGGTCCTTCAACAATTCTACAAGAAGAGGAAGCTGTTACACCAAAAGTAGTGCACACTGCAAGTGATGATGAAACTGTAGCTGAGATATTACACGACTTATCAAGACCAAGAGGTGTTAGCATTCCATGAGTTGCTGAAGAACAACCACAAGCTTCTCAACCAATTTTAGATCCAAATGATAAAGGTAAAGGTAAACTGGTGGAAACAAAGAAGAAAAAGAAGCTAACTTTAGCAGAGATAAGAGCAATTCAGGTAGCCAAGAATGAAGAAGCTGCTAGGGAATTACAAGCTAAGTTTGATGCTGAAGTTGCTGTACCAGTAAAGGAACCTGAAGTTGTTATACCTAGAAGACCAATAAGTAAAGCTAAAGAAAGAAATGCTATGATGGCTTATTTGAAAAGTCAAGGGTATACAGGATTACAGAAGCTGAATTATTTTGAGATGAAACAGGTGTATGATTTGGTAAGAGAAGCTTATCAAAAACAAGTTGATAGTATTAAAGATTTTAAAGAGGATGTCAAGCAAAAGAAGGATGATACTAAAAGAAGCTTATTAAGAAAAAGAACAACTGAAGCTGAACATAAATCAAAGAAGATTGAGTTAAGATTAGACACAGTTGATGAGCTGAGAAATTACATTAGAGTTGTTGATTTTGAGAATCCTAAATCCAAAGATGCTGATGCAGTAAAGAAGACAAAGATAATCACTTTTGAAGTTGTAAAGTCAAAAGATGGAGATTATTTGATGTTCCATAGGGAGGATGAAAGTTTCAGAGTATTCAAATTACTATGGGATATACTGCATATTATTGATAGAGTAGATCTGTTTCAACTATACCAACTAGTGTAAGAATACTTTGAACATATTCCATCAAGTGGAGTTGGCTTAGTATTACTAGGAGATCTGACAACTATTTTTGAAACTGAGGAAACAAGCAATGATGAACTCTGGCAAAATCAAGAAAACTGGGAGATTACAAGCTGGAGATTCTTTGAAGAATCAGGAGTTCATGCTTTAGAGTTGGAAGATGGAACTATGATCCACATGCTAGCTAAAAGAAGATATCCTTTGACAAGCGATCTCATGAAAAGAATGCTGGATCATGGAATAGAAGTTGAGGAAGAGGATGAAACAGCCCTGATGGTGATTGAATTATATATCAGATGGACAACTATGGCTGATGATGAAGCATAAATACTGGTATGATTTATAATTGTATAAATTTTTGAAAAATCAGTACTTTATTCAAAGTATTGTTGAACAAAAAGTACTTTAATCAAAGTACTGTTTGCAGCATAAACCAGTAAATGTTTTTGAAAGAAAACTTTTGTTAAGTGAAAAATATTTTGAAACAAAAGTTAACTGCAATAAATGGTTTTTGAGATGGTTAATAGGTTATCAATCCACCATGTTTATCAAAAGGATTGGCTAATCCATGAGCAAACGGCTCTGGTAAAGATATCTCAAATCCGTTATATAGTTGACAACTTGCTAATAAGTTTTATGGTAATCAACTCACCATATCAGCATGTAAAGAGTTGGCTAGCCCACAAGAAAAATGGCTTGTGGTAAAGGCTGTGGAAAAACCATTTATATGGTAATTAGTTCACCATTGTTGCAAGAACTAACTAGTCCAAAAGGTTACAGCTTTTGGTAAAGACAAATCAAATCTGTTGATAGCTGATGATTTGCTAAAAATCATATGGTTATCAATGTACCATGGTCTTACAAACCTAAACATTTGGATACTCCAAAGTTAATGGCTTTGGTAAAGAGACATCAAAACCATTAAAATTTCAATGATTCACCTCTCACAGAAGTTTACACATTTGGAAATGATGAGAATAGACTGAAACTTAAATGATCTGATGTACAAATTGTCATATGTTGCTGAAAAGATGGAGCTTGCTGATAGTTGTTGAAAAGAAATTACTGATAAAGAATACTTTGATGATGATTATGAAAGCACAAAAATTACAAAGACAAAATCTGAAGATAAAGATAAAATACTTGAAGACAAAGATGTTAAAGTCAAATATACAAAGGAACTTGAAATCAAGCAAGTAGAATTCAAGTTAGGGGAGGATTGTTGGGATATATAAAGTCAAAGTGCTGAAGAGTTAAAGTACTGAAGTCAAAGTACTGCTAAAGAGGAAGGTCAAAGTACTGCTTGATCATCAAAGTACTGCAAGGTCGAAGGACTACTATACAAAATCGTTAAGGATTATATTGTAATTCTAGAATGTTCTAAGTATTACTTGATGTACAAGGGATAGAATTGTAAACCGACTAGGGTTATCCTTAAGCCTATAAAAGAACCCCTAGATTGGCATTAGATGTACGTGCATTATTAGATTTTTTAGAGAATACGATATTAGAGTTTTAGAGTTGTTAAAGAATCTGTATAATAATCAGATTCAAAGTTTTAATATAATCATTAAAGTTTAAGTTAAATCTTCTTAACTTTGTTAAGTAAATTCCGCATACTTGATAGAGATAGTTCAGTGTTTCTTTGTTAGCAACTTAGGATTTATCCGAGGTTACTAAATCCTTACAAGCTATATAAGTTAGTTTGGTTAGAATACATCGATCCAACATAGCACCCTGGGATGTAATACTCTCCCATATCAGACCTGTCTCCCCACACTCCTCGGGCTCTGAGGCAATATCTGATGGTATCTCTGAACCTAATGGGCTACCTATCTCAGGTGAGTAAGGTGGTGAGTCAATGTCGAAAGGCTGCCCAGGAGAATCAGGCTCAGGCAAAGGTAAGGAAGAGCCTGGTCCTGGAGAATGCGCAGAATGCGCAGGACTCTGCAATGGAGGAGTAACCCCTTCTGGGATATCCTCATCATCCTCCTCCTGAGGATCCTCATCCTCATCTACATACTCCTGCTCAACCTCATGCTCCTCCTCTCCTTTATCTTCAGAGGGAGAGTCCATGAGTCGACGTCTCTGTGTGGGTGAATCCTAAGGTGGTACAATAGGGGATCTAGGTCTTCTAAGACATGGTGATGCTGGTGGTGATGACAGAAGATAGTGGGCTGCTAGGTGATGATGGTGGTCGCACAGACATGCGGGCAGTACTATGAGTAAGTCTAGGAGTCTGGGCTCGTGCTAAGACCTGATGCAAAGTGAGCTGCCTAGATGAGCTAGGGCAATCTGATGATGATGAACTAGAGTGACGGGTAATTACATAGGGATCACCCTGCGCAATAGTCATGAGTGTCAATGTTGGGGAACTAGAAGCAGCAAGGACATCCTCAGACACATGATAAGCTAGTGCAGACATAGTCTGTGACAATGGCATAGGGTAGGTATAAGTGTTTTAAAACAACTAGTCTTAATACCGCATTACTCAAAATATGCCTTTAAATAAAACAGATAAGTTCTGTTCTATCACATAATCCGCGCATCATATAATCCCAAAATCATAACATATCAATAATCCAGATCAAATCCATAATATCTCGACAATCAAATCATATTTACCTAAAATCAATAATCAGATTGTTGTTCATACCATAATAAAATAAGAAGCTTCGGCTTGGCAGACGGGCATGCGTCGGTCGAGGAACAATTTTCTTAAAAAGTGGTTATAGTTTAGGTTTTATTAAATACCTAGTTCTCTACAACCTTGGCTCTGATACCAATCTGTAACACCTCAAAATCTCGGTACAGCGGAAGACTTAATCAAGTTTTCGGGGTGTTACATTGGATTGGTATCTCGCACATGTATAGCTGTTGGAATCACTCCTAAACTATAATTCAAGTGTTAGTCATTATTATGTAATAGGTAGCTTATTATGGCCTTTATGTTTGTAATTATCCTTAAGCTTATGTAGAAGGCCCATGAGCTTAGGCCCAAGCCCATTAAAGAAAGGATGGAAACTAGGAGTGTTGCCCTAGCTTTCCTCCTATAAATACCTTATGTAAACCTTCATTTGAAGGTTGGTTGTTCAAGTTATTTCTTTCACATACATCTTACGCATAACCGTCCCTTATTATCGTGTGTGTGTGTTTGGATCTTGTTCAATCGCCTTATCTCTTTCTATATTACTTGTGTTTGTAAAACTAGTGAACTAACAGTGGTATCAATCGCCTAATAGTTAAGTGAACGTATTGTTTGAAGTGAGTTTTGGTCTCACGCTTAACTTGCGTATCCGAAACTTTGGCTTGATCAAAAAAGTATTTTTTACACTTTTTAATCCAAGATTCTTGTCCTTTCAACGTTATAAGGTGTTAAACTTACTGTTTTTGGCAAAAAGTTTCGAACTTTATGTGTAGATCATTGTTTTTCATCTAGTTTTTGTACGAGGGTTTCAACCTACGCGTAACTGTTTTAAGAGTTTTGGTTCATCAAGTTTCACACTTTAGTGTCTTTTGGTGTTATTGAAGCTATTTCATCACACAAAAACTGGTTTAGAAACATCTTTGGGCATTATCATTTTTATGAGTAATCCTACGCGTAGCAAAACCCTAAAACTACAAGTAAGGTTATCCTTGGGTTGATCTTCGTTTTCGTGGTTTACTCCGTGTTTTCTTGCTTGGATAAGCCTGAAAATATGTCGACTTTGGATATCTTTTGCACTGTGAAGTGTAAAAGATCACTTGGGATAAAACCCTAAAATTACGCATAAGCATAAGCTTATGCGTAGAAATCCTACGCATAAGATTCATCTTACGCCTAAGCCTAGTCTTACGCATAAGATAATCCTACGCCTAACTTTCTACGCCTAACTTTGTGTCTACGCATAACTGTAGTGTCTTTTCCCTACTTACGCGTAAGCTAAACCTACGCGTAACTCTTGATTGTTACGCGTAACTTTGGTGTTTTTTACGCATAAGTGCTACTTGGTTTATTGTGATTTCTACGCCTAAGGATTCTTCATCAACAAAGGTTCATTCGACTACAAAGATCCATCAACCAAGTTATCATTAAAAAAAAAATAATAAAAAAAAAAAAAAAAAAAAAAAAAATCAAATTTGAGTAAAATTTATTTTTTAGGGGAGACTAAACGTTCAATTTTTATGCGAGATTCAAATTTTGGTTTAACTGTGAAAATTTTGGTCAAAAATTCAAATTTTTGGGCCTAAATTCAAATTTTTCGGGTAAAATTTGGCGTCAAAATTGTCATATCTCAAATTTTTCTTACAACCTTAGAATTGAATTTATAGTGAATATCAAATTTTTGAGAGTAAAATTTTTCAAAATTATTTTTGGAGGGAAATTGCAATTCACTATATCGACCTTCTGTGTGCTATATCGACTTTGCACCTTCTTCTCTTTGATTCTTCTGCAGAGCAGTGAAATGGATTCTGAACATAAAGATTCATTTGTGGCATTGAAAGAAGGATACATGGCTCTGGCTCTGGCATTGAAGCGTCAGACATCATCAAATTCCCGATATCTCGCAGTCGTGCAAGGTGATAGATTTGATGTACATAAAAGGAATGCTCAAATGGACGTTAAGAATGTTGTGATTACTGCATCTGTCGGTAATGCGGACAATGAGGATATAGCATTGGAAAAGCAGGATGACAGCAGCATATCTGGAGAATATATCATTCTTAACTACGACACCGAGCCCAACTGTGACGAAGAACAAATGGTTGAGGAAGATATCTTACCCACCTATGACACTGACTCAGAACAGATGGTCGAGGTACAATATACTGTTGATCATATTCTGCCTGCAAATGCGATACAACATACTAAGCAACCTGAATTCAGTAATGAAGGAGAGGTTGACCAGTGTGTTGCACAATGTCCAGACAACTATCTCATGTCTGAGCCCTTACTTGTTATCAATTCAACTGAAACATCAAATCAAACTCTTGAATATGAAATCATTCTTCTCAAAAAGACCATTGCTCAGTTTCATAAAGATTTTTCAAAACTAGAGGCACATTGCATCTCTCTTGAACTTAAATTACAAAACAAATCTTTTTCTTCAGAACACAATGGTCAGTATTCAAATGAACAAAGTAATCGTGTGGATATATTAGTAAAAGAAAATGAGTATTTAAAGGCTCAAATTCAAGCAAAGGGGCTTGCACATGTTGCTTTACAAAACAAACTGAGAATATTAACTGACAAGAGTGTGGATACTAATTTTGCAAAACCAACAACCTTAGGGAAATCGTCTCTAAAACCAATCAGAAACCAATCAGTTGTTAGACATCCAACTGCTTTTAAATCTGAACGTTCAAAATCGTCAAAACCATGGTTTCCCTCCCAAGTTGTTGAGAATACTCATTTGTCAAAACCAGTCACTCCACATTCCGGGCCCAACAATAATGCTTCTGTTTCTATTAAACATGTTTCTGTTATACCTGTTTCTGTTATACATGTTTCTGTTAAACCTCAACTTGTGGCTGCTCCTGGAAAATCTAGGATTAGTTCGAACACTGTGTCTAAATTGAGCATTAAAAGTAAAGATTCATATGATTCAAATGACACGTACAAGAACTGTTATCTAGAAAAGGCTAGGAAAAGGGCACTTCTTCAAAAGGATGGAATCTTAGGTTCACGACCTAGTGTATCACCTTCGAGTGTATTACTGAACACTACCTGTAGTAGAAAACCAAAACCTAAGTTAACTCAACAAACAGTTAGAAATAAACCCGTTGATCTAAATGTAAACTGTCAGAAACCTAATAGGTGGATCCATATAGGACGCAGACTCTTCCCAAAAGAAGTTTCAACATCCCCTAGATCTAACCTTAGATGGATACCAACGGGTAGGATTTTCAAAACTGTTAGTCTTAGGTGGATTCCTACAGGAAAGATACTAAGTAGTTGCACCAAAACAAGTGGGATACCAACACCATCCATCCCTGAGGCAGGAAAGGAAATCATCAAAATAGCATGTTCAGGTGTCAAGAAGATAATTGACACTACATCTTTATGCCTCTAACATCTGGAACCCTGTTACACTTGGGGATCCATGTTTTCTCTTCCTTGACCCCCTTCTATTTTTCTATGCAGGTACAACAGCAATGGCTCCTACTGCAAAACAGCGTAGGACCCGTTTCTAACCGTAAAAAATATCATGATCCATCAGCTGTTCCACCATTGTACTTAATCGTCATGAATTGGAAACATTGCTTGCTCCTCTGGTTAAAGATTCTGCCAAAAGTCGTGCTTCAGATGTATCGAATGTTTCCGCTGCACAACCGATAATACTCTAATTTCAGATACACCTGAATCTACAACAACAACCGAATCTTCTATAACAGAAGATCAAACTGCTTCCAACAACAATGGCACAGCTGATGATCAACATAATGAACAGAGATGTTTTATCAGCAGTTGACTCTCTCGAAATATTTTTGGTACTTCACACTTGTTCGATCAATTGGACATACATGGTTTCCCTATCTCCTCATACATGGTTTCGCTGTCTTCAATTCATCATCAACATACGTGGTGTATGATTCTGATTCATTGAAAACATCGAGGGGGAGAGAGTGTAGGCGTCCTTTGTTTCTTTTGTTTTTCCACGTGCTTCCTTGCGAAAACCCTATGCCTTCTTGAATTTCTTCAATTAGGGTGAAGAAATGAGACGATCTGTAGTTCAAACGTCTTAATTCAGTTTTATCGTCTAAACTTTCACGGGTAATCTTGTGTGAAGTTACCCAAATATGATGTTATGATGCCTCACACACAGTCTTGGTATCGAGTTATTGCATATTCACAGGTGATGTGTATTCCGAAAGACCACAACATTCAGGGGAAAGTCGTATCATTTCGTCTTTTGTGGTTTGTTTGGTGTGATGCGTCTACATACGCGAGAAGATCTTGTTGGTTTCTGGCATTTTACCCTCGAACGGATCTTCCGCAATTAGTCAGATTTTCTTTGTGTGGTTTACTGCTCATCTACAAATTCCGCTGCATAATGAAACCTTCAAAAGTTAGAGGAAATGTAGACTTCATCAAAGTTTCAAATCTGCTAAAGACAGTTATCAGTTTGGGGGGGAGCTAATTTCGAAACATCGTCAATTGGGGAAAGGTTAATTTGTTTCATACTTATTTCATCTTTTCCCTAAAATGGCTTGTGCACACATTACAGTGTGCAACCCGTAATTGTCAAGAAAGGACCCTGTGGTACGCTTCAGTGCCACAATCCTTATAAAAGGAGCGAAAGCTTCTTACTGTTGAGTAAAACCTATCAAACCTTTCATTTTTCAAGGTTTTGCTCAAAAGGACAAGTACTTCCCCGTATGATTTTCAAAACCTCAACCGTTTATATCACTAGTTGAGGGGGAGTATTTGAATTAAAACTTTGTTCACAAATTGTTCATAGTGGTCATCTTCCCGCAACACTCGAAATGGTCATATTTATTGTCAACTTTTCAAAAATAACATTTGATATGCCATTTTTGAGGGGGAGAAACTTATGTGATAAGAAATATGTTGTGTAAATGCAAATGAATCTTTGTGTAATAGACTTAACCAACGAATTGATGGTACTAAACTGTTAGTAACTCGAAAAGACTTGTCCTGGACGGGTAATAATTTCAAGCTAGTTCGCTAGTAATGTAAAATTGCCTCGCAAAGGACTTGTCCGAGTAGAATGTACCATTCGAGAAACTCTTGGTAGACATGAACTCTGACGGGTTTGACAACCTTTCGAGGTCTGTTTACACCTTCAAGGTAGTTATTAGAGCTAGTTGTCACCTAAAAGCTGACAATGCAACTCTTTAACTATGCAATGTAACCGTGTATCGCGGGGGATTGTCTCTCTTGAGTGGATCAATTCAAAAAGTGCGCGCTCTTTCCTCACTGTGCAAATAACCGTTAAAACTCTTAAGCACATGTGGAGGGGGAGTATTTATGCAAAATCCTATCTCAACAGTGGTTCAAAATGTCTTTCATTAACAAACACTGTGAGAGATTTTTCAAGTAAATGGTTTTATGGCAACATAGGTTAGTCATGGAGTGATAAGGTGACTAAGGTTAGGAATAACCGTCCTATGATCCGCCAGAGCCGGAGGGATCTACCCAAGGACATCACAAATAGTTAGTACTTAGAAGTCCTTAGGTATGATCATAAAAAGGAGAAAATGAGAATCGGAGAAAGAAGGAGTTGAAGAATTAAAAAGAAATGCAAAGAAAAGGGTGAAAAGAAATAGCCCTCCAAATTATTCAACTTAGGGCAGACACCGGGTTCAATTCATATGCTACTGGTTGTCACTTAGTGACGCCGGTATTGAAGATTAAAAGTCGTCATGGACCCAGTGACGCATGCACTAAACCTTCTTAGCCACTCAAGTTTCTCTCTACAGAAGCTTGTTTCATTATCACAGGGAACCCTACGTAAACTATTGGCTTTCTCTTAGAGATCGCTGGTATTGAAGAAGGATACCCTCTCCCTAGTCTCCGCTCAGGAAAACCAAAACGCACTATTGAGTCTAGAGCCACAAGATTCATCAAAAGATCTCTTAGGTACACTTGACATCTCATCACTTGTTGATCAACAAATAAGATTATCAGTGGTTCATATCGAGTCCTTCACAGATCTTAGCAATCTATCGAGAACATTTATGAGAGGTTCACAACTGTGATCCTCAGTGATTGAATGGAAACTCCTGCCAGGGTCAACATCAAACAGCCCTGACAGCAGGTCACTTCGGTAACTCCCCGTGGATTACGCTTAGTGTGTCTCAAACGGTCTACAGTCGTGAGGTGACGCTTCGGTGTACCTCAGCGACTCATCTGAACTGTAGATGTACTTCGGTACATCGCGTTATCTCACTTGTGGGACTCCAGTTCAGGAACGGCCTTTGTCAGAATTAGAGATGTGTTTTCACACTATGCTGTTAACACTCTCGAAGTTCAAACTTGTAAGTGCCGGAATCCGCTTATTACTAACCGTTTGAAATGTTTTCTTCTTATGGAAGCTCCGGAGCGGGATGATCGTGCTGATTCTTCTCATGCTCACGCCAACATCATCGCTAATGGAAGTTCTATCCAAAAGCAACACAACAGTCAGAATGATTCTTCGTCAAATCAAAGAATCTACAAAGTTAAAAGACTTAAAGAACTTCATCAGTACTGAATTCCAACGTCAAAGAGCATGTGAGCATGTTAAAGAATGACATGGAGACACTGTAGCAGCGAAGCAGACCTGAGGCAGATTTGATGCAGACAACAACATACTATCACTTTCATCACAAAGAACAATGATCAAAGAACAAAGTTAAAGATGACGTCAAAGCATAACCGTTCAAAGAAGACAATTTCTCTACACTGGGGAGATTGTTCGAATCAATGCAATTCTTCTCAAAAGAAAGAAGAATGTCAGAAGACGTCAGAGCTACTATTACATCAACGCCTTCACCGTTCATCACCAACACTTGAGGGGGAGATTGTTGGAATCACTTCTAAACTATAATTCAAGTGTTAGTCATTATTATGTAATAGGTAGCTTATTATGGCCTTTATGTTTGTAATTAGCCTTAAGCTTATGTAGAAGGCCCATGAGCTTAGGCCCAAGCCCATTAAAGAAAGGATGGAAACTAGGAGTGTTGCCCTAGCTTTCCTCCTATAAATACCTTACGTAAACCTTCATTTGAAGGTTGGTTGTTCAAGTTATTTCTTTCACATACATCTTACGCATAACCGTCCCTTATTATCGTGTGTGTGTGTTTGGATCTTCTTCAATCGCCTTATCTCTTTCTATATTACTTGTGTTTGTAAAACTAGTGAACTAACAATAGCTAACAAGATAGTCATTTAACATTCAAAACCAATCCCAAATTTAAATATTCAAAACAATAATCCTAAAATATAAATATTAGGCCCAAACATGTTTTATAAAAATAGGTCCCATAAATTATGAGAGTTGATTATGATCCTTGAACCATGCCTCCTTGCCAAGCTTCCACGGAACACGTACTCCAAACATCACTTAAATACCTGAGAAAGTCATGCTAAAAGGTCAGCTAACGTTGGTGAGTTCATAGGTTTAAATTCAAGTTTAAAATGGTGGACCTGTAGGAGTTAATTTGCTATGCGAGACCTAAGATAGATATACATAAATCACATACCAATATCACAATCACAATATCATATCCGACGTCATAGTGGGCCCCTAGCGACACTAGCCAGCACAGTCGTAGCAAAGTCTAGAACGATTGCTATCCTTGGACTAGGTCGAGGTAGAAGTCTATACTTAGCTAGGCATCGCGTTATAGCATAGAGATGCTACCCTAGTCTAAGGCAACAGCTACCACATATCTATCTAAACAGTCAAGATGTTAGGAATTAGAAAATTCAATGTTAAAGTATCGGTCACCCCAATTATGATCTAGCATAAGTTAGCTCGTAGACGTGTCGTTATTTTAGTTGTTTAGTAGTTTATTAGTTATTTAGTAGCGTAGTTTAGTGTAGTGTAACACCGTAGAGGAAGGACGGGTCTTTACTCACTGTATACCTGATCCACAGGCCGATAGGAGGTCGTTAGGGTGGTGCTTTTCAATCTAATATTCCATACTTTTGTGTAAACCTCTAGCAAGAACACCCTCTCTCTCTACTAACTCTCTAACTATGGCAAACATGTATTTTGATCATCCAAGACCACCCGAATCATCAACACAATAATATATTCGATCCTACAATTGGTACCAGAGCCAAGGTTATTGTGTTGTGTTGATTTTTGGTGGTTGTTTTTCGAGTATTGTGGCATAACAGTTTCTTAACACTTTTTGTATCCTTTTTCTTTTGGTCACAAAAATGTTTTCTTTATGTTACTAATGGGTTTTATTTAACTGTTGTGTATCTCAATAGGTTAAACTGATTTGTGGTTGATTTCTTGTTAGCGAGTTGGTTACACTGGGTCTTATTAATCTGGTCAAGTTTTTGGTCTCAAATGTTTGAGTCTATTGTGAACTTACGGAAAACTTTTTCTGGTATTAGTATGGTCATAATGTTTAGTCTTTTGGTCTCAAATGTTTAGTCAAATGTTTAGTCTATTTCTGGTATTAGTATGGTCATATGGTCATACTATTTAAAGTCCAAACTGGGTCAAAAATTAGGTACTTTTTCTGCATAAGTCACTTTTTTCTAGGTAAGCATGAACATGGTCGAAAAACTTTGTCAGAAAACTCATCGAAAAATGATATAAATCTTGCTAGCGACTTATGTCAAGTAAAACCTTAGCGACTTGTGACTTAAAAATTCATAGCGACTTGTATTCACAAGTCGTAGCGACTTGGTTTAAGACTTGGTGACGGTTTGACTTTTGAGTCAAACTGAAATGCTAGCGACTTGTCGTAGCGACTTGGTGTAGCGACTTATGCTGGCTACTCATGCTAGCGACTTGACTTAAAGATGGCTAGCGACTTGACTCAACTTAGGCTAGCGACTTGGACAGAAATGAAGAATGAGAATACAAGACCAAAGACCACAAGACTTTAGACCCCGAATATCAAATACCAAACACCAAAACTACAAGACTCAACCACAATACAATACCATTCAACAAATACCATCATCAGACCTCTGTTTGTATAACAACCATCATCAGTCCCAAGTATCCAAAACCAATCGAATACAAGACCCTATCCTAGACTCAACCCAAGACCCTCTCATCCACTCCTCAACGCTCATTCTATCTACAAAATGACACGGATTAAATTAAAAACAGATCTCAGTTAATCTTGTTGTGAGTTCTATAAATTCGTTATAACAACAAATCAACAACAGATTTTCCTCATTGATCTTGTGAAGTACTGATCTTCTTTAATATTCGAATATTGTTAAGAAAGAATAATAACCATACAGTTATCATTCAATCTTCCATTCGGTACTTAGAAATCTAAACGAAGATGAAAAACATGAGCCTACCCGTGTACCTTTGTGTGTTAAGGTATATTGAAGCCGATTCAATGGTCCAAGCCATCTCTGTGGCACACTCAAAGTCATCATTTGCAAACGACTTGAGAGGAGATATTTGTTTCGCACAACAAATGGTGAAAACAGATTCGATTTAATCATAGGTTGATTAGTCTTCATGGTTTAAAGATGATTTGAAGTGAGGTTTTCGAACGGGAGGCATATCTAATTGAGATTGTTTGATGTCTGTATCTTTGGAGGAGGGAGGCGTATTATTGATGAGAGTTTTTAGGGTTTGTAAGACTAACTTTGATGATTGTGTGATAAGAGTGTTTTATATACACGGGATATTAGGGTTAAGTAAGTTGGTTAATGCTCTGGATTGGGTTGTTAATAGGCCGAACAGCACTCACATTTTTTTATCATGGGCCGACGTTATGGACTTGGGCTGCATGTAATCTATGTTAAAACGGGTTGGAGAATAGTGCCGTGTGACATGGTCTTGTTACTTATATTAATGATAATTGGTATGCTTGTGATATTTTTATGTGAAATGGGTACATTGAATTCCCGAATTTTTGATACCTTCATAATTGGACAAAGTTTTAATATCACTTGTCTCATGAGTGGTAATTTGTCTATCACAAGGATATTTGTTCAAAGGCAAGAGTTATTGAATGAGTTCAAGATTCTTGACCGGTATTGTTCAAAAGGTCTTATCTGGACAATTGGATTTGGATAATGAACAGATGTAAAATTGGATCGTTCATATGTGATGTGATAATATGAAATTAGGATAATCTAAGAAGTGTTGAAGAGATTTAATGATGTGATTCGGTGTGATGATGAGATTTGATGGGTTATGAGGATTGGTACTTTGGTGTATACATTTTCACGAATAATATTGCATCACGGCTTGAATTGATTTTTGAACAAAGTTGACTTTGGGACTGTTTGAACGGTATTTCTTATTTGGATTTGAAGTGAGGTTTTCCGGGAATGTTTACTTATTTCGTCTTCTTTCTTTCTACCCTTCCGCGAAGATGACTTGTTTGGGCATTTACAGAGTGTGATAAAGACTTGGCTATTTAGTTACGGGTGTGATTCTTTCTCACTTAACCCACAACGTAACTATCACTTCGGTGTCTCACTCAGTCGAGAATGTCAAGAGGTTTTGTACATTGGGTACACCGTTTCTTTTTCACGAGGATTAGTACAAGCTTAAGTAACAAATCTGGGGAATTATACTTCATGATCAAGTTTGGTATATCGGATTTACTTCACCAAGTAGTCACAACAATAGCCGTCAGATTATGTGGAAGATGTGTTTACCAAAATCTTAATTGGATGGGTGATGATTTTGTTGATGTTGGATAATGAATTGTTGATGAACCGCAACATGTTTCCCCTAAAACAGATATTCACTGAAACCAAAGTTGTCATAACACGTTCAAACTGACATTGTTTACGGTTTTGTCTTGATTTTGTAAAATCCCGCGAAAGAATCTATTTCTCGGTTTAAATCATAGACTTGTAAAATCCCGTGACAATGGAAACATCCTGGTAATTATAAAGTGCATTCCCGGATCTATCTTACGGTTTATTCTTGGTTTTGTAAAATCCCGCGAAAGAAACTATTTCTCGGTTTAAACCATAGAGTTGTAAAATCCCGTAATGATGGAACCATCTTGGAGAAGGGAAAGTGTAATTTCTGGATCTTATTTGATGCTGGTGCTACGGTTTCTGCTTCGAAGAAGGGATAAAAGGGTGTATTTCATGAATTGGATGTGTGTTTGGATTTTCGTCATGGCAGTTTGGTTATTACATGGTTTTATGGGGTGATGTGCTTTTAACCATGGTCGGGATAAAAACCATTATCATAGTTCACGTAAAACGTCAAAGGAGGCTTGAGTTGAGCTTTTAACCAGAAGATGTGACAACGGTGTTAATTCAGTATTATTTATTTGAGGTTGAAGTGAAATATCACGGGCATGTGTACTTAGTATCTGAAGGTAACGGGGATGGTTGGATGAAGATTCTTCGAGATCCTTGTTCAAGCTTATTATCAAAAACGAAGACTTGGAAATCTAGTTATTGTTGGGTGACTTTTTCCCTTTCTTTTACCACTTGGGGGAATTGGGCTCTTATCATCTCAAAATAACTATCACTTAAAGGAGTTACGTTGTAGTGCTCAGTGTCACATTCAATTGTGGATTTTCAAGAGGTAATGTACGTCTCATACTTGATGGTTGGTTGGTTGAAGAGTATAGAGTACATCGAGAGTACTTAGAGATGCTAATGGAAATCGGCACCGCTCTATGTTACATATGTGCAAGTTTAAGTCACGAGTTCGGAATAGTTTACTTCAGGGTCAAATTCATCATATTGGGTTTTCTCCATCAGCTGTCACTTCAAAGAGCCTATAGAATGATAATGGGGATGATTACATGTTTTGCTAAGAGAGTTGAAAAGAGAGAGATTATGACATACGAACACTTCAGTTCATGCCTCGTACTCCAAAGAAAAGAAAAGTGTACGTTTCAGTGCGTTTTATCTTCGAAAGAAGAGAAATCTTCTTATGACGTATGAACACAACAGTTCATGCCTCATTCCTCAAAGAAAAGAAAAGTGTACGTGTCAGTGCGCTTTATCTTCTGAAGAAGAGAAATCTTCTTATTAATGACCATTCTCATCAACATGCTTCATACTTTTTCCATGCGCTTCAGTCATCAAGTGAACCGGGCTACCATTGATTGTTTTCTTATTCTACTTGCTCAACTATAATGACGATGGCGACATCATGTGCTAATTTTGCAGGGGAGAAGTGTGAATAGAATACTTTTGGATGATTTCACTTATTTAGTCAAGAATGGCATCTCCGTATGCAATTCTTGAGGGGGAGAACAAGTGTGAATTTTTTGCATTGTTAATTTATATTTGAGAATATAAATGGTGATACGGATCTAAACTCATGTAAGAACCGAGCTTCTTCTTATCGGGTCATCTTCACATGGTGTTTTTCTCTTCTAAAGAGCCGTTGGTTGACATCTTCACTCGGATTGATGAGTTTATCGACAAAGTGCTTCCGGTTAATGCTTCACATATACATCAACATGATGATTCCGAACAATCTCTCTGTTCTTGTTTGATGTGATTGGTAGTTTGGCGTTACCATCTTGTGTGTTCGTTGCGGCCTAATTGCTAATTTCCTTGATGAACATCTTTCTGTTCTTGTTTGATTGGGAGAGATTTTAGTTAAGTGGACTTGCAAGATGTAAGTTAATTGGGATGCTTTTTGGTAGGATGCTTTTTTGGTGTGAGTTGAAGATGTTAACTATCTATTCCCCAACTGCACAATCTTGAAGAAGGTCGAGTCTACAGTCTGTTCTGCATTTTCTGCTACATGTTATAAGACTAAAGACGTGTTGCATTTAACGATCTAAACACTTCTTCTTAATCTGGGCATTTATCATACAGATTTTCGGGTTAGGGGAGAGCACTAATTGGGAGAGAGTTATTAGTCAGATTCAATCCCTAATTAGACTTGCTCATATTCTTTAGCAGTGACTCCTCGAGACGTTGTTATTGACTATTTCACGTATTGGACATTTGACACAAGTTGATTACTTCGGAGTTAATCATTTATCACTTATTTGAGATTGAAGTTGACTTTCACAAAGGCGTGTTCTTATTTGATAACTTGCTCGGGCTTAAGAATTTGAGTTGAAGACTTGGTTTATCTAGTTACCAGCTGTCGAGGTGGATGGTTGAAGACCTGGTTAACTATCACTATTAGGAGTTACTTTGTTTTACTCAGTGTCACACGCATATGACGGTGTGGATAATCGCAAGAGGTGTTAATGTCTCATACTTTGTTTGGGTAGTGAGTACTTAGAGATTTGCTTGAAGCATAAATTCTCTACACCGTTCTTCCATCATTAGGTGCAAGCTTAAGATACAAATGTGGGGAAGTTGACTTCAGTTTCAAGTATGGTATATAGGGTTTTCTTCATCAGTGGTCACTTCAAATTGTCTACATAAGGGTTGATAAAAATAGTCAGAGAGAGTCTTCAGCAAGTTGATTCTCACAAGAGTTCAAGTGTTCTTCTCAACAAATTTCTAGTATACGGGCTTATAATGATTTGCTGACTCTGAAGTGTCAAAACCAGCAACGCGGAAGGAGACAAGCATCTAAATGCGAGTAAACTTGATGAACTTAATACTTCTAAGTAATTGAAGATATCCCGGGAAGACAAATATTATTACCGCAGAGAAACTCAAGGTTTGACTCATGGCGAGTAAACTTGATGAACTTAATTCTTCTAAGTGATTGAAGATATCTCGGGAAAACAAATGTCATGACCGAAGAGAAAATCAAGGTTTTACTCATCAAGGCGTTTAGTATTCTTATTCCAACTATGTGGGGAAAGAGATGTAAGAGAAAGTTTCTGAAAATAAATGAGGTACACGAGTGTGTGGTGATTTCGATGGTATCGCAATGATCAGGGGAGAGAGATTGTGTACATTGGGGATGCTCAGCTGTTTCACTTGAGTGCTTAATCAGTGATTCAGAGATATAATCACTTATTCCGGTGTTGACATCCGCAGAGATTGTCGCCCGCAGAGATAATCAGTGACATGGCCTGCTTCTTCAATGTTATCAGTTATTCATTCCTTGTGTATTGGTATACTTCGGATACTTGACCTTCATACACGATCATCAGGGAAGAAAAATGTGAACATAGGGAGGTGTTTTCATTCCCCTCATGATGTGTATTCGGGAGAGCTCTTGGGTATTGGTGTACTTCAGGTTCTTGAGCTTCATACACGATCATCCGGGAAGAAAAATGTGAAACATGGGAAGGTGTTTTCATTCCTCTCATGATGTGTGTTCGGGAGAGTTCTTGAGCATTATACAAAGAAACTGACTACTTCAATTCAACTACTTGGGGGAATTGTTCTCTTGACACCTTTTTGGAATGGATCACTTCAGACTTCAGTGGGAATGGAAATTTGAGAAGATTATTTATGAGTGGGATGATACGTTGCTGTTCTTCTATTGGATGATATAACCCCGAACGAAGAATCTAGACTTTCGTTCTTAAAAGGAGCAACGGGATTTATGATAATGGTGTGCATCTTTGTGCACCTGGCTAAGGCAAGCTTGAAATAGAGCTTCGAATCTGCTCATCTAATGGATTTTCGGTTTGGGGGGAAGCTGCCAATGTCTCACTTTCTGATGGTTCAATTTCTTTCTTCTTTGCAAGAGCCTCGGAAGCTTTGGTGGTGAAAGTTTTAGGGATGATGACTTCTATCTTCTACAACGGGGCTGCTCGATATCCTTATCTCGGTACTCGTATCGTCATCTTCTTTAACTATATCATCTACTCTATCTCTGTACATATTTTTCAGAAAAACAAAATACAACAATATAAAACCAGCAAAACCAAATACAAAAATAGAAAACCAACAAAAAGAAAATAGAAAAATATAAAACCATCAAAAACCCATAAAAATTAGAAAATTTGAAAAATACCAAAAATATTGTTTTCTCAAGACATGTCTTCTGGTATCGATAACATCTACGGTCTTAGAAATGTCATTCAATAATGGCACGGGACCATAGATGAAGTTCGAGCAGGAGGTGTAAATATTTCTTTCTAAACATGTCTTCAAAATTATGGCTTGCAGTTACTTCAGACTGTGACCCGTGCTTAAACTATGGTTTGCTATTATTTCAGATAGTAACCCGTTCTTTTAAAGGAAGGATAGTGTTGCGCTAAACAATTTTTCAAATATTTCGTGCACTTATCCTAATTCAAAATGAGGAAAGTATGTCGAAGGACTGCTGTTCCTACACAAATATTTTTCAGTCTAAAATTCTTCAGAAAAATATTTGGTGTTTTACAAAATGGTGGAAAATGAGTTGCTTGACAAATCAATCAGATTCAGAGTTTTTATAAAAATTGAAAACTCAATCAATGATTTCAGCGCTTTTAAACTTTTCAGATATTTAAGTCATTGATTGAGGGGGAGAATGTTTTCAAATCTGTATCATCTAACGAGATTATCTTAATCATCCTACGTGCTTATCTGTAAAATACAATTGCCTATGTTGAAGGACTAGGTTTCTAGGATGTGATTGTTAGGATTAGATGATTAGAGTTTGATAAACACATTATTCCCATACTTTACATGAACTGATTGATATGTTGGATTGACTTTTATTAGTCGATTGTTGTTTGGGTGTTGTCGACCACCATATATTTGTATGTGTGTTCACTAACGTATGCAGGTATATTGGCATATAAGAATGTTCCCGATCCGGATCCCACAATTGAATATGATTGGATGCCGAAAGGAAAGGGTAACTATTTCTTGGGTTGACAAATGAAGAAACGGAGCTTAATTGGACTTCAATGGAGAGTTGGCATAAATGCAACATAAGAGGTCTCACTGCATCAGCAGATTGTTTTCTTCTAAGTGATTGAAGAAACGGAGCTGAATTTGACCTCAGTTGG
The DNA here is from genome assembly GCA_019973895.1 of Chrysanthemum seticuspe. Taxonomy (NCBI): domain Eukaryota; kingdom Viridiplantae; phylum Streptophyta; class Magnoliopsida; order Asterales; family Asteraceae; genus Chrysanthemum; species Chrysanthemum seticuspe. The sequence goes on along the minus strand of BPTQ01000006.1, from coordinate 227,250,546 downwards.
CATTCAAAATGCAACGTAAGAAGAAGTCTCGCTGCATCGGCAGACGGTTTTCTTCCAAGCCCTACAGCAACAACGGAAGCTTCTCAACCACCTAATGTATCTTTGTGCAGGACAAGTAGTGAATGATACCATTTTTCTAAAACTTTGAATAATATTGTTTTTGAAAATGGAAAAATATTGTTTTGAAAATAAATTGGACTAAATTTTGAAAATCACCGGACTTCTTTTTATCAAAACGTATGTCACTCAATTATCGACTTCGGTCATCGATTGAGGGGGAGAGTGATTTAAAATATAATATTTTCAAACAATATTTCTTCATAAAAGTTCCGGTTTGTACGTTAAAATGTGGTGATCTAAAGATTTAATGTTATGTCATGGTATGATTTTTCTTTAGAATCAAGGTCTTTCAAAATGAAATTCTTTCTGTTCTTATTTGATTGTGAAATTGTTTTGTTTTACCTAAAAGATCTTGATTCGTGCTAAACCGTCAAGTTTTCTCACACAAGTCGGCCACTTGTGAATGGCCGACCGTAAGAAACTTAAAACAGTTCAAACACAAAATGCAATGAAGATCAGGAGAGTATAGTGTTTCCCCGGGTCGTTATGTCCCAGCGAGCTATGCAATGAATCACCAAACGAATAGTGATCGAGAGATTTGAACGGAAAAGGGATTGATTGAACAATTATAACTAAAGAAAAAGCAAACAAATTACAGGGGCTTAAATGCAAATTAAAGAGAATTAAAAAGATAAAAAATATTAAATAAACGCTATCACTATTTGCAAAATGATGTTTTTGATTTTTCTTTTTATAAAACTTAAATTAAAAACTAAGTAACGTACAAATGAAAATATGAAACTGAAGCAGTATTAATCCTAAAAATATGAAAATGATATTTTTACAAACCTAATGATAAAAGAAAATTTGTAGAAAAAGAAAATTATTTTTAAAACTATTTATCTAATTATTATTAATTAAAAACTATTTTAAACTATTTAATAATGGCCTAAAATACAAGAAATTATGAAATAAAGCTAGAAAAATGAAATTATGACTTGGAAAAATCTAAAATAACAAAATAGAATTTTCAAAACTATTTTTGTATTTTTCTGAATAATTTTGTATTTTCTATGAATTAAAAACTATTTAAAACTACTTAAATTTCTTAAAAATACAAATTTAACTAAGAAAAATCTGGAAAAATAATTTTTTGACTTTTATATTTATCTTAATCTAGGAAAAATGAAAAATTATTTTTTTGAAACTTTTCTGATTTAATTGTATTAAATGCTAATTAAAAAGACTTAAAAACTTATTAAAATGAAGAAAAATAGCAAACAGGCTTGGAAAAATCTGAAAAATTCAAGAAAAGTCTAAAATAATATTTAGAATCTAGGAAAAATATAAAAACAGGTGGTTGTGTGCAAGAAATTGAAACTGCCAAGCAAAGTGCTTATGAATAAGCACTTATTTTAAGCAAATGGTACCAAATAAGCACCACACTGTCACAGAAGCTCAAATATGCTAAAATTACTCAAAAGTGACTTACTGCAACTATCCTAACCTACTTAAGTTCAATCTACACAGGTTTGGTGATTTGAGCTAAAATGCCAAAATCAGCTTTTGGGGTCTACTTTGCAGCTTAAGCTCAAGCTACACAATAAGCTAAGACTAGAAAACAGAAGTTGAATCCTACACTAGACCTGGGTGGCTACTTACAAACCAAAAACTAGACCATGATAAGCTCTTATGAGCTCTGTGCAATCCCTGCACAAGTCCTGTGCACACTCAGTTAAAACTGAGCTTGTGCACAGGGGAACTGAGACCACATTCACAAGCTGATTTGAAGCTTTTAAAAATTTGAAAAAAATCTACAAAAATGACAATAAGCAAGTAGACCAACTGAAGTTTTTATACCTACAAGTTTCACTTGATAAGACCCAGAAATGAAGCAATCAAAAATCAACTTAGTTTGGCTCAAAATGGCTTTTTCACTTTTGACTTTTGAGCAGTTGAGAAAAGTTTGACTTTTGTGAGATTTAAAACTAATTTGTGGACTTATTATGATGTATTATGATGAAATAACACTACTACAAGTTATACTTATGATTTTGAAACACAAAACAAGCTTTTGTTTTTCCAAAATTCCAACAGTGAAGCACTTAAGACAGATTTGAGATGAAGTTTGACTTTGAGAGTTTGCAGGCACACTTTTATGACAGATATGAGTATAATGGATCTACACAAGCATAAACCAACAGGTTCTAACTACTGAACAAACCTCTATTACAGTTTAACTAACTAATCCAAACACCCTTTTTATGACTGATTTGAAAGATTAACTGAGCTAAACAATGAACCAACTTGTTTTACTTATCAAACTTACTCTAATTACCCTAGTTAACACTAAATGAACAGGTAAGAACCAATATTAACCACAGATACAGATTTTTGCAATGAGACTTGAAAAATTGACTTACTTTTGGTCCTTAGCCACAATGGCTTGAAATCAGTGAACCAATGAACCACTAGCCTATTTCTATCAACCCATTAACTCTGAACCAACCCAAAGCCAGCACTGCATCATCCATAACCATTTCCATTTCAAAGTAGTTTGAAACTTAAAAGTAGCTTATAAAAAGCTATAAGCAGCTTATATGAGCTTGTTTGAGCTTAAAAATAAGCAACTAGAAACTTGGATATGAGAATTCAAAACTGAATTGTGCTACAGTGACCATGAAACATGAAATCTTAACATGAACTTGAATTGATACTTAAAAAGAGTTGCAATACACTGAAATACTTTTGTTTGATACAATTAAACTGGAAATTACAACCTAGAATATATTGAAGAATTTGGAATTTAAAAAACGACATAAATTTGGAATTTTAACTAAGTACTACTCCTTTCTATCTTTCTTCTTGCTTCTCTTATACCCACACTTGTTTCTCTCACTACTCTGAGCATATCCCACTTTAATTTGAGGCCATTGGATGCCTAGATATCATCATGGCCGTTTGATCAAGTTTTGGCGCCAAAATGCATATTAGCCAGTTGTGAGTTGAGTGAAGGGAAAGGGGTGCATTTAATGTATCTTGGAAGGTAGTTGAAGGTGGGGGGACATGGAAGTGTGAAGGTGAGGAGGGGGGATGGGATGTTGTGTGTTGCAGAGAAGCAGTTGGGGAGAAGAAGAAAAAAAAGGCGCGGGTAGCTTTGTTTGACCAAAGGGTTGACTGGGTGTTTAATATAAAATGGGGGGTCAAAATGAAGGGTCCAAATGGGTTGGCAGGGGTCACAAGGGATTTGACAAGGCCAAAAGGGTTTAAAGGTTTAGTATTTATCAAGGACTTGTTATGTAATTTCTGAAAATGCAAGGACCACTTCTGCCAATTTGCAAAGTTGTTTCAAGGGACCACAATTGACAAGTTTCCATAGTACAAGGACCAAACTTGACATTTTCAAATTTCCAAGGGCCATTTTTGCCAATTTTTAAACTTGGAGGACCAAACTTGTAATTTCTCAAAACTTTTGATATTTTTCACCAAAGGACTAATTTTGACAAGTTATGATTTTAAAAGGACCTTTGGTGATTTTACTTTTGAAATAAGTGCTCAGGGACTATTTCTGACAATTTTTGAAACTTGGGGGACTGAAACTGCCAATTATGCAAACTTAGCTCATTTTTCATCTGATTTTAAACATTTTGCATCTGAAACATATAAAATGCCATTTTGAGATATTTTCAGTATTTTGATGCATTTCTGAGCATTTTTAAACGTTTTGCAGTTCAGATTTAACCAAAAATGATGAGTATTTACACACTCATCAATCCCCCACACTAAACTATTGCTAGTCCCTAGCAATCTTTTGAGAAAAACTTAATGGATTTGAATCTTTTTACCAAAAGCCATTACTTCTGGAGTAGCCAAATGTTTTAGTTCAATTAAGAACCATGGTACACCGATAACCATGTGATTTTGAGCAAACCACCAGCTTCCAACGGATTTGATTTGTCTTTACCAGAAGCCGTTTGCTCTGGACTAGCCAACTCTTAGATAAATTATCAATATTATCTTTGGTGAGCTGATTACCAATTATGGTTTTTCCATTGCCTTTACCACAAGCCATAAACTTGCGGGCTAGCCAACTCTTCACTTTTAAGGATATGGTGAGCTGAATACCATACAATTTTGGGCAAATTGCAAGCCGTCAACGGATTTGAGATATCTTTACCAAGAGCCGTTTGCTCCTAGATTAGCCAATCCTTTTGTTTATTAGACATGGTGGACTGATAACCATAAGTTGAGTAAGTGTAAAACACTTACTCCAAAAAAAATTTGGCCAAAAACGGGGGAATTAGGCGGTATAATTACATGATAAAATTCGTGAGAATTCCCCCCCACACTAGAAATGAATATTGCCCTCAATATTCAAAGTACCGGCGGTTATGCCGAAACAAAGAACGTGAAAGGGAAATACTACGGCCATTATTTGAAAGATATATTTTTTTAACATGACTTATATACAACAGCGGGGGCAACTCCCCCACACTAGGGTGGTAGAAAGATAGAAAGAAGTCAGAAATACGGGTGAAAACCCATATGGCATGCTACTGTTTTTGATTCCCGAGTCGCTAGCTTGACTCGATCCCCGCATTCATTGGTTCTTGGCGAAAGTTTGTAAATCCGGGACAACCACAGGAGGAATGTCCTCTCCAAAATAATGCTTCAACCGATGACCATTCACTTTAAAGTTTGGACCATCGGGTTGAGATAACTCAATGGTTCCATATGGAAAGACTTTAGTGATGGTAAATGGTCCAGACCAGCGGGATTTTAGTTTTCCCGAGAAAATCTTCAATCTTGAGTTGAAAAGAAGGACTCGATCACCGACGTTGAAAACGCGGTTCTTGATTTTTGAGTCATGAATCTTCTTTGTCTTTTGTTTGTAGATCAAAGAGTTCTCGTATGCTTGATCACGGAGTTCATTTAATTCATTCATTTGAACTTTCCGGTGATCACCAGATGTCTGAATATCAAAGTTGGCATGCTTCAAGGCCCAGTATGCCTTGTGCTCAAGCTCAACCGGCAGATGACATGCCTTCCCGTACACTAGCTTGTATGGAGTGCACCCGATGGGTGTTTTATAAGCTGTACGGAAGGCCCAGAGTGCGTCATCTAGCTTATCCGACCAAGAGGCACGGTTTTCGCCTACTGTCCTTTCCAAGATTCTTTTAATCCCCCGGTTGGAAACTTCCACTTGCCCACTTGTTTGGGGGTGATACGCAGTAGAGAGACGGTGAGTTACACCATACTTTTGCATGACTCTATCAAACTGGTCATTGCAAAAATGCGTACCACGATCACTGATTATAGCTCGTGGAGTTCCAACCCTAGCAAAAAGAGATTTTAAGAATTTTACAACAACTCGGGCATCGTTGGTAGGCAAAGCCTTAGCTTCAACCCTTTTTGATAAGTAGTCAACGACCACGAGTATGTATTTGTTACCGCGAGACGAAGGAAATGGCCCCATAAAGTCAATGCCCCAGATGTCAAAAATCTCACACACTTGAATGGCGTTTTGCGGCATTTCATTTCTTTGTGAGATATTCCCGTGACGTTGACAAGCGTCACAGGTTTTGACAAATTCATGGGCATCCTTGTAAATCGTGGGCCAATAGAATCCGGAATCAAACACCTTCTTGGCGGTGTAGTTGGGGCTATGATGTCCCCCAGTAGGTCCAGAATGGCAAGCCTTGAGAATGTCATTGGCTTCCTGACCATACACACATCGCCTGATGACTTGATCCGCGCAAATTTTGAACAAGTAGGGGTCGTCCCAGAAATAATGTTTCACATCTTTAAAGAATTTGTTTTTCTGTTGGGACGACATCCCTTTCACCACAAAGTTACCCGCATGGTAATTTGCAAAGTCAACAAACCATGGGGTAGAAGAGTCTCCAGGAAAAGAAACCACATTGATTGTTTCGAGAGGAAATGTTTCGTTAATTTCCTTTTTCTCAAACACATCTTGGTGAGGGTTTTCTAGACGGGACAGATGATCAGCAGCCAGGTTCTCGGCTCCTTTTTTATCACGTATAATGATATCAAATTCTTGTAGGAGGAGAACCCAACGGAGCAATCTCGGCTTTGCATCTTGTTTTGCAAAGAGATATTTGAGAGCCGAGTGATCCGTATACACCACGCATTTGGTCAAGATAAGGTATGGCCGAAACTTTTCAAACGCATACACCACAGCTAATAATTCTTTTTCTGTAGTGGTGTAATGGGTTTGAGCTTCAGTCATAGTTCTACTTGCGTAGTGGATAGGCTGAAAATGCTTGGTTTTTCGTTGCCCCAAGACTGCACCGATAGCAAAATCACTTGCATCGCACATGAGCTCAAAGGGTAAATCCCAGTCGGGGGCAACTAGAATGGGTGCTTCCGTAAGCTTTTTCTTTAATGTTTCAAAAGCTTCGATGCACTCAGGAGAAAAGATAAACGGAGCATATTTTTCGAGAAGATGGGTCATAGGCCGAGCGATTTTAGAGAAATCTTGTATGAATCTACGATAAAACCCGGCATGACCTAGAAAACTCCTAATGCCTTTGACGGTAGTAGGATGAGGTAATTTAGCAATAACATCAACTTTTGCTCTATCAACCTCAATCTCGTTTTTTGAAATCTTATGGCCAAGGACTATGCCTTCTTTGACCATAAAGTGGCTCTTCTCCCAATTTAGACAAAGATTGGTGTCTTCACACCTTTGAAGCATTCTTTCTAAATGGGAGAGACATGTATGAAACGAGTCCCCAATGACCGAGAAGTCATCCATAAACACCTCCATTGTTTCCCCGATCATGTCGTGGAAAATTGCCATCATACATCGTTGGAACGTGCCAGGAGCATTACATAAGCCAAAAGGCATACGTCTGTAGGCAAATGTTCCGTATGGGCAGGTGAATGTGGTTTTTTTCTTGATCCAGCGGATCAATGGGGATCTGAAAGTAACCCGAGAAACCATCAAGGAAACAATAGTATTCGTTCCTTGCTAATCTCTCAAGCATCTGGTCCATGAAGGGTAGAGGAAAATGGTCTTTACCGGTGGCTTCGTTTAACTTGCGATAGTCAATGCACACACGCCATCCCGTAACCAATCGAGTAGGAATTAACTCGTTTTCTTCATTTGTGACAACAGTAATGCCACCCTTTTTTGGAACGCAATGAATTGGGCTAACCCAAGGACTATCAGATATCGGGTAAATTAAACCGGCATCAAGAAGTTTGAGAACCTCTTGTTTGATAACCTCATGAATCTTAGGATTCACCCTTCTCTGATGTTGGACTGCTGGTTTGAAGTCATCCTCCATTAAGATTTTGTTAGTACAAAACTCAGGGTTGATACCCTTAATGTCGGAGAGTTTCCAAGAAATTGCTTGCTTGTGTGACTTCAAGACCTTTATGAGAGCAGTTTTTTCCTCCTCAGTTAAGTCTTTAGCAATTATGACGGGTAATTTATCATCACCCTCCAAAAATGCATACTCGAGATGAGGAGGTAGGTCCTTAAGTTCAACCTCGGGAAATTCTTCAGTAGAAGTTTGCACTGATTTGATTTCCTCAATCGTGATCTCTTTCGGAGGGAGTGAAGGTAATGGATCTTCATTTAATAATTGCTCAAGATAGAGAATATCCCCCTCCGAATCATAAACACCATCAATTCCAGGCGGAATCGATTCATCACTAGCAAGAAAGTCATCGATCTCTTCAAGAAAGAAGTCACCTCCCTCAAACGGAGTGAGAGAGGGGGAAGAGTCGGCAATGATAGGTTTAGAAGATGTGGTGGAATCCCCACTCACAGAATTATGAAGATAACCAAGAAACTCTTGAGAGTACTCCTCTGAAGCAATATTGATGCGCTCCCAAACGGTCAAGCTTTATCACACAAGCCTGCCACTTGTGAATGGCAGACCGTAACAAGCTTAAAACGGCTCAGGAGCGAACTCAATGAAGATCTGGGGAGTATAGGATTTCCCCGGGTCGTTATGTCCCAGCGAGCTATGCAATGGATTATCAAACGTAAAGTGATCGAGAGATTTGAACGAAAAAGGGATTTGAGATTATGATTACTTACAGAAAAAGCCAACAAATTACAACGGCTTAAATGCAAATTAAAGGAAATTAAAAGATAAAAAATATTAAATAAACGCTATCACTATATTTAAAAATGATGTTTTTGTGATTTTATAAAACAAAATAACTTAAATAAACTATTTTAACTAAAACGTAAACTTAAAATATCTAAAAACGTGGTCTAAAATGAAAACGTACGTTATGTACGAAAATTACGCTGGAGCGCAAGATAAAACGTAAAATTTGTGAAATAAAAGTCCTACGAATGTAAAAATAATTTTCTCACGTACTACATGACAAAAGAAAATTTTAGGAAAAAGCCGGGTATTTTTTTGACTTTTAAATTAATTACTACGAATTAAAAACTATTTTAATCTAATTAATTAATTAAAAATACTAAACATTTTAAGAAAAATCCGAAAAATTCACAAAAACTACTTTAGATAATACTGATTCTAAGAAAAATGAAAAACGTGGTGGTTGCCTTGTAAAATAAGCTCCAAATAAGCTAAAGAGAGCTTATGGCAAAAACTGCCCAACTCCCTTATGTATTAAGTGTTGCAAACATTGACAAGAAAGACCCAAGGGCACTATTGGTACAGGTACACATGCTATCAACTTCAAAGCTAGGAGGTCTCAGGTTCGAGCCTGCCTCCTAGCTTTTTGCTACTTTTATTATTATTTTTTTTTGGAAATTTTCTCTTTTACAAACTAATTTTATACATGAAGATAAGCACTTTTTGTAATTACAACTTTTTCTCAAAACCACTAATAAGCACTTATATAGGCTAAGATTTTGTCACAGTTTACACTTAAATGAAATAAGCAAAAGGATTTAAGCTAAAATGATTATAAGCTATAAAAATAAGCGCAAGACTCACTGAGAATTAGTTAAATAATGATGATAAGCTAAGATAACAACTGAATAAGCACAAAGACTACTAATTAACACTGAATAAGCTATCAATAAGCACTAATCTAAACTGTATTACACAAGTCACTGTTTGAAAGAACTAGGCACCTTTCAACTTATTTTTAAGCAATGTAATAAGCTACAAATTGGAAACAAACTTTGGAATTGAAAAGTTCACCAGTTAGGCTCTCCAAAAAGCTAAAGTACAAAGATTAGCTTATACTAATGAGCTTTTAAGAAGCTCTTGAAAAACTGATCAACTCTGACTTATTGATACATTTAAACAAAATGGACAAATCTAAAAAGCTATTGCAGCCTAACTAAATAAGTTGCAAACTCAAAATTAAAAATTGAGACCTTGAGATGGCTAGTTAAGCTTCTCAAAAAGCTAAAATTTGCAAGCTTAAGTTGACTGGTAAGCTCTTGAAGAGCTTATGAAAATGTGTATCACCACTGTGCACAGGGCACTTACTCAGACAAAGGTTTAAACAGAACTATGAAATAAGCTGTTAATAAGCAAAGAAAGCACAAGCTGATATTTTTATAATTTTATTAAGCAACAAAAATTTAATATCCTAGAAGCTCAAGATCTAACTCTTATTATTGAACACACAGCAAAATTATCTTTTTTATTCAAAAATGACCAAATGGAAATTTGACTTTTTAAGAAAAACTAAAAGTTTGACCAAGATGAACTTTGAATCACTACTATGGACTGATTATGTTGAAATAAGCTATGATAAGTTAATTTTAAGCTAAAGCATCTAGTTTTAAGCTGATTTGATGAGATTTGAACTTAAAAATCCTAACAGTAAACTGTTAAGGATGGGATTAAGAGGATTTTGACTTTTTAATGAACAAGGACTGAATTTTATGACTTACTTGAACTATTAGGTACTAGAGAGACTTGAAACTATGATAGATAATGATACTACAGATCCCTATCTCAAATAACAAAGTAATTCCAAACACCTCTATAAGAAGCTGTTTTTAAAGAGTTTTATACTAAGACAAGTATTTAAACCAAGACAACTGTTAATCAACTTATAACAACTACAATTAGACAAAGTAAAACTAGGATTATTAATATTTAAACACTTATACTATAAATTGCAAACTTATGAGAGATTTCTTACAAAATGAATCCAAGCACCAAACTGAGAACTGACTACTGAGATCAAATCCTATAGCTTTCCACAAAGCTCTAGACCAATGAGCAATCCAAAACCAACTCTACTTCAGCTTCTGATCATCATTCCATTGATTCTTGAATTTTAAGCTATTTTGAGAGTATTTTTGTGATTTTCTGAATTGTGCATCTAAACTCAATTTGAAGGGTTTTTAGCAACTTATAAGCTTTGTCCAAAGCTTAGATGAGCTTAAGAAATAGTATCAACAACTACTTAACAATTTTTGTAAATTATGAGATTTTTAACTATGAAATTTACATAAACTAAATTCGTTTATGAAAACTGAAATTGAAACTGCAATTTTGTTTTTATTACACTGACAATAAGATTACAAACACTTTAAAACTTTAAAACACACTGAAACTTGAAATTGAATTAATTCGACATAAGGAAAAATAAAAATTACACTAGCTCCCTTTTTCTCTCTGCTTCTCCCTTTATTTATACTCCAAACTCCTTCTCTCTCATCTCTCTTCAAATCCCAGCAACAATATTAACCATTGGATTGGTAAATTTGATCTTGACCGTTTGAGTGGTTTTGGCGCCAAATTTGGTTTTAACAGCTGGAGATGGCAGAGTTAGGTTTAGTGGGCATTTAATGCACCCTTGGAGTGTTGTGTTTGGAGGGGGGAAGTAGGGATGATGATGGTTGAGTGTGACAGAAGGAGTTGCAGGGTTGTGATGATGGGAGCTTGGGTAACCCGTGAGGGAGGGAAGGGATGAGTCAAACTTCATTTGACTGGGATTATTAAAAATAGAGGGGGTCAAATGGCAGGGTTCAAAGGCATTGGCAGGGTCAAAAATGAATTGTGACAAGGGGCCAAGGTTAATAATAGGTTAATAATCAAGGGCCTAAGTTGCCATTTCTGAAACTGTAAGGACCAGAACTGCCAAATCTGCCAAGATGCTCCAAGGACTGAAATTGACAAGTATCAATAGATCAAGGACCAAAGTTGACATTTTCACATTTTCCAGGGACCAATTCTGCCAATTTTCAAAGTTGAAGGACCATTCCTGTAATTTTCTCAAACTTTTGACATTTTTCACCAAAGGACTAAATTTGACAAGTTATGATTTTAAAAGGACCTTTGGTGACTTTTCTTTTGAAATTTTGACTCAGGGACTATTTTTGACAATTTTAGAAACTTGGGGGACTGAAACTGCCAATTATGCAAACTTTGCTCATTTTTCATCTGATTTTAAACATTTTGCATCTGAAACATATAAAATGCAATTTTGGAATATTTTCAGTATTTTGATGCATTTGTGAGCATTTTTAAGTGTTTTGCAGTTCAGATTTGACTAAAAATTATGAGTATTTACACACTCATCAAATATCAATTAAATCGACTCGATTAACTGATTCAGTATCATAATTTGAGGAGTACCTCGAAGTTTGATCAAGGTTAAAGGTAACAGCTTCATTACCCACACGTAACGTGATTTCTTGCTCAAATACATCAATAAGAGCACGACCCGTTCTCAGGAATCCTCGTCCAACAATGAGAGGAACCCGATGATCGGCATCGAAATCAACAACCACAAAGTCAGCTGGAAAATGGAACTTTCCTACTTTCACGAATACATCCTCGGCGATGCCAAGAGGACGCGATATAGAACGATCTGCAAGCTCAAGAGTCATGCAGGTAGGAATAAGTTCCAGAAGAGAAAGTTTCTTCCACACTGAATAAGGCATCAGATTGATGCTTGCACCAAGATCGGCAAGGGCAAAGCATTCAATCATCCTAGGAAAAACACAAGGAAGAAGAAATTTTCCGGGATCTCCTAGCTTCTCGGGAAGCTTCTTTAACAGAACTGCTGAGCAGTTCTCGTTCAAAGGAGTCTTAGCCATTTCAAACAGCTTTTCCTTATTGCTCAACATGTGTTTGAGAGTAGATGCAAACTTGGGCATCAACATGATAGCATCCGCAAAGCTTATGTCAAAATGAAGCTCTTGGAAATTTTGAAAGAATTTTTCCATTTGATGACTGGCTTTCTCGCGGAGTTTTTGCTCATTTAAACGTGAGGGGTAAGGAATAGAAGTTTTGGATTTGGGGTTACCAACTGGAGGTTCAAAAACAACTCCAGGATTGGTCTTGGGTTTCGGGACAACCTGAGGATGGACATTGCTGGTACTTCCGTTATTAGTAGGAAGCTCCTTGTCCTTTGTCGCCTCAGGTTCGCTTTCCACTACCTTCGGGAGAGAAGAAGAAGGGGTAGTAGGAATAGCGGGTCCATCATAAGAAACACCCCTTCTGGTTGTGATCGCCTTTGCATCTTCCCTCGGGTTAGCGATCGTGTTGCTCGGAAGTTTTCCTGAGCCCGAGGGTCGATCATTTAAAGACTTCTTAATGTCAGAAATCTGGCTAACCAACAACCTGTTCATTTCCTCTTGGGATTTCATGAATTGTTTCAACAACTCATCAGATGATGGTCCAGTTGGAACAATGGCTTGAGTTTGCACAGGAAAATTCTGGCCTCTATTGTTTGGATTAGGGCCTTTATTTTGAAAATTTCCTTGATTATTACCATGAAAATACCCTTGGTTGAAATTTCCCTGACCTGGGTTTCTATTGAAATTTCCTTGGTGTTGGAAATTTTGACTTTGATTTTGAAAACCGTTGTTTGGACTAAAATTACCTTGGTTTTGAAAACCTTGGTTTGGTCTATTCTGATTTTGATTACGGTTTTGGTTGAAACCGGGAGGTCCAGGGTAGTGGTTAGGACGGTGGTTCGGGTCTATAGGAGCACGATATTGGTTGCCTCCTTGATTAGAAATCCCGCCCACAGCATTAGCTTCAAACGGGTTACCATCAGTGGCCATACAGTTGTAATAAGCATGGGGGCCACCACAAGTAACACAGACTTCCACTTTCTTAACTTCAGCAGGAGGTGAAGTTTGTGGAAAAGAGACTTTCTTTTGGTTGGAGAGAACCAAAGCTTGAATGGCTTCCGTGAGTTTGTCAATCTTAGCATCGGTGCTAGATTGACTCACGGGCGATGAAGAAGAAGGACCAACACTGACTTGGGAAACAACCGGCTTGCTTCGTGCAGTGCGGACTTTAGACTTATTTTCAATGATCGCTAAAGCTTCTTTGACAGTTTTGCTCAAGAAATTTCCTCCAGCGGAGGAATTGAGAGAATCTTGATCAGATTGACTCACTCCATTGTAGAAAGTATCGAGTTGCATCAACTCGGAGAAACCGTGGTGAGGACATTTGCGAAGCAATTCCTTAAAACGATCCCACGATTCACTGAAGGATTCATCAAACTTTTGAGTGAATTTGATGATTTCATTTTTAAGACTCGTGGTTTTGGAAGGTGGATAAAATTCATTCACAAATTTCTTCACCAGGTCTTCCCATGTCTCTATTGATTGAGGGGGTTGTTTTTCAAGCCAAATCCGGGCTTGTCCCTCAAGAGAAAATGGGAACAGAAGAAGCTTAACAGCATCAGTAGGGACATTCTTGTATTTGATGGTAGATGCAATCTTGTTAAACCACCGAATATGAGCATGAGGATCATCCCGCTCAAAACCATAGAACTGACTTGAGGTTACAAGATTCAGTAACCCGGTTTTGAGTTCAAAATTTTCAGCCACAATGGCTGGGATAACGATAGCATCTCCATACCCGTCGATGGGTGCCTGGAGAAGCTCACACATAGGGCGTTCTTCCGCCATGATAATGGAAGTAGTGTGAGCAGTCCGGATCTCGGATCCGACTGAAGGAGCAGAAAGTCTACAGACACGCCTTCTTGGAATCTTGACAAGCTCACGAAATGGGCTCACAGATCTAGAAGAGCGAGTGCGCATACACTAGAGTTAACTCTAAGAAATCTCAGAGTTAAGGAGAGGAATGGGAATTATGAAGATATTTTCTGAAAATGGGGTGAGAAGAATCTTTTTAGGTTTTCTGGTTCTGATAAGTAGATATAACAACAAATCCAATTAAAACAAAATCGAGGCAAAACAACAGTGAACTTAATCAATAATCACAAGATGAGTGGCTTCTTTGAAAAAGGTACACCAATCACAAGGACACAAAGGCAAGTTTTAAATCTTTGGTTCGGGAACTTATTATGGTCGTACCCCCAGTTAGGTAGTACACTGCCTTGGTTTGCGGTGGTAATCTTTTATGTTGTTATTATTAAACAAAGAAAACGACGAATCTTTTTGTATTTTTATTTTTGATACATATATAGAAACAAAAGAAAAATATTTTTGTGTTTTTATACGTTTTTGGATGTTTTTGGGTTTTTGGATTTTTTAAGAAAATATGGATATATATATATAGATAGATAAATGGATGATATGAACAAAGAGTGAATATTCAAATTACTAATCTGCTAAACGGAAGATAATCAGCACAGCTCCCGGGCAGCGGCGCCAAAAATTTGATTCGTGCTAAACCGTCAAGTTTTCTCACACAAGTCGGCCACTTGTGAATGGCCGACCGTAAGAAACTTAAAACAGTTCAAACACAGAATGCAATGAAGATCAGGAGAGTATAGTGTTTCCTCGGGTCGTTATGTCCCAGCGAGCTATGCAATGAATCACCAAACGAATAGTGATCGAGAGATTTGAACGGAAAAGGGATTGATTGAACAATTATAACTAAAGAAAAAGCAAACAAATTACAGGGGCTTAAATGCAAATTAAAGAGAATTAAAAAGATAAAAAATATTAAATAAACGCTATCACTATATGCAAAATGATGTTTTTGATTTTTCTTTTTATAAAACTTAAATTAAAAACTACCTAACGTACAAATGAAAATATGAAACTGAAGCAGTATTAATCCTAAAAATATGAAAATGATATTTTTACAAACCTAATGATAAAAGAAAATTTGTAGAAAAAGAAAATTATTTTTAAAACTATTTATCTAATTATTATTAATTAAAAACTATTTTTAACTATTTAATAATGGCCTAAAATACAAGAAATTATAAAATAAAGCTAGAAAAATGAAATTATGACTTGGAAAAATCTAAAATAACAAAAGAGAATTTTCAAAACTATTTTTGTATTTTTCTGAATAATTTTGTATTTTCTATGAATTAAAAACTATTTAAAACTACTTAAATTGCTTAAAAATACAAATTTAACTAAGAAAAATCTGGAAAAATAATTTTTTGACTTTCTATATTTATCTTAATCTAGGAAAAATGAAAAATTATTTTTTTGAAACTTTTCTGATTTAATTGTATTAAATGCTAATTAAAAAGACTTAAAAACTGATTAAAATGAAGAAAAATAGCAAACAGGCTTGGAAAAATCTGAAAAATTCAAGAAAAGTCTAAAATAATATTTAGAATCTAGGAAAAATATAAAAACAGGTGGTTGTGTGCAAGAAATTGAAACTGCCAAGCAAAGTGCTTATGAATAAGCACTTATTTTAAGCAAATGGTACCAAATAAGCACCACACTGTCACAGAAGCTCAAATATGCTAAAATTACTCAAAAGTGACTTACTGCAACTATCCTAACCTACTTAAGTTCAATCTACACAGGTTTGGTGATTTGAGCTAAAATGCCAAAATCAGCTTTTGGGGTCTACTTTGCAGCTTAAGCTCAAGCTACACAATAAGCTAAGACTAGAAAACAGAAGTTGAATCCTACACTAGACCTGGGTGGCTACTTACAAACCAAAAACTAGACCATGATAAGCTCTTATGAGCTCTGTGCAATCCCTGCACAAGTCCTGTGCACACTCAGTTAAAACTGAGCTTGTGCACAGGGGAACTGAGACCACATTCACAAGCTGATTTGAAGCTTTTAAAAATTTGACAAAAATCTACAAAAATGACAATAAGCAAGTAGACCAACTGAAGTTTTTAAACCTACAAGTTTCACTTGATAAGACCCAGAAATGAAGCAATCAAAAATCAACTTAGTTTGGCTCAAAATGGCTTTTTCACTTTTGACTTTTGAGCAGTTGAGAAAAGTTTGACTTTTGTGAGATTTAAAACTAATTTGTGGACTTATTATGATGTATTATGATGAAATAACACTACTGCAAGTTATACTTATGATTTTGAAACACAAAACAAGCTTTTGTTTTTCCAAAATTCCAACAGTGAAGCACTTAAGACAGATTTGAGATGAAGTTTGACTTTGAGAGTTTGCAGGCACACTTTTATGACAGATATGAGTATAATGGATCTACACAAGCATAAACCAACAGGTTCTAGCTACTGAACAAACCTCTATTACAGTTTAACTAACTAATCCAAACACCCTTTTTATGACTGATTTGAAAGATTAACTGAGCTAAACAATGAACCAACTTGTTTTACTTATCAAACTTACTCTAATTACCCTAGTTAACACTAAATGAACAGGTAAGAACCAATATTAACCATAGATACATATTTTTGCAATGAGACTTGAAAAATTGACTTACTTTTGGTCCTTAGCCACAATGGCTTGAAATCAGTGAACCAATGAACCACTAGCCTATTTCTATCAACCCATTAACTCTGAACCAACCCAAAGCCAGCACTGCATCATCCATAACCATTTCCATTTCAATTTTGAGCTCAGTTTGACTTTCATTGACCAAATTCCAAAGTAGTTTGAAACTTAAAAGTAGCTTATAAAAAGCTATAAGCAGCTTATATGAGCTTGTTTGAGCTTAAAAATAAGCAACTAGAAACTTGGATATGAGAATTCAAAACTGAATTGTGCTACAGTGACCATGAAACATGAAATCTTAACATGAACTTGAATTGATACTTAAAAAGAGTTGCAATACACTGAAATACTTTTGTTTGATACAATTAAACTGGAAATTACAACCTAGAATATATTGAAGAATTTGGAATTTAAAAAACGACATAAATTTGGAATTTTAACTAAGTACTACTCCTTTCTATCTTTCTTCTTGCTTCTCTTATACCCAAACTTGTTTCTCTCACTACTCTGAGCATATCCCACTTTAATTTGAGGCCATTGGATGCCTAGATATCATCATGGCCGTTTGATCAAGTTTTGGCGCCAAAATGCATATTAGCCAGTTGTGGGTTGAGTGAAGGGAAAGGGGTGCATTTAATGTATCTTGGAAGGTAGTTGAAGGTGGGGGGACATGGAAGTGTGAAGGTGAGGAGGGGGGATGGGATGTTGTGTATTGCAGAGAAGCAGTTGGGGAGAAGAAGAAAAAAAAGGCGCGGGTAGCTTTGTTTGACCAAAGGGTTGACTGGGTGTTTAATATAAAAGGGGGGGGGTCAAAATGAAGGGTCCAAATGGGTTGGCAGGGGTCACAAGGGATTTGACAAGGCCAAAAGGGTTTAAAGGTTTAGTATTTATCAAGGACTTGTTGTGTAATTTCTGAAAATGCGAGGACCACTTCTGCCAATTTGCAAAGTTGTTTCAAGGGACCACAATTGACAAGTTTCCATAGTACAAGGACCAAACTTGGCATTTTCAAATTTCCAAGGGCCATTTTTGCCAATTTTTAAACTTGGAGGACCAAACTTGTAATTTCTCAAAACTTTTGATATTTTTCACCAAAGGACTAATTTTGACAAGTTATGATTTTAAAAGGACCTTTGGTGATTTTACTTTTGAAATAAGTGCTCAGGGACTATTTCTGACAATTTTTGAAACTTGGGGGACTGAAACTGTCACACCCCCAATTTACCTGTTTTGCAGCGGAATGGAATTCCTGGGAATTGACTGTCATAGCATCACAATCACAGTTATATTGAACGACCTAAAGTGTCGTTTGGAAAATACATCGTTTGATTTAGTAAAACAATCAGAGTTACAACATAGGTCCCAAAAGTTTACAAAGTTGCGGAAACATAAATATATTACAAGTCCAAACGATGGTTTTGAAAGAAAGTGCCATAATGTACAATGATATAAGTCGACGCCGCGACTCAAAAGGTGGTTCCTAAACCATGTCATGATGATAATGCCTCAGTTACCTGAAAATACATTGCTAAAACGGTCAACAATAATGTTGGTGAGAAATCATAGGTTTATGTAAATGTTTTATACGACTACGCAAGTATAGATCAGGCATGACAATCATGTCACGTAAAAATGTTACAGGCATGACAATCATGTCACGTAAAAATGTTACAGGCATGACAATTATGTCACGTAAAAATGTTACAATTGCTTAAGCCCATGACACCGAAACAAGACTGTCCATAATGTATGCCCCTGCAGAGTGTTTGCCAGACAACTCAATAATGTTATTAAATGAGATGCATCCGTATGACTAGTTGGGATTCACCAACCCGGATGGAGGCGTCACCCTCGATAGATCTATCCACTCACCCTCGCTTCTAAGATTAACGGTTCATGTTCAGGTAATGGGGACTTTCAATTGGCAATGCGGTAACTTAAGCAATGTAAATGAATTTAACATACTTGGTATCGTAATAAAATGTTGTGCAATGTATTCTCCCCCGTATGTTTGAAATGAAGTAAAAACTTGAATAAATCGGGGATATGAAAACTCACTTGGTAAACTGGTGTGATGACAAGAGTGAGTACACTGAGGTATAATATGATGCTTTAACCGGGACCTATAACGAATGATATGATATGTAATGAGTTGCAATGTAATGTTATGCATGCATTTCGTATGTTATTTATACCATTTGCGAGTTTTGAAAATAATACTTATCGTCGAAAAATACTCTTTTGACGCCTTGACCATTCTTAAATCACTTTACAAGTTTTTACGTCAAAATGTCATCCTACAATGGTTTTATAATGATTTATAGTGAAATTTTCACTTTTCGTCGTAAAACAATGTCGTCGGAAATTTTATGAAATTGACAAAAATGGCTTCGAAAAACTAGTCGTAAAATGGAGTACGTTGCACGTTAGGAAACGAACTCGACGTTTTTGGAAAGTTTGTATCAAAATCTAGAAGTTTCAGTTCAGGAGTTTTCGACATAAAGGTCTCGAACATAAAGATAATAAGGGCTAAAGATGGTGATTTTGTCTAATTGTTGTGTAAAAAGTGAGTTTCGGCCAAGTTTGAGCAACCGTAATTAATTTATTAAAACTCCGCTATACAAACGGTTGATTGTTTTGAAAAATATGCTCGGTGATCTTGATTTTATTAGAAGACATTTCGTTCCAAAAAGTACCACATCAAGGTTAAAAACAGCCTCCAACATGGTCGTTTCAGCTACCGTAACACTTGTATCGTAAAAATAATATAGTTTTTCAGAAAATAATAGTTACGGCAATTTTATGAAAACGTGCATATCTTTGTCGTTTCAAATCCGTTTTCTACGTATAATACGTCCTTAGCTTCGTATCGAAGTATACTAATAGATTTTTGATAAGTCGAAATAATTTGCAAAGCTTAAGGCTCGTTTTTAACTCGAACTAACCAAAAACATGTTGCTGAAATTTCAGAAAAAAAAAATATATTTCGTCGTCAAACTTTAAAAATTCATAACTTCTTCGTTATAACTCCGTTTTTATCCGTTCAAGCGGCCACGGATTCGTTTTAAAGTATATTTTCTAAATATCAAGGCCAAAAAGTCGTGCCTACAGTCGGATTTTCCAGAAAATCAAAACAAGGACAGAACATATTTTATACTTATCGAAAATAGTTTTTCTCGTACCAAACCTATTCTAATCCCTTCAAATCAACTCCAAAGCTAACCTAATCCTACCATACACCTTCTTAGGGTGTCATGGGTTCCTAAACATCATCAAGACCAAAGTATACCAAGGGGATAATTATAGGATGACCTTATATATATATATATCTAAAAATCATGTAAAAATGGTATAAACAACATATGTCTTGCATGTTTGTACCAAATATGAAGAGATGAATATAAAATGAAAAGGAAACATGAAAAATGTAAATGATATGCTTACAAGCTAATATGATGAGGTGATAAGAACCAAGGTTTAACTTAATCACTCTTGGTTTTTATTTCAAAACCTTATAAAGAGGATGATCTAGATTGTTATACTTGTGCTTGAGAGAAAAAAAAAATATGATGATCCCTTGTAAACCTTGAAGTGGCCGGTTAGGAGGAGAGAACAAAGAGAGGAGAAAAATTTTACTAACACTTGAATGAAATGAATGTGTAAAAATAATTGGAGTAAGACTTTTATGTTTGAGTAAGATTTCTAACAATCAAAGAGCCATGCATTATTAATTGCCAACCCTCCCCCTTGGTCGGCCAAGGGGGGAGGAATTGGTAGATATTTTATTTTATTTTATTTTTTCTAAAATGTATTGTGTATAATTGTATATACTTGTAAATAAAAATGTAAGTAAAATGTAGTTAAATGCAACTTGTAAAGTAAATGATAATTTTTGATACAAGTAAATTTTTAATAGATCAAAATAGAGTATAATGATTTTATAAAGATTGTAAAAATACATTCCTTGTAAAATTTGAGTGATAAAATAATTATCGAGTAATTATTAAGAAAAACGTCGTAATAATATAACTTTAACGATTTATATACCAAATAAATTTAAAACACTAGGTAAAGTCAAAATATAGTTTTTATAACTAAATGTAAGTATAAAAATATGTCGGGATCATTTTTAGAAATAACGGATTATATGTTCAAAATAATAACTCACGCGATAACGTTTATTAAATATAAAAATTACACGTTTAATGTGAAATGAAATGTCATGAATGAACTATCATGATGCAAATGATGTCAATGAAATGTAGACTAATCTTAGTCCATATGAAATGTACGTGATGTTATGATCATGAATTCGCCGCTAAACCTTTAAGGTTACGCGAATTTGGAACACGTAAACCAAGTTTACGATAAATGTTGAAATTGTAAGGCATGAATTGTTTCGAGAAATGACCTGGAAGTACGGGTTGTCACATTCGCCCATCCAAAAAGGAATTCAGTCCCTGAATTCAGTCGTTGTTGGGTTCTACAGTGTTATCGGTGAAAGGTGAGGATATATGAGTCGTATCGGTTCATTCAATGTATTTCTGAATCGTACTACGCCTTTCCAAGGCAAGATTTCGAACCTAGATTTTGTTGCCAATTTGAAATTCTAATGGGTTGCGGCTTATGGGACATATCTCCAAATTTTGCATCGTATAACGATGTAGCTTATCTAGCTATATGTTGTTACTTGTAATTGATTTTTGATTTGTATGATCTCTTTGTTGTTTCATAAATAACTCATTGATTAGTGAGTTAGACTTTCCTGATTTCGGCCCGTAATTAAGTGATTAACACCTCAACCATAGAGTGTCTCAATTGGTGTAGTCAATGGGTTCATGAGTTAACTTTTGTTGTAAAGAAACTCGTCGATGAGGAATGATTTGCCTAACCATTTCTAGAAAGTTACACTGGCTTGAGCATATTATCTAATGTGGGAATTGCTCTCTCGCTCTAACCATTGAGCTGAGGATAGTAGGCGGTAATCATGTCCTAGTAGGTTCCATGGAAATCCTGAAATGACTGTCAGCAGTCTAAGGTAAATCGAATAGCTTATAATAGGTACAACTGGAATTGATACCACGTGTCTCGTGTTAGATTTCAAAATGTTAAATCTGTCGGAAAGGACCTTATTGAAAAGAATAGATTATAGTTAACAGTTGTGATCCCTCGCGTTTCTAGTCCTATCGAAGGTCATGACCTGAGTCTTACTTGCCTAAGGTGCTTAGTCTCTATGACTAAAATGTTTATGGTTTGATTATCGAAGTGTTTCCATGCTCCATGTTGTAAAGTCACAAACCTTAAATATTTAAGTGAAGCGGTTTAATGGTTGATTTTCAAGATTTGTTCCGATATTGTGTGCTTCCAAAAATAGTTCATCACTAATATTGTTACCATGCTAGTAAGAAAATATATATCGGCTCATACTATGTCAAAAATGTTTATTCTAGTTTCACTTATGGATGGGGAGTCATTGATTGTCCGACATGTTCAAACCTGTGGCATCTCTTGATATGGAAGTGAGGTTACTTGAAATTTCTAGAGAACGCAATGCCTTAGGGGAAGTTTATATCAATAACCTTAATTTAACCAAATTTTCCTTTAAGGGACACTCATTGTAGGAAAGTTCACATATTGTTGAGGCCATGCTTAACAGAATGTTCTACAGCCTCAGTTAGAAGACTTGGTATATCCCTATAGTGTTGCTTCATGGGTATTCGCTTCATATTAAATCTCGTAACTCGGTCTAGCTAGTACTTTTGGAATGATAGAGTTTGGATTCTAATCCAAAATAGTGGTTCGGAAGGTCTCGTGATGTCTTAAGATTTTTGTTGAGTTTTGAATCATCCTACCACCTAGTTCTAGTCCTTGTTGGAAATTCCAAAATCCTTTCATTGTTTTCTCGTATCGAGGAATCCTCCTCACAGATGGTATAGGAAGTCTTTCCTAAAAAGGTCACTCGTCAAATCCTAACTTATCGGTTGAGTGAGAGATAACTGGCGTAAGCATCTATAGAGTGTTAACAAAAGAAATGTTTATGCACGATTTATCTGATTATAAAACTTTGCTTTTAAATGAGAATTGTTTTAGGAGATTTGAAATGATGCTTGTTACATTCATGACATAATTCTTCCTGAATTATACATAGGTGATCAGGCCATGTATAATCAAGGACAAATGATGTGATGCTTGTTTTTGTTGAAATGGTATTATGTTCCTCCGAAATTTTAGATGGTATTCAACGTTTTGTTTTGTAAGATAATGGCTCAATGATTTTTCAGAGTAACATGAAAATCGTTTCGTATGAGGATATAAAATAGTTGAAAAAAAAAAAGAAAATGACTGAAACCAATTGATAAGTTGGTAATAAAACAACTTGCGTTAAAACTTTATGAAACAACGTTTCTGAGATGGTGATAAAATAGTTCGAAATAAAATCAAGTGAAATAATTTCATGAAATAGTAGCAGGATAATTTGGAATAAAATTTGTTGGATGGTTTGTAGGATACATAGGAGAACCTTATCGAGTAGTAATAGTCTACTAATTGGTCGAGAATAAAGTTGGCCTAACCCCTAGTAAGATAGTGATGTATCGTCGTGAAATGATGGAAAATTGGGCAATTGGAGTAAGGAATGAAATAAACAAGGTGGTGATTATCGTAGAGATAATAAATGATAAAGATTACATTAGGTAGAAAGGTGCTTATTATCTGTTCCTGTTGGTGGTCTAATCGTGTTTCAAGTGTAGGAGTAGTAGGCGGTCTAGCAACGATAGCCCTAGAACTCTCACAGTCCTCAAACCTATGAGATGGTGTAGTGTCTATAGTCTTAGTGGTAGGTGGTAATGGTGTGTCAAATCATGCACGCTTCCCAAGCTGCAAGTCAGGTATATGAGTATCGTGTATGAGATGTGATGGTACGGATGGTGCTCGAAATGATAATGATGATGAAAATAATGACAATGATGATAATGGAAATCCTTGTGGTGAGTTAAGAAAATAGGTTCATTAGGACTAAACCTATAAGTTCTACACAATGGTATGATCTGTCCCAACTAAGTGATAAAAATTGTCCTGATCCTACCGTGAATCAATAGTGATCGTGATGGTGTAGGTGCAACTTCGTCCTCCTAAAAGGTCTCAGTGTCATCATCTGATGTTATCGATGTTGAGTCAACTGCCGTTAAAATTGTGATAGGGAATGACAAGGCATTCTCCATGTCAAAGTGATACGAGTATAATGGGATGGGTATTTGAAGGCATCTATGTGACAACCGCTGTGAAATGAAAGTGAATAACTCAAAAAATGTACGTATAAAACCGCATGTATAGTGACTATGTATTTATGATGAAATGATGAGATGCTATGATGATGTAGTTATAGTCTAGGGTCAATGATGCAACCTAGTTCTCTATAACCGAAGCTCTGATGCCAATCTGTCACACCCCCAATTTACCTGTTTTGCAGCGGAATGGAATTCCTGGGAATTGACTGTCATAGCATCACAATCACAGTTATATTGAACGACCTAAAGTGTCGTTTGGAAAATACATCGTTTGATTTAGTAAAACAATCAGAGTTACAACATAGGTCCCAAAAGTTTACAAAGTTGCGGAAACATAAATATATTACAAGTCCAAACGATGGTTTTGAAAGAAAGTGCCATAATGTACAATGATATAAGTCGACGCCGCGACTCAAAAGGTGGTTCCTAAACCATGTCATGATGATAATGCCTCAGTTACCTGAAAATACATTGCTAAAACGGTCAACAATAATGTTGGTGAGAAATCATAGGTTTATGTAAATGTTTTATACGACTACGCAAGTATAGATCAGGCATGACAATCATGTCACGTAAAAATGTTACAGGCATGACAATCATGTCACGTAAAAATGTTACAGGCATGACAATTATGTCACGTAAAAATGTTACAATTGCTTAAGCCCATGACACCGAAACAAGACTGTCCATAATGTATGCCCCTGCAGAGTGTTTGCCAGACAACTCAATAATGTTATTAAATGAGATGCATCCGTATGACTAGTTGGGATTCACCAACCCGGATGGAGGCGTCACCCTCGATAGATCTATCCACTCACCCTCGCTTCTAAGATTAACGGTTCATGTTCAGGTAATGGGGACTTTCAATTGGCAATGCGGTAACTTAAGCAATGTAAATGAATTTAACATACTTGGTATCGTAATAAAATGTTGTGCAATGTATTCTCCCCCGTATGTTTGAAATGAAGTAAAAACTTGAATAAATCGGGGCTATGAAAACTCACTTGGTAAACTGGTGTGATGACAAGAGTGAGTACACTGAGGTATAATATGATGCTTTAACCGGGACCTATAACGAATGATATGATATGTAATGAGTTGCAATGTAATGTTATGCATGCATTTCGTATGTTATTTATACCATTTGCGAGTTTTGAAAATAATACTTATCGTCGAAAAATACTCTTTTGACGTCTTGACCATTCTTAAATCACTTTACAAGTTTTTACGTCAAAATGTCATCCTACAATGGTTTTATAATGATTTATAGTGAAATTTTCACTTTTCGTCGTAAAACAATGTCGTCGGAAATTTTATGAAATTGACAAAAATGGCTTCGAAAAACTAGTCGTAAAATGGAGTACGTTGCACGTTAGGAAACGAACTCGACGGTTTTGGAAAGTTTGTATCAAAATCTAGAAGTTTCAGTTCAGGAGTTTTCGACATAAAGGTCTCGAACATAAAGATAATAAGGGCTAAAGATGGTGATTTTGTCTAATTGTTGTGTAAAAAGTGAGTTTCGGCCAAGTTTGAGCAACCGTAATTAATTTATTAAAACTCCGCTATACAAACGGTTGATTGTTTTGAAAAATATGCTCGGTGATCTTGATTTTATTAGAAGACATTTCGTTCCAAAAAGTTCCACATCAAGGTTAAAAACAGCCTCCAACATGGTCGTTTCAGCTACCGTAACACTTGTATCGTAAAAATAATATAGTTTTTCAGAAAATAATAGTTACGGCAATTTTATGAAAACGTGCATATCTTTGTCGTTTCAAATCCGTTTTCTACGTATAATACGTCCTTAGCTTCGTATCGAAGTATACTAATAGATTTTTGATAAGTCGAAATAATTTGCAAAGCTTAAGGCTCGTTTTTAACTCGAACTAACCAAAAACATGTTGCTGAAATTTCAGAAAAAAAAATATATATTTCGTCGTCAAACTTTAAAAATTCATAACTTCTTCGTTATAACTCCGTTTTTATCCGTTCAAGCGGCCACGGATTCGTTTTAAAGTATATTTTTTAAATATCAAGGCCAAAAAGTCGTGCCTACAGTCGGATTTTCCAGAAAATCAAAACAAGGACAGAACATATTTTATACTTATCGAAAATAGTTTTTCTCGTACCAAACCTATTCTAATCCCTTCAAATCAACTCCAAAGCTAACCTAATCCTACCATACACCTTCTTAGGGTGTCATGGGTTCCTAAACATCATCAAGACCAAAGTATACTAAGGGGATAATTATAGGATGACCTTATATATATATATATATATATCTAAAAATCATGTAAAAATGGTATAAACAACATATGTCTTGCATGTTTGTACCAAATATGAAGAGATGAATATAAAATGAAAAGGAAACATGAAAAATGTAAATGATATGCTTACAAGCTAATATGATGAGGTGATAAGAACCAAGGTTTAACTTAATCACTCTTGGTTTTTATTTCAAAACCTTATAAAGAGGATGATCTAGATTGTTATACTTGTGCTTGAGAGAAAAAAAAAATATGATGATCCCTTGTAAACCTTGAAGTGGCCGGTTATGAGGAGAGAACAAAGAGAGGAGAAAAATTTTACTAACACTTGAATGAAATGAATGTGTAAAAATAATTGGAGTAAGACTTTTATGTTTGAGTAAGATTTCTAACAATCAAAGAGCCATGCATTATTAATTGCCAACCCTCCCCCTTGGTCGGCCAAGGGGGGAGGAATTGGTAGATATTTTTTTTTTTTTTTTTTTTTTTTTCTAAAATGTATTGTGTATAATTGTATATACTTGTAAATAAAAATGTAAGTAAAATGTAGTTAAATGCAACTTGTAAAGTAAATGATAATTTTTGATACAAGTAAATTTTTAATAGATCAAAATAGAGTATAATGATTTTATAAAGATTGTAAAAATACATTCCTTGTAAAATTTGAGTGATAAAATAATTATCGAGTAATTATTAAGAAAAACGTCGTAATAATATAACTTTAACGATTTATATACCAAATAAATTTAAAACACTAGGTAAAGTCAAAATATAGTTTTTATAACTAAATGTAAGTATAAAAATATGTCGGGATCATTTTTAGAAATAACGGATTATATGTTCAAAATAATAACTCACGCGATAACGTTTATTAAATATAAAAATTACACGTTTAATGTGAAATGAAATGTCATGAATGAACTATCATGATGCAAATGATGTCAATGAAATGTAGACTAATCTTAGTCCATATGAAATGTACGTGATGTTATGATCATGAATTCGCCGCTAAACCTTTAAGGTTACGCGAATTTGGAACACGTAAACCAAGTTTACGATAAATGTTGAAATTGTAAGGCATGAATTGTTTCGAGAAATGACCTGGAAGTACGGGTTGTCACAGAAACTGCCAATTATGCAAACTTAGCTCATTTTTCATCTGATTTTAAACATTTTGCATCTGAAACATATAAAATGCCATTTTGAGATATTTTCAGTATTTTGATGCATTTCTGAGCATTTTTAAACGTTTTGCAGTTCAGATTTAACCAAAAATGATGAGTATTTACACACTCATCAGATCTCTTAAAAACTATCATACCTGACACTAACAATCTTTAATGTCTTAAAATGGTCCTTATCTGTCATCTTTCAAAATTGAATCTTGCCACGTCTTTCCCCAAAATTTTCTAAATTATTTAAATCAGTTGGGATCACAAATCTCAAATGGTTTGAAATTTCTGATCGGGGTAGAGATCGTGATTTAAATCTCAAATCTATTTTAAATAGAATTGGTTTTAGTCCTTCAAAGGCACTCCTGCCTCCATGTGCCAAATGATTTCAAATTCAATGCACATGTTGAGGAGGAGGATTTATCCAGAAACCGTATGAGTATTTAAACAAGGCCACATTTTGTCCCATGTTTTCTAAACCTTATTAAATCACTTGGGATCCAAAATCTCAAAGGGTTTGATATTTTTGATCGGGGGAGAATTTGTGATTTAATAATGAAATTTGATAAAAGGTGATCGTTTTGATTTAATTGTGCAGGCTGCTCTCTCATATGTGCTAAACGCTTTCGAATCTCGAAGCACAGTTTGAGGAGGAGCATAACTATCGAGGTACAAAAGCTTTTTAAAAGTTATTTATAAAGTACCATGATTGAGTTTTAAATGGTTTCTTAATGGCTTGTGTGATCGTAAATGTGCTTCAAAAGAACTCTTGCCTCTATGTGTTAAAATGTTTTCTCTTATCCTATGCACATATTGAGGAGGAGAATTTA
This sequence comes from Chrysanthemum seticuspe, assembly GCA_019973895.1. Classification (NCBI taxonomy): domain Eukaryota; kingdom Viridiplantae; phylum Streptophyta; class Magnoliopsida; order Asterales; family Asteraceae; genus Chrysanthemum; species Chrysanthemum seticuspe. The sequence continues at coordinate 227,222,337 of BPTQ01000006.1, read as the reverse complement.
CCAAGAAAATCAAATGGCTTTTTCTATGAAAATTGTGATCAAAGAAAATATTTCAAAGTCCTCTTGCCTCCATGTGCTAAACAATTTCTAAATCATATGCCCATGTTGAGGGGGAGGTTTTCTAAATGATCAAAACTATTAAGGTACAAAATGCTTTGATCTCGTATCACAAGTACCTTGATTGGTTTTCCAAATGATTTTTCAATTGGTTTCAAAGAAGGAAAGAACAATACCGAAAGCCCGACCAATTTACTTTATGCATGGTGTTATAAGGATGGTTAGGTTAGGTTAGGTATTCGTTCCCACGATCCGCCAGAACCGGAGGGATCTACCCAGGGACAATCCACTAGATAGTGTAGAGTCCTTAGGTATATTGAAAAAAGGAGAAAAGTGAGATATGGGAAGAGTGCCGACTGAGACAGAGCTAGAACTGGAATAAACCCTACAAGGTTCTAGTAATGAAGTCTCGGTAAGCACGGAAGGGGTTGAAGAATGAAAAAGAACTGAATGTGAAAAAGGGTGAAAAGAAATAGCCCTCCATCAATTCAACCTTAGGGCAGAAACCGGGTTCAATACATATGCTACTGGTTGTTACTAAGTTAACACTGGTATTGAAGACAAGACGTCATGGACCCAGTGACGCACTGCACTAAACTTCCCAAGCCACTCAAGTTCCTCCTAAAAGGGCTTGTCTCATTCTCACGGGGAACCGACATTATCTATCAACTTTCTCTTAGAGATTGTTGATATTGAAGAAGGAGACCCTCTGCCTAGTCTCCGGCACAGGAACCAAATGTGCACTATTGAGTCTAGAGCCAAGAGATCATCCACAATATCTCATTAGGACACTAAATTCTTGAAGACTTGCTGCTTCACACAATGTGGAAAGTAAGAATATATTAAGAGTCCTTCGCATTATCCTTGTGGTATTGCCAGAACATCCGAGTGATATGAAAATATTCACGATGAAGATGGAAATCCTTCTAGAGCCAACATCATACAAGCTTTTGGTGGGTGACATGTGAGATCTTCTCGTAAGATCAAGCTTGTGACAACTGGACAGAAACGATGGGGCGATTTACTCGTGAATCAACCTTGGTCCAGGAATGGAATTGACGAATACTTTTGGAAAAACCGTTCGATGTGCAAACCTTCTTTTCTCTAGCACGTCAAATGTGTATTCATTTCAAATTCAAAAAGTATCTCTGATTGAAAAATACTTTTAGAAAAACCGTTCGATGTGCGAATCTCTTCTTTTTGCTAGCACGTCGAATGTGTACTCATTCTCTAATACAAAAAGTATTTTGTTTGAAAAATTGATCTTTCTCATAAAACCTTCGTCGTATTGCTAAAATCTTTCTTAAATCAATACGCGATTGTTTTCATATCATTTTTCATAAATCTGTGAATATCAATTCGCTGGTTCACTCACTCCGTGTTGTCTTCTTTGAGACGTTCCGGTTTGAGAACAGCTAGAACAGCTGCGAAACCCTGTCAAGGAGATTCTTAGGAATCCTACCTGATAACAGGCAGTACTTGTACTGATCAACGGGGAACCGTGGGCCGTGTACCTCAATTCAACGAAAGTGATCAAAGACACTTTCGTGTGTTTTATTGCTAACTGTTGTTTGCAGGTACATTTGGACGGTTGCAACTGATCAGAATTGAGGAGTCAATCCAAAGCCGCATGCTCACAGCATCCACATTTAATTGAAGAAATCATGACTGGTGCATATCTACATAACCTGGCTCTCATATTTCTATACTATGCTTCTGCTATGCTGCTGCAAATATCATGAGCCAGTAAAGCTTCCGCTACTCTGATGGAAAGATGTCTTGATTCAAAAAGTGTGAGCATGTCGGTTCGAAAGTCACAACTTCACATGTTGGCAACACAATAAAGGGTGATCCAGAGATTTACTGTGGCTGATGATCTCAAAGAAAGCTCGAAGATCATCAAAGACGTGGATCAGTTAAAGGCCTCCACTAAAAGTACAAATCAGTGCGGACTTTGAAGAATCGCTACTAAAGCACAAAGATTGAGAAAGTGAAGAATTCAAGTCTACGAGCTCAAGAACGAAGTCAAGAATAGAATGCTAGGATTCGAAATGTAAAACATGGGGTGACCTCCCTTAGGGGGAGATTGTTAGGAATTAGAAAATTCCATGTTAAAGTGTCGGTCACCCCAATTATGATCTAGCATAAGTTAGCTCGTAGACGTGTCGTTATTTTAGTTGTTTAGTAGTTTATTAGTTATTTAGTAGCGTAGTTTAGCGTAGTGTAACACCGTGGAGGAAGGACGGGTCTTTACCCACTGTATACCTGATCCACAGGCCGATAGGAGGTCGTTATGTTTGTAAGTATAAATACCCCTTCCATGGATGGAAGGGGTGGTGCTTTTCAATCTAATATTCCATACTTTTGTGTAAACCTCTAGCAAGAACACTCTCTCTCTCTACTAACTCTCTAACTATGGCAAACATGTATTTTGATCATCCAAGACCACCCGAATCATCAACACAATAATATATTCGGTCCTACACAAGCACATAAGCAAATCAAAATAGTTTAAAAGGTCCAAAAATAGTAGCATGATTCTCACCCCAAATTAGTTAAAAACATAGATAAAAGTGGGGCTATGAAACTCACCTCAAGCAAGCAACGCACAAATAAACACTAGCAGAAGATAACAGCTAATCACGGCGCAACAACTATCGACTCGGCACAACCTATTAATGTAAACCAGTTTTAATATATATTTCCCAAAATCAACGTTATCTACCCCAATGTATTCCTTTTCTTTATCTCTAAAAATGTCTTGTTTCGCTATTTAGTCCTAGCGTTTGGTATCATCGTGTGGGTGTATCGACTCATTATGATATCATGAATGCACTAAAAACCCACAATGCGCCTCAATGCGACACAATGAGACCTCTAAGCGATAAGCTCCATAGTCCAATAAGTTTCGAAATAAATAGTAGACCTTATCGAATTCGTCAACTCGATAAACTCAATCATTTATTCGTGTCGCTTATTATCCCATAAACCGGTCGCATCCTAACGAGTCATAAGGATAATTCACCCATTAATAACGTTATCCAACGTACCTAGCGGGCTCTTATTAGATTCGTCAACCTAATAAGTCCGTTATCCACGTGGATCGAAGCTATTAATGTTAGGTCATCCGTAACCCATGCACACAACGTAAGTAAATTAAATACTTGAAGCTAGTATTAAATGCTCATAAATGACACATTTCGATAAACGTGCACTCGAAACATTAAATACTTATTTACTAGAAAACCTTTCTATTTTAAGTCATTAATTCCCATTTAAAGTAGTAAATAACAAGACAAGTCTTGTTATCGATAGTTTTGGTATAAAAGCCTTTTTATTATTTATGTTTCATAGTTTATTAACATTTTCATATATATATATTTCGTCAATTTCAATATTAGTTTCATATCGTTATTCGTTTCGAGTCCACAATTACGAGTCATGACTTCTCTGCTTTTAATCAATCAATAGTCCAAAATATACTAAAGTCCATGTTACGGCGTTGTCGGGGTCAACAATGACTAAAAAGTCAAAGTAACACCGACGTTGCTCAAAGTTGACAATTTATATTATAAGTCCAAGTAAATAATGAAAATAGCGCACCTCAATCTCAAATCAACCCAAATCAATCTCGCCAACCAATCAATCTACCAAATATACCCGAAACCAATGTTATGACCATAATGGTCATGACACGATCACGGTTAAGACCACGTGAACCAAACAAGCTCTAGAAGCTTTTCGGCTCCACGCGTCTCATCCAAACACCAAAAATATCAACTAACAAGCTACCACAACAACCCGACACGGACCCTTGGTCCATATGGGTCTCGTACACCACACCACAATGACCCATCATGGGTCTTGTGGCTCGTAGCCCCGACACTCACAACCAAACACTCTTAAATGACTTCTACTACAACCAAACACAATCAATCAACCTGCAATCATCATCCAAACATCAAACCCAACAACTAATCTAGACCCATTTCATGAAACTAAACCTAAAATGCAAAAACCCAACAATATGATACACCACATGATACCAAATCACTAGCTACATGTTTTATTTAGTGTAAATTAGTTTTAATCCCATGTTTTACCAAAAAACCCCATTAGGTCGAGCCATAAACGAGCTCTAGGGACCCATTTGTGGCTTCCCAAGACCAAAACAAGCTTGACCCATGTTCCATTTATCTTTTTACAACCCGATCTACAAGATTTAAAGAAAACCTTAGAATCACAAATCGTATTTGTAAGATTTAGAGGTGTTAATGTAGGCTTCTATAAGATATATATATATATATATGGATGGAAAGAGGAAAGAGAGATCTACAAAATGGTGGTGGAGGTGAGATACCACTTGCCGGTGGGTGGCCGGAATTTGGCCGGAAAGGGGCGGCGGTGGTGGGTGGTAAATTAGGGTTAGGGTTTTGTTTTGTGAGAGAGAAGATGTAGAGAGAGAAAGTAGTGTGTAGGTGCTATTAGAGAGAGAAATGAAAGAGGTAAATAAGGTAGTGGGTGGGTATATATAATAGGAGGGGAGGGACTCAAAAATAAATATTTTGGGTGGAGGGGGCGCCGGCCAAAGAGAAAGGGGAGGGGCCGAAGCTGTAATTTTTCGTAAACTATCCCATTTACCCATTCCTGAGCTCATATATTGTCCTACGAGTGTCCCATGACGTTCCTTTAACTTTCTATTATGTTTATTTATTTTTTTCCACGAGTTTTGACTATTTAATTGTCAAGTTTTGAGCTACGGTTTAAAAGTTACCTTATTTCTTGTTTTAGGCTTTTATTGTGCCGAATCGAATAGTGCCTAACAAAAAGAGTTAAAACTCACACGATAACTCATACAATAATAAAATAAATCATAAAAACCAATAACCGATATCAAATCAAGTCATGCTCGATAAAAATAGTGATAAAGGCAAAAGCTCGGTTTAGTTTAACGTAATGCGGTTACCTAAAATAGACTCCATAATTTGCCAGTTGTCACACGATCCTAACAGGTACTACTTTTACATTATACCCACTATTTATGCGGTTGTTAATAAAATATTTATACATATGTATAGACTACATTGGGATTATCCGAAGCGTGGGAAAAATCAAAACATTTGGAAGCTCAACAGGCAACCACATACTGAGGAAAAACATTAAAATCCAAAACCTAAAGTACGTATTACCATATAATTGACGCTAATAATAATGATCTACTATTGAAAACTTATATGTTCTGAATTTGTGCAACAACGGGAATAGCATTACTCTGATACTTTGGAATGAAATGGGTACTGATAAGGATTTAAAACGTACGCTTTTAGGGGGTCATTTAAGCCCTAAATCGACCAATTTTATATACGTTACTGCTTAATTTCGTTCCTTTTCTCTTTTTAAATCTTTTGGAAGCAAAATACTGGAATGAAGCACATTTGGACGAAAAGGAGAAAATACATGAAGAAAATAGAAAAGTCAAGATTGAAGCCACTCAAAGCTGATCAACAGTACCTGACGCCGTCGCAACCAAAGGGCGACGCCGTCCCTGTATGAAGACTGGATCAAAACATGCACGCGGTGGCTCAGTAAAAATTTTGGTCACATAACCTAACGGCGTCATGCTTTAATATTGGAGGGCGTCACTCACAGTTTTCATCTCAGACGGCCCTAATCAAGAATCAAGACGACGTACCAACTAAAGACCGACGGCGTCACAACTCTAAGGTGATGTCGTCCCATCAATGACTTGGCCCAGACGAAACCCTAATGATGGAGGGCTGACGGCGTCCCGTGCAATAGGTGACGCCGTCGCAGTTGTAAATCTATATATAGAGTTTGATTTTTCTGTATTTTGGGAGGTGGACTTTTGGAGAAAAAACCCTAAATCGTTTGTAGTTCGAATTGGACAGTATCTTAGGGTCCCATACCCTATTTTACGCATCGAGATAAGTATTTTAATCCAAAGTAACATTATGTCTATCCTATATTGGATTGATTGTGTGTATGCTTGCTTGTTTACCATGTCTAGCTAAATTTCTTGTGTGTTTGCTTAGATCTATGAAACCTAGTTATTGATTATTGTTAGGTTGTTTCTTATCTTAATTGAAAATTGGCTTAGGAGTGCAACTAGGCATCATTCGTTGTATTTAATGCTTGAGTATGCTTTATGATGATGTGGTCTATGGATGAAATAACTTAGGCTTGCCGACTTCGTAGGTCATATACGAGAGATAACCTCAAAGAACTAGGGGGTACGCATACCCTACGACCTTTAGGAATACAACGCATTAAGATAAGGCGTGACAACTCAACCGACCAATAAAAGATAACTAGGGAGTAATAGTATCTAGGTAAACACATTTTTAATCATCATACGAGCACACCTCAATTAGACATAAGCTACCCGTAGTAACTAGATAACTAGATAATTAGATAAGTAGAAGTAATCGGTAGAAGTACCACCCCCAAACAATTGCCCCGAGATATTTACCTTAGCTTTCTAAAAAAAACATAAAAAGATAAAAAAGAATCATCCTCAACCCCCACCTTCTCGTCATACATTTCTTACTAGGATTCCTATTCCCCTAGAGAATGATATCAATCCACGAGGCTTACCCAATACTACACTACAATGATTAGGTTCACTGCCTAGGAGGTTGAAAAACTTTCTCGACCAAAAGGAAGTTTCCTTCACCCCGAACGTGCCTTTCGCGCGCATCAAGTTTTTTTTTTCTTAACGGTAAATTTATTAAGAAAGAGCCAAAAGGCAACAACAAGTACAAAAATAAGCCCAAAGTTAAAAGCACTTATTAGGATACATCCCTAAAAAGTAAACTTTGGCTGAAAATGCAAGATGGCCATGGACAAAACCCAAGCTCACATACAAAACAGAAATAAAACCAAACAAGAGTTATACAAAACTAAAACTACAATCGAACTTATTACAGACCAAAATAACTATGAGTCCAGACATAAACTGAAAAACCAAAGTATACTTTGAATCATTGGAAGTGCAAAGGGACCAACCAAAGCACCCCAAAACATCACCATACACTAAGGCTTATAAGAAACCTAGAACTCAAAATACATCTATAATAAATCTATGATAACATGCATCCAAGGCCATAAAGCTAAACCAAAAAATAGCATCATCCATCAGTATACTGGGAATTAAAAATAGTGATCCAAGACTTGATAACATCATCCAGAATATATCCATAAAGGGAGTGCCAGAGTAGCAAATTTAAGGGAAAATGCCTCCTTAAAAACCCACCCAAAGTAAAACCCAAAGGGAAAAACCTAAGGGTAGGAAAAGAGTGCATCCTTCCCTTAAACCTCCCCATCCTAGTGGTGCCAAAACCAAAACACAGCTTATATTCTTGACAATCAACAAAGCTGCAACAGGTTAAGAGAAGATCAAGGCTTGAACACCACTTATCTTGCATAAAATAGATCTCATAGAAAAGATAGCAGAACCAAAGAAGCATCTGATTTTTAGTCCAAAATCTACAATGAAATTTAGCTGACAGCAGACTCCACATCAGACAGTTAGTACAATAAAAAAGAATGTAAAACCAATAGTAATAGCCCTTGCACATCCACACATCCCTTTCAGTTGGCCAGCGCAGATTATTAACAGAAAACTCATGATTAAACTCAACCATAGTGTTAGGCCCTTCCCCTTCACCATAAACACCATAGATAAGCATACCATAGATTCTGATATCATCTGTAGTGCATAGCCAACAAGCCCAAATCCATTCAATCCAAAAAGCCTTCATATCATACCACCAAGACAGCTTGAAACCATGACAAAAATTACAACACTTCAAGATATCCTTGAGATGCACAAGAACATTCCTAACCTTATGCAGATCAGATTTACCAAACCAACTATATGATGTCATCAATGTCCATATCATCAATACGCCCCTTAAAGTCATTCCTACCCAAACCAGGAAGATCCCATACAATAGCAACATTACTAACCTCATTGGATCTTCTGATATAAAGACTCAACAACTTAAGCCTAACCGTATTAATAATTTGATTAAAAACAGCATTAACAGATCTGCTATTACCTCCAAATAATCTGAAGTTTCGCTCCTGCCAAATGAAATAAACAGAAGCCCCAAATACAAGCCTTTGGATGATACTCCAAATGGAATTGCTAGCCTTCCTAATACAGACTCCAGAAATGACCTCAGCCCAAACATTACTTAAACAATCAAGTCTTGCCATAACTTTTAACTTGTCCCATATGAAATTAGAAAATTGGCAGTCAAAAAACAAATGACTATAGGAATCCGTACAAGTTGAACACAAAGAACAAAGATTACTGTTTAAATGAAACCACCGGGAAAGTCTATCTTGGGTCTTTAACCTGCCTTTAATAGCCATCCAAAGAATGAAAGCATGTCTAGGTATACATTGAGTAAACCAGACATGCTTATACCATATCACTTCTGGAACATTATCTCTAATAACATCACAAGCCTCTTTAACATTAAAATCAACAATATCATAGTTTTTATTATAGCAAAATGCCTTATCCTCTAACTCACTTAAAACAGGGGTAGGAACATTAATAACCACATCAAATCTCCCAACCCAGTCCAACGGCCAAATCCACTTACCATTATCAATCCAATCCAACACTTTATCATTTAAATCAAAACCATTTGACACTAGGAAATTGTGAGTGATCAGCTTGCTTAAAGGACCACTAATGTGCCATTTGTTAAACTAGACAAAACAACTCTTCCCATTGCCTATCTTAACACCAATATGACTTCTGATCTTATCCCTAAGCCTCATAATCTGTCTCCAACTCCAACCAGTGTTATGATAAACATCAATATCCCAAATACATTTACCCCTTAACCTATAAACATTAACCCACTTAACCCACAATGACTCCTTCTTACTAATAATACTCCAAAGATATTTGCACATAAGACTCTCATTCATCAAACTATTAGTCTTAAGCCCTAAACCACCCTGACTCTTAGTTCTACAAACATCTTTCCAAGAAACACTAGGAATCCCTTTTCTGATTTCATTGTTACCCAAGAGAAAGTTTTTAAAAATCCTATCAATAGTGGCACAGATATGCTTAGGAATAATGAACATGGAGGCCCAATACACACTAAGTGAAGACAGAACAACAGCAATCAATTGAAGCTTACCCGCATAAGAAAGGCATTTATTTTTCCAATCCAAAATTCTCTTCCTCACATTCTCAACAAGCACTATGCAATCCACATTAAGCAACTGTTTGGTGATCATAGGAACGCCTAGATATCTAACAGGAAGCTTTCCTTTTCTAAAGGGCAAAGCAAGGGCAATCTTTACTTTCTCATCATCAAGAATATTACAATAAAAATCCATGCTTTTCTCAATACTAGGATAAAGACCAGAGCACATACTAAATTCATCAATACCTCTTCTAAGAATACAAGCAGATTTATAGTCCCCATGACACAAAAGCAACAAATCATCAGCAAAACATAAATGAGTAAGGCTAAGTTTTCTACAATTTTGATGGTACTTAAATTTCTTATCTTTTATGATTTTCCTTTTAATCATAAGGTTCAAGACTTCCATAACAATGGTGAACAAATATGGCGAGATAGGGTCACCCTGTCTCAACCCTCTCCTACTCTTAAAGAAGCCATGAATTTCATTATTAACACATAAGGAAAAAGAGGCAGTGGTAAGGCATGTCATAATCTGTTGGGAATTCTAGTAAGTTAGAATTCTGCTGAAGTTTCTACCGAAAGGATTCTGCTGAAGTTCAATGAATATGCTGAAGAACAGAATCTGCAGAAGTTATATAGAGCGTAGTTTGTTTCTGCGGAAATAGTTATTCTGTGTTTTCTATAGTTAGTTAGGATATGCATGAGCTTTATTAGGAAGTGATTATGTATATCTTATTTAGTTTTATTATTATACGTTTCTTAGGAAACAAGTTAGGGTTCCTTGTCTATAAAAGGAACACAATAGTATGATGAATGTAACGAGTTGAAAAACAAAGTTTTAGTAATATAAAGATCCATAGAGGATCAACGTGTTCTTAGTTATTTGTGTTCATACTTATATTTGATTTCCGTTAAAAATTATAAGTCGTAGAGATTGTCTATTAGTTTGTTTATGATTACATAAGCAATACTAACGATCTGCGAGTGCTCAAGATCTATCAAGTTCTAACGTTTCAACAAGTGGTATCAGAGCCTCGAGAGAGTCTCTACGATACTAAGAACAGTCTTTTCTAATCACCCATACAACCAAATCAACATACACCATGCCTGGATCAGATGACGGTATGGATGTCACCAACAACCAAAACAACACCCATCTGCAACAACTAAGTCTCTCGAACAACAACGCTAAGTTTCCTTACCTAAAGAACGAAGAATATGATTTGTGGGCAATGAAGATGCAAAACTGGATTTCCAACATTGATTGGAATATGTGGGAGATTGTAAGGAAGGGAAACTATTTGAAGAGGACTACCACAGATGCTGATGGTAACATGACTTTCGTTCCTCCTAAAACTGCTGAAGAGTTACTGGTGGTTCAGAGAGAAACCAAAGTGAAAACGATTCTTCTTCAAGCTATTCCTGAGGATCACTTGAGTGATTTTCACTTCATGCAGGATGCTAAGGATATATGGTTGGCTATTAAGGCCAAGTTTGGAGGGAATGAGGAGTCTAGGAGAATGATAAAATCGATGCTGAGACAACAGTTTGAAGACTTTCAAGTCTGTGAAGAGGAAGGAATTCACAAGGGCTATGACAGATTTCACAAGATTTTAAGCCAGTTGAATCAACTAAAGGCAAAGCCAGATAATGATGATTGTAATTCTAAGTTCTTGAGATCTTTACCTCAATCCTGGCTACAAGTGAGCATTGCTTTCAAAACTAAAGGTGGGCTGGATATGCTTACTTTTGATGAGCTGTACAACAAACTTAAAGCTCTTGAGCATGATGTGAGAAGTCCTTTCCGTTCATCCTCCACTGCTAGTCATACAGCATTTGTTGGGGCCTCTACCCCTAAGTTGACTCATGCTCCAAGTCCCACTTACTTATCATCATCTTACACTACCACTCCATCAAGTTCTCACTCTAAATCTAGTGGTGTAAAGGAAGATGTGCTTGGATCCTTCTTTGCTGATTATGACCCTCAGCAGGAACTTGCATATGAGGATTTTGATCAGGTTGACCCACTGGAGTTGGAGGAGACGAAGTTGAAGTGGCAAGTGGCCATGCTCTCTATGGACATCAAGAGATTTGAGCGTAAGGCTGGGAGGAAGTTTGGATTTCAGGGAAGAGATCCAGCAAGGTTTGACAAAAAGAAGGTCAAGTGCTTTACATGTCATCAGATGGGTCACTTCTCCAGAGAGTGCAAAGATAGGAAGTCTGGTGAGGAGGTGAGATATTCTTCTTATCAGCATAATCAGAGGGATGCTGGAACTTCGAAGAATGGATCCTCAGTTGCTATGGTCACTATGGATACTAATGTAGACTGGAAGCTGCATGATCAGAAGAATGATGAGAGTTCTGGTGCTGATAATATTGGGTTGCTGGCTAGCTGTACTTCAGAAGATAGGCATGATCAGATTGCCTTGATGGGTCTCTCTCAGGTACAAAATTGTTTGTTTGGTTGTAGTGAAAGTTATAATGTACTTAAAGAAGCCTATGATATTTTGAAACCTAAATATAATGAATGCTATGTTGAAGTAGAAGCCTATAAACAGGCATTAAGAACATTAGAAAGACAAAAAGTTTGGTTTCAGAAGAATCAAATAGCTTATGATGAGAAGATTAGAGTCTTAGAAAGTGATCTAGAATGTACTCAAAATGACTTAAAAAGGTCTGAGAAATTGAAAGCTGATGTGGTGTCTAAAAACAGTGTGTTGAAAGAAAAATTAGATAAAGAAATAGCTAGACATAATTCTTGGCTAAAATCTGGTCTAAATCTAGCTAAAGAGCTCTATTCTAGTCAAACTCCTAATACTTCAGTAGGTTTAGGCTTTAAGAAATATGTAGGACTAGAAGCTAGAGAGGACACACGTAAATCAACACCAGCAGGATTAGCTAACATTGTAAAAGAAGGTGATTTACATGCAGTACATGGATCTATTAGAGGAATACCTATGCCTGTTGACCTTTCCCTTACTGTTGACTTTGATGGATCACATCATCTGTATGGCAAAAAGTCAAAAGACTTGCCAGACCTTGATTCTTCATCTAATGATTTTGTCTCTTGCTCTGACAGTGACAAATCTTCTGATCAAGGGTCTACTTCTTATGCCAGCTGTGATTCAAGTGATAAGTCAGACCTACCCAAGACCTCACCCAAGCCTGCACCCAAGCCTACCTTCAAGCCTATTAGAGTTACTGCTAAGGAATCCTCTTCCAAGACAGTTTCCTCTGAAGACTTATCTTTTCATTCTTTGAATAATAATTCTGTTAAAAACAATTCTTTTCATGGTTTTGGTTTGAATACTTCTGCTTGTAATAGAACATCTTTTGAGTTAAATAAATCTTCTAAACAGAAGACATGTTTTGTGTGTGGAAGTAAATTTCATTTAATTAAGGATTGTGATTTTCATGAACAAAGAATGGGTGTATGTGCTGGGAAATCTAGACCAATGTGGACTAATGTTAATGTAATACCACCTTATGTTCCACAAGCAAACTATACATCTCCTCCTTTTACTTGGAGAATCTCAGTTGCTAGACCATATGTGCAACCAACAAGTTCATATTTTAAAAATGGTTATTGGCCTGGATATGTTGACTCAATGAATGATGGGAAGGGTTATAGGGACCTAAATTTCAATGGAAACCCAAGAACAATAGTGGATCTTATAAATCTACATGGCCTCAATCTAAAGATCCACAAGGCAGGTTCAAGTCAGTAATGACTTGAGCCTCAACAGTGTACTAATTTTTGTATATATTTTTTTTGTTGTTGTTGTAGGATCATCCTCTTAAGCACAAGAAAGTTGGCATTGTTGATAGTGGTTGCTCAAGAAGTATGTCAGGAAACAGAGATATGATGCATAATTTCGTACCCATAGAAGGAGGAGGGAATGTGACTTTTGGTGGAAGTGATGGTAGGGGAAAGGGACCATCAAAACACCTCAACTGGACTTTGAGAATGTGTACTATGTCAAGGAACTACAACACTTCAACTTGTTCTCAGTCTCACAAATCTGTGACACAAAGAACAAAGTACTCTTCTCTGAGGATGAATGTCTTGTGCTGTCTAAAGACTTCAAACTTCCAGAAGATACATCAATTTTGCTGAGAGTTCCTCGTACTCACAATTTATACACATTCAACTTGAATGATGTTCAACCAGAAGGTGACTTAACTTGTTTGGTGGCTAAAGCATCCCTGGATGAGTCTACAAAGTGGCATAGAAGGATGGCTCATGTGAACTTCAAGACCATTAACAAGCTATCTAAAATGGGTCTTGTTGAAGGACTTCCTTCAAAGGTTTTCACCAATGAACATAACTGTGTTGCCTGCAACAAAGGAAAGCAACACAGAGCCTCTTACAAAGCTATTAATGCAGTAAGCCTTATTTCAGAACCTCTTCAGTTGCTTCACATGGATCTTTTTGGTCCAACTCAAGTACGCAATATTGATCACAAATACTTTTGTCTGGTAATCACTGATGGATATAGCAGGTTTTGTTGGGTGTTCTTTCTGAGAACAAAAGATGAAACATCTCCAGTTTTAAGAGAGTTTATTACTCTTGTTGAAAATCAGCTGAATAAAAAGGTTAAAGGCATCAGGTGTGATAATGGGACAGAATTCAAGAATGCTGTATTGATAGAACTCTGTAGGTCTAAAGGAATCAAAAGGGACTATAGCACTCCAAGAACCCCTCAACAAAATGAGGTAGCTGAAAGAAAGAATAGAACCCTTATAGAGGCAGCAAGATCTATACTTGCAGACTTTAAGTTACCCACAATGTTTTGGACTGAAGCAGTTGGCACAGATTATTATGTTTTGAACAGGGTATCTATTACTAGACCTCATTCTAAGACACCTTATGAACTTCTCTATGGGAAAGTTCCTGTTATTCACTACCTTAAACCTTTTGGATGTCAAGTGACTATTTTAAATACTAGTGATCCACTGGGTAAATTTGATGAGAAGGCTGATGAGGGATATATATTGGGGTATTCGGCTCATAGTAAGGCGTATCGGGTATACAATTTGAATGCTAAGAAGATTGAGGAGACTTTGAACCTGAGATTTCTAGAAGACAAGCCTAATGTTCAAGGACAAGGTCATGTTTGGTCTTTTGACCTTGATTACTTAACTGATTATTTGGGTTATTCTAGACATGTGGCTAACCAAAATGCAGGTTCACAAGAGTCACTTACTGACAGTGCTGCTACAATGAATGCTGATTCTGATAGTGAGTTTGAGGATGATGAACATCCTATTATTGTACCTTCTTTCTCCCCTAATAATTTTTCAGGTGACACTTCCAAAGTTACTACTGATGACAATGAAGATGAGTCCAACTATGCAGAGGACCTTGCTAGGCTTAAGAAACAAGAGTATGCAGCTAATCTAGAAGCTGAGAGGAATGCTGAGGAGGCTGCAAGAGAAGCAATCAGTGGAAATCACCATTCTGCTGAAAGTGATCCTGTTTCTCCTATCATCACCAATTCTGTTGAAGGTTATGCTGTTTCTACTCCCATTTCTCCTAGAGTGTCCACAGACTTTGGGGAACCTTATACACGTTTTCCAAGACCTTCAGATCTTGGTAATCATCAACCCAAAGCTGGAGTCTTCACCTCACCTTCCTATGACAGTAATTTTGAGCCAACTATGACTAATCTTGATTCCTCCATTGATGTCAACACCACTGCTACTAAAAGGATCAACATTACTCATCCACAGTCCAATATTATTGGTGATCCTAATGGACCTGTTAGAACTAGGGGCACTGTAACAAGTTCTAAATATGGTCAAGTAGCTTTTATCTCTTATGTCTCAAACCAGCAAAGGGACAATCATACAGATTTTGAGCATTGTCTGTTTGCCTGTTTTCTCTCTCAAGTGGAGCCAACCAGTGTTACTCAAGCCCTGGATGATTCAAGTTGGCTTGAAGTAATGCAAGAAGAGATGCAACAATTCCAAAATCAGCAGGTTTGGATATTGGTCCCACTACCTGAAGGGAAGTATGCAATTGGGACCAAATGGATATTGAAAAATAAAAGAGATGCAAGGGGTGTTGTGATTAAAAACAAAGCAAGATTAGTGGCTCACGGGTTCAGACAAGAGGAGGGGATTGATTATGATGAAGTGTTTGCACCTGTTGCTAGAGTTGAGGCCATTCATATCTTCTTGGCCTATGCATCTTACATGGGTTTCATGGTGTATCAAATGGATGTTAAAGGTGCATTTCTGTATGGTGAGATAGAAGAGGAGGTTTATGTCACTCAACCTAAAGGATTTGAAGATCCAGATCACCCAAATCATGTTTATAAGTTAGTTAAGGCTCTATATGGACTACATCAGGCACCTAGAGCATGGTATGCTAGGCTTTCATCAATTTTACTGAAGCATGGCTATAGAAGAGGTGCTATTGATAAAACACTTTTCCTGAAGAAGAATTCCACAGACATTATTCTTGTGCAAGTTTATGTGGATGATATCATATTTGGATCCACTAAAGAAGCTTGGTGCAGGGAGTTTGAGGAGCTGATGAAGGGAGAGTTTCAGATGAGTGCGATGGGGGAGCTTACTTTCTTTTTGGGTCTCCAAGTTCAGCAGAAACCTGATGGTATCTTTATCAGTCAGGACAAATATGTGAGGGACATCTTGAAGAAGTTTGGTATGGAGAGTGTCAGGACTGCCACAACACCTTATGAAGCTCCAAAGTCAAAGACAAACAATGAACCAGATCTACCTGTGAATGTTCATCTATACATATCTATGATTGGTTCATTGATGTATCTAACAGCTTCTAGGCCTGATATTACATTTGCTGTGAGTGCTTGCTCTAGACATCAAGTCACTCCACTTGCTTCCCATCTGAATGCAGTCAAGAAGATCTTTAAGTATTTGAAAGGTCAACCCCATTTAGGCCTTTGGTACCCAAAAGAGTCTCCTTTGAAGCTGGAAGCATATAGTGAAAGTGATTATGCTGGTGCAAATCTGGATAGGAGATCCACAACTAGAGGTTGCCAATTCCTTGGAAAGAGATTGATTTCTTGGCAGTGCAAGAAACAAACTATTGTGGCTACCTCATCTACTGAAGCAGAGTATGTTGCTGCTGCAAATTGCTGTGGACAGGTTCTTTGGATACAAAATCAATTGTTGGATTATGGGTATAACTTCATGAACACAACAATTTTTATTGATAATCAAAGTACCATATGCATTGTTAAAAATCCAGATTTTCACAGTAGAACTAAGCATATTGAAATCAGGCACCACTTTATAAGAGATGCATATGAAAAACGTTTGATAAAAGTGGTTAAAATTCACACTGATGATAATGTGGCAGATTTGTTAACAAAGGCTTTTGATGGACCAAGGTTTCAACACCTTGTGCTCCATATTGGTATGCTTAACCCTTAACTGCAAAGTTTAAGGGGAGGCATAGGCCTCAGGGGAGGTATATTCCTTAGGGGAGGATTTATGTTGTAAACTTTGTATATTAGTTTATATATTTGCAAACACTAACCAGCTAATGTTTTGTGAGTTTGTTTGTTTTGGTTTGGTTTGTGTGTTTCTCTGTGACTGTTTTGCAGATTGCATATTTCAGTTCAAGTCTATCAAGTTTGGTTCATTGAAGAATGGTCAAGTAAGCTTAAAAGATTTTTTCTTCTGAAAGCTAAGTACTGGAATGAGCTATTTGTTTCTACTGAAGAGAAAAGTACTGAAGTTAATTGATCATTCATTCATTCAAAAACAGTTTACAGCTTACAGCTTACAGATTACAATCAACTTCATAAGGAAATACATGATCATATCTATACATGATCTACTTAACCTATACTAGCTCCTATCATCGTCTTGCCTATATCTTCTATCCCGATGGCTGGATATGCATGACCAGTACGACGAAGATGCTAAGGATCAAAATGGGAAGGATGGATTAAGGAAACCAAAGATGCTGAAGATGAATACACATTGTCCTTTGTTCTTCATCTACTGGTTTCACCAAAAAGCAATAAATCCATCTTCCTTATCCCCTTCCCTTATACGATATGAGATGAAGCACCAAACCATGGCGCAGGAAGAGCGAGCACCACCTCTCTTTCGGAACGGGGCCTTTGTTGAGGCTGAGGTGCTGAAGGTTAGGAGTATGATGTTCTCTCCTTGTAGGAGTCATTAGAGTCATCAAAAGATGCACTTGGATTCACTACACTATCATCATCAGAAGAACTGAGAAATGGGGACTTCAAAGGTCGAGGGTCATGTGGACATGGGAAAAAATGAAGGAAATCATCACTAGATGATGATGTTGATGGAGAAGAGGTTGGATCAATAACCTCTGGTCGGTTTTTCATGGTTGATTATGGTTGATTGTGATTTTTGGAGAAATTAGGGTTTGTGAAGATATTTGGGGGTATTTGATGAGAGATAAGTGTGCATTGGGGATTGTTTTATAGACGGTTTCAAGACTTAATGAGATTTAATGCGAGTTGGGTGAAACAGTAAAAAGATATTTACTGAAGCTTCTTGAATACGTGATTTGTTTCTGCTGATTGAGTCTTCAGCAGAATGACCATTGTTTCTGCTGAAGTTGAAATTTAAATTTGGTAAAAGTTGCATTACACGTCACTTTGGTCAACAACTTAAAATTTGACCAAAATTTGGGAAACTTCTACTTATACCCTATTCGCATATCTTCGTCTAAAATTAACTGATTCCCACTTCATTCGATTTAAACACACTTTCAGTTGATTAAAACGTAACTCATTCTCTCAATTTCTCATGGCGCTTCAATTGAAGAAAGATCATAACAAGGTTGCTTTTCTGGGAAAAGCTAAGGGTGATGATTTGTATGAACCAATGGTGGGGTTTTTGAAGAGATCCAAGATTCATTATGCTTTAACGCATTCTCCAACTGTGATATATGAATCATTGGTTACTCAATTTTGGGCATCTGCTTCGAAACGGAGTGACACAGAGATTGTTGCGATGGTTGACGGGACAGAGCATGTTGTAACAGAGGAGTTGATCAGAAGAAAGCTTCGCTTGGATGATGCGAATGGGGTCTATCACTCTAATTCGGTGGAGATACTTACTGGGCTGAGAGCGATTGGATATCAGGGTACAAGAACTGACATATGGTTCAAGAATAAGCTTTGCCCTATGTGGAGGTTTTTGGTACATACTTTGCTTCAATGTATCAGCAATAAATCAGGAGGATGGGACCAGTTTTCTACTCAACTGGGTTGTGTTATTGTTTGTCTTTCTCAGGGTTTGACTTATAATTTTTCTAGGTTTATTTTTGAGAACATGGTTGAAAATATTCATAAGAACAAGCATAAGTTTTTGATGTACCCTAGGTTCTTGCAAATGATCTTAGATGTTTCAACCCAAGCCCAAGCATTTTATCCCATAGGAGCATTATCTTTATCTTCTAAACTATTTGCTTCAATGAGAACTAAGTATGAAGGGGCACATCATCCTTTGCTAGCAGCTATGTTGCCTCAAGGCAATGAGGCTGCTGATGAAGGGAATGTTGTTGGATCTCCACCCTCTACTACTGTTGCTGCTGATGGTAATCCATCAGTTGCTTTGGATGAGGGTCCTTCTAATACTGCTGAAGCATCTCATGTTGCTCCTGACCAACCTTCACCTATACCGTCATCTAGACCTTGTCCTAGTCTACCACTTATTCATGTTACCTCTGATGAGGTTGAGCATGAAGTTAATAGATTGCCCACATGTAGGATCGTTATTTTTATTGTGTTGATGATTCGGGTGGTCTTGGATGATCAAAATACATGTTTACCATTTTAGAGAGAGAAAGTAGAGAGAGAGGGTGTTCTTGCTAGAGGTTTACACAAAGGAAATGTTAGATTGAATGAGAAGCACCACCCCTTCCATGGATGGAAGGGGTATTTATAGTTACATGAGAAACGACCTCCTATCGGCCTGTGGATCAGGGATACAGTGGGTAAAGACCCGTCCTTCCTCCACGGTGTTGCACTATGCTAAACTAGACTAATAACTAAATAATAAAACAGTAAATAACATAACTAAACGATATGTCTACGAGCTAACTTATGCTAGATAATACTTGGGGTGACCGACACTTCACTAAGGAATTTTCTAATTCCTAACAATCTCCCCCTAAGGGAGGTCACCCCATGTTTTACATTTCGAATCCTAGCATTCTATTTTATCTTCAGTCTTGAGCTCGTAGACTATAATTCTTCACTTTCGCAATCTTTGTGCTTAAGTAGTGCAACTTCAAAGTCCGCATTGATTTGTACTTTTAGTGGAGGCCTTTAACTGATCCACATCTTTGATGATCTTTGAGCTTTCATTGAGATCATCAGCCACAGTAAATCTCTGGATCACCCTTTATTGTGTTGCCATCATGTGAAGTTGTGACTTTTGGACCGACATGCTCACACTTTTGAATCATGACATCTTTCCATCAGAGTAGCGGAAGCCTTACTGGTTCATGATATTTGCAGCAGCATAGCAGAAACATAGTATAAAAATATCAGAACCAGGTTATGTAGATATGCACCAGTCATGATTTCTTCAGAATAAGTGTGGATGCTGTGAACATGCGGCTTTGGATTGATGCCTCAATTCTAATCAGCTGCAACCGTCCAAATGTACCTGCAAACAACAGTTAGCAATAAAACACACGAAAGTGTCTTTGACCACTTTCGTTGAATTGAGGTACACGGCCCACGGTTCCCCGTTGATCAGTATAAATACTGCCTGTGAACAGGTAGGATTCCTAAGAATCTCCTTGACAGGGTTTCGCAGCTGTTCTAGCTGTTCTTAAACCGGAACGTCTCAAAGAAGACAACACGGAGTGAGTGAACCAGCAAATTGAGATTCCCTGATTGATGAAAAATGATTTGAAAAACAATCGCGTATTGTTTGAAGAAAGAGTTTTGCAATACGATGAAGGTTTTATGAGAAAGATCAATTTTCAATCAAAATACTTTTTGTATTAGAGAATGAGTACACATTCGACGTGCTAGCGAAAAGAAGAGATTCGCACATCGAACGGTTTTTCTAAAAGTATTTTTCAATCAGAGATACTTTTTGAATTTGAAATGAATACACATTCGACGTGCTAGAGAAAAGAAGGTTTGCACATCGAACGGTTTTTCCAAAAGTATTCGTCAATTCCATTCCTGGACCAAGGTTGATTCAAGAATGAATCTCCCCATCGTTTCTATCCAGTTGTCACAAGCTTGATCTTACGAGAAGATCTCACATGTCACCCACCAAGAGCTTGTTTGATGTTAGCTCTAGAAGGATTTCCATCTTCATCGTGAATACTTTTATATACCACTCAGATGTTCTGGCAATACCACAAGGATAATGCGTAGGACTCTTAATATATACTTACTTTCCACATTGTGTGAAATAGCAAGTCTTCATGAATTTAGTGTCCTAACGAGATATTGTGGATGATCTCTTGGCTCTAGACTCAATAGTGCACATTTGGTTCCTGTGTCGGAGACTAGGGAGAGGGTCACCTTCTTCAATATCAACAATCTCTAAGAGAAAGTCGATAGATAATGTCGGTTCCCCGTGAGAATGAAACAAGCCCTTTTAAGAGGAACTTGAGTGGCATGGGAAGTTTAGTGCAGTGCGTCACTGGGTCCATGACGTCTTGTCTTCAATACCGATGTTACCTTAGTAAACACCAGTAGCATATGAATTGAACCCGGTTACTGCCCTAAGGTTGAAGTATTGGAGGGCTATTTCTTTTCACCCTTTTCATATTCAATTCTTTTTCATTCTTCAACCCCTTCAGTGCTTACCGAGACTTCATCACTAGAACCTTGTTGGGTTAATTCCAGTACTAGCTCTGTCTCAGTCCGCACTCTTCCCATATCTCACTTTTCTCATTTTTTCATCATACCTAAAGACTCTACACTATCTAGTGGGTTGTCCCTGGGTAGATCCCTCCGGTTCTGGCGGATCGTGGGAACGAATACCTAACCTAACCATCCTTATAACTCCATGCATAAAGTAAAATGGTCGGTCTTTTGGTACAGTTCATTCTTCCTTGAAACCAATTGAAAAATCATTTGGAAAAACAATCAAGGTACTTGTGATACGAGATCAAAGCATTTTGTACCTTAAAAGTTTTGATCATTTAGAAAACCTCCTCCTCAACATGTGCATTGTGTATTAGAAATTGTTTAGCACAAGGAGGCAAGAGGACTTTGAAATATTTTCTTTGATCACAATTTTCATACGAAAAAGCCATTTGATTTTCTTGGTAAAATTCTCCCCCTCAATATGTGCATAGGATTTTTGAAATCATTTTTATCACATAGAGGCAAGAGTTCTTTTGAAGCGAAATCATTTTTATCACATAGAGGCAAGAGTTCTTTTGAAGCACATCCACAATCACAAAATCCATTAAGAAAACCATTTGAAAACACAATCAAGGTACTTTAAAATCTCATTTTAAAAAAACTTTTGTACCTCGATGGTTTTGCTCCCCCTCAATATGTGCTTCGAGATTCGAAAGCGTTTAGCACATATGAGAGAGCAGCCTGCACAACTGAATCAAAACGATCAACTTTTATCAAATTTCATTATTAAATCACAAATTCTCCCCCGATCAAAAATATCAAATCCTTTGAGATTTTGGATCCCAAGTGATTTAATTAGGTTTAGAAAACATGGGAGAAAATGTGGCCTTGTTTAAATACTCATCTGGTTTTTGGATAAATCCTCCTCCTCAACATGTGCATTGTGTATTTGAAATCGTTTGGCACATGGAGGCAGGAGTGCCTTTGAAGGACTAAAACCAATTCCATTAAAACAGATTTGAGATTTAAATCACGATCTCTCCCGCGATCAAAAATTTTAAACCATTTGAGATTTGTAATCCCAAAAGATTTAAATTATTTAGAAAATTTTAGGGGAAAGACGTGGCAAGATTTAATTCTAAAAGATGACAGATAGGAACAGATTTAAACATTAAAGATTGTTAGTGTCAGATATGATAGTTTTTAAGAGATCTTTTAGTAAAATAAAACAATTTCACAATCAAACAAGAACAGAAAAAATTTCATTTTGACAGACCTTGATTCTAAAGAAAAAAAATCATACCATGACATAACATTAAATCTTTAGATCACCACTTTTTGTTGTACAAAACGGACTTTTTGAAGAAATATCGTTTGAAAATATTTTATTTTAAATCACTCTCCCCCTCAATCCATGAAAGAAGTCAATAATTGAGTGACTTAGGTTTTGATAACAAGAAGTCCGGTTATTTTCAAAAAATTAGTCCAATATATTTTCAAAACAATATTTTCCATTTTCAAAACAATTTAATCAAATTATTCAAAATTGTTTAAAAATGGTATCCTGCACAAAGATACGTTAGGTGGTTGAGAAGCTTCTGTTGTTGTTGTTGTAGGGTTTGGAAGAAAAACCGTCTGCTGATGCAGTGAGACTTCTTTACGTTGCATTTTAATGCCAACTGAGGTCAAATTAAGCTCCGTTTCTTCAATCACTTAGAAGAAAACCATCTGCTGAAGCAGTGACACCTCTTACGTTGCATTTATGCCAACTCACCATTGAAGTCCAATTAAGCTCCGTTTCTTCATTTGTCAACCCAAGATATAGTTACCCTTTCCTTTCGGCATCCAATCATCTTTAGTTGTGGGATCCGGATCGGGAACATTCTTTTATACCAATATACCTGCATACGTTAGTGAACACACACACAGATATATGGTGGTCGACATCACCCAAACAGCAATCGACTAATAAAAGTCTATGCAACATATCAATCAATTCATATAAGGCATGGGGTTTATGTGTTAATCAAACTCTAATCATCTAAACCTAACAATCATATCCTAAATTCCTAGTCCTTCGACACAGGCAAGTATCATTTTAATTAAGCACGTAGGATAATTAAGAAAGCTCGTTAGATGATATAGATTTGAAAACATTCTCCCCCTCAATCAATGACTCATTTTCTGAAAAGATTAAAAACGCTAAGGTCATTGATTGAGTTTTCAATTTTTTACGAAAAACTCTGAAACTGATTGGTTTTGCAACTCATTAACCACCATTTTGGAAAACACCAAATATTTTTCTGAAGAATTTTAGACGGAAAAACATTTGTGTAGGAACAGCAGTCCTTCGACATACTTTCCTTAAATTGTTTAAGGATAAGTGCACGAAAATTTTTGAAAATCGATTAAGCGTATCACTTTCCTTCTTTGAAAAACGGGTTGCTATCGGAAATAATAGCAAGCCATAGTTTAAGCGCGGGTCACAGTCAGAAGTAACTGTAAGCCATTTTTTAAAGCGCGGGTTACAGTCTGAAATAACTGTAAGCCATAATTTTTGACATGTTTTGAAAAAGAAATATTTACACCTCCTGCTCGAACTTCATCTATGGTCCCGTGCCATTATTGAATGACATTTCTAAGACCGTAGATGTTATCGATACCAGAAGACATGTCTTGAGAAAACATATTTTTGGTCTTTTTCAAATTTTCTGAATTTTTATGGATTTTTGAAGATTTTATATTTTTCTATTTTCTTTTTAGTTGGTTTTATATTTTTGTATTTTGTTTTCTGATAAATATTTACAAAGATAGAATAGATGATATAGTTAAAGAAGATGATGATACGAGTACCGAGATAAGGATATCGAGCAGCCCCGTTGTAGAAGATAGAAGTCATCATCCCTAAAACTTTCACCACCAAAGCTTCCGAGGCTCTTGCATTGAAGAAAGAAATTGAACCATCTGAAAGTGAGATTCTGGTAGCTTCCCCCCAAACCGAAAATCCTTTGGATGAGCAGATTCGAAGCTTTATTTCAAGCTTTCCTTAGCCAGGTGCACAGAGATGCACACCATAATCATAAATCCCGCTGCTCCATTTAAGAACGATAATCGAGGTTCTTCGTTCGGGGTTATATCATCCAATAGAAGAACAACAACGATTCATCCCACTCTTTAAATTTCTTCTCAAATTTCATTACCACTGAAGTCTGAAACGATCCATTCCAAACGGTGTCAAGAGAACACTTCCCTCGTGTAGTTGAAATGATGCAGTCCGTCTCTTAGTTTAATGCTCAAGAACTCTCCCGAATACACTTCATGAGGGGAATGAAGAACACCTTCCCATGTTCACATTTTTCTTCCCTGATGAATGTGTATGAAGCTCAAGAACCCGAAGTACACCAATATCCAAGAACTCTCCCGAATACACATCATGCCCGGAGAGAAAACACCTCCCCAATGTTTGTGGTAAACAATGGCTTTCTTCCCTGATGATCGTGTATGAAGCTCAAGGACCCGAAGTACACACATTCCCCAAAGAGAGAACAACCGATAACATTGAAGAAGCAGGCCGAATCACTGATTATCTCTGCGGATGACAATCTCTGCGGATGTCAACTCCGGAATAAGTGATTATATCTCTGAATCACTGATTAAGCCCTCAAGTGAGACAGCTGAGCGCCCCCAATGTACACAATTCTCTCTCCCTTGATGATTGCGATAACATAGAGATCATCACACACCAGTGTACCTCTTTTATCTTCAGAAACTTTCATTTACATCACTTCCCCCACGACGTTGGAATAAGAACACTAAACGCTTTGATGAGTAACCCTTGAGTTTCTCTGCGGTCATGACACATGCTTTCCCGGGATATCTTCAATCACTTAGAAGAATTAAGTTCATCAAGTTTACTCGCCATGAGTCAAACCTTGAGTTTCTCTGCGGTAATAACATTTGTCTTCCGGGGATATCTTCAATTACTTAGAAGTATTAAGTTCATCAAGTTTACTCGCGTTTAGATACGTGTCTCCTTCCCCCTTGCTGGTTTTGACACTTCAGAATCAGCAACATATTATAAGCTCAAATACTTGAAATCTTTATGAGAATAACACTTGTAATCTTGTAGGAATCAACTTGCTGAAGAATATGAGCAAGTCTAATTGGGGATTAAATTCGACATTTCACTCTCCCCCAATTAGTGCTCTCCCCTAAGCCGACAATCTGTTTGATAAATGCTCAGATTAAGAAGAAGTCTTCAGATAATCAAATGCAACGCGTCTTTAGTCTTCTAACATGTAGCAGAAAATGTAGAGCCGACTGTAGACTCGACCTTCTTCAAGATTGTCCAGTTGGGGAATAGATAGTTAACATCTTCAACTCACCAAAACAAGATCATCACCAAAAAGCATCCCAATCAACTTACATCTTTCAAATCCCCTTAATTAAGATCCCTCCCAATCAAACAAGAACAGAAAGATGTTCATCAAGAAAATCAGCAATCAGGCCGCAACGAACACACGAAATGGTAACACCAAGCAAACAATCACATCAAGCAAGAACAGAAGGTTGTTCGGAATCATCATGTTGATGTGCACGTGAAGCATTAACCGGAAGCACTTTGTCAATAAACTCATATCAGCTTGTGAAGATGTCAACTAACGGCTCTTAAGAAGAAACTCCATGTGAAGATTACCCGATAAGAAGAAGCTCGGTTCTTACATGAGTTTAGAGCCGTATGACCATTTAAATTCTCAAGTAATAATCAACCATGCAGTAATTTCACACTTCTTCTCCCCCTCAAGAATTGCATACGGAGTTGCCATTCTTGATTAAATAAGTGAAAATCATCCGAATGTTCTATTCACACTTCTCTCCCGCAAAATAAGCACATGATGTCGCCATCTTCATTATAATCGAGCAAGTGGAATGAGAAAACAATCAGTGATAGCCCGGTTCACTTGATGACTGAAGCGCATGGAAAAAGTATGAAGCATGTTGATGAGAATGGTCATAATAAGAAGATTTCTCTTCTTCAGAAGATAAAGCGCACTGAAGCGTACACTTTTCTTTTCTTTAGAGTACGAGGCATGAACTGATGTGTTCATACATCATAAGAAGATTTCTCTTCTTTCAAAGATAATGCGCACTGAAACGTACACATTTCTTTTCTTTGGAGAACGAGGCCTGAACAGATGTGAACAGACGTCATAATCTCTCTCTTTTCAATCTCTTGGAAAAACATGTAATCAACCCCGTTATCATTCAGTAGGCTCTTTGTAGTGACAGCTGATGGAGATAACCCAATATGATGAATTTGACCCTGAAGTAAACTAACCCGAACTCGTGACTTAAACTTGCACATATGTAACAAAGAGCGGTGTCGATTTCCATTACCATCTCTAAGTACTCTCTATGTACTCTATACTCTTCAACCAACCAACCATCAAGTATAAGACGTACATTACCTCTTGAAAATCCACAATTGAATGTGACACTGAGCACTACAACGTAACTCCTTTAAGTGATAGTTATTTTGTGGTGGTAAGAGCCCAATTCCCCCAAGTGGTAAAAGAAAAGGTAAAAGATACCCAACAATAACTAGATTTCCAAGTCTTCGTTTTTGATTAAGCTCGAACAAGGATCATGAAGAATCTTCATCCAACCATCCCCTATACCTTCAGATACTAAGTACACTCGCCCGTGATATTTCACTTCAACCTCAAATAAATAATAGCGAATTAACCCCGTTGTCACATCTTCTGGTTCAAAGCTTAATTCTAGCCTCCTTTGAAGTTTAAAGTGAACTATGATAATGGTTTCATCCTGACCATGGTTAAATGCACATAACCCCGTAAAACCTTGTAATAACCAAACTGCCGTGACAAATATCCAAACACACATTCAATTCATTAAGTACACCCGTTTATCCCTTCTTCGAAACAGAAAAACGTAGCACCAGCATCAAATGAGATCCCGAAATACACTTTTCTTTCTCCAGGATGAATCCATCAATACGGGATTTTACAATTCTATGGTTTAAACCGAGAAATAATTTCTTTCGCGGGATTTTACAAAACCAAGAATAAACCGTAAGAAAGATCCGGAAATGCACTTTACTTTTACCAGGATGTTTTCATTGTCATGGGATTTTACAAGTCTATGATTTAAACCGAGAAATAGTTTCTTTCGCGGGATTTTACAAAATCAAGACAAAACCGTAAACAATGTCAGCTTGAATGTATTATGACAATTTTGGTTTCGGTGAATATCTGTCTTAGGGGAACATGCAGTGGTTCATCATCGGTTCATTTACCAACATCATCAACATCATCAACCATCCAATAAATTCTTTGGTAAACACATCATCCACATATTCTTTCGGCTGTTGCTGTGACCACTTAGTGAAGTAAACCCGATATGTCAAACTTGATCATGAAGTGAGCTTCCCCATATTTGTTACTTAAACTTGTACTAATCCTTGTGAAGAAGAAACGGTGTACCCAATGTACAAAACCTCTTGACATTCTCAACTGAGTGAGACACCGAAGTGATAGCAACGTTGTGGGTCAAGCGAGAAAGAATCACAACCGTAACTAAATTGCCAAGTCTTTATCACTTTCTTTATATGCCCAAACAAGTCATCTTCGCGGAATGGTAGAAAGAAAGAAGATGAAATAAGTAAACGTGCCCGGAAAAACCTCACTTCATATCCAAATACGAAATACCGAACAAACAACACCATAGTTAATCTTGTGCAAATTAATTCAAGCCGTGACAAAAATATCCTCCGTGATCATGTGTATGCCAAAGTACCAAACATCAAACCACAACGAATCTCATCATTATCAGACCAAAACTCACCAAATCTCATGATCATCAAGTCTCTTTAACAACATGCATGATCAATGTACATTTCGTACGTCTCAAATCCTCACATCAAGTTTTACATAAACGATCCAACGATTCAAAGTTCAATAATTACCAATATTTAAATACCAATTCAACCTCATGTTAATTTGAACCGCACGTATCACTTTAAGCCTGTATCCGGGTTTAATCATTGTCATACCACACACATACACAAATAATTAACCAGTTGTATCACAATAATTTGTATCACTCAATTCCGGATCACAAAATTAATCATATCCCTCATAAGTAAATTAGCATTTGGCCCAAGTCTTTACATCAATCCATGGCCCGGTACAATGTACGCCTGATCTAAATCATTTACTCCTTAGATCACGTGCGATACCAACAATAAGCCCAAGTACAAATAATTATCCGGTCAGCCCATATTAATGCTGGTCCAGTTCACGTGACACCCTAATCACACGGGTATTAAACTCATTGTCAAATACACTCATTGCCCTAATTTTTCTCACATACAAAACGCCTCCCCATTATCAAAGACTCCTCCTCAACCCTAAATATTCTCATCTCAAACCTGCGCCTACCTCAAAAAAATAAGCAGATCCGCCCCCGTTAAATAATCAACAAATCTTAAAACATAGAGCTCATATGCTCCTAAGAACAGCTTATATTGTTGATGTACCATATGACCTCGCCACAGGGATGGCTTTGAGGTATGGGTTTGTGACAGCCACAGGGATGGTGAGTCATGGGACGGCAAAAAAAAACACAACGAATCTCAGGTAGGTTAATCTTGATTTCATTCATGTTTTAGTTTTCATTAACCAACGAACGAGAAGAAGAGGAGAAACATATTTGTTATTTTCTTTTCTCTTGAAGTTCGGATAGAAAGTGAGACAAAGGTTGATACCTGATGAATACTTATTCATAAACGGGCCAAGGTAAAGGTTTTAACATAATTGTTAAAAATCTTACCTTATGTTCGGATAGTAAAGATGTATTGAATGGTGAGGATTTGATTTAAACATTAGGGCCATGAGCAGAAATTAGTGAAAGCAATTTAAAGAAATCAGTGATGAAGGAAATTTGAGTGAGATCTTTGATTGACATGTTTTACAAATGAATCTGAGATTTCTTGTTTATCCTTATGTATTTTTATTTACCCGAACACGAAACTAGGATGCAACCTTTCATGGTTTTGATCTTATTTCAAACAGTCGGATATTAACATTAAACATATGTATCGATGATGTTATGAAACTGAGGTTGAGTTGTATGACAATTAGTGATGGTAAAAGGTATGTTGGTCATGTTGTTGAGGTCAAGGTATACACATTATGCATTTCTGTAAGTCGCTACCAAATTTTTCCAAACCAAGTCGCTACGATTTTTTTCAAAAACAAGTCGCTATGACTTTTTCCAAACCAAGTTGCTACGACTTGTTAAATAACAAGTCGCTAGGCCAAAGATTTTTCCAAGTCGCTAAATCTTTTTACACCACAAGTCGCCATCATTGTTTTTGAGTTAAGTCGCTAGTAGTTTTGTACAACAACTCGCTAAGATGAAAACAAACAGCAGCAGTTATGCGTTTTTGCTCCGGTGAGATTCCGACCCTTTATACGACAATCTTCATACAAACCCAGAAAAAGTAGCATAAAAACTGCTTCAACCCAGTTTGACCACAGTTTAACCAACCAGAAGTGAAGAAATGACCACATTGACCCAAAACATAAACTGATATCATATACCCAAAGGACACAAACTGCAATGCTATTGACATTCTTTGACCCATGTAAGACTTATTGATGACCACTATTGACCACAGTATTTGGTAAGAAAACATAACTGAAAGGTATTAAGCATATCAGTTTTGGACAGAATGACAATGATCACAGTATTTGGACCATCACTTTTTGACCAAAAGATACTTAATAAAAACATGTTAGAAACTGTTTTAGACAATAACAGGAAAAGTAATTTTCCGACCAAAAACACAGTAAAAAACAGTTTTAATAATAATCAAAAGACCACAATAAATCACCAAAACACAACAACCTTGGCTCTGGTACCATTTGTAGGATCGTTATTTTTATTGTGTTGATGATTCGGGTGGTCTTGGATGATCAAAATACATGTTTACCATTTTAGAGAGAGAAAGTAGAGAGAGAGGGTGTTCTTGCTAGAGGTTTACACAAAGGAAATGTTAGATTGAATGAGAAGCACCACCCCTTCCATGGATGGAAGGGGTATTTATAGTTACATGAGAAACGACCTCCTATCGGCCTGTGGATCAGGGATACAGTGGGTAAAGACCCGTCCTTCCTCCACGGTGTTGCACTATGCTAAACTAGACTAATAACTAAATAATAAAACAGTAAATAACATAACTAAACGATATGTCTACGAGCTAACTTATGCTAGATAATACTTGGGGTGACCGACACTTCACTAAGGAATTTTCTAATTCCTAACACCACACCTAGTCCATTAAGAGAACCTTTTAATGAAGGTTCAGATAATTTTGAGCATGAACATGTTTCTCCTGAAAGGTCCAATGAAGCTCCCGTTACCACTGAGCAATCTACTGGTGGAGCTGAGGACCCTATTACACTTACATCTGTATATGCTCTAGTGAACAGGTATGTGGCTGAGGTGGCTGATCTCAAAAAGGAGCTTGCAGAGACTAAAACTTCACTTGGTGGTGAGATTGTGGAGTTAAAGAGTAAAGTTAAGAGTTTGGAGGAACAACTTGGGAATTATAGCTGAAGGAAGCTTGATGTTTCTTCTGATGAGGAGGAAGTGGATTCTCAATTTAAGTCACTGGATATTTTGGCTAATTTGGCTCAACAATCTACTCCCATGGTTACTAAATCAGTAAAGCAAAAGGAGCCAATTTTGTTTACTCGACAAAAGGAGACGACAATCTTTGAGCAAGGATACATTGCAAAGAAAGGATGTTGCAACTACTGAAGAGCATATTGTTGCTGATACTCCTATGATGGATATTGCTCTTAAAGTTGGTCAAGCTTCATCTGTACAAGCACAACCTGCTTTTATACCTTCAGCAGATCAGTCTGAAGTTTTTCATGCTGGTAGAAGTTTTGTTTTGGATCTAGTAGCTGATGTATTTTCCACACCTGTTGAAGATATGTCTCAATATGTTTCTTCTGATGCTAATTTGGATGTTTCTTCTGAAGTTCCTATTTGTGATACTTCTTCAGTTGATGGTGTTCACATATTTATTGATAAAGAGAATGAAGTAATGGTTGAAGAGGAGCTTGGTCTAGATTTGGTAAGTGCACAAGAGATAAAAGAACAAGAAAGAATGTTAGCTGAGTGTGCAGAGTTGAAGAAAAGTGATGAATTGGCTAAAAAGCTTACAGCTGAGTATACTTCAAATTTGACTCGTGAGAGACGAAGAGAACTGGATGACTTGCGTACTCAAATTCCTGATACACAATGGGATGTTTATACTCAGCAAGCTGTTTTAAATCCTACACTTGCTCGGAGTATATTAGGTGCAGACTTTGACAGTGAGACTTTTGTTGCACAAATGGTCAATCTTGGACGAAAACAAAAACAAGAGGCAGCTGAAAAAAAGAAAGCTCTTGTTGCTCAAAAGAATAAAGCAAAAAGGGAAAAACCACCTACTGAAGCTCAGAAGAAAGCATACATGAGAAATATTGTTCTTTATCAGAGTTCTGCTATCTTTAATTCTGGTTTGAAGAAAAGGCAAGTCTGGAATTTACCTGATGATGAATTGTATAGAATGTATCAAAGGATTATGAAGCAGACTGCATCATCTTCTAAAAAGAGAAGTGCTGTTAATTCAGATGCTCCACAGGCGAAGAGGCCTAAAACAGTTGAAATTGTAGATAATTTTGATGATGTTCCACTAAGGATGGATTCTCCTGTTATTACTCCTGAAGCATCTACTGCAGCTATACCTTTAGCTGAAAGGGTTCAATCTCCTGAATCACAAACTATTTCTTCTACAGTATTACTTAGTGTTAAGAAGGTCAGCGTGCTAATTGATCTAGAAGGAGAAGATATGGGTAAGAAAGCTGAAAGAGCAGCTGCTAAAGCTAAGAAGGCCAGAGTGGTACTTGAGAGAATGTATAAATTGAGAGGTATTGCTCCAGTTAAGTCTACTTCTACTTCTTCCACTCAAGCTAAAGATGTTTCTGCAACATCTGAGGATGTACCATCTATGGAGGTTTATATACCTGGTCGGAGAATGAAAAGAATGTCTAAACGAAGTCACACTACTTTAAGGCGATCTGTGAGATCAGATGGGACGTATACTTCTAAGATTCATAAGTCTCTCAGAGGTAGTTCTTTGGATCTAAAAGCTGCTGATTCAACTTTTATTCAAGAAGTATCTGTTGCTGTTTTTCCTGAAGGATCTCATGATGTGTTGATTAATTAGACATTGACTGATGGGGAGCTTAATACTATTTATCGTCTGGATTATACTACTATGAAGTTCAACTTTTTGAAGTAAATACTTCATCTGGTGGATATGCAAGATTTGAATACTCTGTATGGTATTGTTACTAAGCATTATGCTATTCATTCACCACAGGGTTCTGGTTTATTTTTGTTGGGTGATCTTCAAGTGTTGTTTGATTCTCAATCTCCAAATGGTAAAGGGTATCATATTTGGAAGAATTCACATCAATGGAAGGTTGAGACTTGGAGATTTTATCCTTTGCCTTGTGTTCATGTGGTGGAGACAACGGGTGGGATTACTGTTATGTTTGCTGATAAGATTTATCCCTTGCCTGTGAGGCTGATGGAAAGAATGCTTAGACAGAAGTTGGAAGTTCCTCCAGATCTGGTTGGTAATGATAAGTTGCTTGCTGAACAATGTGTTGGAATCATTAAGACTCAGCTTCTGCAACATAAAGCATCGTCTTGATTTTGGTATTGTGTATAGTTTGTAATATATTTGTTTTGTTTTATTTCTTTATTAGTTAAAAAAAATTATGTTTGGTTTGTCTAACTTTTATTGCAGGTTTGTTGTATATTGTTGATGGTTATTGACTCACCAGATGTACCTTGTGTATCTCAAAGAGTTAGCTAGTCCAAAGGGTACAACTTTGGTAAAGACACATCAAATATGTTGATAGCTGTAATGGTTTGCTCAAAATCATAGGGTCTGCAACCACCCATGCTTAATTGCTGAGGGTTGTATGGTCATCAATTCACCATGGTTTATTCCTTTTTGGAATACAAGAATTGACTAGCCCACATGTATATGGCTTGTGGTAAAGGCAG
The DNA here is from genome assembly GCA_019973895.1 of Chrysanthemum seticuspe. NCBI lineage: Eukaryota > Viridiplantae > Streptophyta > Magnoliopsida > Asterales > Asteraceae > Chrysanthemum > Chrysanthemum seticuspe. Next base: position 227,189,105 of record BPTQ01000006.1, on the reverse strand, counting down.
CGGAATACCATATTTGGTAATCAGTTCACCAATCCTAAGAATTGACTAGTCCTGAGCAAACGGCTACATGTAAAGACATTTCAAATCCGTTTATATAGTTACTGATTTGCTAATAAATCAGATGGTTATCAGTGTACCATAGTTTTCGAACTTAAACATTTGGCTACTCCTGTAGTGATGGCTATTGGTAAAGAGACATCAAATCCATTATTTTCAATGATTCACCTCTCACAGGAGTTAACACACCTGGATGTGATGAGAATAGTATGAAACTAAACTGGTTTGATGTACATTATGTCAATTGTTGCTGCAAAGAACTGGAGCTTTAAAGATTTGTCATCATTGAGGAGTTCTTGTTTTGTTTCTTTGTTGATGATGTTTGTGAACAATCCTCTGAAGCGTTGAAGATCTATCAAGAAACTATAACTTAACCAAGTCAAATTCCAGTTTAGGGGACGATTGTTGGGAATTCTACTAAGTTAGAATTCTGCTGAAGTTTCTACCGAAAGGATTCTGCTGAAGTTCAATGAATATGCTGAAGAACAGAATCTGCTGAAGTTATATAGAGCGTAGTCTGTTTCTGCGAAAATAGTTATTCCGTGTTTTCTATAGTTAGTTAGGATATGCATGAGTTTTATTAGGAAGTGATTATGTATATCTTATTTAGTTTTATTATTATACGTTTCTTAGGAAACAAGTTAGGGTTCCTTGTCTATAAAAGGAACACAATAGTATGATGAATGTAACGAGTTGAAAAACAAAGTTTTAGTAATATAAAGATCCATAGAGGATCAACGTGTTCTTAGTTATTTGTGTTCGTACTTATATTTGATTTCCGCTAAAAAATATAAGTCGTAGAGATTGTCTATTAGTTTGTTTATGATTACATAAGCAATACTAACGATCTGCGAGTGCTCAAGATCTATCAAGTTCTAACATTTCAACATAATCCAATTAACCATAGTATCATGAAAACCAAACTTATGTAAGGCCACCTCCAAAAACTTCCACTCCACAGTATCATAAGCCTTCTTAATATCTACTTTAAAAGCACATTTCCTAGTTCCAGAGTTACGGTCATACCCACAAATTAGCTCTTGAGTGAGTAAGATTTTATCACTTATATGCCTAACAGGAATAAATGCACACTGATTGCTATCAATAAGACTATCCAGACCCTCCTTAAGCTTGTTGGTCAAAACTTTACTAATGCACTTATACACAACATTACAACAGGCTATAGGACGATAATCAGTCAAAAGGATAGGCACACTAAGCTTAGGAATAAGAGAGATAAGGTTAGTATTTAACTCACCTAACAGCTTCCCTGAAGTGAAGAGTTCTCTAACTGCATTGCAGACATCAGAACCCACCACATACCATGCCTTCTTGAAAATTTTTGATGTAAAACCATCTGGGCCAGCAGATTTATCATCTTTGATATCAAACATAGCCACTTTAATTTCCTCATCCGTCACCGGTCTGATCATATTAACAGAAAGTTGAGAGTCAAGCCTTTTCGTAAATAAACTTTCACAATCATCAATCGGGATAACATCTTCAGTGGCACCAAGGAAAGTTTGGAAATGATTCACAAACTGAAAAGAGACCTCTTCCCCATGAAACTCATTTTCGTGTTCATCTTTCACAATCTCAATCCTACTTCTGCTTAATCTACTCTGCAAACTTTTATGAAAATATGCAGAATTTTGGTCACCTTCTCTAAGCCAATCAATCTTTGATTTTTGCTTCAACAACCTCTCTTCATCAAGGGCTGCATCATGATAGGCTTTGGAATAGATAATCTCTTCTTCTCTAAGAAAAACATTATTAGGATCCTGATCAAGACTCTCTTGTACTCTGCAAAGCTCCTTCCTCAACACTTTAACTTTCTCAAACACATTCCCATTCTGTCTATTTAACCTTCTCATATACTTCTTCATATTCTTCAGTCTTTTGGCTAGAACAAACATAGAAAAGCCCTTAACCTCAAAACACCAATTCTCTTTAACAATAGGTAAAAATTCCTTCTTCTCAACAAGGAAATTCATGAATCTAAAGGATTTAGGCTTAAACTTATTATCAACAGGAATTACCAATGTAGCAGGGCAGTGATCAGAAGTCAAATAGGGGAGAAAATTAGCATAACTCCTACCAAATGTAGCAATAAATTTACCATTCCCCATTACCCTGTCTAACTTCTTCAAAATACCTACACCAGGATCATTTCTTTTTTGGATCCAAGTGTAAAACATGCCATAACTTGAGATGTCCTCAATATCCAACTCTTGAACACACTCTTTAAACTCAGTAACACCCCTATCTCCATCAACAAACATATTAGAGCTATCATCATAGTTCAGAGCAACATTAAAATCCCCAAGGAGAACCCAAGGAGAATTACCAACTAGCTTCTTGTGCTCACATAGATTCTTCCATAACCCTCTTCTACCCATCACAATATTCTCAGCATACACATAAGATATAAAGACCTTCCTACTAAGATGAACAAAAGTAGTTTGAAAGTGCATAACCTGATCAATTTGTGAAATCAGGTTAACACTAATAGCCAAAGGGTCCATTCCAACCACAATTCTACAACCTTTACTACTATCACTAGCATTAGAAACCCAGTTCCAATTACCAAATAAGCTATTACAAATAGGATTCACAAACTTCTTTCTCAACTGAGTCCCAAAAACAACACACATACATAAATTCTCTTTTTTAATCAATGTCTTAATTTCATCTTGCTTAAGCATAGAGTTCATCCCCTTAACAATCCAGGCAACTAACTTGACTAACATTTAAAATTAGAGGGTTGTGAAGCAATACCTCCTTGCATATCAGCAATAGATTCATCATGAGTATTTGATACTTCATCTTGAGCCAAAAAATGAGCACTCCCACCCACTTCCTCAAGAACTTCCTCATTCATATCCTCATCCGCAACCTTTAGAGAATCCAAAACTTTCTAATAAATATTAAAACCAACTCTAGACTTATATAGGTCAAGCATCTTATCAGTCCAATTTTCCAACTCGTAAAGAGAGAAAACTTGGTCAGTTTCGATAAAAAGCTCAACCTCAACCATTTGCCTTTTAGCCACTAAATCTTTTATCCTCTTCAATTCATCTCTATAAGCCTCATCATAAGCTTTAGTATAAGCTTGATTCTTAGTTAAACCTTTCTCTTCCATTAGACCCTTACACATTCTTTCAGCCTTCTCTTTAGAACCCTTAATTAACCACTTATTACTATAATTGATTTATTTTTGAAGCTCAACCACCTTCTGCCTTAACCTATCAGTATTAACATTAGGGGTTGGAGCAACATACTTCTTCTTGTAATATTCTTTTAAATCCTCAGACCCTCCATCAATCTCTTCCTTGCCTATGGATAACCCCCTAGAACATATATCATCAATTATTTTCCTTGTGGCTTCCCAAGCAAGTTTTTTCTCAATCTCAGCTTCATCGGCTAAAGTTTAGAACCTATTTTTCTTCAATCCATCTTTATTACCACTTCCATTGCCTTCTTCACTATCCACATCCATCTTACCTTTACCTTTATCACTTTGACCATTTTCATTAAGCTGAATATCACTAGAGACTTTAGATTTCTTGATTGGAGCAAATTGCTTATTCTCATTCCTAACAAACCTTTGATCACCATACACATTACCTCTACCTCTTCCACCAAAACTACCTCTACTAGAGCTAGCACCATAAAAATTCCTTTGCACATTAGCACCCATAGTATCACCTTCCTTCCTAGTAGCTTCCTTCTTACCAACATTTTGCCATTCACCATCATTCTTCCCCTCATTCAAACCAACACCAGTTTTCATTCTCTTGTTATCATTTCTCACCACTTTCTCAGCTTCAGTAACAATCCTATTAGGACAACCAACATATATGTGGCCAAAAACTTTGCAATGACCACAAATAGGAGGTCTCCAAACATACTTCACCTTTAACTTCATTGACCTTCCCAAACTCTTATAACTAACTTCAACCTGATCTACAAGACCCTTAGCCGCATCAATCTCCACCAGAACTCTAGCAAAACTAGCCCTACCAGAAGCCTTTTCACACATGGAAGTAGTAATCCTGTCCATGATGATTGGATTCCTAATTCCACTAGCAATCCTACTAATACCCTCAACGTTCCAAGCCTCTAATGGTATATTCATGATTTTAACCCATACAGGAACCTTGGTTGGCTCTGGCTTACACATACACATACCCGCTTCCCACTTTTGAACAAACAATGGTTTACCATCAACAAGCCAAGGCCCATTCTCTAAAACAAACTGCATACCCTCATCAGATTTGAACTTAAGGAAATATAAACCACACTCATTCATAATAACTTCATCAAAAAAATATGGCCTCCACATTCTCCTTACATGACCCATAATCTCCCTGTAGTTCATCTTCATTCCCACAAAATACCCAACCAAAGTCAATGCCCAATTCCTACTACCCTCTTGAATAACAGGATCCATTTCCACAACTTCATCACCCTTATCATTGACACTCACAGGGAAGAGCTTCAACCTGTTACTACCACTAAAATTCCTACCCTGGACAACATTCAGAAATGATGAAGGAAGTTTAATACCAATGTTTTACTTCATCACAGTATCATCATTCACAATATTAACCTCATCCACACATTCACCATTCTTATCTATACCCTGACCCTTACCATTACTATCCAAACTAGGCCATTTCTCCTTGTTGTTAAAAGAGAATGGAGCCTTAGAATTGCTTCCACCATCACACAAAACCTCACCCCTTTTTAAGATTCTAGGACTAACACTAGGATTAACATTAACAGTAGCAGGAATAGCAACATCAGGACAAGCAACATTCTCAACATTACTACTACTAGCAACATTAATCTGAGCCTCATTACTAACATTCAAGGATTCAGTAACCAGAGTACTTACCACATCATTTTCAAAAGCTGTGTGAACCTCCTTCTCAGAAACAGAAACAGATTCCCCACAACTTATAGAATCACAACTCTGACTATCAACATCAAAACCATCATCCTTAAGCTCCCCAATCTCATTCCCATCATCATCAAACACCAAACCTTCCATACCCTTCACAGAACTCCCACCCTTGCTATTCAACCTCAACGAAATCCTCTTACCACTCCCATGAGCTGGTTTATTAATGACTTTAGATTTCTTATTGCTTCTAGTAGCTTTTTTGGAACGTATAACCTCATCAGAGAGCTTAGGAGGCATCTCTGAAATAGGGTTTTTTGGATCTGGATCTCTCATAGTGAAATTAAAGGTGGAAAGGAAACAAAAATGAAATGAGAAACTACATAATCAAAGGATTGATTAGTAGAGGGTGAAATGGGGGAAAATGAAGATGAACAGTGGTTGTAACGGTTAAAAACAGAAATATAAAATGATATTATTATAAAGATCTAACCGGTGGAAATGATAAAAAATTATATCATCATGTGTCAAATGAACAGTAGAACAAAATATTGTAATTCATATTAAAATTCAATGGGTAGATTTAAAATAGATTATGATTCTTTGATAAAATACTAGGGTTTTTAGAGAGAGGTTTTTAGAGAGTTGTAGTTTTGATAAAATTCTTTGATAAGGATTTAAAACGTACACTTTTAAGGGGTCATTTAAGCCCTTAATCACCCACTTTTATATCTGTTACTGCTTAATTTCATTCTTTTTCACTTTTTAAATCTCTTGAAGGCAAAATGCTGGAATGATGCTTATTTGGATGAAAAGGCGTGAATATGTGAAGAAAATGGCTAAAGTCAAGATCAAGACACTCAAGTTACTTGAAGTGCACCCGACGGCGTCACAGACAAAGAGCGATGCCATCCCAATAATTGTGACGGCTCAGGAGTGAATTTTATATTTTGCACCTGACGGCGTCAGGCTTTGAAGAGTAGGGCATCACGAAGACCTTTTCCCTCAGACGGCCTAGATCCAGATTCAGACGGCGTCAGAAGCTGAAGCTGACGGTGTCACAACCACAACGTGACGCCGTCCCAAAGTTGACTTGGCCAAGATGAAACCCTAATGGCGGCGATCTGACGGCGTCACAATTAAAAGGTGACGCCGTCACATTTGTAACTCTATATATAGAATTTGAATTTTCAGACTTTTAGAGTGGGAGATTTGTGGAGTAAAAACCTAAAACAACTTTTGTCTGGTTTGGGCAGTATCTTAGGGTTCTCATACCCTATTTTACATCAAGATAAGTTATTTACTTTATTAATTTCATTATGTCTTCGATTGTATGTGTGTATACTTGCATGTTTAACATGTCCGGCTAATTTACTTGTGTGTTTGCTTAGATCTATGAAACCTAGTTTTCGAATATTGATTGCTTGTCTCTTATCTTAATTGTAATTGGCTTAGGATTGCAATATGTTAGGAATTGGAAATTCTATTGTGAAGCATCGGTCACCCCAAGTATAATCTAGCTTAAGTTAGCTTGTAGACATATCGTTCATTATGTTATTTTGTTAGTCAGTAATTAGCATAGTTTAGTCTAGTGCAACACCGTGGAGGAAGGACGGGTATTTACCCATTGTATGCCTGATCCACAGCCCGTAGGAGGGTTTATTACTTTGTATAAATAGCCCTCTCCCCTCAAGGGAGAGGGTTGGATGTTCATTTGGAATCTAACCTTCCATGAGTTTCTCTTACTAGAATATCCCACTTTCTCTCTCTAAAACCATATAATTATACGCCCATATTTGTGATTGCTTATGTGATAGTGAAATCTAATATGTTACAAATGGTATCAAGAGCCATGGTTTGATCATCTCTCTTACTTATCCTTGGATTTCTAGTGGTTTTATATGGTTTTTGAGTTTGAAAAAGTTTAGTGGTTTTTGCATCATTTGGATCAATTCTTGTGTTAAAGTTTGAATTTTGAGTGTACTTTTGTGTTTAGAATCATTGTAAGTGCTTGGTTTTGGATTTGGAAAGCTTGAATCACTGTGGTTGAGCTTGTTTTGGATTGAAAAGTGTGTTCTTGAAGTTTTTCAAGGTAGCGACTTGAGTCTCGTTGTGAATTTCTTCGTAGTGACTTGCTTCAGTAATTTCTAGCGAGTTGTAGTGTTAGTCGTAGCGACTTGAGCTTAGCGACTTGTCTATTGAGACAAGCCGACAAACAGTACAAGTTAGTGGATTCTCCACTACGGCTAGCGACTTGGTGGGGTTAGCGACTTGCTTTAATTATTTCTAGCGACTTGTACTTATTGTTCTTAGCGACTTGATCTTAGCGACTTGGATACTTAGCGAGTTGCTCTTTAGCGACTTGTATGCTTAGCGATTTGGTTTGTTAGCGACTTATGTTCAGCAACTTGGGTTTTAGCGACTTGTGCTTAGCGACTTGATTCACAGCGACTTGAGGTTTAGCGAGTTGCTACTTAGCAACTTGGTACTTAGCAACTTGGTTCAAGGATTATAGCGACTTGGTTTTATTGTTCTTGGCGAGTTGTTCTATTAGCGACTTGTCTTTATTGCAATTTGGTGAATTGATGCAAGTTACTCATATCTAATATCCATCAACACAATGACATACTTCACTGACCCCCTGAACTCTATGATACCTCGCAGAACAATGAAACTGTCTGCTATTCAGAATGTTTAAACATGATTGATTCAGCAAATTATGATCAAAACCCTTCACATTCTAAGTGAAATTTCACTGAATCACATTTATTAATGACACATCATGCAAGGCAAATGGAATGCAACATTGAGTCCTTTCAACTACTTTATTAGCACCTCATACAACTGTTATCCACAACTAGGGATCGAACATGCAGTGCTCTTTTCCGTCAGGACTTATCCACATTGACAAGAACTTTGTTGCTGAACTTAGAACAACTGAAGCTTCAAATTACCAAAAAGAAGGTATTAATGGAAGACTCGAATGCTGCACTTCAAGTAATCTACAACCAATTTTAGCCATTTATCAATGGGGAATATTCCGCAGACTTTGATCAACACGTGACTGGAATTACATTCAAGAAACATACTGGAATGGAAATCCATGAGTACATCAACACATTTATCCAACTTATGGATAATGTGGAAATGTACATTAGAGAAGCTGCTCAAGAGAATGTTCAGTTGAATGTGTTGAATGAGTGTCAGATTAAATTAAGTGAAAGTTGTGATAAATCGGGTAATGGATCAGTTGAAAGAACAGATGATGCTGAAGGCAGTATATCAGATACAACAAAGGATGATGAAACCGATTGTACTGAATACAAAGGCTCAGAGTCAGAAAAGCTTGAAACAGAGTGCATTTCAGTACCTCCTATTATGCATGAGGAGAATACTGATGCCATCCCAGCAAATGATTTGGAGTTATGTGATGAGGTACCCTTAATTGATCAACATAATGCATCCACTAATGTACCTGATCAATTTTATCCTAACTCTGATCATGATATTGATAATTGTTTCTTGGTTAAGCCTGAATCTAAAATCGTTAAAACAAATGACATGGTTGAAAAAGGGGTTTATGATGAACTTTCAAACAAATACTCAATTCTTGAAAAACATTGCATTTCCTTGGAAATTGCAATACAACAAAGAGAAGAAAGTTTTCTAACTACAAACACCTGCATAAATCCGGAAATCTCAGAATTTCGAGAATTTTTTGAAATTAACCACTTAAAAACCCAGATTCAGGACAAAGATTCAACCATATGCAATCTGAAATTTGAACTCTCAGATCTGCATAAGAAATGTAATATAGGGATGAACAATCCTAACCATGAGGTGAGTGATACGCTTAAATCTAGGAATGATGAATTGGCTCTTTGTGTGTCCAACCTATTAAGGGGAAATGAGTCCTTAAGAAAGAACTTATTAGAGAACAATTCCAAGTTGATAGATCAAACAAATTCCTTCTTGGCTGACATTGATGCCCTCAAAGCCCAAATTCAGGATAAGAACTTCACTATTGTTTCCTTAAAAAAATGAGCTTAGGAAATCTATTGGAAATAGGGTGAACACTAAGTTTGCAAAACCATCAACCTTGGGAAAGCCAATTGTACTGAACAACTCAAAACGTAATGTAGTTAGGCAGCCCAATGCGTTTAGAACCGAAAGATCTAAGCCATCGAAATCTAAGCTTGCCTCCCAAGTTGATGCGAATATTGTTTTGTCAAAACCAGTCACTTCACTATTTCATTCCGATATGATGAATAACAAACCCCTGCTTAAGGTTCAAAACCCTAAGATCATGAATATTAGGAGTTCATCTAGTTCCTATAAGAAGCATCAAATGACTGATCAATCCCCTAAGAAACAATATAATTACAAAAGGACCAATATCCAAAACAGGGAAGTAGCTACATTCAAATCTACTAGCAGTTGTTTCAAATGGATTCCCACTGGCAGAATATTTAAGTTTTCAGGATCCAAACGGACTTACATACCTAGATCTTGCCTTAAGTGGATGCCCACAGGAAAACTCTTCAAGAATATTGAACCTAAAGGGATCCCTATTAATGACACGCCTAGATCAAATTGTGCAACATCCAATAGTGAGATTACTCATGTCACTAACTCATCTATTTGCAATACTACATGTGAGTCTAGTACAAAGTGTTCTCAGTCTTTTTCAGGTACAATGCTCAATTCAATCATGAACATCATGACTTGGTTTCCATCAGAAATGAAGATTGCTCACTCAGGAATTGTAGCTTGTCAGAATTGATGTACCTCGTACTTTGACTCCTGTTCAACTTGGATCAGGACTGGTTCTATTAAATCAGTGTACAAATTAGTTTTCTGTTTAAAAAAAAAAAAAAAAAAATCAAAATTTTCTTAATTAATTAAATCATTTTTTCTTTACACACAATCTGATAAAAGATATATCTCTTGTTATCGATAACATCTACGGTCCTAGAAATGTCATTCATTAATGACACGGGATCATAGATGAAGTTCGAACGAAAGATATACTCTTGTTTTAAAACAAGGGGTTAGAATTCAATCAATGTTCACTGGTGACATTGATTGAGGGGGAGAATATTTCATGTTATCTCGTTATCTCTGTTTCTCTTTGCACCATTGTTTGACATGTATTATGTGCTGATGCATGTTTAAGTCTAGCTTCGTTATGTCCTCTGTGCTAGTTTGCTTGTCTATGATATGTCACTTTTGGGTACTTGTCATATTATTCTACATGTTTTTGAAACTGTATTTGCATGCTATCTGATTAGCTCAAGGTCTGAAAGTGTTAATAGTATACAATTTGAAAGATAGCGACTTGCTTTAAATAATTTGATAGGTAGCGACTTGTCCTTTATTGTTACTAGCGAGTTGCTTATTTTGCACAAGTACAGGGACTGAATGTGTTAACTTTGTAAACCTGAAATATCTATCCTTATCCCCTAGCGACTTGTCTCACAATTACATAGTTTCAAAAAAAAACTCTCAAAAGATTTTTTTCTCTCTCTCTCGTGACTTCTTGCTAGCGATTTGTGTGTGGTAAGGATTATGTTAATCATTTTTGTCTCAAAACATGTGAATTATATGCATCCCCTAACTCATTTTCCTTAACAGATTCCACTGCTCTTGATCTTCGTCATTTGCTCTCCTCACTTAGGTTTGTGAAATGGATTCATGTAATGAATCATTTGACATATATGTTGATGGATTAGATTATTGTTTGGATAGATGTATTTTTGCATTTGCTCGTATTAATGGGTCTTTGAGCGAATTGTTGAATCTCTCGTATGTGGTTTGTGTGGGCTGTGTTACTGATTTTTGTTTGTGGTTATGGATTGATTGTACTTGTTCGTTATAGTGGTTTGATGGTGTTACTATAATGGTTACATATGTTGATTGGATTGAGGTGTTAAGCGAATGCTATGACGTGTTCTTGGTAGCGACTTATCTGATATGCTAGTGTTCTTGGTAGCGAGTTGGTTAATAAATTCACCATGGCGACTTAGTGATTTGATGTGTAGTGACTTGGCCTTGTGTCTTTTGATAGCGACTTGTCTTTACAAGTTAGCGACTTAGTGATTTGATTTGTAGCGACTTGGCCTTGTTTCTTTTGATAGCGACTTGTTTTGTCAAACTGTGTAAAGCGACTTGCTGTAAGTATTTCATGCTAGCGACATGGTTCTGGATTACTTGTAGCGATTTGTATTGACAAATTGCTCTTAGCGACTTGCTATAACATTATTGTTTAAGCAATTTGTATCTGGTTCCTCTTGCAGCAACCTGAATTAACAACTTGTATAAGAAATCTGTTATAACACTTCCGTAATAGCAACTTGTCTCATGAAATCCTATTATAGCAACTTTGCTCTTCACATTTTTGACTCATATCAAATTGTGTCTTGAAAAACTTTGTCAACATGATTTGTTACTTTGAAAATTACAAAAGCTACTTTATCTACTTCCTAAGCAAGTCAATCTACTTATCTGTAATCTATCATGGGTGCCATTCATTGTGTTTTTGTCATGAAATTGCCTTAAAAATTGCTTTAACTAACCACATCTAAACTAACATGCTCTCAATCATTGGTGTTGTATGTGTGTATCTTTAGATCATCAATGGCAAACACAACCTCATCTGAGAACCTTGCTACCTCTGCTCCACCCACAGTTCTAGCAGACAATGAAATTCTTCCAGTAGATAAATGGGTAGAGATTGGGAAAAGTAACTGTTATGTGGACATGGAAAGGATTCAACAAAATTCAATCTTCAAAGTGGCAATTGATATTCTTAAGAACACAAATTTCTTTAGTGCCCTAACCAAACAATGCACGATCCCTTCCATTTACCTACAACAATTTTGGAACACCATCACTTGGGACAAGATAACTGCCACTTATTCCTGCAAGCTTGATGATAAGCAATTTGAAATCACATCTGACATTCTCAGTAAGGCCCTAGGAATCAGACCATGTGACCCTACCATACAATCTGTCCCTCCACCTAGTGCGGATGAGCTAATAGTCTTTCTAATTGGTTTGGGATATCAAGTTGGCATAACAAGGGCTTCAGATATCATCACAGGACACATGTATCAACCTTGGAGAGCCATGACAACTATTCTCAACTTATGCTTGTCAGGCAAAACCCCAGGGTTCGATAAAGTAAGGATTCCTATTCTGCAAATCCTATGGGGTCTCATCAATGGGGTGAACATTAATGTCTCGGAACGCATTTGGGAAGAATTCTCGTTGTCAATGCACACATTCATCACCGATAGAACAAATGTTCAGAATCAAGCTCAAGGAAGAAAGAAAGTACACAAACTTGTGATTCCTAGCATCAGATTCTCGAAACTTGTCATCCAGTACTTGCAATAGACACATAACTTCAATCCTAGGAGTGAATCAGCCCTTCATAATGCTAAGGATGAATTTGTTCTGGGTAACCTCAAGTATATTGCTAGACGTGTCATGTTGAAACAAACAGACCTTGATAGATCTTGAGCTCGTGGATCGTTATGTATGCCTATGTAATCACAAGCACAATAAAAGACAATCTCTACTACTTATATTTATCAGCGGAATATAAACACAAGTAATAACTAAGAACTTCTTGATCCTCTATGGATCTTTATATTAACTAAAACTGAGTTTTCTAATCGGTACCTAACTCATTCTAATGTGTTCCTTTTATAGACAAGGAACCCTAAACAATATCGCTAAACCGTTTCCCAAGAAACGTATAATCATAAAACTAAATAAGATATACACAATCACTTCCTAATAAAGCTCATGTATATCCACACTAAATAAACTAAACACGGAATAAACACTTCCGCAGAAACAAACTAATAACTATTATACTTCAGTAGATTATGTCTTCGGCAGAATCCACTTCATCTTCAGTAGAAACACTTCGGCATTAAGTTCAGCATAATCCAAACTTCACATAATTCCCAACAATCCTCCCCTAAACTGGAATTTGACTTGGTTAAGTTCCAGTTTCCTGATAGATCTTTAACAAAAATAGCTCCAGAGGATTGTATACGAACAGCAACAGCAAAGAATCCAAAGAAGAACATCTCTATGATGTAGAAACTCTGAAACACCATATCTTTGCAGCAACAAATGACAATAGATACATCAAAACAAATTAGTTTCATACTATTCTCATCACATCCAGGTGTGTCAACTCCTGTGAGAGGTGAATCATTGAAAATAATGGATTTGATGTCTCTTTACCAATAGCCATCACTACTGGAGTAGCCATATGTTTAAGTTCGTAAACTATGGTACACTGATAACCATCTGATTTATTGGCAAACCAGCAACCATATAAACGGATTTGTGATGTCTTTACCTGTAGCCGTTTGCTCAGGACTAGTCAATTCTTAGAATTGGTGAATTGATAACCAAATATGGAATGCCACTGCCTTTACCACAAGCCATATACATGTGGGCTAGCCAATTCTTGGATTCCAAAAAGGAATAGACCATGGTGAATTGAAAACCATACAACACTCAGCAATGAAGCATGGGTGGTTGCATACCCTATGATTTTTAGCAAATCATTACAGCTATCAACAGATTTGATGTGTCTTTACCAAAGCTGTACCCTTTGGACTAGCTAACTCTTTAACATACACAAGGTATATCTGGTGAGTCAAGAACCATCAAAAGTATACAACAAACCTGCAATAAAAGTAAGATAAACCAATTTTTTTTTTTTTTTTTTTATTTATTTTTTTTTACTAAGAAATAAATAAAACAAATATTACAAAGTAAACAAACTATTACAAGCAAGATGAACCTTTATGTGACAGAAGCTGATTTTTAATCAAACCAACACATTGAGAAGCATGAAGTTCATCATTGCCAACAGGATTAGGAGGCACTTCCAACTTCTGTCTCAGCAACCTTTCCATAAAAGTAACCGATAAAGGATAGAGCTTATCCGATAGCATACACAAAATCATTCCACATGTGGTCTGAACCACATGAACACAAGGCAGAGGATAAAATCTCCAACTCTCAATCTCCCACTTATGAGAATTCTTCCAAATAGAATACCCTTTACCATTTGGAGAATGAGAATCAAACATAACCTGAAGATCACCCAACAAATATAAACCAGAACCAGTTGCTGAATGAAACTTATAATACTGAATGACATGTTCATACAGCATCTTCAAATCATGTCTAGTCACCAAATGAAGAATGTCTTTCAAGAAGTTGAACTCAAGAACAGTATTATCCAGCCTATAAACAGTGTTAAGCTTTCCAGCCTTCCAATTGACCAACACCACATGAGTTCCTTCAGGAAAAACTTCAACAGATCCAACTTTAATAAAGGTAGATTCATCAGTCTTGAGATCTAAATCAGTATTCCTTGAAGCATGTTTCCTAGCCAATCTGTCAGAACTCCTTGTAACCAAGCTCTGCTGCCCCGTACCAACAATGTTATCAGTATCAAGCTGTAGATCATTTTCTTGACTCATAGGATTAATTAACTCCACACTAGACAACCCTTCAGAAGAAACCAAAGAAGATTCAGCAGAAACAATCACATCAGTAGAAGGAGTAGCTTCAGTAGTTGTGTCAGAAGGAACAACTGGAGAGATCACCAAATGCAAAACAGTATAAAAATTATCCACTATTTCAACTGTTTTCTGTCTCTTAGCTTGAGGAACATCAGACATTGAAACAATACTTTCCAATTGAGAAGAAGAAGTAGAACCAGAAGAAGAAAACTTCATAACCATATTATACTGTCTAATCAAAGCATCATCAGACAAAGCATAGATTTGCTTCATTGACATACCAGAATTATACATAGCAGAATTCTTCACAACTCTCCTCATATAATTCCTCTTTTGAGCAACAGTCATAGGTTTTTCTCTTTTGGCTTTATTTCTTTGATCAATAAGATCTCTTCTCTGTGCAGCAGATTCTTGCTTCCTTTGATTACCAAGTTCCACCATTTTATCCACAAAATTCTCATCATCAAAAGATGCTCCTAATATAAGTTTTGCAAGATTTGGATCAGATGCACCTTGAGAAGTATAAGCATCCCATTGATCATCAGTGATCTTAGGAAGTAATGCATCAAGCTCTAATTTCCTTTCAGGAGACAAATTAGAATCAGACTGATCTTGAAGAAATTTAGCCACAATACGACTCTTCTGCATATTTTCATAATCAGCAAACAATCTAGCCTGAGCTTGATTTTCTTCTTCAGTCACTATACCTGAATTAAGTATATCATCAATCACAGGGTCCTGTCCTTTGTCAGAAGATGTCTCAGTAGAACTAATATCAGCAAAACCAATGTGAGCTTCAGAAGGAACAATCAAACCCACATCAGAGGAAACAGGTTGAGACAAGTCCTCAACAGGTGTAGAGAAAACTTCAGATGAAGAATTCAACTTATACATTCTCCCAGCAATAAAAACCTCTTCATCATCTGCTGAAGGCAAAACATTTGATTGTTCTTGTATAGACGAAGTTTGACCATGATCAGAAGCAACCTCCTCAACTAGAACATCAGCAGATGCATCAACCATATTTGGCTCCTTTGAAGTGTCAGCAGATACCTTATTCAAATATTGTCTTCTTCTTTTGCTAGCATATATAATAGGCTCCTTGCTCCTTGAAGATTTAGCAATAGGAGAAGAAACATCAGATGTAAGTGCTACATCAGCCAAGATTCCAAGAGATGTATGAAGATCCTCTTCGTCCTCCTCTTCAGAAGAAATCAAACTTCTCTTTTTACCTCTCTGACTTAGTAATTCCTCCAAGTGCTCAACTTTAGTCTCCAATTCCACAATCTTATTACCAAGAATAGACTTGGTTTCTGCAAGTTCTTTCTTAAGACCAGTCACCTCACCTGAAAGCTTGTGCATCAGAGCATATAATGAGGTAAGTGTAACAGGATCCTCATCTGTATCAACTGATTGCTCAGTTGGAATTGGAACTTCATTCGTCCGTTCAGGAGTAACAGTAACCTGATCAACATTAGAACAACCTTCACCAAATGGAATCCTAACAGGACTCGGTGTAGGCAATCTATCAATATCAACCTGAACCTCATCAATAGAAACATGTGTAGGTGATTGACTAGGACATGGTCTAGGTGAAGATATAGATGCCTCAGCAACAGCAGAAGGACCCTCATCAACATCAACTGAAAGATTTCCATCAGTAGTATTGGAAGAAGGTAAAACAACATTAACCTCATCAGTAGGCTCATTCTCCTGAGGTAACATAGCAGCTAACAAAGGAAATGTGTCCCCTCAAATTTAGTTCTCATCGTGGCAAATAACTTAGGAGTCAACACACTTATGGGATGAAAAGCTTGGGTTTGTGTAGAAACATTCAATATCATCTGTAAGAACCTAGGGTACATCAAAAACTTACCCTTTTTCCTAGTTATATTTTCAACCATATTATCAAAGATAAACTTAGAAAAATTATAAGTCAAACCCTTAGATAAACAAACAATACCACATCCCATTTGGGTTGAAAACTGATCCCATCCTCCAGACTTATTGCTTACACACTGGAGCAACGTATGAACCAAGAACCTCCACATAGGACAAATCTAATTTTTTAACCACGTATCTGTCCTCGTACTTTGATATCCAATCGCCCTAATCCCTTCAAGTACCATCGTAGAATCAGAATGATAAACTCCATTCTCATCATCCAAGCGAAATTGTCTTCTGATCAGTTCCTCTGTCACCACATACTCTTTTCCATCAACACTTGCAACTATCTCAGTATCACTTCTTCTTTCAGCCGACGCCCAAAATTAAGTAACCAAGGATTCATATATAGCATTTGGAGAATGCGTTAATGCATACTGAATCTTTGATCTTTGTAAGAATGAAATCATCGGCCTATACAACTCATCTCCTCGAGCAGTTCCAAGAAAAGCAACCTTATTATGATCATGTTTAAATTGAAGCGCCATAAGAGATTTTGAAGATTAGGGTTATGATTTGCACAAAAGGAAGTGTTTTGAATTAGAGTAATAATCAAATCACTTAATATGGGACGAATATATGCCGGTAGAGAATAAATAGAAATTTCCCAATTTTGGTCAAAGTTGACCAACGATGACGTGGATTTCTACTTTTACTCATATTCACTTTTAACTTCGGTGGAAACAGAAACCATTCTGGTGAAGTAGAACAATCAACAGAAACAGATTACTTATTCAAGAAGCTTCAGTAAATATCTTTTTACTGTTTCACCCACACGCATTAAATCTCTTACCACTTGAACCCGTCTATAAAACAATCCCAAAGCACACATACTTTTTCATCAAAAACCCCCAAATATTATTCCAAACCCTAATTCCACCAATACTCCAAAATTAGCCATCATAAATCATGAGTACCAAACCTGAGATCATAGATCTCACAACAACATCCTCATCATCATCATCATCATCATCTAGTGAAGATACCAATCCATGGCTTCATTACTTTCCAAAACCATATCCACGACCAAAGAAATCACCCTTTCTCCCTTCATCAGAAGATGAAAGTGTGGTGAATCCAAGTGATTCTGCTGATGATTGTGACAACCCGAACTTTCAGGTCATTTCTCGAAACAATTCATGCTTTACAATTTCAACATTTATCGTAAACTAGGTTTACGTGTTCCAAATTCGCGTAACCAATAATGGTTTAGCGGCGAATTCATGATCATATCATCACGAACATTTTATTTGGACTAAGTTTAGTCTACATTTCATTAACATCATTTGCATCATATTAGTTCATTCATGACTTTGCATTTCACATTAAACGCGTAAATTTTATATTAAATAAACGTTATCGCGTGAGTTATTATTTTGAATATTTAATCCGATACTTCCAAAAATGATCCCGATATATTTTTATACTTACAATTAGTTTATAAAAACTATATTTTGAGTTTACCTAGTGTTTTAAATTTATTTTGTATATAAATCGTTAAAGTTATATTATTATGACACTTTTCTTAAAAACTACACGATAATTATTATATCACTTAGATTTTGCAAGAAATGTATTTTTACAATTTTTATGATCTCATTATACTTTACTTTGACCTATTAAAAATTTCTTTTACCTAAAATTACCTTAAATACATTAATGTATATAAAACCTTACAAGTTACATTTTACTTATACATTTTCCCTACACTTATTACAATACTTATACAATATATAAAAGAGAAAAAAAAAACATATATGGTGAAGCACATCCCCTAAAATCCGGCCCAAGGGGGGGGGGAGTAGTCAAGTGGGTAGATTTTCTTATATAACTAGATTTTTACTCAATGTTACTTACTTCATTCATTACATTCACTTCCAATAATTCAACAAGTGTTAGAAAAGTTGCTTTTCTCTCTTTTCTTCATCCTCCATAACCGGTTCTCATTAGGAGTAGGAAGGGATCACAAAAATTTTACAAGCTCAAGTAAAACAATATAGATTACACTCTTATTAAGGTTTTGAAATAAAAACCTATGGTGTTTAGGTTAAACCTTTGTTCTTTGCACCTCATCATAATAAGCTTGTAAGCATATTTCTATCATTTTACATCTTTCACTTTCATTTCATATTTATTTCTTCATACTTGGAGCAAACATGCAAGACTTGTGTTGTTTATACCATTTTTACATGATTTTTAGAGTTTTATATATACAAAGTCTTCCTATAATTATTCCCTTGGTATATGTTGGTCTTGATGATGTTTAGGAACCCATGACACCCTAAGAAGGTGTATGGTAGGATTAGAATAGCTTTGGAGTTGATTTGAAGGGATTGGAATAGGTTTAGTACGAGAAAAACTATTTTCGACAAATATATATAGTGGTCTGATCTCGTTTTGTTTTTCTGGAAAATCCGACAGTAGGCACGAATTTTTGGCCTTGATATTTAGAAAATATACTTTAAAACGAATCCGTGGCCGCTTGAACGGATTAAAACGGAGTTATAACGAAGAAGTTATGAATTTTTCAAGTTTGACGACGATATATACATTTTCTGAAAATTTCAGCATACTATTTTTATTTTGTACGAGTCAAAAACGAGCCTTAAGCTTCATAAATTATTTCGACTTATCAAAAATATATTAGTATACTTTGATACGAAGCTAAGGACATATAATACGTAGAAAACGGATTTGAAATGACCAAGATATACACGTTTTCATAAACTTGCCGTAACTATTATTTTCAGAAAAACTATATTATTTTTACGAGACAAGTGTTACGGTAACTAAAACGACCATGTTTAAGGCTGTTTTTATCGATGATGTGGAACTTTTTGGAACGAGATGTCTT
>BPTQ01000006.1:227156369-227169341 GCA_019973895.1 Chrysanthemum seticuspe | reverse complement strand
AATTTCACATAGTTAGGGTACACTCTGCGCAGCAGTGGCGCTGAGATACTATACAGGTGTACGTACGGTACTTCACTTACAGAATCTATGGACTCTTATTTGTACGATTTTTCCAGTTGTGTTTCCAACTCACTTTAGGTATCCAAATTAATTAAGCAAACTTGTGTTATAAGCATCACACTCAATTTAACAAGTGTGAGTAGCAACTTTTGTTTTAGCATAAATAAAGTGATTCAAGTACTGTGGTTTCGCATTTGTAGCGTGGTTATTTTTAACCATTAGTAGCAAAGTAGCGGCGGGATTATCCATTAAACGGTTAAATGGAATGACCAAGTTTATATCACGCGAGCTAAAGGGGATTGACCCAGTTATTCTCGCCCTCACAATTAAGGTTATCCGGATAAGTGTTATAAGCGCGAGTGAGCGTTCACTGATTACCAAGTACTACATCCCTGAAGCTTGTACCGTTTATGAATCACTGTTATTTTGTAAGCCTATATCGTATGTCAAGTTTCGTCAACACAAGCTAATTTTTACATCGTACATAGAGGGGGTTCTCAAACATTTTGTTGGAATTAACACTCCCGCTCTTATTGACCCAGTTAGGGGAAATCGAGCGCACTATATTTGAACCAGTAAGGTAAATTGGCAAATTACCTATTAGGGCGGCGATGAAACGATGATTACCAATTTTTATTGGTGCGATGTTTACGCTTTGGTGTCATGAACTTAGTGAAATAAATACGATTTTGTTTTCAACGATGAGTGTGAACAATTTAACTCACACTACGAATATTGTGTTCAAACGAATTAATTAAACCTATGGATTTCACTCAACCTTTGTGTTGACCTTTTTAGCATGTTTATTCTCAGGTATCTAAGACATTCACTTCATGGCATGCATGTGGACATATCATAGAGTCGCGGTGACGACGCGTCTCACATGGGATTGATACACTTTAAAAACATCGTTTGACTTGTACTAAACTTATTTTCCATGTATAGTAACTTTCATTTGGGACCTACACTTTGTAACTCTGATTGTTTTATTAAATCAAACGATGTGTTTTTCCAAACGACATTTTAGGTCGTTCAATATAACTGTGATTGTGATGCTATGACAGTCAATCCCCAGGAATTCCATTCCGCTGCAAAATAGGTAATTTGGGGGTGTGACAGATTGGCATCAGAGCTTCGGTTATAGAGAACTAGGTTGCATCATTGACCCTAGACTATAACTACATCATCATAGCATCTCATCATTTCATCATAAGTGCATGTTCACTTTGCGTGCGGTTTATACGTACATTTTTCGAGTTATTTACTTTCATTTCATATCGAGTGTCACATGGATGCCTTTAAATGCCCATTCCATTATTTTTCTTCATACTCCAATGTTGAGAATGCCTTGTTATTCCCCATCAAAATTTCAACATCAATTGACTCATCACCGATAACGTCGAATGCCGAGATAAACCTTTAAGTAGGACGAAGTCACTCTCACTCCTTGTTTCACCACTAACATGTCGAGTTACACTTTATTCACACATTAAGTCACTAAACCACCATACATTTGAAGCACTTACAACATCTCATAACCCATCTTTTGGGAAACCGTCGATCATTTTGAAAGATAACCTCAAACTTATCATTCTTATCACATTTCTTTGGAGCGTTTATTATTAACATCGGATTTTGCTACGTCTCACATTTCCTCTTGTTTTGAAGAAGATATGGCACCGAAGAAAGCCACAGCTGAAATGACCCAAGCGGCTATTCAAAAGTTGGTGAATGATAGCATAGCCGATGCTCTAAGAATTGAAAGGGAAACGGTGGCTGCTGCTGCTGCCGAGGCCGCGGCTGCTGCTGAAGCCGCAAGGCTTGCTGCTGCTACTGGAAATGCAGGAGGATCCGGAGTTAAGAGCTGTTCTTACAAGGATTTCAAAAGTGGAGATCCCACCAAGTTTAAAGGGACTGAAGGAGCCACTGCCATGGTGCGATGGTTCGAGAAATTGGAGTCCGTGTTTTTGCTGTGTAATTGCCCGGATGATAGTAAGGTCAAGTTTGCTACAAGTACACTACTCGATGGAGCATTGTCGTGGTGGAACTCATATGCTCAACCGATGGGAATGGAGAATGCTTTCAAGCTTACTTGGGAGCAATTCAAGGGTTTGGTAACTAAGAAATTTTGTCCTCGTACGGAAGTGAAAAAGTTGGAGACAGAATTCTATGAACTAGTAACAACTGGGTATGATATTGACACTTACATTCGGAGATTTCAAGAATTGGCCGCGTTATGCCCGTCTATGGTTTCGGATAACGAGAAGTTACTAGAGGCTTTTATCGGGGGACTTCCCGAGGTTATTCAAGGAGATGTGACTTCGTTTGATCCACAAACAATCGAGGAAGCTATTAGGGTGACTCAAAAGCTCATGGCCCAGGTAGTGAAGAGAGGTAAGTACACCAACACCAACCAAAACAACAACAACCCCAACAACCGCACCAACTACAACAATAACCAAAACAACAACAACAACGATGATAACCAAATCAACAATAACAAAAGGAAATGGGAAAATGACCAAGGAGGTTATAATAACAACAACCAAAACCGTAACACTAACCATCATCAACAACAAAATAGAAGGCAAGAAGCGGGAATGGTTTATGTCGCTGCACCAATGGGAGGTAGAGGATATGCTGGAACACACCCACTATGTAATCGATGTAATTTTCATCACTCAGGTCCTTGCCCTGCCAAGTGCCACAAATGCCAAAAACCGGGACATCTAGCCAGGGATTGTAAAGGTAAAGCCGTAGTCACATGCTTCGGATGTGGGGAACAAGGACACTATCGGAATCAATGTCCTCAAAATCAAGGTCAACCAGTTGAAGGTGCTCATGGGAATGCATACATGTTAGGAGGAGGAGAAGCTCGTCATGGTCACAACAACGCGGAAGACTGAAGAAGTTTGGAAACTAACAGTCTTAATTTTCCTTATGTACTATGTTGTACTAAGTTTATGTCTTCCATCATATTCGGATCTTATGACTTAAGATGTACTACTTTTGCTAAACCACTCGTTGTAAAATATTCTCATCTAACGTACTTATTTTCTTTCCGATTTGTTATTACTTACGAGAATTTTACTTCTTTTTTTCTTTATCGACCATTTTAACGACACGGTTTAAATCCTTGTAAGCATCGAGAGTTATAACAACTAAACCGAACGTCACATCATCGTTCCTTAATTATACATAGCCTAGCTAACTATGTCTAATTCTGGAGGGGTCATGTTATGTTGGGAGCAGTTAATTATAAATCTTAGTGTAAGCAAAATCTTCACATATTTCAAAGTCAAAGTGTTACTTATGAGAGATTCATCCGATATTTTCTTTACTACGATGTTTTGTACACTCTCAATCATCAATAACCGTAACGACACCTCTTCATGTCTTCTTTCCTCGGTATTCATCACAAACTCAAAAATTCGATAGACTAACACGAACTGAATTCAGGGACTGAATTCCTTTTTGGATGGGCGAATGTGACAACCCGAACTTTCAGGTCATTTCTCGAAACAATTCATGCTTTACAATTTCAACATTTATCGTAAACTAGGTTTACGTGTTCCAAATTCGCGTAACCATTAATGGTTTAGCGGCGAATTCATGATCATATCATCAAGAACATTTTATTTGGACTAAGTTTAGTCTACATTTCATTAACATCATTTGCATCATATTAGTTCATTCATGACTTTGCATTTCACATTAAACGCGTAAATTTTATATTAAATAAACGTTATCGCGTGAGTTATTATTTTGAATATTTAATCCGATACTTCCAAAAATGATCCCGATATATTTTTATACTTACAATTAGTTTATAAAAACTATATTTTGAGTTTACCTAGTGTTTTAAATTTATTTTGTATATAAATCGTTAAAGTTATATTATTATGACACTTTTCTTAAAAACTACACGATAATTATTATATCACTCAGATTTTGCAAGAAATGTATTTTTACAATTTTTATGATCTCATTATACTTTACTTTGACCTATTAAAAATTTCTTTTACCTAAAATTACCTTAAATACATTAATGTATATAAAACCTTACAAGTTACATTTTACTTATACATTTTCCCTACACTTATTACAATACTTATACAATATATAAAAGAGAAAAAAAAAACATATATGGTGAAGCACATCCCCTAAAATCCGGCCCAAGGGGGGGGGAGTAGTCAAGTCGGTAGATTTTCTTATATAACTAGATTTTTACTCAATGTTACTTACTTCATTCATTACATTCACTTCCAATAATTCAACAAGTGTTAGAAAAGTTGCTTTTCTCTCTTTTCTTCATCCTCCATAACTGGTTCTCATTAGGAGTAGGAAGGGATCACAAAAATTTTACAAGCTCAAGTAAAACAATATAGATTACACTCTTATTAAGGTTTTGAAATAAAAACCTAGGGTGTTTAGGTTAAACCTTTGTTCTTTGCACCTCATCATAATAAGTGTAACACCCCCAATTTCGTGATGCGCAGCGGAATTCAAACTGGGTGTTACTTCATGGCACAACAGTCATAACAATAGAAAACGTACTCTAATGGAGTCGTTTTAAAAGATTTATCATTCGATTTATATAAATATCAGAGTTTACAAAAATGAGGTCCCAGATGGTTCCATGTTTACAAAATACATTAAATTGATTTTCGAATGATAATAAAATTTATAGCCTTCTTCAGTATCCTTGCTCTTCCGTGCCAGCTTCCGACATTATGGACCTGAAATACATGCTTAAAACTGTCAACACAAAGGTTGAGTGAAATTCATAGAGTTTAGGAAATCAGTTGAACACATAAGGTTTGTGTGGGTTACGTTATTATACACCCATAATGTTTGTAGTGTGAGTTATAAATTCACACCAATGGTTTGACAACCAAAAGAGTTATTATTGAACTAAGCTCATGATACCGAAAACGTTAACAGATGATATATAATAGTAACCGTTGCCCTAATAGGTAATTTGCCAATTAACCTATAGATCTTCAAATATAGTGCGTTTGTTTGCCTACCCGGTCAACACAAACGGGATTCGTCAATCCCAATAGGCCTATCCACAATATTCGCGTTCACTCGCAAGTGATTAATGGTTCATGATAGTAGGGACTTAGGATTTGGCAATAGTGGTACTTAGTGCAAATAATACATTCAGATAAGCATACAGTTTGAAAGCAATGTGTTCGATTTAAAATAAAGCATGTATCTCCCCCAAGGGTTTGTAAAACAATTAAGTAATAGAAAGTGGGGCTATGAACTCACCTAAAAGTAAATGATAGCAAATGCATAATGAGAATGATGGATATGCCGTGAGAACTTCTACGAGCAACCTAAATATAGAATGCTTGAGTATTACGGAAGAAAGAAATATAAGTGGAGCTTCGACGTAGAATTTGCAATCTTCAAAAACCCAAGGCTATTAGAAGATTATAACAATGCCTTCTTGAGAACCCGAAGATGAAATGAAGATTATAACAACGTCTTTTTGGAGACTTGAAGTTATTTGAAGATTATAACGACTCTTTCTAGAAAACTTCCAAGAACGAAGATCAAACGTTAGTTTTCTTCAAGAACACATGAATGTTCTTACAAGATCTATAAGAAATGCCTTAGGGTTTAGGACTTTAGATGATAAGAAGGGGTGGTGCAAGAGAAATGAAGTGATTTAGCTTGGTATTTATAGGCTAGAGATTTAGGTTAACTATATATTGGGTTAAAAACTAACCATGGTTAAATTACACATGTAAATGATCTAAAGGTAGCATGCTTAGGATTTTGACACCAAGGTGATGACTCCCCTCCCAAATTTCGTTCATGATAAGGTAGGATGACTTATGTGGTTAGTTTTGGTATTATCTTGATTACGGAGTGAGTTTTGGTTCCGTTAAATGCTAACCGAAGCCATAAAACGTAAAACCGGGTATCGTAAAAATATGAAACTTGCAGGAATGATGAAACTTGTCATTATACTCCATATAAAAATATAAAATGGGTGATAAGTCTTATTGGGTGCAAAAACGCTGCTTAAAGCTGGAAATAAGGGTCAAAAACGCGTAATTCGCAGTTTATCGGAAAAGAACGAAATTTCAGGGAAACGACCGTGAATTTATTTAGAGTAGAATAAAATTAGTCTAAAAGTGATATGAGATGTTAAAATGTGGTTTTCTTCATACGCGGGATAACTTAAGAGTTATTTGTGAAGTTTAAAAGTTACGCGATTTATGCAAAAATGTAGAACGTATAAGGTTAATTCCTTTATGGTCAAAGGAGGAGGGAAATATGTTTGACTTTTCCAAAAAATGTAAAAGTGTCAAAAACATATTAGAAACACAGTGCAGGAATCGTTAAGCCTGGGTGTAAGTAGAATTGTTTAAAACGTAAGTTAAGTTTTGTTCTGCGCTGGGCTTATTTGGTAATATTAAAAATAATAAATCTTAAAAATTCTCAAATTAATCATGAGTGATCTAAAAATTCATCTGATGCGAGGAAAATTATCAGAGTTGATTTGCTTTATGCGCGTGATGTTTAAACGGTGGACCGTCTAAAACGAAACTTTAAAACGATGTTTGCTTAATAACTTTTGCGAAAATGATCTAACGATGGTCGAACTCTCAGGTCATTACTAAAATAATTTATCTTACGAGAATGTGAAATAAAAATTTGACCTGATGAATAGTGAAAATGAATAGTAAATGTGAATAGTAAAAGTGAATAGTAATTTCTCGAAAATGAAAAATAGCCGGAAGATGCGGGTTGTTACAGTCTCACCACCTTAATGGGAATTCCGTCCCGGAATTCAGTGTGTGTTATCCGATGTTGAAGTGTCTAGGAAAATGTGGATGTATGCGCCGAATTTTTGCGTTCTCAAGTTTCTGGTCATAGAATGTGTTATATACCATGTGGCTTAAGTTGATAATCTAAAGGGTTTTGTTAAAATCTTATAGAGTCCAAAATGCCTAAAGTTTGGCTTTTCCCGATTCTCAAAACGACTCATATCTTATTATATCGAGGCTATGAATAAAACCTTAATTTCTAACATGGAGTTTTTTGTTAAATTTTAACGCCTTATATCTATGTAATTTTTGTTTCTGGCGATAGTGTGTGGCATGGAGCCTAATTTGTATTTGTATGGTTTCCTTAATTGTTTCGTGGGTGATCCCTAAATACCTTAGTTCAGCAAATGGTTAACTAATACTTTCATTGATATAGTGCCTCAAATGGAATAGTTTTTGTTGTTGTTAGGGTAACTGTTGTTAATCAAAGGTGTAAGAATATTGTTGATGTGAAACGGTTTGTAATGATGTGATAACTGTCATTGTAGGGAAAGTTTTGCTAGTGGCAAGTGGTTATCCAAACCATTTCCAAAGTTGATCCTATCTTAGGTGGTTTCGGGATGACGGCTATATCGTATAGTGTTTATGTCTACTAGTGTTTGAAGGAAACGTGATACTGTGAAGTTTTACGTACTGAATTTCAATGAGGTTTAGATAATGATGTGTCATGTTGACGATTAGAAGAGTGTAACGTACGCTTACCATTATTCTTAGGTAGAGATGTAAAGTTTTCTTTAAAATCATAAGTGAATTTTAAAGGAATATGGCGGAATGATATCCTTGAAACTTAATCAGGCTAGAACTTCTAAGAAATGACGAGAAGATTTGATGACTATCCCAAGATAGTAGATAGGATTATTTCATAAATGAAAACTTTCAAGAATGAAATTAGGTAGTATAAATAAGTATTAAGATCTCGCTTAGTGGTAGAACACTATCATGTCTCTAGATCTTTTTAATGAATTCTGGTGGTTTATCGAGTTTAAGAAGGAAATCAACCTGAATATAACACTTGTATAACTATTCCCAGTATTTGAAAAATTTAAGTCGAACATAGTTAGTCAGACTATGTTCCACTATCCCTAGGCTAAATATAGGTGACTAGACTATATTTAGCCGAGGTTCGATAAATTTTTCAAATACCTAAATTAGGTATACTTGTGATATGTCCATAGTTTTGAGAAATATCCACAAAGCAAAGGTGATATCAAACCATTCAGTTGCAAGTCCAGGCCATAAAAGACTTGTAACCTATGTTTTCACATTCCATTGCATAGAAGATAGTATGGGTAGATACGTGTGGAAAGGAAATCTTAAGTAATCCTAAAATAGTCCATACTTGGCTAGAATCACGAACTTTTAACAATGAATGTTTCAAAAGAGAATTTTGATGAATGTAGAGAGAGTTGCTGAACTTCAGCTTTTGTAGATGATGAGTCAGTTTATCTTTTAGAAATCCCATTTCTTGTATTTCCATTAGGGAAATTGATAGACTATGACGGGTTTCATGTAAAACAATATCATATAATGTTTATAAGAAACTTTTTAGAGACTATTGTATAACTTACAATATCTGAGGAGTAGTTGAGACCATTGTGCAACTCACAATGTCTGAGAAATAGTTGAGACCATTGTGTAACTCACAATGTCTAGGAAATAATAGAGACCATTGTGCAACTCACAATGTCTAAGAGATGATGGAAAGATCATTGTGTAACCCACAATGTCTTGATAAATGATGAAGAGACCATTGTGTAACTCACAATGTCTTGAGAAATGATGGAGAGATCATTGTGTAACCCACAATGTATTGAGAAATAAATGAGATCACTGTAGGATTTACAGTGTCTGAGAATGTAATAGAGACCACTGTATCTCACAGTGTCTTGAAAAATGAATGAGACCATTGTATCTCACAATGTCTAGGAAGTAGGAAAGACCATTGTAGGATTTACAATGTCTTGGAGGAAGTTTCGTAATCCTAAAATGCACGAGTAGATATATGATTGGGAGATTGGGAAAATATGATTGTGCCGTAATGCCTTAGAATAGGCATACGCAGATATGTTGAGTACATTGTTTATGATTGAAATTATGTCAAGTGTATATATCAATATACTAGTATGTTTGTATAGCTTAAAGAGCCTAAAAGTCACATAATCGTCTGGAGGATGGAAGGCACGGAGAACGGAAGGCTATAAAATGTTTTTGTTTGAAAAAGTAGTTATAGTTTAAGTCTCGATTAGACCCGTTTATCTATAACTGTGGCTCTGATACCAATCTGTAACACCCCCAATTTCGTGATGCGCAGCGGAATTCAAACTGGGTGTTACTTCATGGCACAACAGTCATAACAATAGAAAACGTACTCTAATGGAGTCGTTTTAAAAGATTTATCATTCGATTTATATAAATATCAGAGTTTACAAAAATGAGGTCCCAGATGGTTCCATGTTTACAAAATACATTAAATTGATTTTTGAATGATAATAAAATTTATAGCCTTCTTCAGTATCCTTGCTCTTCCGTGCCAGCTTCCGACATTATGGACCTGAAATACATGCTTAAAACTGTCAACACAAAGGTTGAGTGAAATTCATAGAGTTTAGGAAATCAGTTGAACACATAAGGTTTGTGTGGGTTACGTTATTATACACCCATAATGTTTGTAGTGTGAGTTATAAATTCACACCAATGGTTTGACAACCAAAAGAGTTATTATTGCACTAAGCTCATGATACCGAAAACGTTAACAGATGATATATAATAGTAACCGTTGCCCTAATAGGTAATTTGCCAATTAACCTATAGATCTTCAAATATAGTGCGTTTGTTTGCCTACCCGGTCAACACAAACGGGATTCGTCAATCCCAATAGGCCTATCCACAATATTCGCGTTCACTCGCAAGTGATTAATGGTTCATGATAGTAGGGACTTAGGATTTGGCAATAGTGGTACTTAGTGCAAATAATACATTCAGATAAGCATACAGTTTGAAAGCAATGTGTTCGATTTAAAATAAAGCATGTATCTCCCCCAAGGGTTTGTAAAACAATTAAGTAATAGAAAGTGGGGCTATGAACTCACCTAAAAGTAAATGATAGCAAATGCATAATGAGAATGATGGATATGCCGTGAGAACTTCTACGAGCAACCTAAATATAGAATGCTTGAGTATTACGGAAGAAAGAAATATAAGTGGAGCTTCGACGTAGAATTTGCAATCTTCAAAAACCCAAGGCTATTAGAAGATTATAACAATGCCTTCTTGAGAACCCGAAGATGAAATGAAGATTATAACAACGTCTTTTTGGAGACTTGAAGTTATTTGAAGATTATAACGACTCTTTCTAGAAAACTTCCAAGAACGAAGATCAAACGTTAGTTTTCTTCAAGAACACATGAATGTTCTTACAAGATCTATAAGAAATGCCTTAGGGTTTAGGACTTTAGATGATAAGAAGGGGTGGTGCAAGAGAAATGAAGTGATTTAGCTTGGTATTTATAGGCTAGAGATTTAGGTTAACTATATATTGGGTTAAAAACTAACCATGGTTAAATTACACATGTAAATGATCTAAAGGTAGCATGCTTAGGATTTTGACACCAAGGTGATGACTCCCCTCCCAAATTTCGTTCATGATAAGGTAGGATGACTTATGTGGTTAGTTTTGGTATTATCTTGATTACGGAGTGAGTTTTGGTTCCGTTAAATGCTAACCGAAGCCATAAAACGTAAAACCGGGTATCGTAAAAATATGAAACTTGCAGGAATGATGAAACTTGTCATTATACTCCATATAAAAATATAAAATGGGTGATAAGTCTTATTGGGTGCAAAAACGCTGCTTAAAGCTGGAAATAAGGGTCAAAAACGCGTAATTCGCAGTTTATCGGAAAAGAACGAAATTTCAGGGAAACGACCGTGAATTTATTTAGAGTAGAATAAAATTAGTCTAAAAGTGATATGAGATGTTAAAATGTGGTTTTCTTCATACGCGGGATAACTTAAGAGTTATTTGTGAAGTTTAAAAGTTACGCGATTTATGCAAAAATGTAGAACGTATAAGGTTAATTCCTTTATGGTCAAAGGAGGAGGGAAATATGTTTGACTTTTCCAAAAAATGTAAAAGTGTCAAAAACATATTAGAAACACAGTGCAAGAATCGTTAAGCCTGGGTGTAAGTAGAATTGTTTAAAACGTAAGTTAAGTTTTGTTCTGCGCTGGGCTTATTTGGTAATATTAAAAATAATAAATCTTAAAAATTCTCAAATTAATCATGAGTGATCTAAAAATTCATCTGATGCGAGGAAAATTATCAGAGTTGATTTGCTTTATGCGCGTGATGTTTAAACGGTGGACCGTCTAAAACGAAACTTTAAAACGATGTTTGCTTAATAACTTTTGCGAAAATGATCTAACGATGGTCGAACTCTCAGGTCATTACTAAAATAATTTATCTTACGAGAATGTGAAATAAAAATTTGACCTGATGAATAGTGAAAATGAATAGTAAATGTGAATAGTAAAAGTGAATAGTAATTTCTCGAAAATGAAAAATAGCCGGAAGATGCGGGTTGTTACAATAAGCTTGTAAGCATATTTCTATCATTTTACATCTTTCACTTTCATTTCATATTTATTTCTTCATACTTGGAGCAAACATGCAAGACTTGTGTTGTTTATACCATTTTTACATGACTTTTAGAGTTTTATATATACAAAGTCATCCTATAATTATTCCCTTGGTATATGTTGGTCTTGATGATGTTTAGGAACCCATGACACCCTAAGAAGGTGTATGGTAGGATTAGAATAGCTTTGGAGTTGATTTGAAGGGATTGGAATAGGTTTAGTACGAGAAAAACTATTTTCGACAAATATATATAGTGGTCTGATCTCGTTTTGTTTTTCTGGAAAATCCGACAGTAGGCACGAATTTTTGGCCTTGATATTTAGAAAATATACTTTAAAACGAATCCGTGGCCGCTTGAACGGATTAAAACGGAGTTATAACGAAGAAGTTATGAATTTTGCAAGTTTGACGACGATATATACATTTTCTGAAAATTTCAGCATACTATTTTTATTTTGTACGAGTCAAAAACGAGCCTTAAGCTTCATAAATTATTTCGACTTATCAAAAATATATTAGTATACTTTGATACGAAGCTAAGGACATATAATACGTAGAAAACGGATTTGAAATGACCAAGATATACACGTTTTCATAAACTTGCCGTAACTATTATTTCAGAAAAAACTATATTATTTTTACGAGACAAGTGTTACGGTAACTAAAACGACCATGTTTAAGGCTGTTTTTATCGATGATGTGGAACTTTTTGGAACGAGATGTCTTCTAATAAAATCGAGATCACCAAGCATATTTTTCAAAACGACCAACCGTTTGTATAGCGGAGTTGTACTTTTGATAAAAGCTTTCCAAAAACCGTCGAGTTCGTTTCCTAACGTGCGACGTACACCATTTTACGACTAGTTTTTCAAAGCCATTTTTGTCACTTTCATGAAATTTCCAACGACGTTATTTTACGACGAAAAGTTAAAATTTCACAATAAATCATTACGAAACTATTGTAGGATGACATTTTGACGTAAATACTTGAAAAGTGATTTAAGAATGGTCAAGACGTCAAAAGAGTATTTTTCGACGATAAGTATTATTTTCAAAACCCGTAAATGGTATAAATAACATACGAAATGCATGCATAACATTACATCATAACTCATTACATATCATATCATATCATTTGTAATAGGTCCAGATTAAAGTTTCCCGCTATACCTCAGTGTACTCACTCTTGTCATCATACCAGTTTATCAAGTGAGTTCATAGCCCCACTTTTACTCTTTTAACTGTTTTACAAACTCTTGGGGGAGATACATGCTACATTTTTAATCGAACACAACTGCTTTGAACTGTATGCTATATCCGAATGTTTTATTGTCACTAAGTATTTGCCATGTTCGAAGTCCCTACATCATGAACCATTAGTCACTTGCGAGTGAGCGCGAATATTGTGAATAGGCCTATTGGAAT
>BPTQ01000006.1:227043318-227156359 GCA_019973895.1 Chrysanthemum seticuspe | reverse complement strand
GTATCTCCAGAGCTTGTATTTCTATTATTTCCAATTTCTACCACTAAAACAGGTTAACAACACATTTTTCACTCAAAGCCGTTTCAAATTCGCTGGCATTTATTAAATAATGTTGAGGCGATATGTTTGCCAACCAGCAAAACTTTTTATACGAACCACTAGAGCTAAAATAATCTTCTGTAGAGCAAGGTTTTTCAAGGTGTAGTAGCTATTTTTGTCGGAATTTGTACCAGCAAAATCAATGGCATTGTGAACAGAGCATTTTTATTATATCAAAAAGACTTTTATTATCAATGCCGTTCAAATACTTTTGCACATATAGAACCAGTAAAGTTTAGGCAAAAGATGCATAATATACTTAATCCAACCGTTTGTATAGCGGAGTTGTAATAAATTATTTACGGTCGCTTAAACTTTGCCGAAACTCACTTTTTACACAACAATTGGACAAAATCACCATCTTTAACCTTTATTATCTTTATGTTCGAGACCTCTATGATGAACTCTTGGGGGAGATACATGCTACATTTTTAATCGAACACAACTGCTTTGAAATGTATGCTATATCCGAATGTTTTATTGTCACTAAGTATTTGCCATGTTCGAAGTCCCTACATCATGAACCATTAGTCACTTGCGAGTGAGCGCGAATATTGTGAATAGGCCTATTGGAATTAACACTCCCGCTCTTATTGACCCAGTTAGGGGAAATCGAGCGCACTATATTTGAACCAGTAAGGTAAATTGGCAAATTACCTATTAGGGCGGCGATGAAACGATGATTACCAATTTTTATTGGTGCGATGTTTACGCTTTGGTGTCATGAACTTAGTGAAATAAATACCATTTTGTTTTCAACGATGAGTGTGAACAATTTAACTCACACTACGAATATTGTGTTCAAACGAATTAATTAAACCTATGGATTTCACTCAACCTTTGTGTTGACCTTTTTAGCATGTTTATTCTCAGGTATCTAAGACATTCACTTCATGGCATGCATGTGGACATATCATAGAGTCGCGGTGACGACGCGTCTCACATGGGATTGATACACTTTAAAAACATCGTTTGACTTGTACTAAACTTATTTTCCGTGTATAGTAACTTTCATTTGGGACCTACACTTTGTAACTCTGATTGTTTTATTAAATCAAACGATGTGTTTTTCCAAACGACATTTTAGGTCGTTCAATATAACTGTGATTGTGATGCTATGACAGTCAATCCCCAGGAATTCCATTCCGCTGCAAAACAGGTAATTTGGGGGTGTGACAATGATTCTGATGACTCCTATAAGGAGGGAACATCTTACTCCCAACCCCCAGCACCTCGACCTCAACGAAGGCCACGAGCCAAAAATCCACCACTTCCAGAAGATAGAGAGGTGGTTCTTGGTCTTTCTGCATCATGTTTTGGTGCATCATCACATATCGTATAAGGGAAGAACTTAAAGAGAGTAGATGGGTTGCATTTTGGTTGAAATACATAGATGAAGCACAAAGGACACATTGTTTTTCTCCATCATCAAATGTGGTCATTGTCATCATCAATCGTTTGCATCAATCCATCCTCTCCATTTTGATCCTTAGCATCTTGTTAGGGTTGGTTATGCACATCACAAAAGCGTAGCCAGCATTTAGTGTGAAAGATGTGAGCGATCATGCATATCCAACAGCCTGTTAGATGTTGGAACGGATGATATGTAATAGATTAGGACTAGTAGATCATGTAGATGCATTTGATATTGCTAGTACTCTGTAAGCTGTAAGCTGTAAACTGTTTCTTGAATGAATGAATTATCAATTTGCTTCAGTACATCTTTTGATTGAATCATATAACTTCAGCACATCATCTTCAGAAGAAACAATTGACTCACTTCAGCACTTTGAACTCAGTAGGAACAAGCTCAAGTACTTCTGACCAAATCTCAACTGAACAGAACAGACACTCTGCAAAACAAAACAAACACAGAGAAACACACAAACCAACAAAGAAACACACTAAGATTACATTAGCAGGTTAGAGTTAGTTAAATACAACCAAATATACAAAATTTACATAGCAAAATGCAAAGTTATACACAAATCCTCCCCTGAGGCATATGCCTCCCCTTAAACTTTGCAGTTAAGGGTTAAGCATGCCAATATGGACCACAAGATGTTGAAACCTTGGTCCCTCAAAAGCCTTTGTTAACAAATCTGCCACATTATCATCAGTATGAATTTTGACCACATTTATCAAATTTTTATCATATGCATCTCTTATAAAGTGGTGCCTGATTTCAATATGTTTTGTTCGACTGTGAAAAACTGGATTTTTAACAATGCATATGGTACTTTGATTATCAATAAAAATTGTTGTGTTCATGAAATTGTACCCATAATCCAACAACTGATTTTGAATCCAAAGAACCTGTCCACAGCAATTTGCAGCAGCAACATACTCTGCTTCAGTAGATGAGGTAGCCACAATAGTTTGTTTCTTGCATTGCCAAGAAATCAATCTCTTTCCAAGGAACTGGCAACCTCCAGTGGTGGACCTCCTATCCAGATTAGCACCAGCATAGTCACTATCACTATATGCTTCCAACTTAAAAGGAGACTCTTTTGGGTACCAAAGACCTAGAAAAGGTTGGCCTTTGAGGTACTTAAAGATCTTCTTAACAGCATTGAGATGGGAAGTCAGTGGAGTAACTTGATGTCGTAAACAAACACTCACAGCAAAAGTAATATCAGGCCTGGAAGCTGTTAAATACATCAAAGACCCAATCATAGACCTGTACAGATGAACATTCACAGGTGGATCAGCTTCATTGTTGGTCTTTGTCTTTGGAGCTTCATAATGTGTAGTGGCAGTCCTTATACCCTCCATACCAAACTTCTTCAAGATGTCCCTCACATATTTGTCCTGACTGATAAAGATACCATCAGGTTTCTGCTGAACTTGAAGACCCAAAAAGAAAGTCATCTCTCCCATTGCACTCATCTGAAACTCTCCCTTCATAAGCTCCTCAAACTCCCTGCACCAAGCTTCCTTTGTGGATCCAAAAATAATGTCATCCACATACACTTGCACAAGAATTATGTCAGTGGAATTCTTCTTTAGGAAAAGAGTCTTATCAATTGCACCTCTTCTGTAACCATGCTTCAGAAGAAATGTAGAGAGCCTAGCATACCAGGCTCTGGGTGCCTGATGTAGTCCATAGAGAGCTTTGACTACCTTATAAACATAGTTAGGATGATCTGGATCTTCAAATCCTTTAGGTTGAGTGACATACACCTCCTCTTCAATTTCACCATACAAGAAGGCTCCTTTAACATCCATTTGATAGACCATAAAACCCATATAGGATGCATAAGCTAAGAAAATCCGTATAGCCTCAACTCTTGCCACTGGTGCAAACACTTCATCATAATCGATCCCCTCCTCTTGTCTATACCCCTGTGCCACTAATCTGGCTTTGTTTTTAATGACAACACCTCGAGCATCTCTCTTATTCTTCAGAATCCATTTAGTCCCAATAGCATACTTACCATCAGGTAGTGGTACCAATATCCAAACCTGCTGATTTTGAAATTGTTGCATCTCATCCTGCATTGCTTCAAGCCAACTTGAGTCATCAAGAGCCTGAGTAACACTGGTTGGTTCCACTTGTGAGAGAAAACAAGCAAACAGACAATGTTCATAGTCTGTGTGATTGTCTCTCTGCTGATTTGAGACATAAGAGATAAAAGCCACCTGGCCATATTTAGACTGCGCCACAGTACCTCTTGTTCTAACAGGTGCATTAGGATCACCAATAATATTAGACTGTGGATGAACATTGTTGATCCTTGTAGTAGGGGTGGTGTTGACATCAATGGAGGAATCAAGATTAGTCACAGTTGGTTCAAAGTCAGTATCATAGGAAGGTGTGTTGAAGATGCCTGCTTTAGGTTGATGATGACCAAGATCTGAAGGTTTTGGAAACCTTGTATAAGGTTCTCCAAGGTCTGTTGACACTCTAGTAGAAATAGGAGTAGAGTCAACATGTCTTTCAGCCGAATTGGAGAGGTGAGGAGAAACAGAACCACTTTCAGCAGAATTGAATTTTCCACTGATTGCTTCACTTGTACTATTTTCAACATTCCTCTCAGCTTCTAAAGTGGCTGCATACTCTTGTTTCTTCAGTCTGGCAAGGTCCTCAGCATAATAGAATTCATCTTCACCCACATCAGTATAATCTGTAGAAGTGTCACCTACAAAATTGTTAGGAGAGAAGGAAGGTACTACAATGGGTTGTTCATCATCATCAGACCCACTGTCAGAATGAGCTTCCAAAGTTTCTGCACTAGTAGTTGGAGATGCTTCAGAATCTGCATTTTGGTTAGCCATATGTCTAGCATAACCCAAGTAATCAGTCAAGTAATCAAGGTCAAATGACCAAATATGACCCTGTCCTTGAACATTAGGCTTGTCTTCAAGATACCTCAGATTCAATGTCTCCTCAATCTTCTTAGCAGATACATTGTAAACTCTGTATGCCTTACTATGAGCAGAATACCCCACAATATAACCATCATCAGCTTTCTCATCAAATTTGCCCAATGGATCACTGGTATTCAAAATTGTCACTTGGCAGCCAAACGGTTTAAGGTAATGAATAACAGGAACTTTCCCAAAAAGAAGTTCATATGGTGTTTTAAGGTGTGGTCTAGTAATGGACACTCTATTTAGTACATAACAAGCTGTACCAATAGCCTCAGTCCAAAACATGGTTGGAAGTTTAGAGTCTGCTAGCATTGATCTTGCAGCCTCTATTAAGGTCCTATTTTTTCTTTCTGCCACCCCATTTTGTTGAGGGGTTCTTGGAGTGCTATAGTCCCTTTTGATTCCCTTTAACCTGCAGAGTTCTATCAGAATTGCATTTTTGAACTCTGTACCATTATCACACCTAATTCCTTTCACCTTTTTGTTCAACTGATTCTCAATAAGGGTATTGAAGTCTTTCAATACTTCAGATGTTTCATCTTTGGTCCTTAGAAAGAATACCCAACAAAATTTGCTATAACCATCAGTGATCACCAGACAAAAATATTTATGATCAATGCTTCTCACTTTAGTTGGACCAAACAGATCCATATGAAGCAGCTGAAGAGGTTCAGAAATAATGCTTACTGCTGTAACAGGAACACCTTTGTATGAGGCTCTGTGCTGCTTTCCTTTGTTGCATGCAAGACAGTTATGATCATTGGTGAATACTTTGGCAGGAAGACCTTGAACAAGGCCCAGTTTAGAAAGCTGGTTTATGGTCTTGAAATTGACATGGGCCATCCTTCTGTGCCATTTGGTGGACTCATCCAAAGATGCTTTAGCCACCAAACATGTTAAGTCACCTGCTGGTTGGACATTAGTTAAGTTGAATGTATAAAGATTGTGACTGCGAGGAACCTTCAGTAGAATTGAAGTTTCTTCTGGGAGTTTGAAGTCTTTAGACAGCACAAGACATTCATCCTCTGTGAAGAGTACTTTGTTCTTAGTGTCACAGATTTGTGAGACTGAAAACAAATTGAAGTGTTGAAGTTCCTTTACATAATAAACATTCTCAAAGTCCAGCTGAGGTGTTTTGATGGTCCCTTTTCCAGTAATTCGTCCATCACTTCCTCCAAAGGTTACATTGCCTCCTCCTTCAATGGGTACAAAGTTATGCATCATGTCCCTGTTTCCAGACATACTTCTAGAACAACCACTGTCAACAATTCCAACATCTTTATGCTTAAGGGGATGATCCTACAACAACAACAAAAATATACAGAAAATTAGTACACTATGGAGGCTCAAGTCATTGCTGACTTGAACCTGCCTTGTGGATCATATGAGTTGTGCCATGTAGAAGTATAAGATCCACTATTGTTCTTGGGTTTCCAATGAAACTTAGGTCCCTGTTTATTCCAAGAACAACCTGCTGAGGTCTTGACAGCAGTATCCCCAGTACCCTTTCCCATCAGTCATAGGGTTAACATATCTAGGCCAAAAACCATTTTTAAAATATTCACTGGTTGGTTGAACATATGGTTTTACAACTGGTTTCCTCCAAGAAAAAGGAGTATTATAATTTGTAGCTTGTGGAATATAAGGTGGTATATCATTAACATTGGTCCACATTGGTCTAGATTTCCTAGAATCACCACACCTACTCATCCTTTGCTCATGATAATCACAATCCTTAATTAAATGAGATTTACTTCCACACACAAAACATTTCTTCTGATTAGAAGATTTATTCAAACCAAAAGATGTATTATTACAAGCAGAAGTATTCAAACCACAATCATGAAAAGAATTGTTTTTAACAGTACTATTATGCAAAGAATTAAAAAGCAAGTCTTCAGAGGCAACTGTCTTGGAAGTGGATTCCTTGGCAGCAACTCTGACATGCTTATTGGTAGTCTTGGGTGCAGGCAGGGGTGAAGACTTGGGAAGGGCAGACTTGGGAAGGTCAGACTTGTCATTTGAATCACACTCTGTAGACCCTTGCTTGGAGGACTTGTCACTGTTAACACAAGAGACAAAGTCATTAGTAGAAGTATTAGGGTCTGGCATGTCTCTTGACTTTTTGCCATACAGATGGTGTGATCCATCAAAGTCTTTAAGAGTGGAAAGGTCAATGGGCATGTGCTCACCTCTAATTGGTCCACGTACAGCATGTAGGTCACCTTCTTTCACAAAATTAGCTAGGCCTGCTGATGTAGATTTACGTGTGTCATCCCTAGCTTCTAAGCCTACATATTTCTTAAAGCCTAAAGCCACTGTAGAATTGGAAGCTTGACTACTATAAATGAGACCAGCTAACTTATTTCCATTCATCATCCATTCTTTATGCCTAGCAATTTCCTCCTTAAGTTTCTCCTTAAGCTCTAGATTTTCTGACTCTACATCTGCTCTTAACTTCTCAGACCATTTTAATTCATTTGTAGCACATTCGAGATCTCTTTCTAAAACACCTATTTTCTCATCATAAGCTATTTGATTCTTCTGAAACCAAACCTTTTGTCTTTCTAGTGTTTTTAAAGCCTGTTTATAAGCTTCTACTTCCACATAGCATTCATTATATTTAGGTTCCAAAATATCATAAGCTTGTTTGAGTTCATTATAACGTTCACTACAACCAAACAAACAGTTTTGTACCTGAGAGATGCCCATCAAGGCAATCTGATCATGCCTATCCTCTGTAGTACAGCTTGCAATCAACCCAACATTATCAGGACCATCATTATCACCCTCCTCATGTTGCTTCCAGTCCACATTGCTATCCAGAGTGACCAAAGCAGCTGAACCCTTTGAAGTTCCTGCCTCCTTCTGATACTGCTGATAAGAAGAGTATCTTGTCTCATCACCAGCTTTCCTGTCTTTGCATTCTCTAGAAAAGTGACCCATCTGTTGGCATGTGAAGCATTTAACCTTCCTCTTGTCAAACCTTGCTGGATCGCGTCCTTTGAACCCAAACCTTCTTCCAGCTTTGCGCTCAAAGTTCTTGATATCCATGGAAAGCATGGCCACTTGCCACCTCAGCCTCATCTCTACCATCTCAATCGGGTCCACCTGATCAAAATCCTCATAAGCCAGATCCTGCTGAGGATCATAATCAGCAAAGAAGGATCCAAGTACATCTTCCATAATGTTGCTTGATTTAGAGTGAGAACTTGATGAAGGAGCAGCATAAGATGATGATGGATATGGGCTTGGACCATAGCTAGACTTTGGAGTAGAGGCTCCAACAAATGCAGTATGACTAGCAGAAGAAGATGATCGAAAAGGGCTTCTTACATCATGTTCAAGAGCTTTAAGTTTGTGGTACAGCTCATCAAAGGTAATCATGTCCAAACCACCTTTAGCTTTTAAAGCTATGCTTACATGTAGCCAGGATGGAGGTAATGACCTCAGAAACTTAGAGTTACAGTCATCATTATCCGGCTTTGCCTGTAGCTGATTCAACTGACTTAAAATCTTGTGAAACTTATCATAGCCCTTGTGAATTCCTTCCTCTTCAGAGATTTGAAAGTCCTGAAACTGTTGTCTCAGCATGGACTTTTTCAGTCTTCTAGACTCCTCATTCCCACCGAACTTCGCCTTAATTGCTAACCATATATCCTTAGCATCTTGCATGAAGTGAAAATCACTCAAGTGATCCTCAGGAATAGCTTGCAGAAGAATAGTTCTGACCTTGGTTTCTCTCTGAACTGCCAGCAACTCTTCAGCAGTTTTGGGAGGAACATTCATCATATTACCAGCAGCATCCGTGGTAGTTCTCTTCAAACTGTTCCCCTTCATAATTATCTGCCATAGATTCCAATCAATGTTGGAGATCCAGTTCTACATCTTCATCGCCCAAAGATCATATTCCTCCCTTTTAAGGTAAGGAAACTTAGCATTGCTATTAGAGAGACTTAGTTGTTGCAGATGGGTGGAGTTTTGGTTGTTGGTGAATTCAGTGTCAACATCTGAACCAGGCATGATGATTTTGTTATGGTTGTATGGGTGTACAGAAAAACTTGTCCTTAGTATCGTAGAGACTCTCACGAGGCTCTGATACCACTTGTTGAAACAAACAGACCTTGATAGATCTTGAGCTCGTGGATCGTTATGTATGCCTATGTAATCACAAGCACAATAAAAGACAATCTCTACTACTTATATTTATCAGCGGAATATAAACACAAGTAATAACTAAGAACTTCTTGATCCTCTATGGATCTTTATATTAACTAAAACTGAGTTTTCTAATCGGTACCTAACTCATTCTAATGTGTTCCTTTTATAGACAAGGAACCCTAAACAATATCGCTAAACCGTTTCCCAAGAAACATATAATCATAAAACTAAATAAGATATACACAATCACTTCCTAATAAAGCTCATGTATATCCACACTAAATAAACTAAACACGGAATAAACACTTCCGCAGAAACAAACTAATAACTATTATACTTCAGTAGATTATGTCTTCGGCAGAATCCACTTCATCTTCAGTAGAAACACTTCGGCATTAAGTTCAGCATAATCCAAACTTCACATAATTCCCAACATGTCAATAAAGAGATCTTTGGATTGGCAATTCCTGATGTTCTTCTCACTGATGATATTAAGAAGACTGACCACTTCAAATTATACAAGAAAAAAGCATCCAGATCCAATGTTGATGACTCTCCCACTCCATCACAACCCAAAGCTACAAAATCCACTTCAAGTACAAAGACCTCATATGCTGCCCTTCCCAAGAAGAGACGTGACAAATCACATCCTACTAACACTTCTTCAAAGAAGCAGAAACAGAGAAAGAATGATGCAGAAAAGGAAACTGTTGGAGGAACTGAGACACCAAAGGGTGACAGTCAATTGGTTGATGAAGACGAGGCTAATTTGCAGCAAGGAATTCAACAAAGCCTGGAAAGCCTGAACATGAGACCACCAGTTGGAGGTGTCGTGTTAAGAGAACCTGAACCAGAGCCACGCCAAACAACTCCAATCACACAAGACAAAGGGAAAGGGATTGTCGGTGTAGATTCCAAACAAGCCGCTCACATGCTTCTGACCTTCTCCTATTCACCATCAATAACTACCACTCAATTTGAGCTAAATAAAAGAAGTGTTGAATCATCTTTAGCTCAAGAACAATCTGGATTGGAAAAGGAGGTATCCGAAGCACAAGAAGAAACTCCTGCATCAAGTGATACCCATTCTGATCAAAATGATGATGAAGAATTGCAAAAAGACTTACAGGAGAACCTTGAGTCGAGATCTGATGAAACCAGGCATATGGAGGAACCTATCATGTCTACTGATTCTCTATCCTCATTGAAGAATCTAGATACAGACTTATCTTTCGGTGATCAGTTTAAAAATGACAAACCCTTAGACACTGAGCCTCTTAAGCAAGGTAATGAGAAAGAGGAAGTAGAGTCCATGTTTACTGTCGACATACAGCAAGACACTTCAACCATCCCTCCTATGTCAGCACCATCTCATACAACCATACTTCCACCACCCAAACCTGCTAATGATCCATCAACAGTTGTCACCATCAGTGAAACCATCACTCCTCCTGCCTCACCTCCTCTTGTCCAAACGACTGAGCAATTGCTCGAAGAGGCTATGACATGTTTTGCGACTATTGAGAAGCACTTTCCTATCGCCGTCAATAATCTTGATAGTCTTGTCAAAAAGCTGGAGAATCTTAACCTCAATGAGATTGTAACAAAGGCAATAGAAGCAGATATTAAAGATGCGGTTGAATGGGCAATGAAGGCTCCATTACTTCAGCGATTCAAAGACTTGCCGATCTCTGACATGAGATCAGTTCTCTCAGAAAGAATGTATGAAGCAGGAGAGCACCTGGACAATACGCATAAGAAATTATACGAAGCACTCGAGGAATCGATGAGGCTTGATAATTATCAGCAGTTTGTAGAGGATGTACATGAAAGGGAAGATAAGAAGAAAAGAAAGACTGTTCCGATGAAATCAAAGGATAAGTCTAGAGGCCCCAAGCCACCACCACCTCCTTCACCTCCAACTGGAGGAGCTGGAACTTCTGGGGCTGGTGGATCTTCTAATACAACCTCTACACCTCCACCACAACCACCATCATCACCACCAAAACCTTCCAATCAATCTAGTCCATCCGGAGATCAAGGAATTCATAAGAAATCTGCAGCTTGGACAACAGTTGATTCAAGGTTTACACCCACATTCTCCACTATACCAGAAGACCAGGTGCTTCATGAAGAATCGCATGTCATGGCGGAGTCAGAATCCGATGATGATGATGCGTCCACCAAACATATCCCCATGCCATCTGAAGATGATTGGTTTGATGCATACATGTCAGGTGAACGCTTTAATACCACTAGAGTTGCACCTTGAAAAGACACAATTTAAAGCTGGCTCACCGAAGAGAGGCCTCAAACTCCATAACCTTTATGGTTCATTCCAGAGTCTGACACAATGATCCCTGACAACAACTGGGCTTCAACAATAACTGCCAACTATGAAGCCCCAGCTGAAGACTCTTTTCTTCACATCACAGGAGACATGGGCAGCTTTATAAAGTGGTTTTGTGAACAGAAGGGAATCTCGTCCATTACTCCAAAGGATCTTGAAGGACAAGCTTTTGAAATTGTCAAGGTTTTTCACTCAGATGCCAATCAGCTCCAATACCAGATGGAAGAATGTCATAAGATGCTGAGTGATCAAGTTAGTGAGCAGATCAGTTGTTTCAATGTGAACATGCATCTTCCTCTCGGTGGTAAACCTGGATAAATGACCATTCAATCAGAGTTCTTTTTCAACCATGACCTGGAATATCTATGTGCTCAAACTTCTAAAAGAAGACCAGCCTTATCGATTTCGAAGATGAAAGCTACTACCTACACTGATCAGGGTATTGAACAGATGGTACCGGATCAATTCTGGGCTGATAATGAACAAAATTATGACATTACTGCCTCATATGGCATTTCTCATTAGTTGTTCAAGAAGAAGAAATTCTACATCGACCGACATAGTGCTAACAAAAGTCGTAAAGCTGTTCGATCCAAGCTTCGCATTCTAAGTGTCATCAATATAGAGATCTTCTCAGTCTATGGCTATGATTACTTGAAGAAGATTGTTCTTCGAAGAGCAGATTTGAAAGAGTATGTTATTGAAGAGAACGACTTTAAACACTTGATGCCAAATGACTTTGAAGATCTCTACCTTCTGAACCTACAAGGACACCTTGACCACCTTCCGGTTCGTGAGAAGAAGGCTCTCTCGGCTGCTGTCAATCTCTGGATCAGAGGCTTGGTCATTCAAAAAAGAGTTTAGGATTTTCAGCTAGGAATGGAAAGCTACCAGACCCGCGTCAACCTTACAAGACCGCAATGGGAAGCCTCAGGACATGAATTTCATCACGAATATAAAGTAATTGACACTCCTAGAGCCATCATCTTTACCGACAGATACGGGTCAAGAATGCTAATGAGGCTATGTGAGCTATACAAGTTCAGTGATGGTACCCTCAGGATAGTTGAATAAGAATTGAACTCAAGAGTGAAGGAAATCAAAATTGACCTGAAGCCGGGGAACAAAACAAAATTCTGGTCGGAACAGGATTTAAAGATGTGTGAAGAGTTTGTGGCTGCAATTGGTAGAAGACTTAAGGCTAGAATGATTTATCGCAGCCTTGAAAGTTTTGTGGGTGGTAGACTTCTTGAAGGTCACTATAAGCTGCTTCAAAGAACTGAATGAAGACATCTTCCGGAAGTAGCTTCTGTTTTATATTTTTGTTATGTAAAATGTGGTGTATGTAATATGAACGACCATAATGTATGTAGTAATGATAGGTTATGTATTGTGGATTCCCTTTAATCTAAAAGGGAACTTCAGTGTTGTCCACTTCAGATCATATAAAACCGGACACATTTTTCTCCAACAAATATTTTGTTTCATACATATTTAAATCACTTGAGAT
This sequence comes from Chrysanthemum seticuspe, assembly GCA_019973895.1. Classification (NCBI taxonomy): domain Eukaryota; kingdom Viridiplantae; phylum Streptophyta; class Magnoliopsida; order Asterales; family Asteraceae; genus Chrysanthemum; species Chrysanthemum seticuspe. The sequence continues at coordinate 227,143,865 of BPTQ01000006.1, read as the reverse complement.
CCAAAATCTCAAAGGATTTGAAATTTTTGATCAGGGGAGAAAATGTGATATAAATATGAAAGATGATAAAAGATGACCATTTTTGTCTCAAAGTGCACACTGCTCTCTAATATGTGCTAAACTCTTTTCGAATCTCGAAGCATATATTAAGGGGGAGCATTTCAAAAGAAAATAAACTTTCAAGGTACAAAGATTTTCATGTTTTAACATAAGGTACCTTGATTGTGTGTTAAATGGTTTCTAAATATTTGGTAATCGTGGTTGTATTTCAAAAGATCTCTTTCCTCTATGTGATAAAATGATTTCAAATATTCTATGCACATTTTGAGTGGGAGAATTTACCAAGAAAATCAAATGGCTTTCTCTACGGAAATTGTGATCAAGAAATTATTTCAAAGAAATCCTGCCTCCATGTGCTAAACAATTTCAAGATCATATGCACATGTGGAGGGGGAGCATTTCTAAATGATCAAAACTATTAAGGTACAAAATGCTTTGATTTTATATCACAAGTACCTTGATTGTTTTTCCAAATGATTTTTCAATTGGTTTTATGGAAGAAAGAACAATACCAAAAGACCGACCAATTTACTTTATGCATGGTGTTATAAGGATGGTTAGGTTAGGTATTCGTTCCCATGATCCGCCAGAACCGAAGGGATCTACCCAGGGACAATCCACTAGATAGTGTAGAGTCCTTAGGTATGATGAAAAAAGGAGAAAAATGAGAAATGGGAAGAGTGCGGACTGAGACTGAGCTAGTACTGGAATATACATAACAAGGTTCTAGTAATGAAGTCTCGGTAAGCACTGAAGGGGTTGAAGAATGAAAAAGAATTGAATGTGAAAAGGGTGAAAAGAAATAGCCCTCCAATAATTCAACCTCAGGGCAGAAACTGGGTTCCATACATATGCTACTGGTGTTTACTAAGGTAACACTGGTATTGAAGACAAAACGTCATGGACCCAGTGACGCACTGCACTAAACTTCCCAAGCTACTCAAGTTCCTCTTAAAAGGGCTTGTTTCATTCTCACGGGAAACCGACATTATCTATCGACTTTCTCTTAGAGTTTGTTGATATTGAAGAAGGAGACCCTCTCTCTAGTCTCCGGCATAGGATGCAAAGGTGCAAAATTGAGTCTAGAGCCACGAGATCATCAATAAATCTCTTTAGGACACTATCAATGAAGACTCTTTGTTTCAAACAATGTGGAAAGAGAGATTTTATATTAAGAGTCCTACGCATTATCCTTGTGGTATTGCCAGAACATCTGAGTGATATGAAAACATATTCACAATGAAGATGGAAAGACTTCTGGAGCCAACATCAAACAAGCTCCTGGTGGGTGGCATGTGAGATCTATCCAATAGATCAACCATGTGACAACTGAACAGAAACAATGGGGCGATTCATAATTATGAATCAATCCTGGTTCAGGTTATGGATTGACGGATACCTTTGAAAAACCGGTCGTTGTGCTTAAAAACTTTTTCTCTAGCACATCGACTATGTATTAATGTTTCAAAATTTAAAAGGTGTTTATGATTGATAATTGATTTCCCTTAAAACCTTCGTTGTATTGCAAAAACACTTTATTGAGCAGTACACGATTATTTTTCAAATCATTTTCATCAATCAGTGAATCTCAATTCGCTGGTTCACTCACTCTGTGTTGTCTTCTTTGAGACGTTCCGGTTTGAGAACAACTAGAACAGCTGCGAAACCCTGTCAAAGAGATTCTTAGGAATCCTACCTGATCACAGGCAGTACTTGTACTGATCAACGGGGAACCGTGGGCCGTGTACCTCAATTCAATGAAAGTGATCAGAGACACTTTCGTGCACTTTATTGCTAACTGTTGTATGCAGGTACGCCCGACATTTGCAGCTGATCAGAATGAATCAGTCAATCCATAGCCGCATGCTCACTCAAACACATTCACTTCTAAAGAAATCATGATTAATGCATCAATGACTCTGATATTTTCACTCCATGCTTCTGCTACGCTGCTGCAAATATCTTGAGTCAACTAAAGCTTTCGCTACTCTGATGAAAAGATATCATGATCCAGAATGTGAGCATGCCGGTCCAAATGTCACAACATCAAATGCTGTCAACACAACAATGGGTGATGCTGAGATTAACTGAGGCTGATGATCTCTATTAAAGCTCAAAGGTCATCAATGTGGATCAGCTCTATAACCTCCACGAAATATACATTGTAGTTGAACAATGATGAAAGCACCACGGAAGCACAAAGTTTGAATATTTTGATGATTTGATGTCTACGAGCTCAAGATTAAAGATTAAATAGAATGCTAGGATTCACAATGTAAATCATGGGGTGACCTCCCTTAGGGGGAGATTGTTAGGCATTGGAAATTCTATTGTGAAGCATCGGTCACCCCAAGTATAATCTAGCTTAAGTTAGCTCGTAGACATATCGTTCATTATGTTATTTTGTTAGTCAGTAATTAGCATAGTTTAGTCTAGTGCAACACCGTGGAGGAAGGACGGGTCTTTACCCATTGTATGCCTGATCCACAGCCCGTAGGAGGGCGTATTACTTTGTATAAATAGCCCTCTCCCCTCAAGGGAGAGGGTTGGATGTTCATTTGGAATCAAACCTTCCATGAGTTTCTCTTACTAGAATATCCCACTTTCTCTCTCTAAAACCATATAATTATACGCCCATATTTGTGATTGCCTGTGTGATAGTGAAATCCAATATGTTACACAATAGGCCATCGTTGTGTTTTTAATGCTTGAGTAATCTTTGTGAACCTTAGTTTATGATCACATAGAGTAATTGTAGGCTAAAAATCCAAAGATAGCCTTAGAGTTAGTTTATGAATCCTAGAGATTTTGTAGGAAATAACCTTAAGGTATTCTCAAAGAGTTAGTGAGAAAAGCATACCCTACAACCTTAGAAGACACAACGCAATAAGAATAAGGACGTGACAATTCAACCATCAATAAAAGATAACTAGGGAGTAATAGTATCTAGGTAAACACATTTTTAATCATCATACGAGCACACATCAATAGACATAGACTACCCCTTAGCTTAGTTAATTAGATAATAAGAATAGTAGAGTAATTGGTAGAAGTACCACCCCCCAAATCTAAACCCCGAGATTGTACCTTTCAATTTTCTAAAAAAGTATAAAAAAGATAAAAAAATAATCTTCCTCAACCCCAACCTTAGCGTAGTAATTTCTCACTAGCATTCCTATTCCCCTAGAGAGCGATATCAATCCCGAGGCTTACCCTAATACTACACTACAATGATTAGGTTCACTGCCTAGGTGGTTGAAAAACTTTCTCAAAGAAAAGGAAGTTTCCTTTGACCCCGAACGCGCGTTGTACGCGTATCAAGTTTTTGGCGCCGCTGCCGGGGAATAGAATAGCTAGTTAGATTTTTATCTCATTCAGGTTTCCTTGCTTGATTCCTATCAAGTAAGAATTTTTCTCATTTTTTGCTTCCTTGTAGTCTTTCCCCCTTCTTTGTGTTTGTGTTTATAAAACCCTTTTCATTTTTTGTTTTGACATACATACGTAGATATATACAGTAGATTTTATTGGAGTCATTTATTAAATTGAGAAAAAGTTAAGTGGACTTCTCTTGGAAGTGTAAATTTGTTTGTTTTCTTTATTTTTTCTTTCCGCTTTAATTCTTGTTGACAAAATTGCACTTATTTACTATACATCAACAATCCCAAGTTCTAAAGTGTAATTAAAGTTGAGTAATACGAAATCCCCATAAGAAATGGCATTTTCTTAGATTTGTTGTTGCATTTGAATCATTAAAAAATGAGGAACAATTGAATTTCACAAATTGGATTGCTTTTTATTGTTCTAATGAATTTGTGAGTGATCTTAGAGATATCCAAAAGGAGACAGGTGTAAGGTTGGATGGATTTGATAAATTTTGTTCTTGTGTGGCTTCTATTCAATGATCATTGTTAGAATCAACTCCTTTTAGTAAGACCCTCTGGAAAAAAATTGAGAAAAGCCTCCTAAGCATAAACCATCTGTTGAACGATCTTAGGCACCATGATCAAAAAGACCTAGTTTTTAAGAACATGGAACCTAAACCCGAACAAGATTTTGAGATGGTTAGAGTTGAACTACCTAGTTGCATGTGTGGGAAAGATTTCAAAACATATGACACGCATGAGGAATCCTTTAGGCAAATAGAACATAGTGATCAAATTTTTTAGAATGATTCTTATGAATCGGACCAAGAATTTGAAATGGCTAAAGAAGGATTTGAGGTACTTAGGAGTGTATTTGGGTTAGATCATTGTTAGGAATTAGAAAATTCAGTCGTTAAAGAGTCGGTCACCTCAAGTATATGTATTCGATAGAAAGCTCGTAGTCGTAGTCGAGTTATGTTAGTAAGTAGTTTGTTAAGTAACACCGTGGAGGATGGACGGGTCTTTACCCACTGTATGTCTGATCCACAGCCCGTAGGTGACGTTTATTTGTAAGACACTATAAATACATTCTACCTCCCAAGGTAGAGGGTTGGAGCTTCAATATCATTTTTCTTTGTTTCACATAGTTCCCAACTCTCTTCCCTTTCTCTCTCTAGAACTTTCTCTCTCTAAACATCTTGAACGCCACTTATGATTATGGTTTAATGTGTTTGTGAAATCCTATATCCTACAATTGGTATAAAGAGCCATGGTTTGATCATCTCTCTTACATATCCTTGGATTTCTAGTAGTTTTAGATGGTTTTTGAGTTTGAAAAAGTTTAGTGGTTTTTGCATCATTTGGATCATTTCTAGTGTTAAAGTTTGAATTTTGGGTGTACTTTTGTGTTTAGAATCATTTTAAGTGACTGGGTTTTAATTTGGTAAGCTTGAATCACTGTGGTTGAGCTTGTTTTGGATTGAAAAGTGTGTTTTTGAAGTTTTTCTTGCTAGTGACTTGGTTCTCGTAGTGTCTTTCATCGTAGCGACTTGCTTCAGTAAAAGGTAGCGAGTTGTAGTGTTAATTGTTAGCGATTTGGTCCTAGCGACATGTCTATTGAGACAAGCCGAAAAACAGTACAACTTAGTGGATTCTCCACTACGGCTAGCGACTTGGTGAAGTTAGCGACTTGCTTTCAATTTTGTTAGCGACTTTTACTTAGCATTCTTAGCGAGTTGGACCTTAGCGAGTTGCTCTTTAGCGACTTGACTGTGTAGCGACTTGGTGCTTTAGCGACTTGTGTCTAGCGACTTGGTTCACAGGAAATTGAGATCTTAGCGAGTTGCTACTTAGCGACTTGGTGCTTAGCGACTTGGTTGACTTTTTGTTTGTAATACGGTTTTCTCTTGATTTAGTAAAATCCTGTGAAAGAATCTATTTTCCGGTTTAATCATAGAGTTATAAAATCCCGTATAATCTGTTAACATGTCTACCAACGTACCGACAATTATCTCCACTGTTGCTGAGGATGTTCAAGCAGCTGGTTCAGATACTCGTCCACCTATGCTTGACAGAACTAACTACGACTCTTGGGCTCAACGAATCAGATTGTACTGTCTTGGAAAGGAAAATGGAGTCAACATTCTCAGATCCATTGATGAAGGACCTTATCAGATTGAGACTACAAGAGACTTAATTGATACAGCTGCAGATGGAACAATGATCTATGGAATAGACATACCAAATACGTATGATGAGCTCAATGATAAGGAGAAAAAGAGATTCGATGCTGATATCAGGGCTTCTAACATTATACTTCAGGGTCTTCCAAAAGATATCTACAAGCTTATCAATCACAACACTGAAGCCAAGGCAGTTTGGGATAATGTCAAGATGCTTCTCTCAGGTTCTGAATTAACCAAGGAAGACAGAGAATCACAACTGTAAGATGAGATTGAGCACTTCAAGATGAAACCAGATGAGAGTGTCTATGAGTACTACGTGAGATTCCATAAGCTTGTGAATGACATGAGGAACATCAAAATGACCATGCCAAACATTCAGCTGAACTCAAAGTTTGTGAACAACAAGAATCCCGAATGGCACAAGTTTGTCACCTCTGTGAAGCTAACCAAAGGATTGAAGAATACAAACTATGAGCAGCTGTATGCCTTCCTTCTTCAGAATGAGAGACATGCCATGTTTGAAAAAAGGATTCTTGATCAGTTCAAAACCAAACAGGGAGAAACAAGCTCATCAAATGATTCAACAGCTTTTTACACAAATGTTGGAATTACCACCAAAGCTTCTCAAGTCATACCCATGGGTAATGGTAATTACAAGCTCATCCCTGATCCAGCATATAAGCCTCCTGACCCAAACACATTCATGGAAAACCTCATCAATCAACTGTCTCTCATGGTTAGTCAAAACATGAACTCTCTCCCCACACACCAACAATAACCTCAGAACAGCATCCAATCCACACAATCAAGCTACTGTCAGAGATGGGAAGGTTATGGTGCAACCAGTTCAAGAAAGACAGTATGAACAGGGAAGAGGTGGAGTTGGTAGAGGATATGTGGCAAATAAGAATTGTGGAAGGAATCCAAATCAGGGTCAAGCTAAGCCAATTAAGTGCTACAATTGTGGTGGTGATGGACACATAGCAAGGAACTGCACTTCTCTAAAATGCCCTCAAAATGCAGAGTACTTCAAAGACAAGATGTTACTTGTGTAAGCTCAGGATAATGGAGCTGTGTTGGATGAAGAGGAGCTGTTGTTTCTTGCTGAGGGCAACGCAAAGACATATGATGCAGATGTAGATGAGCAACCAATTCAGGAGATAGGTCATAATCATCAGAATGCCTTTCAAGTCGCCGACTGTGATGCATACGACTCTGACGTTGATGATGAACCTACTGCACAGACTAATTTCATGGCTAGCATTTCTCCAATGGTCTCTCGAAAGGTCCCCTCACCACAGCAAGCTGGTCCATCTAAAGAATCAATCATCTCAGAGGTATTAAAACTATACGATGATGTTGATGAGCAAAAGATACATGACAAAGTACAATCAACTGAAACTTTTGAGTCAGATATTGAAAATATGGGTAATATAAATGTTGTCCCATATGATCAATATATGAAACAAAGTGAAAGCGAGACTGTACCAAGTGATGCATCTTCTGCAGTCAATGATGACTATATTTTTTATGAATACACCGCATGTGCCCCTGAGGATTCTGTTATTTCTGAACTAAATGCCTATAAAGAACAACTTGCTATTTATGAACAGCGTGCTAAGTTTGAGTTAACCACCCGTGAGCAGGAAATGGATGACCAAATGCGTACAATTATTAGAAAAAGTAATTTTAGAGAAGAAGTATTAAAACAATAGTTAAGCTTCTTACAATAAAAGCTTTCTAAAACTGCTAAGCAAAAACAAGAACTTCAAGAAAATGTTAAAATGCTTAAGCAAGAATTCAATGCTAAGGAATCAAAACTTTTGAATGATTTTTCCAATCTAAAAACTTTGAAAAACAAGCTTGAAAATAAGTTGTACGTACAAGGGAACACCATTCAGACTGCTCACATGATCACTAAGCATAGAGTTCTCAGCGATAAGCATAGTACCCCCATTATAAAGGAATCCAACCCTGAGTATGGTAAGAAAGCAAAAACTGCTTAAAATGTAATCTATGATGGCAATGAGATTCTTAAACCTAGAAAAAAACCTAGTTGCATTGAGTGCACTGAGGAAGATAGAAAATTAGATGGTGCATCTAGGGAGAAAATGGATAGGAAGCTTAACGATCCTACGTATAAAGAGAATAACATAACTATCAAACCCCATGATTACACTAAGGAAAATTGGATATCCTTAAACAAGTTTAAGACTCAGACCCTATTAACCCCTGAACAAGTGTTCTGGAAAAAGGATATGGATATGCAAAAAGCTAAAAATCTTGATGAAAAGAATCCCCCTAGTAGGAAATTGCCTCAAGCAACTGTGTATCCTCCTAATACACCAATGCATTTAGTTCCTAGATCCATTGCCACTAATAGCAAAACATTGATCAGCCTGTATGTTGTTTATCAGCTCTTTGTTGATTTTGAGAAAACATGTAAGAAGAGAATCACACCTACAGGGATAACTGAGGGGGAAAGGGGTTTTGAGAAACTAAAGAATGTTATTTATATGAGGTCATGCCTTTCTTCAAACAATTAAAAGGTCAATTTAAGAGTCGTCATAAAGTGATAAAATCATATATTAAAGAAATGGAAAAGGAATTTGATGCAATGATAGTTGAAATCAATGATTATGAACAGGAACTCAAATATAATGAAGTTGAAAGGAAGAATTTGCACATCTTAAATGAGAATTTGATTTTGAGTTGTGTTGCTCAAGATGTGTTTTATACTGTTACTAAGCAAAATTGATCAGGATGATCACGATAATTTGGTAAAACATCTTTCTAAACTAGAAGTTGAACACTTTTATTTACATCTAAAACATCAACATCTCAAAGAAAATGTCAAAACCTCAAATATCAAGACATCCTCAGATGCTCCAGAGTTGGATGCAGTTTTTCAGATAAACAAACGTGACGAACAGATTCAAGCTCATTGTAACACGATCAGAAAGTTGAAAGCCCAAATCTCTCAATTAAAGGGTGAAAAGAACAATGTGACTGGCTCCCAAATCCCTCCTCCTTTAGATTCATAGTATTCTCAAACTTTTCATCTTCAAAACTTAGTTAATGCTTTACAAAAGGAAAACGAGAGTTTTCTAGAAGAAAATGAAAAAGTTAAACGACACTTTAAAGAGTTATATGATTCAATGAAAGTCACTCGTGACAAAAACAACAAAAAACTAACATCTTTACAAAAAGAAATTGAGAATCTGAGGAGTCAGGAAAAAGGGAAACTGCCACTTATTTTTAATGAGAATGTTGCATCAAAGTCATCCTCAAACTGCAAATATACTATGATTGTTAAATACATTCCTCCTCATCTTAGGAATAATGAACCTGTGTTTCACAACTATTGTGCTCACCTTAAGGATAGTCTAGAATGTCACCGTGAGATTGTGGAAGAGGATTTTATAAATAAGCCTCTTGACAGTGAAATTAGGTTTGCGTGCATTCAAGCCAAACGATCTCAAGAGCTGCTAGAATGTTTAATAGCAACATGTCCTAAATCCTTAGGTGCGAAAGGTAAAGCTGTGATGCCTTGTTCTATGCCTAGTGTCAAGCATACAAACCATTATATGCCCACTATTAAGAAAGTGAACTCTAATGCGCCTTCAAGTAGTTCAGATCCCTGCACTTCTAGTTCAGGAATGCAAAAGGTAGCAAAACCAACTAATGTTCCAATTCCCTCTACAGGAGTAAGAAGTTACACCAAAGCAAGCGGGTCAAAGCCTCAAGGCAACACAAAGAATGATAGAACCTTGCATGCTAGGAATGCTCAGTGGAAGAGAGTAGAAGATCACCTTAGGGAGAATTTGAATAAGACGAATCATGTTGATTCTAGTGTTAGCTCTAAGCGTACTGCAATTAATGTGAATTCTGCTACTCTTGGCAAAACATGTAATGATGATTGCGTGGTTTCTATTACTAATCTTGAATGTGGTATGAATGATTTGTCTAATGCTGTCAAATGCCCAGTTAAAACTGTTAATGTTAAACATGAAACTACGAAGGCTAAAAGGCAAAGGTGAAAGAAAGTTAGAAAACAGTGGAAACCCACATGAAGAGAATTTAGTAATATAGGTTATCAATGGATACCTACTGGCCGTAAGATTAATGAGCTGTGCCCTAAAATTGCTAAGTCAATGCCCACTAGAAAATGGATGCCTACTGGCAGAACTATTCCCTTAAGAAGTGAACACACTTTGAATAGGTCAAATACGGACACTAGCACTGCATTTATTTCTGACGATTCCATTGTTTCTACTTTTGATGTGGGTGTTCCAATCACTGTTACTAACCAAATGGAACCCATTCTTGCATGGGGATCCCAATTATCCAGTTATCCATTCTTGTCTGTTCTCAACTGCAGATCATTCAAATCGTTCTGTGGTACCTGGACTCAGGCTGTTCCAAGCATATGACTGGAGACCGGTCACGTCTCATCAACTTCGTGAGTAATTCATCGGAACTGTGAGATTTGGAAATGATCATTTTGGTGCTATTATGGGTTATGGAGATTACGTGGTTGGAGACAGTGTGATTTCCGGTGTATATTATGTTGAAGGTCTTGGACATAATCTATTTTCTGTCGGACAATTTTGTGACTCAGATTTAGAAGTGGCCATCAAGAAACATATTTGCTTTGTTAGAGAACTTGATGGTGTGGAACTTCTCAGAGGAACTCGTGGTTCAAACCTATACACCATCTCTATCGAAGATATGATGAAATCTTCACCCATCTGCTTACTGTCAAAGGCGTCCAAAACTAAGTCATGGCTATGGCACCGTTGTCTCAATCACTTAAACTTTGGTACCATAAACAATCTTTCCAGAAAGGACTTAGTTGTAGGTTTACCTAGACTAAAGTATGAAAAGGATCATCTTTTTTCAGCATGCCAATTGGGAAAAAGCAAGAAGTATGCCCACAAACCCAAACCTACAAACTCAGTTACAGAAGTTTTTCATACAATTCACATGGATTTATGTGGACCCATGAGAGTGCAGAATAACTTTGGGAAGAAATATGTGTTAGTTGTGGTTGATGATTACTCTCGATCCACCTGGGTTATGTTCTTAAGGACAAAGGATGAAACTCCAGATATCATCATCAACCTTATCAAACAGCTGCAGGTTCGACTTAACAAAACTGTCAGAATCATCCGAACAGACAATGGAACTGAGTTTGTTAATAAACAACTTAGTGAGTTTTACGAAAGTGTTGGAATCAGTCATCAAATAAGTGTTCCACGAACTCCTCAACAGAACGGTGTAGTTGAAAGACGAAATCGAACTCTTGTGGAAGCCGCAAGAACAATGATGATTTACTCAAAGGTTCCAATGTTTCTCTGGGCTGAAGCCATTGCCACTGCATGCTACACTCAAAATCGATCCCTAATTCACACTGCTCATGGAAAAACTCCATATGAACTTGTCCACAATAGAAAACCTAATATCTCATTCCTTCGTGTGTTTGGTGCATTGTGTTATCCAACTAATGAGGGCCAAGACTTAGGCAAACTTAAAGCTAAAGCGGACATTAGAGTATTTGTAGGATATGCACCAAACAAAAAGGGATACCGAATTTACAACAAAAGAACCCGAAATATTATGGAAACAATTCACGTTACGTTTGATGAGCTGACCGGTCCAATGGCTCCAGGACAACCCAGTTCTGGACCCGCATCATCAAGTAGTCCCATCAGTTCTACTCTTGTTTATGACTCCTCACCAGCAACTCCTTATGTACCTCCTTCAGAAGATGATTTGAAGAAATTATTTGATCCAATGTTTGATGAACACTATGAGCCAAGTGCTAATGATATGTCAGTTCCATCAACAGAGGCTGCCTCTATCCCTGTCAATGAAGTTAACCCTTCAGTATCAATGTCATTAAGTCAAGAAGCGCCTGCTGCTGATCACTCTGTCTCATCAACAAATCATCAATCATCGAGTGTACACAATGGAAATGTTGCTGCTGTTACAGATGATGAAAACCCTTTTGCTCCTCCAGAAAATGAACCTTTTGAAAACATATTTGCTCCTGAATCATCATCAGAACCATCGTCATCAGGAGATATAGACTCTTTTACTTCAGTTCCTCAACAACAACCACATGAACATCTTAGAAAATGGACACATGATCATCCATTGGACAACATTATTGGAAACCTCTCTCGTCCAGTATCCACACGGAAACAACTTGCAACCGATGCCTTATGGTGCTTCTTCAACTCCGTACTCTCTAAGATCGAACCAAAAGACGTAAAAACTGCCATGAATGAAGACAATTGGTTCAATGCCATGCAAGAAGGAATTCATGAGTTTGATCGACTAGATGTATGGGAATTAGTACCTACTCCTGATTGTGCCATGATCATTTCTCTAAAGTGGATCTTCAAAGTAAAGCTTGATGAGCATGGTGATGTTTTGAAGAACAAGGCTCGATTGATTGCAAAAGGATACCGTCAAGAGGAGGGTATTAACTTTGAAGAATCATTTGCTCCTGTTGCTCGTATCGAGGCAATCAGAATCTTCTTGGCTAATGCTGCAAGTAAGAACATGGTAGTCTATCAGATGGATGTAAAGACGGCGTTTCTTAACGGAGATCTTAAATAATTCGTATACGTCAGCCAACCGAAAGGTTTTGTAAATCCAGAGCATCCTACTCATGTCTATCGCTTGAAGAAGGCTCTTTAAGGCTTGAAGCAAGCTTCAAGGGCATGGTATGATACGCTATCAAACTTTCTTCTATCTACTGGATTCAGCAAAGGAGAAGTTGATCCGACATTGTTCACCAGAAAGTCAGGCAAACATTTAATTCACGTTCAAATCTATGTTGATGATATTATCTTTGCCTCGACTGACCCCAATGAATGTGACCGTTTTTCTAAGGAGATGGGCTCCAAATTTCAAATGTCAATGATGGGACAAATGTCATTTTTCTTGGGATTACAAATTTCACAAAGTCCCGGAGACATTTTCATTAATCAATCTAAATATGCAAATGAAATTTTAAAGAAATTTGGATTTGACACTTGTGACACTGTTGACACTCCCATGGTGGAACGTACCAAACTGGATGAGGATCACTCAGGGATCATGGTAGATCAAACGAAATATCGAAGTATGATTGGATCCCTGATGTACCTCACTGCCAGTAGACCTGATATTCTGTTCGTTGTATGCATGTGTGCTAGATACCAAGCTAAGCCTGCCAAAAAGCACCTTGAAGCGGTTAAACGGGTCTTTCGGTATCTCCAAGGAACCATCAACATGGGACTTTGGTACCCGAAGGACACCGGTATGTCACTAACAGCATATGCAGATGCAGATCATGCAAGATGTCAAGATACTCGTTGTTAGGAATTAGAAATTCCAGGTATTAAAGAGTCGGTCACCTCTAGTATATGTAATCGTTAGAAAGCTCGTAGTCGTAGTTCTTTTAAGCTAAGTAGTATTTAGTTAAGTAACACCGTGGAGGACGGACGGGTCTTTACCCACTGTATGCCGGATCCACAGCCCGTTGTGTGGCGTTTTATTGTAAGACTATAAATACTCTCTACCTTCCAAGGTAGAGAGTTGGAGCTCATAATAAGATTTTTCTTTCTCTCACTAAAGTTCCCAAACCTCTAACTTTATCTCTCTAAAAACCTCTTGTACGCCTACTTTGTGTTATGGTTTGATGTGTATGTGAAATCCAATATCTTACAATTGGTATCAAGAGCCATGGTTAGATCATCTCTTACATATCTTTGGATTTCTAGTGGTTTTTAGGTGGTTTTTGAGTTTGAAAAAGTTTAGTGGTTTTTGCATCATTTGGTTGATTTTTAGTGTTAAAGTTTGGATTTTGATAGTACTTTTGTGTTTAGAATCATCACAAGTGTTTAGGTTCTGACTTTGAAGGCTTGAATCATCGTGGTTGAGTTGTTTTTGGATTGAAAAGTGGTGTTTATGTGATTTTTCTTGCTAGCGACTTGGTTCTCGGTGTGATATTCATCATAGCGACTTGCTTCATAAAAAGTTAGCGAGTTGGAGTGTTATTTGGTAGCGATTTGGTCCTAGCGACTTGTCTATTGAGACAAGCCGACAAAAAGTATACTTAGTGGATTCTCCACTACGGGTAGCGACTTGGTGTAAGTTAGCGGCTTGTACTTTATATTGTTAGCGACTTGGTGTTAGCGAGTTGGTACCTAGCGAGTTGCTATTTAGCGACTTGACAAATTAGCGACTTGGTGCTTAGCGACCTGCTGTCAAAATTTTGCTAGCGACTTGGATTGTAGCGAGTTCTTATATAGCGACTTGGGACTATAGCGACTTGGCACTTAGCGACTTGGTTCAAGGTTTCCTAGCGACATGAGTGATATCCTTTGAATACGGTTTTCTCTTGATTTAGTAAAATCCCGTGAAAGAATCTATTTCCCGGTTTAATCATAGAGTTATAAAATCCCGTTTAATCTGTCATCATGTCTACCAACGTTCCTACAATCATCTCCACTGTTGCCGAGGATGTTCAAGCAGCTGGTTCAGATACTCGTCCACCCATGCTTGACAGAATTGACTACGACTCTTGGGCTCAACAAATCAGATTGTACTGTCTTGGAAAGGAAAATGGAGTCAACATTCTCAAATCCATTGATGAAGGACCATATCGGGTTGAGACTACTAGAGACTTAATTGATACAGCTGAAGATGGAACAATGATCTATGGAATTGACAGACCAAAGACATATGATGAGCTCGATGATAAGGAGAAAAAGAGATTCGATGTTGATATCAGGGCTTCTAACATCGTACTTCAAGGTCTTCCAAAAGATATCTACAAGCTGATCAATCACAACACCGAAGCAAAGGCAGTGTGGGATAATGTCAAGATGCTTCTCTCAGGTTCTGAATTAACTATGGAAGACAGAGAATCACAACTCTATGATGAATTTGAACACTTCAAGATGAAACCAGATGAGAGTGTCTATGAGTACTATGTGAGATTCCACAAGATTGTTAATGATATGAGGAACATCAGAATGACTATGCCTAACATTCAGCTGAACTCAAAATTTGTGAACAACATGAATCCCGAATGGCACAAGTTTATCACTTCTGTGAAGCTCACTAAAGGATTGAAGAATACAAACTACGAGCAATTGTATGCCTTGCTTCTCCAGAATGAGAGACATGCTATGTTTGAAAAAAGGATTCTGGAGCAGTTCAAAACCAATCAGGGAGAAACAAGTTTATCAAATGATTCAAATGCATTTTTCACCAATGATGGAACCACTACTAAAACATCTCATGTCATTCAAGATCCATGCTTCAAATAGCCTGATGCCAATGCTGTCATGGAACACTTTATCAATAAGCTGGCTTTTATGGTTAAACAAAACTTAACATTCTCACCACATACCAACAAACTTCACATAACAATGAAATCAGGACTACATCCAATCTACACAACCATGCTTTGGTCAGAGATGGAAAGGTTACAGTACAACCAGCTCAAGGAAGACAAACTGAACAAAGAAGAGGTGGAGTAGGAGGAGGGTATGTAGAAAATCATAATAGAGGAAGGAATGGAAATCAAGGACAAGTAAAGCAGACCAAGTGTTACAACTATGGAGGTGAGGGACACATTGCAAGGAACTGCACATCGCCAAAACGCCCTCAGAATGCAGAGTACTTCAGGGATAAGATGTTGCTTGTGCAAGCTCAGGATAATGGTGCAGCTTTGGATGAAGAGGAGTTGTTGTTCTTGCCTGAGGGAAATGCTAAGACATATGATGCAGATGTGGATGAGCAACCAATTCAGGAGATAGGCCATAATTATCAGAATGCCTTTCAAGTAGCTGATTGTGATGCATACGACTCTGATGTTGATGAAGAACCCACTGCACACACCATCTTCATGGCTAACATTTCTCCAATGGTCTCTCCTAAAGTCTCTTCATCACCGCAAGCTGGTCCATCCAAAGACAAACTCATTTCTGAGGTATTAAAATTATACGATGAAGTTGATGAGCAAAAGATACATAACGAAGTACAATCAACTGTATTTATTGAGTCAGATATTGAAAATATGGGTAATATCAATGTTGTCCCATATGATCAATATGTGAAACAAAGTGAAAGTGAGATTGTACCAAGTGATGCATCTTCTGCAGTCAATAATGATTATGTTTTTGATGAATTCACTGCATGTGCCCCTGATGATTCTGTCATCTCTGAACTGAATGCCTATAAAGAATGTGTTGCTATTTATGAACAACGTGCAAAATTTGAGTTGACCACCCGTGAGCAGGAAATGGATGACCAAATGCGTACAACTATTAGAAAAAGTAGGTTTAGAGAAAAAGTATTAAAACAAGAGTTAAACTCCTTACAAGAAAAGCTTTCTAAAACTGCTAAGCAAAAACAAGAACTTCAAGAAAATGTTAAAATGCTTAAGCAAGAATTCAGTGCTAAGGAATCAAAACTTTTGAATGATTTTTCTAATCTAAAAACCTTGAAAAACAAGCTTGAAAATAAGTTGTACGTACAAGGAAAGACCATTCAGACTGCTCACTTAATCACTAAGCAAAGAGTTTTAAGCGATAAGCATAGTGTTCCCATTATAGATAGACCCAACCCTGAGTACGGAAAGATTGCAAAAGCAGCTCAAAGTGTAATCTATGATGGCAATGAGATTCTTAAACCTAGACAAAAACCTAGTTGCGTTAAGTGCACAGAGGAAGATAAGAAATCAGATGAAGTCACTAGGGAGAAGATGAACAAGAAACTAGACGATCCTAAATGTAAAGAGAAGAAAATAATTATCACACCCCATGACTACAAAAAGGAGAATTGGATCTCCTTGAACATGTTTAAGCCTCAAAAATTGTTGACTCCCGAACAAGTGTTCTGGAAAATGGACTTAGATAAGCAGAAAGCGGAAAATACTGTTGAAACAAACCCTCCCCTTAGGAAAATGCCTAAAGCGACTGTGTATCCTCCCAATACACCAATGCATCTAGTTCCTAGAACTATTGCCACTAAAAGCAAGACCTTAATCAGTCAATACGTTATCTTTCAACTATTTGTTGATTTTGAGAAAACTTGCAAGAAAAGGATCACACCCACTGGTATTACTGAAGGGGAAAGGGGTTTTGAGCAAACAAAAGAATGTTATTTAACTGAAGTCATGCCTTTCTTTAAACAACTAAAAGATCATTTTGAAAGTCTTAAAAAGGGAATGAATTTAGACATTAAAGAAATGGAAAAGGAATTTGATGCAATGATAGTTGAGGTTAGTGATTATGAGCGTGCACTAAAATATAATGAGATTGAGAGGAAGAACTTGCATACATTGAATGAGACTCTTATTACTGAATGTGTTGCTCAAGATGTGTTTTTCACTGCTACAAATTATTCCATTAACGCTTCTCAATTTCATGAATTATCTGTTGCCCTGAAAGTCTCCCATGATCGTGTCATTGAGCTTGAAAAGACTAATTCTAAACTAACTGAGAAAATTGAAATGGATGATCACGACAATGTGGTTAAACATTTTTCTAAATTAGAGGTTGAACATTTTAATCTACAACTAAAATATCAACATCTTAAAGAAAATGTAAAAACTTCAAATATCAAGACATCCTCAGATGCTCCAGAGTTTGATGCAGTTTTTCAAATAAACAAACGTGATGAACAGATTCATGCTCATTGTAACACGATCAGAAAATTGAAAGCCCAAATCTTTCAATTAAAGGGTGAAAAGAACAATGTGACTGGCTCCCAAATGCCTCCTCCTTTAGATTCTCAGAATTCTCAAACGTTTCATCTTCAAAACTTAGTAAATGCATTACAAAAGGAAAATGAAAGTTTTCTAGAAGAAAATGAAAAGGTTAAACGTCATTTCAATGAGTTATTTGAATCAATAAAGGTCACTCGTAACAAAAACAACGAACAAATAGCTTCATTGCAAAAGGAATTTGAGAATCTGAAGAGCCAGGTAAAAGGGAAAATGCCAATGACCAATGGGGAGAATGGTGTATCAAAGGTTCACTCTAGTAACAAATATGCTTTGTCTGTGAAATATGTTCCCCCTCATCTCAGGAATAACAAACTTTCTATTCAAACATATTTCTCATCCCTTAAAGATTGTCTAGAATGTCTACGTGAGATTGTTGAAGAGGATAAATTAGAGAAACCACTTGACAACGCAATTGGGCATGCATGCTTATATGCCAAACGATCTCAAAAAATTCTAGAATGCTTAATTACAATATGCCCAAAGTCCTTAGGTGAGAAAGTTAATCCTTTGATTCCTTGTTCTATGCCTAGTGCCAAGTATGATATTCACTCGATGCCCGATGTTTTGAATGTGATCCGTAGTGTGCCTTCAAGTAGTTCAGATTCCAGATCTGTTAATGCTAAGAAAGTGAACTCTAGTGTGCCTTCCAGAAGTACAAATCCCAGCACGTCTAGTGTTAAGAAAGTGAACCTTAGTGTGCCTGCATGTAGTTCAGATCCCAGCACATCTAAACAGGAGAGGCAAAGAGTAGCAAAACCAACTAATGTTCCCATTCCATCTACAGGATTAATCAGTGACATTAAAGCGAGCAGGTCAAAGTCTCAAGACAATACAAGAAATGACAGGACCTCGCAAGCGAAGAATGTGCATTGGAAGAGAGTAGAAGACCAATCTAGGAACTTTAAGTTTGAGCCGAATAAAACGAATCGTGTTGATTCTAGTATTAGCCATAGGCGTACTGTAATTAATTCGAATTCTGATACTATTTGCAAACCTTGTAATGATGTCAGCTTGAATTCTGTTGCTAATCATGAATGTGGTATGAATACTTTGTCTAATATTGTCAAATCTCCAGTGAATCTTGTCAATGAAAAATATCATGCTAAGAAGGCAAAAAGGCAAAGGCGAAAGAAAGTTAGAAAACAATGGAAACCCACAGGAAGAACATTTAGTAAGATAGGCTATCATTGGATACCTGTTGGTCATAAGACTAATCAAACAATTCACACTAGAAAATGGATGCCTACTGGTAGAACTATTCCCTTAAGAAGTGAGCACACTTTGAATAGGGCTAATACAAACACTAGTACTGCATCTATTCATAATGATTCCATTGCCTTAATTTCTGATATGAATGCTTCTATTTCTGATGTGGGTGTTCCAACCATTGTTACTAACCAAATGAAACCCATTCTTGCATGGGGATCCCAATTATCCAGTTATCCATTCTTGTCTGTGTTCAACTGCAGATCGTTCAAATCGTTCTGTGGTACCTGGACTCAGGCTGTTCCAAGCATATGACTGGCGACCGGTCGCGGCTCATGAACTTCGTGAGCAAATTCATCGGGACAGTTAGATTCGGGAATGATCATTTCGGTGCAATTATGGGTTATGGAGATTATGTTGTTGGTAAAAGTGTTATATCCAGAGTATATTATGTAGAAGGTCTTGGTCATAACCTGTTCTCTGTTGGTCAATTCTGCGATTCTGATCTAGAAGTAGCCTTCAGAAAACATACTTGTTTCGTTAGAGAACTTGATGGTAAGGAACTTTTAAGAGGTTCACGTGGTTCAAATCTATACACCATCTCTATCGAAGATATGATGAAGTCTTCTCCAATTTGCTTGTTGTCAAAGGCTTCTAAAACAAAGTCATGGTTATGGCATCGTCGTCTCAATCACTTGAACTTCGGCACCATCAATGATCTCTCCAGAAATGACTTAGTTGTAGGTTTACCTAGACTTAAGTATGAAAAGGATCATCTTTGTTCAGCATGCCAATTGGGAAAAAGCAAAAAGTATGCCCATGAACCCAAACCTACTAACTCTGTCACAGAAGTTCTTCATACAATTCACATGGACTTATGTGGACCCATGAGAGTGCAGAATATCTTTGGGAAGAAATATGTGTTAGTTGTGGTTGATGATTTCTCTAGATTCACCTGGGTAAAGTTCTTAAAGACAAAGGATGAAACTCCAGATATCATCATCAAACTCATCAAATAGCTGCAGGTTCGTCTTAACAAAACGGTCAGAATCATCCGAACAGACAATGGAACTGAGTTTGTTAACAAACAACTTAGTGAGTTTTATGAAAGTATTGGAATCAGTCATCAAAGAAGTGTTCCTCGAACTCCTCAACAGAACTGTGTAGTTGAAAGACGAAATCGAACTCTTGTGGAAGCCGCAAGGACAATGCTAATTTACTCAAAAGTTCCAATGTTTCTCTGGGGTGAAGCCATCGCCACTGCATGCTACACCCAAAATCGATCCCTGATTCACACTGCTCATGGACAAACTCCATATGAACTTGTCCACAACAGAAAACCTAATCTTTCATTCCTTCGTGTGTTCGGTGCATTGTGTTATCCAACTAATGAGGGTCAAGATTTAGGCAAACTTAGAGCTAAAGCAGACATTGGAGTATTTGTAGGTTATGCACCAAACAGAAAAGGATACCGAATATACAACAAGAGAACCCGAAATATCATGGAAACAATTCACGTCACGTTTGATGAGCTGATCGGTCAAATGGCTCTTGGACAACCCAGTTCTGGACCTGCACTTCAAAACAGTCCCATTGGTTCATCCCTTGTACCAAATTCTCTCCAGCTATTTCATATGTACCTCCAACTGAAGATGATTTGAAGAAATTGTTTGATCCGATGTTTAATGAACTCTATGAGCCAAGTGCTATTGAACAGACAATTCCCACAACAGAGGCTGCTCATATCTCTGAGAATGAAGTCAATCCTTCAGTCTCAATATCTGTGACAACTCGCAATTTCAGGTCATTTCTCAAGTTTCACTATTTCATCATTTATCGTAAAGTAGGTTTACGAGTATCAAATTCGCGTAACCTTAATGGTTTAGCTGCGAATTCATGAACAATCATCAAGGACATTTCATATAGACTAGGTTTAGTCTATATTTCATTGGCATCATTATCATCATGTTAGTTCATTCATGATTTTTCATTTCACATTAAACGCGTAATTTTCATATTAAATAAACGCTATCGCGTAATTAATTATTTTGAACGTTTGATCCGTTACTTCCAAAAATTTTCACAATATATTTTTATACTCATATTAAGTTTATAAAAATATTATTATTAGTTTACCCAGTGTTTTAAATTTATTTCGTATATAAATTGTAATATTTATATAATTACGACGGTTTTCGTAAATTCAACACGATAATTATTATTTCACTCAAATCTTGCAAGAAATGTATTTTTATAATTTTTATGACTTCAATATATTTTATGTTGGTCCGTTAAAATTTAATTTTTTGGTAACGCTACCCTACAAGCTCAAATATTTACACAAGTTATCAATTATCCTTAAATATTTACACTCTTACTTCTGCATATGTAAAGTTAACTTCAACAAAATGCACCAAAGTCATTTCTTTTTCTCTTTGGTCGACATACCAAGGTGACTCAACAAAGATTGTATCAAATATCTAAATATCTCACTTATATTATTATACTTATTCACACTTAACACATAGATCATATCACAAAAGTGTAAGATCAAAACATATCTCTTTCTTTCTCTCTTGCAAACCGGCAACCATAAGGAACCAAGAAGGAGGATCATCAAAAATTTCTAATCAAGTTATTTATACTCTAGTATCACTCTTGATTAAGGTTGTGCAATAAAAACCTTGGGTGATTAGGATAAAATCCTTTGTTCTTATAACCTCATCAAGTTAACTAGTAAGCATCTCATGTCCATTTTTCATCTTTCATATTTATTTCATATTCATTTCATCATATTTGAGCAAAACATGCAAGTCTTATGGATGTTTATACCACTTTTTCATTGTTTTTAAGAGTTATATATAAATATGTCATCCTATAATTATTCCTTGTAATATATCACTCTTGGTGATGTCTAGGAACCCATGACACCCTAAGAAGGTGTATGGTAGGATTAGAATAGCTTCGGAGTTGTTTTGAATGGGTTAGAATATGTTTGGCACGAGAAAAACTCATTTCGACAAGTTTTAAAAAGGGTCTGTCCTTATTTTCGAAATCTGGAATTTTCGACAGTGGATAAAAATTTTTGGCCTAGATATTTAGAAAACACACTTTAAAACGAAACCGTGGCCGCTTGAACGGATTAAAACGGAGTTATAACGAAGAAGTTATGCTATTTTCAAGTTTGACGACGAAAAATAATTGTTTCAGAAAATTCAGCATGTAATCTCGACTTTTTACGAGTCAAAAATGAGTCTTAAGCGTTATAAAAGGTGTCGACTTATCAAAAATATATTAGTATATATTATTACGATTCCGAGGACATATAAAACGTAGAAAACGGACTTGTAACGATTAAATTACAAGCGAATTAACAAAGTTGCCGTAACTTTATTATATAAGAAAAATTAAAATATTTCTATTAGACACATACTACGGCAACGAGGGACCATGTTGAGGGTCGTTTTTAACAATGACGGAGTACTTTTTATAAAGTGATTTCTTCTAGTAAAAGTAAGTTCGCCAAGCATATTTTCCAAAATGTCCGACCGTTTGTCAAGCGGAGTTGTAATGAATTAAATACGATCACTCAAACTTATCCGAAAATCACTCTTAAACGATATTTTGGACTAAAGTACCATACTTAACCTATATTTTTCTTTGTGATCGAGACCTCTAGTATGAAAACTTAAACACTAAAACTTTGAGATAATGATACGAGCTTCCCAAAACCGTTGAGTTTGTTTCCTAACAATCGACGTGCACCATTTTACGACTAGCTTTTCATGGGTACTTAGTCACTTTCATGAAAATTTTCAATGACATTACTTTACGACGAAAAGTTATAATTTCATAATAAATCACTAAATGATTATCGTAGGATATCATTTCAACTTAAATACATGTAAAGTAATTTAAAAATGGTCAAGACGTTATACGATTATTTTTCGACGATAAGTATTATTTTCAAAAATTCATAAGTGGTATAAATATCATCTGAATTGCATGCATAACATTACATCATGACTTATTATATATCATATCATTCATAATAGGTCGCAGTTAGAGATTGCGCATCATTTCAGTCTACGCACTTTTGTCATCGCATCATTGTACCAAGTGAGTTCATAGCCCCACTTTCTATTACTTAATTGTTTTACAAACTCTTGGGGGAGATACATGCTACATTTTTAATCGAACACAAATGCTTTGAACTGTATGCTATATCCAAATGTTTTATTGTCACTAAGTAATCAATTGCCATGTTTGAAGTCCCTACATCATGCACCATTAGTCACTTGCGAGTGAGCGCGAATATTGTGAATAGGCCTATTGGAATTAACACTCCCGTTCTTATTGACCCAGTTAGGGGAATCGAACGCACTATATTTGAATCATTAAGGTAAATTGGCAAGTTTACCATATTAGGGCTGTGATGAAACGATTTTACCAATTTCTATTGGTACGAGGTTTACGCTTTGGTTGTCATGAACTTAGTGAAATAAATGCTATTTTGTTTTCAACGATGAGTGTGAAACAACGTAACTCACACTACGAATATTGTGTTCAAACGAATTAATTAGACCTATGAATTTCACTCAACCTTTGTGTTGACTGTTTTAAGCATGTTTTATCTCAGGTATCTAAGGCATACACTTCATGGCATGCATGTGGACTTATTATAGAGTCGTGGTGACGACGCGTCTCTCATGGGATTTATGCACTTTAAAACATCGTTTGAATTGTAACAAACTTATTTCCGCACAAGTTGATTTTCATTTGGGACCTATACTTTGTAAACTCTGATTATTTCATTAAATCAAATGATGTATTTTCCAAACGACACTTTAGGTCGTTCTATATAACTGTGATTGTGATGCTATGACAGTCAACCCCCAGGAATTCCATTCCGCTGCAAAACAGGTAATTTGGGGGTGTGACAATATCATTAAGTCAAGAAGCACATGCTGCTGAGAACTCAGTCTCATCAACAAATCATCAATCTTCGAATGTACATCATGGAACTATTTCTGGCATCAATGATAAAGTTAATCCCTTTGCTACTCCTGAAGATGCTCCATTTGAAAACATATTTGCTCCTGAATCACCATCAGAACCATCTTCTTCAGGAGACATCGACTCTGCTACCTCAGTCCCTCAACTACTGCCACATAAACACCTTAGTAAATGGACTCACGATCATCCATTAGACAACATCATTGGAAATCCCTCTCGTCCAGTATCAACACGGAAACAACTTGCAACCGATGCCTTATGGTGCTTCTTCAACTCCGTACTCTCTAAGATCGAACCAAAAGATGTTAAAACTGCCATGAATGAAGACAGCTGGTTCAATGCCATGCAAGAAGAAATTCATGAGTTTGATCGACTTGATGTATGGGAGTTAGTACCTGCTCCAGATTGTGCTATGATTATTGCTCTAAAATGGATCTTCAAAGTGAAACTTGATGAGCATGGTGATGTGTTGAAGAACAAGGCTCGATTAGTTGCTAAAGGATACCGTCAAGAGGAGGGTATTGACTTTGAAGAATCTTTTGCTCCAGTTGCTCGAATCGAGGCAATCAGAATCTTTTTGGCTAATGCTGCTAGTAAGAACATAGTAGTCTATCAGATGGATGTAAAGACGGCATTTCTGAACGGAGATCTTAAAGAAGTCGTCTACGTCAGCCAACCGGAAGGATTTGTGAATCAAGAGCATGCTACTCACGTTTATCGTTTGAAGAAGGCTCTTTACGGTTTAAAGCAAGCTCCAAGGGCATGGTATGATACGCTATCAAAGTTTCTTCTATTTACCGGATTTAGCAAAGGAGCAGTTGATCCAACATTGTTCGCAGGAAGTCAGGTAAACATTTAATTCATGTTCAAATTAATGTTGATGATATCATCTTTGCCTCGACTGACCCCAATGAGTGTGACCGTTTTTCAAATGAAATGGGTTCTAAATTTCAAATGTCAATGATGGGACAAATGTCATTTTTCTTAGGACTACAAATTTCACAAAGTCCCGGAGACATTTTCATAAATCAATCTAAATATGCAAATGAGATTTAAAAGAAATTTGGATTTAATTCAAGTGACCCTGTTGACACTCCCATGATTGAACGTACCAAACTAGATGAGGACCACTCAGGGATCATGGTAGACCAAACGAGTTATCGTAGTATGATTGGATCCCTGATGTATCTCACAGCTAGTAGACCAGACATCTTGTTCGCTGTTTGCATGTGTGCTAGATACCAGGCTAAGCCTACTAAAAATCACCTTGAAGCAGTTAAACGGGTCTTTCGGTATCTCCAAGGAACCATCAATATGGGACTTTGGTACCCGAAGGACACCGGTATGTCACTAACAGCCTATGCAGATGCTGATCATGCAGGATGTCAAGATACTCGTCGAAGTACGTCTGGAGGTGCACAGTTTTTGGGTGATAAGCTTGTGAGCTGGTCTTCAAAGAAGCAAATGAGTACTTATATTTCCTCTACAGAGGATGAATACATAGCCATGTCATCTTGTTGTGCTCAAATCCTATGGATGAGATCCCAATTATCTGACTATGGCTTTGAATTTAACATAATCCCTCTGTACTGTGATAATAAAAGTGCTATTACAACACTCAAGAGCAAAGCACATCGACATTCGACATCATTTCATCAGGGAACAAGTGGAAAACGGTGTGGTGGAACTTTACTTTGTGAGGACTGAATACCAGTTAGCAGACATCTTCACCAAAGCTCTTCCTAGAGAACGTTTTGAGTTTATTCTTCCACGACTTGGCCTTAAAAGCCTTCAACCAGAAACACTCAAACGTCTTCAAGAGGAAGAAGAGGAGTAAAAGGTTTCTTTCATCTATCTCTTGTATATATCTATTCGAAAAACAAAATACAAAATTATAAAACCTTCAAAAAATCAAATAGAAAAATATAAAACTTTCAAAATCCATAAAAATTTGAAAAATTCGAAAAATCCTCAAAAAATATTGTCATTTTGTCATGTTTTTCTCGATTCGATTATATCTACGGTCTTGATGCTGTCATTCAAAGAATGATATGGGACTTTAGATGTTGTTCGAATTTTCAAAAAAAAGTAAATAAATAAATATATATATATATATATATATATATATATATATATATATATATATAAATTTCAAAAAAATCAAAAAAAAAAATAAAAATGAGAGAGAGAAACAATGGTTTATTGTCATTTCAGGCAGTAACCCGCTTTTCAAAGACAGAACATAGCCATACTTTTTCGTGGTTTTCAAATTTCTTGCTCTGATTCTTTAAACTAATCCTTACTATCTAATGAAAACTAGTTGTTTTGAAAAAGAACTCGAACTCTATTTTTGATAATCATCTGGACTTAAAAGTTTGTCAAAATATCTATCTCTCAATCAACAACTTATGTCATTGATTGAGGGAGAGAATGATTTCAATAAAATCAAAAAGTTATTTGCCATACAATTATTTTCAAAAGATAATCATGCATGTTTATTCAATGGAGTTTAAAGTCTCAAAATCCGATCCTTATCAGTTAAAACGTTTTCATAATCAGGTCACAATTCTCCTTAAAAGCTTTCAAATTCAATTTAAATCTATAGTGATCACAAATCTCAAATGATTTGATAATTGTGATCGGGGGAGAATTTGTGATTTAAATTGGATTTAAACTGATAATTCGGTAAATGGTTTGATAAGGATGTACAAGCTCTCCTTCCCACATGTGCCAAACGATTTCAAATTTTCCATGCACATGTTAAGGAGGAGCATCTATCTTAAACCACAAATACTTGAAACGTGATCAACTTATCTCTATGTGCAGTCTTTTCCTAATATGTGCAAAACATTTTCAAATATCTATTCTCATATTGAGGGGGAGCAAGCTTATGAAAACCTCATCCTTCCCCAAAATGCTTTATCTACTTGATTTGATTAGGGAAGTAATGTTGATATTTTTTTGAATATGGTAATCAAAGAAGTTAATTCTTTCTCTTGCCTCCATGTGCAAAACGATTTCAAACACTTGATGCACATGTTGAGGGGGAGCTCTTGTTCTAAAAATATCAAAAACAATTCAGGTACAAAATGCTTTGATAATATATCACAAGTATCCGGATTGATTTTCAAATGGTTTTCAATTGGTTCTAATGGCAGATGAACAATACCAAATAAACCGACCAACTTTACTTTATGTATGGTGATATAAGGATGATAAGGTTAGGTATTTGTTCCTATGATCCGCCAGAACCGGAGGGATCTACCCAGGGACAATCCAGTAGATAGTGTAGAAGTCCTTAGGTATATTGAAAAAGGAGAAAAATGATATATGGGAAGAGTGCGGACTGACTCCGAGCTAGTACTAGAATAAACCCAACAAGGTTCTAGCTATGAAGTCTCGGTAAGCACTGAAGGGGTTGAAGAATGAAAAAGAATTGAATGAGAAAAGGGTGAAAACAAATAGCCCTCCAATTATTCAACCTTAGGGCAGAAACCGGGTTCAATTCATTTGGTACTGGTGGTTACCAAGGTAACACTGGTATTGAAGACAAGACGTCATGGACCCAGTGACGCACTGCACTTCAACATCCCAAACCACTCAAGTTCCTCTTAAAAGGACTTGTTTCATTCTCACGGGGAACCGACATTATCTATCGACTCTCTCTTAGAGATTGTTGATATTGAAGAAGGAGACCCTCTCCCTAGTCTCCGATACAGGATCCAAATATGCACAAATTGAGTCTAGAGCCATGAGATCATCCATAAATCTGATTAGGACACTTTCAATGAAGACTCTCTATTTCACACAATGTGGAAAGAGAGATTATATCTTGAGTCCTACGCATTATCCTTGTGGTATTTCCAGAACATCCGAGTGATATGCATACATATTCACAATGAAGATGGAAAGCCTTCTGGAGCCAACATCAAACAAGCTCCTGGTAGGTGGCATGTGAGATCTATTCAATAGATCAACCATGTGACAACTGAACAGAAACAATGGAGCGATTCAATCTTTTGAATCAATCCTGGTTCAGGTTATGGATTGACGGATACCTTTGAAAAACCGGTCATTGTGCTTAAAAACTCTTTTCTTTAGCACATCGACTGTGTACGAATATTTCAAATCAAAAGGTGTTTATGATTGATAATTGATTTTCATTAAAAACTTCGTTGTATTGCAAAAACAATTTCTATTGTGCGATACACGATTGTTTTTCAAATCTCTTTTCATCAATCAGTGAATTTCTATTCGCTGGTTCACTCACTCCGTGTTGTCTTGTTTGAGACGTTCCGGTTTGAGAACAGCTAGAGCAACTGCGAAACCCTGTCAAGAAAATTCTTCAGAATTATACCTGATCACAGGCAGTACTTGTACTTATCAACAGGGAACCGTGGCCGTGTACCTCAATTCAACGAAAGTGATCAAAGACACTTTCGTGCGCTTTATTGCTAACTGTTTTATGCAGGTACACCCGACGTTTGCAGCTGATCAGAATGATGCGGTCAATCCATAGCCGCATGCTCACACAATACATTCATTTCTCAAGAAATCATGATAAGTGCATCAATGACTCTGATATTTTCACTCCATGCTTCTGCTATGCTGCTGCCAATATCATGAATCAACGAAAGCTTCCGCTACTCTGATGAGAAGATATCATGATCCAGAATGTGAGCATGTCGGTCCGAAAGTCACAACATCACATAATACCAACACCACAATGGATGTCTTAGAGATTTTTGTTAGCTGATGATCTCAAAAGCTAGCTCAAAATTATTATCACGTGGATCAGTAAAAGACCTCCACTTGGATTAACCAAACATGCAATGAGAAGAATCAATGACTACGAGCTTCGGAGCAAAGTGCTACATCAAGAATGCAAGAACAATTTTTAATGTAATATCTGTTTGTATTCAATGTAATTTTAGTATATGTTTGAGGTGACCTCCCTTAGGGGGAGATTGTTAGGAATTAGAAATTCCAGGTATTAAAGAGTCGGTCACCTCTAGTATATGTAATCGTTAGAAAGCTCGTAGTCGTAGTTCTTTTAAGCTAAGTAGTATTTAGTTACGTAACACCGTGGAGGACGGACGGGTCTTTACCCACTGTATGCCTGATCCACAACCCGTTGTGTGGCGTTTTATTGTAAGACTATAAATACTCTCTACCTTCCAAGGTAGAGAGTTGGAGCTCATAATAAGATTTTTCTTTCTCTCACTAAAGTTCCCAAACCTCTAACTTTCTCTCTCTAAAAACCTCTTGTACGCCTACTTTGTGTTATGGTTTGATGTGTATGTGAAATCCAATATCTTACACTCGTCGAAGTACGTTTGGAGGTGCTCAGTTTTTGGGTGATAAACTTGTGAGTTGGTCTTCAAAGAAACAAATGAGTACTTCTATTTCCTCTACAGAGGCTGAATACATAGCCATGTCATCTTGTTGTGCTCAAATCCTATGGATGAGATCCCAATTATCTGACTATGGCTTTGAATTCAACAAAATCCCTCTATACTGTGATAATAAAAGTGCCATTGCTCTCTCTTGCAACAACGTTCAACATTCAAGAGCCAAGCACATAGACATTCGACATCATTTCATTCGGGAACAAGTGGAAAAAGGTGTGGTGGAACTCTATTTTGTGAGGACTGAATACCAATTAGCAGACATCTTCACCAAAGCTCTTCCTATAGAACGTTTTGAGTTTATCCTTCCACGTCTTGGTCTAAAGAGTCTACAACCGGAAACAATCAAGCGTCTTCAAAAGGAAGACGAGGAGTAAAGGTCGTTATTCATCTATCTCTTGTATATATTTATTCAAAAAGAAAAATACAAAATTTCAAAACCCACAAAAGAAAATATAAAAATATAAAATTCTCAAAAATCCATAAAAATAAGAAAATCTTGAAAAATTCCAAAAATATTGTTATTTTGTCATGTTATTCCTTATTCGATATCATCTACGGACTTTGTGTTGACATTCAAAGAATTTCACGGGTCTTTAGGTGTTCTTCGAATGTACATAAGTTTGTTTAAAAACAATGAGGCGGAGAAAAATGGTGGTTTACTGTTATTTCAGGCAGTAACCCGTTTTATAAAGTAAAGAACAGAGTCATGCTTTATCTTATTTTTCAAATCTCATGCTCTGATTCTTAAAACAAATGTTTGTCATCTAAAAGACAAATGTTTATCTTTCCAAATATTTTTCCGTCTAATAATTCTTCTGAAAAATATTTGCCATCTAATGAAAACCAAATTGCTTTGAAAATACCTCATACTCTATTATTCTTGTTACTCATCTGTGCTCATCATCTGTCAAAATCTCTATCTCTCAATCAACTACTTGTGTCATTGATTGAGGGGGAGAATGATTTCAATCGAATTAAAGAGGTTATTTTGAAAGGTTATTTTTCAAACAATTGGCACGTAAATGAGCAAGGTTATTCTTGGAAAATCAAAAAGAACAATGTTTTATACAATTGATTCAAAACCTTTGCTAATGTTATATTTTCAAAAGATACTCTTGCATGTTTAAACAATGGAGTTTAAAGTCTAAAAATCTGATCCTTATCAGTTAAAATGTTCTTTTCAAAAGCAAGTCACTATTGTCCTCAAAAAGCTCTCAAAATTTTATATAAATCAATAGAGATCACAACTCTCAAAGGATTTGGAAAGTGTGATCGGGGGAGAATTTGTGATTTAAATTGGATTTAAACTGATAAATTGATAATTGATTTTATAAGTGTTTAAAGAGCTTTCCTCCCCACATGTGTCAAACGATTTCAAATTTTCCATGCACATGTTGAGGGGGAGCATCTTTTTAAACCACAAAGAATTGAAACGTGATTGATTTGTCTCTAAGTGCAGGTTCCCTCTAGTATGTGCAAAACTCTTTCAAACCTCGAGGCACATATTGAGGGGGAGCAAACTTTTGAAAACCTCATCCTTCCCCAATATGCTTTATCTACTTGATTTAATCAGGGAAGTGATGTTCATATCTTTTATAAAATGGTAATAAAAGAAGTTAATTCTTCCTCTTGCCTCCATGTGCAAAAACGATTTCAAATACATGAGGCACATGTTGAGGGGGAGCTCTTTTTCTAAAAATATCAAAACAAATTCAGGTACAAAATGCTTTGATAATATATCACAAGTATCTGGATTGATTTTCAAATGGTTTTCAATTGGTTCCAATTGCAGATGAACAATACCAAATAGACCGACCAAAATTACTTTATGTACGATGGTATAAGGATGATAAGGTTAGATATTTGCTCCCATGATCCGCCAGAACCGGAGGGATCTACCCAGGGACAATACACTAGTTAGTGTAGAAGTCCTTAGGTATGATGAAAAAAGGAGAAAAGTCAGATATGGTAAGAGTGCGGACTAAGACTAAGCTAGTACTGGAATAAACCCAACAAGGTTCTAGTTATGAAGTCTCGGTAAGCACTGAAGGGGTTGAAGAATGAAAAAGAATTAAATGTGAAAAAGGGTGAAAAGAAATAGCCCTCCATTTATTCAACCTTAGGGCAGAAACAAGGTTCAATTCATATGCTACTGGTGGTTACCAAGGTAACATCGGTATTGAAGACAAGACGTCATGGACCCAGTGATGCACTGCACTTCAACTTCCTAAACCACTCAAGTTTCTCTTAAAAAGGCTTGTTTCATTCTCACGGGGAACCGACACTATCTATCAACTTTCTCTTAGAGATTGTTGATATTGACGAAGGAGACCCTCTCCCTAGTCTCCAGCATAGGAACCAAAATATGCACAAATTAGTCTAGAGCCACGAGATCGTCAAATAAATCTTTTTAGGACACTGTCAATGAAGACTCTCTGTTTCACACAATGTGGAAAGAGAGATTATATCTTATGAATCCTACGCATTATCCTTGTGGTATTGCCAGAACATCTGAGTGATATGCAAACATATTCACAATGAAGATGGAAAGCCTTCTGGAGCTAACATCAAACAAGCTCCTGGTGGGTGGCATGTGAGATCAATCCAATAGATCAACCATGTGACAACTGAACATAAACAATGGGGCGATTCAATCTTTTGAATCAATCCTGGTTCAGGTTATGGATTAACGGATACCTTTGAAAAACCGGTCATTGTGCTTAAAAACTCTTTTCGTTAGCACATCGACTGTGTACTAATATTTCAAAATAAAAGGTGTTTATGATTGAAAATTTATTTTCATTAAAACCTTCGTTGTATTGCAAAAACAATTTCTATTGAGCGGTACACGATTGTTTTTCAAATCTCTTTTCATCAATCAGCGAATCTCAATTCGCTGGTCACTCACTCCATGTTGTCTTCTTTGAGACGTTCCGGTTTGAGAACAACTAGAGCAGCTGCGAAACCCTGTCAAGGAAATTCTTCGGAATTATACCTGATCACAGGCAGTACTTGTACTGATCAACAAGGAACCGTGGGCCGTGTACCTCAATTCAACAAAAGTGATCAAAGACACTTTCGTGCACTTTATTGCTAACTGTTGTATACAGGTACGCCCGACGTTTGCAGCTGATCAGAATGAAGCGGTCAATCCATAGCCGCATGCTCACACTACACATTCATCTCTAAATAAATCATGATAAGTGCTTCAACAACTCTGATACTTTCACTCCATGCTTCTGCTATGCTGCTGCAAATATCATGAATCAGTAAATGCTTCCGCTACTCTGATGAGAATATATCATGATCCAGAATGTGAGCATGTCGGTCCAAATGTCACAACATCACAGAATACCAACACAACAATGGATGAGTCAGAGATTTATGATTAGCTGATGATCTCAATGCTGGCTCAAAACTCATCATCACGTGGATCAGTTAAATACCTCCACTTGAAATTATCCAAACATGCGGAACATAAAGAATCAAAGACTAAGAGCTACTGAGCAAAGAACTTAATCAAGAATCCTAGAACAATCTAATGTAATATCTGTTTGTATTCATTGTAAATTGAGGTGACCTCCCTTAGGGGGAGATTGTTAGGAATTAGAAAATTCAGTCGTTAAAGAGTTGGTCACCTCAAGTATATGTATTCGATAGAAAGCTCGTAGTCGTAGTCGAGTTATGTTAGTAAGTACTTTGTTAAGTGACACCGTGGAGGACGGACGGGTCTTTACCCACTGTATGCCTGATCCACAGCCCGTAGGTGGCGTTTATTTGTAAGACACTATAAATACCTTCTACCTCCCAAGGTAGAGGGTTGGAGCTTCAAGACCATTTTTCTTTGTTTCACATAGTTCCCAACTCTCTTCCCTTTCTCTCTCTAGAACTTTCTCTCTCTAAACATCTTGAACGTTACTTGTGATTATGGTTTAATGTGTTTGTGAAATCCTATATCCTACAATCATACTAAAACACATGATGAACATTTAGGAGATCTAGATATAATGGAGAATGAGGTGGAAACTCCAAGCCCACAAGCCCTACCTTCACTTGAGGAACACACATCGCCTATAACTTACCCGAAAGAAGTAGAAGAGACTATAGGAACCCCGATTGATATAGAACCTTTGGACCAAATGCCACTAGAGAATGTAGGTTTAGATGCTTGTTGTCATGACCTCTCTCTTAGTCCTAGGGAAGTTCCTAATTTTGATGAATCGGAGCCTCAACCAAAAACCTTACCCAATTTTCGTCTTTAGATGTGAATCTAGGAATTGAATTAGGCCCCAATCCACCCATCAAAATAAATAGTCCAGGTAGTTGCTTAATAAAGGTAGTGGAATCTAGGCCATATAAAGTGGAAGCTAATATAGGAGTAACCCATGACCTTACACACTTACATCACCCATTCATGGTTAAAAACAAAAAACATTATGGGTTTAAACCGGGTTTATTAGGTCAAGTTGGATCCTTAACTAAGAATCTTTTTAAGTTGATAGAAGATGATCCATTTCTAGGAGAAAGACTTGATTCACCCGCTACACCCATAGAATTAGGTAAGGTTATAATGAATGGAGCACACCTCTTTGAGCATATAAATCACCCATCACCCTCTCCCCACGTAGCACATTTCCACCCTAAGGGTATGTATCGCTACTATCACCTGCACTTAAGCTTAAGTGTAGAAAAAACTTTTCCTTTATCCGTTAAATAAGGGTAGAGTCAAGCTCGTGACTCGAACAAAAACAAGCGCTTCTAGGGAGGCAACCCATGTGTTTTTCTTTTTCTTTTTTATTTGTGTGTCATATATCTTTTCATTATTGTATGTTCTCATGTTTGAATTTGTGAAAATGCTTTATTTTGTCTTTAACCTCGTCTTAATTACACATAAAGGTATTTTACAAAAAAGATAAGTGTAGGGAGGATTACACACGTTTTTAAAAGAACGTGAACATGAGAATAACAATTCATGAAAAAGATATATATATGTGTGTTTGTTAGAGTCAAATGCTTGTATCGAGACATAATGGATGTTTTGCAGGAATTTTTCCAGATTTTAAAGATGTAATTTTTCTAGAATTTTTCCAGAAAAATGCAGCAGACCCGTTTCTGTTAGGATAACCTGACGGCGTCAGGATTGCTACCTGACAGCGTCAGGAGGAGCAGAAACAACTTATCTAACTTTCTCTCATTTTCTGTGCTACTTATAAATTTTTGGAATTTCTCAGGTCTTAATTTTCCAGAAAACCTGTAAACATCCATTCCACAAGCATTATATCCTAGTTTAGTAGAGTCATATATAGTTTTACCGCCGATTTTACGCGAAGGTTTCGTCTGTTTTCTTAAAGTGTGCAGGTTTTATTTATCAAGAAGAAGAAACATAAGATTGGATGGAGCTTTTCACACATAAATTCTTCTTGGAGAAGAATTTAACCACTACTTCACACGGATTCTACCTAGCTAATCAGGGGAGTATTACTTTCTTTCTATTTTAATTACCTTCCGTTATCATAACTTTGATACTTTCGGGGAACATTGGGGACAATGTTCAGTTTAAGTGTAGGGAGGGAGAATAAAACGGGAACTTTGAAACTATGCTTATCCTTGACTATTTGTCTTGTCCTATTTCATTTGTGTAATAAACCATGAGAAATACCGGTTAGGGTAATTTTAGCACCAAATTTAAAATTTTTCATGACATGTAGGAGTGGGCCATTAGTCTTAATAAAGCGTCTCATGGATAGGAAGTTATATGACTAGCACAAAACCCTTTACCACTCAAATTTCACCCCAAAAATATGAGGTTCGCCCCTAGATTTTTAGGAATTAAAGCATTCATCTTTAATGCTTCGAGAGTGTACCGGTAGTATAATAGATTCTAGAACTTGTTTTGTGATGCATCCCGAGATCGCTAGTGAGACTACACTTGTGTAGTTAGGAATAACTAAATGATAAGAGGCATTAGGATAACCCTTGTTTGATACCCGTATTATAATTACTTCTTCCACATCAGTTGAGTAATTCCCCCACACCCTTGCGTTGTACTCATCTTTAGTACACGATACCCCTAGTTAACCCCTCGGAGCTTATCCTTTTCGCGGTTCTTATGATGTTTCGGTTTTTCGGAATATCAATGAAGAGCATTGTTTACAATCCACCCCCAAATGTACACCCAAATCGCCTTAGCCTACCTTGTATGCACTCACTTATAGTGCATTATTTTTATCATACTAAACCCTTAGTTCAATTATCTAGTGACTTGCATAAGTTGCTAAGTCGAGTCATATCCTTTGTATACAGTTTTGGGACGATTGGGACTCATGGGTAAAGTTAAATTTTATGGAGTGACGGGAAAGAACGCTAAATTCAAATTCCCTTTATTTACGTAATAATGTACTCCAAGTGTTTTGATCTTTTCAATTCGGGTCAAATTAGTGTTAGAAATAATAAAAACTCAAGTGTAGGGATGTGCCTATAAATCCCTTATATTTTGATGTTATCGTAGAGGATGGTAGAGTAAAAGTGTATGAAAAAAAAAAAAAAAAAAAAAAAAAAAAAAAACATACGGGCTACCATCCTACATCTATCTTTATATTTATGTTTGTTTGTTTCAAAGTTATCTAGATTTTAGAGTGTCGAGTCTTGGCTTAGCAACGCCATTCTTCTCGTGCTTGTAACAAAAAGATTTTTGACTTGCCACCACTAAATCGCCTATCCAACCAAACCCTTTGTTTCCCTACCGTAAGCCTAATGTTACAACCCTTTAAAAGACCTCTTAGATAGTTTTTTCTAGATGCTTATGCCAAAGCGATGGAGGGTTGATCTAGTCTCAAGCCTATGGTAATCTATGTACTAGGACCGGTTAATGAGTGTTTATCTTCCATTTCCAATTTGATATATTTCATATACACCCGAGAGATGAGAGTATCCAAACACCACTTGTGAGGTGCTAGTATATAATTTTCGTGCTTGTTATGACTTTTGCTGGGCTTATACTCGTTGTGAATTGTTCTAAAACAATGCTTCATGCCCCCTAACTTATAAATTGATTGGCCAAAAGCACATTTTCTTGAGGACAAGCAAATACCAAGTGTAGGGATATTTGATAAGGATTTCAAACGTACACTTTTAAGGGGTCATTTAAGCCCTTAATCGCCCACTTTTATATATGTTACTACTTAATTTCGTTCCTTCTCACTTTTTAGGTCTCATGAAGGCAAAATGCTCGAATAATGCTTATTTGGACGAAAAGGTGTGAATATGTGAAGAAAATGGCTAAAGTCAAGATCAAGACACTCAAGCTGCTGGAAATGCACCTGACGGCGTCACAGAAAAAGAGCGACGCCGTCCCTATAATTGTGACGGCTCAGGAGTGAATTTGCTTTTTTGCACCTGACGGTGTCAGGCTTTGAAGAGTAGGGCGTCACGAAGACCTTTTCCCTCAGACGGTCTAGATCCATATTCAGACGGTGTCAGAAGCTGAAGCTGACGGCGTCACAACCACAATGTGACACCGTCCCAAAGTTGACTTGGCCAAGATGAAACCCTAATGGCGGCGATCTGACGGCGTCACAATTAAAAGGTGACGCCGTCACAGTTGTAACTCTATATATAGAATTCGAATTTTCAGACTTTTAGAGAGGGAGATTTGTGGAGTAAAAACCTAAAACGACTTTTGTCCGGTTTGGGCAGTATCTTAGGGTTCTCATACCCTATTTTACATCAAGATAAGTTATTTACTTCATTGATTTCATTATGTCTTCGATTGTATGTGTGTATGCTTGCATGTTTACCATATCCAGCTAATTTACTTGTGTGTTTGCTTAGATCTATGAAACCTAGTTATTGAATATTGATTGGTTGTCTCTTATCTTAATTGTAATTGGCTTAGGATTGCAATAGGCCATCGTTGTGTTTTTAATGCTTGAGTAATCTTTGTGAACCTTAGTTTATGATCACCGAGAGTAATTGTAGGCTAAAAATCCAAAGATAACCTTAGAGTTAGTTTATGAATCCTAGAGATTTTGTAGGCAATAACCTTAAGGTATTCTCAAAGAGTTAGGGAGAAAAGCATACCCTACGACCTTAGAAGCCACAACGCGTTAAGAATAAGGACGTGACATTTCAACCATCAATAAAAGATAACTAGGGAGTAATAGTATCTAGGTAAACACATTTTTAATCATCATACGAGCACACATCAGTAGACATAGACTACCCCTTAGCTTAGTTAATTAGATAATTAGAATAGTAGAGTAATTGGTAGAAGTACAACCCCCCAAATCTAAACCCCGAGATCGTACCTTTCAATTTTCTAAAAAAATATAAAAAAGATAAAAAAAAATAATCTTCCTCAACCCCAACCTTAGCGTAGTAATTTCTCACTAGCATTCCTATTCTCCTAGAGAACGATATCAATCCTGAGGCTTACCCTAATACTACACTACAACGATTAGGTTCACTGCCTAGGTGGTTGAAAAACTTGCTCGAAGAAAAGGAAGTTTCCTTTGACCCCGAACGCGCGTTCTACGCGTATCACTCCTCTCTCACATTATGCCGTAACTGAAGCGTGGCTCAGAAAACCAACTCAACAAAAGATTACGGCGTAACTCTCCCAAAGATTACGACGTAACCAACTAGGTCAAATGAGGTTCTGCACCGCTACAAGCTACGCCGTAACTATTGTATCAATTACGGCGTAACCAAGATTTATTGAAGATACGGCGTAACTCCTTCCAGATTTACGCCGTAACCATCATTTTTAGTGCAAAATACAAAGAATTGGATGTTACGGCGTAAGTCTTATCATTCGTTACGCCATAACCAGATCTGGCCTATAAATCCCCACGAATTCCAGTTTTTCAAAGCATCCCATTTCACACACAACACCAAGTGAACGTGAGTAGAAGTCGAAGGCAGATCGAGAGGAGCATACAGAGCTATCTCCAAGGGAGAAATCACACCCCTACGATAAGCATTAGCTTTTTATCTTTTCTTTACTTTCAATTCATGTATTTCGTAATGTTAAACATTGAATTGATTGTTTTAGTTAATATGAGCGGCTAAGAACCTCTGGTGCTGGCCTAGTTATGTTTCCTTAATTGTTTTGTTTGCGTTTACTTTTATTCCGTATAATTATTTCTTAGTGTATGCATGCATAGTTTGTTGGTAGCTACCCTTATTTCGGTAGTTTTGAATGGCGGTAGTGGCTTGTTACTTAGGAGATATGACCAACCGACCCTAAGTAGGTAGACTGAGTGGGAAGGGTAAGATATGACCAAGTGACAATGCTTTGTGCTTGTGCGATTTGACCAACTGATCACCTACCGTTTGGAGGAACTTAAGAATTCGGGGATGAGTGTTTAAGTTTCTAGCACTCAGGCACTCATTGTTATGAATCTAGCATGTAGCGGTACTTAATGACTTGGCTTAGGGGACTAAGAACAACTAGACTTATGACGGGTCACCTGATTTCTCTAGTGGGACCCTTTGCTGATAGGTTAGGACGAACTCACCTAATGTTGTCCTAGCAAATTTGACCCTACCTGAAATAATTGGAAGTAATTAGACGTAAACATAACAAGTTAGGATGAATAACTAGGTTAGCACCCCTCTCCTCTATTGATCACAACCCTCGCCATTATTTGCGTGAGTAGTTAATTATATCGAAATCATATTAAAATCTGTGACACCTAGACTTAGTTTAAATCCGCACACATAGCTCTTTGGATGACCTCGGTTTTACCGAATACTACACTACACACGACTGGGTACACTGCCCGTTAGTGCATTAGGGTAGACCATAGGTATAACGAGACTTATAAATATTAAAACCTGGTCAGTAAAATCTGCATCAGGTTTTTGGCGTTGTTGCCGGGGAGTTATATTTGGATTTTTATTAAGTCTTTCATTTCTGTTTTGCTTTAAAATGTTCTCACGATCTCTTTGCAAGTTTTAGGTACCATGAAAGTTGTTAACATTGATGACCTCACTCTTGAGGAATATTTGGCGTTGACAAGAGAAGAACAAGGGCCGGGGCTCGTAAGACCGGAAATTGGAGCTAATGTCCGTTTCGAGATTAAAGACCAATTTATGAGGGAGCTTCGTGCTAACCCTTTTTCAGGAAACAGGGACGAAGATGCGTATGAGCACGTTGAGAATGTCTTGTACATCGCAAGCATTTTCAACATTCCGGGTGTGTCTCATGATGCTGTTATGCTAAGGGTGTTCCCCATGACTCTTACTGGGGTTGCAAGAAGATGGATCGAAAGATTGCCCGCCGGGGCAGTTGATACATCGGCTCTACTAAAAAAACACTTTATCCAGAGATATTGTCCTCCGTCGAAGATATCTAATCAGCTCTTGGAGATCCATAATTTCAAACAAGAAGACGATGAGACATTGTATCAAACCTGGGATAGATACAATGATCTCCTCTACAAGTGTCCTACACATGATCTAAACAACCAGCAAAAGGTCAACATCTTCTACAAAGGAATCAACGTGACTACAAGACAGATGCTGGACTACCAAGAACCAATTCCGAGCATGACTCCGACTCTCGCAATTGAAGCCATCCAAAAAATGGCTGATCATTCCCAAAAATGGCACGATGGAGGAAGCAAGAGAAACCAAGGCGGAAGTTTTGATGGAATTGAAGCCATCACTAACAAGCTAGAGAATCTTGGTTAGGATATGCTCAAAATCAAAGAAACTGTTCATGCCATCCAAGTAGGCTGCGAAAGCTATGGGGGAGGACATCTCACCAAGAATTGTCCTCACATTAATGAAGAGAACACAATCGAAGAAGCTAAATATGGAGAAAATTGACCGTTTTACGGTGATAATCGGAATAGTAATGGCTATCGTGGAGGACATGCTGGAAACTATAACCGTGGGCCTTATGGAGAAAAAAGGCCCAATATTGAGGAGACCATTAACAAATTTCTGGAAACTTCAGCCTAAAGACAAAAGGAACAAGATGAATGGCTAAAAGAATTCAAGGAAAACACTCATAGAAGTCTTTCCAAACACGACACAACCCTAAAGCACCTTGAAACAATGGTGGAAAAACTTAGTGAGAAGGTAAGGAAGAATGGCACTAAACCGAAAGGGACAAAACCCATGATGTATTGCAAGGTCATCTTTTTTGATGAAGACTCAAAGTTACAAGCCAATTCTCCCACCGAAAGTTTGGATTCTAGTGAAAATTCCAACGACAATATGAAGTTACGCCGTAACACCTCTTATGAGTTACGGCGTAACTACGCTTTTGACAGCGGTCGTGGCATTGTGAAGAATATCGATGATAATGACACGGCGGAGTTACGCCGTAACCAAACATCACAGTTATGGCGTAACTGGGATACGTGGGCTGACAGATTTCTCGAGGTAGACGAATCAGGAACACATGTTATTATTGAATGGTCCGATGACATTAATTTATGTCCTCTGTCCCCATCTAAAAGAAAGTATCACTGGTGCAAGAAAATACCCGTAGCTAAGGGTGAATGGTATGATCTATGGGCTTCGTGCGACCCTCGGAACAAAATTTGCGATGGAGGAACCGATAAGGATAGGGTCAAGGATAAAAAATTCATGTGGCCTGCATACACTGATGAAGAAAGATTGGAAAAGTTCTCATTTGAAGAAGAGGAGGAACCACCTATTAGGCATTATTGCACCCCGATAATTATCACTGATGATGAGTCCACACGAGCATGGCATACATGCAATCTTTTCCGTGAATATTGCAACGGGGGTGATAATCTGAAAGATGAGGAGTGGACTTGCCCGCATGAGCTTGAAAGACATGACATTAAGTTTGGAGATTTATCCTTCGATGATTAGTATGCAATACAATTCAGGGATGCTAAAATTAACCCAAATCTGCTGAAGAAGCTCAAGATTGTTTATGAGGAGCATTGTCTACAAAAAAAGGCCCATGAATGATGATATCTACTGCATGGAGGATCCCTCAAGCGATATCTATGGAAAGGTAACTAGAAGTCATTGGTGTGAGAAAATAAGGGACGTCTGGTGAAGTTTTTTGGGCATCTTGCGACCCGTATGATGATAAATGCAACGGAGGAAGCAGTTTTAAGAGAATTGGAGTGGATGAATTCTTTTGGACTTCAACAAATGATGCGGAAAGGACTGAATTACCTTGGTTAGACAATCTAGGATTTGACAATTGGGTGAAAATCAAATATGGGAAAGTCGATGCATTGACCAAGGAAAAGATATGGAAGGAACATATGAGTAAAGAGGAACCGAGCGAGGAAATTCTCAATGACATAAGTGAAGTGACAAATGAAGATATCAAGGATTCAACAAGAAATGAGAAAGAGGAATGCAAACGGATACTAGTGGAAGATTTACTCGATGATGAATGGTTTAAAGGTACCGAGTCCGACGATGATGATATAGAGGGGATCTTAGATTACCTTGAACTATAAGGGGAAGATGGATTCACTTACCCCCATGACGAAGCATATGAGCAGAGAAGGTGTAAACTTCTTGGCATTCCGTATAAGAGGCCACCACCAATTATATCCGAAAAGTATGAGTTCACTAGATACCATTTGGGGCCGGACGAAAAGTTTTGCAAAATTCGGAAGATCGATACTAAAGAGTACCTCCGCACTGCTACCATTGTCGCTTGGGTCAGACATAACTTGATGAAGGACATGGAGGAAGTTGGCCAAGTCCAAAGGTCATCATAAAGCCTCGAGGCTCTGAGTCTAACTTAAAGACTCGTAAATAAAGAAAAGTGCTCTTTTGGGAGACAACCCGAATTATCCCTTTCATTTTGTTTTATTTCCATTTCTGTTGGGTTTTGTGTTTTTAAAAAATTTTGCAGGATTTCGGAAAAAGTTGCTTCAACATGCTGATAGGGGACCTGATCTGTCCATAGTTACGGCGTAACTCATTCTTATGGTTACGCCGTAACATACCTTTTGTGCAGCAATCTTCTTCAGAGCATTTCCAATTACGGCGTAACCCAGGCAATGGTTACGCCGTAGCCACACTAGTGTAACATTTGTCAGGTTTTGCTTAATTACGGCGTAACTCCTTATGGGAGTTACGATGTAACTTCCCTCTGTAACACTTTTTTCATTTTAAACACAATAACCTTGTATTAGTTTTCAAATGAACTTTGTGGGTATGTTCCCTGTAAGCCCTCACGAGACTACATTCGTCCACTTGGG
The DNA here is from genome assembly GCA_019973895.1 of Chrysanthemum seticuspe. Taxonomy (NCBI): domain Eukaryota; kingdom Viridiplantae; phylum Streptophyta; class Magnoliopsida; order Asterales; family Asteraceae; genus Chrysanthemum; species Chrysanthemum seticuspe. The sequence goes on along the minus strand of BPTQ01000006.1, from coordinate 227,101,616 downwards.
ACAACAAGTGGTTTAAAAGGCTTGTTGCATACGCTAAATGCAACCGTGATTCCTACAAAAGTGAGTTAGGTTTCTTTTTCATTTTTTCTTTTTTAGAATTATGCTTGTCGGTAGTGTGATTTCAGGGATTGAAGTTTGCTCGTGGATGCTTATGCGAAGGCACGACTCTTTTCGTGGGCCTTCTTTCTTTTGGGAGCAAATTTCAAGAAAATTCTCGCTCTAATTCTACTTTTCTCTTCACCTTTATTTAACGCTTAGTACAAAAGGGACTTTGTACATTTCAAGTGAGGGACGGTTGTAGAATTGTCTCTTGAACTTTGTTTTGCCCTCGTTTTTCTAGTTTATTTTAAAAAATTATGCCATTTTTAAAATTTTGACATGTTTTTCTTAACCTAACTAGATTAGACCTTAGTCGAGCACATTATAACCCTTGATATTATATGGTGAGATTAGCCTTATCCGTTTCCAAATTTTTACCCCAAATCCACCAAATTATGAGTGTGCCGATAGCTTGTAAACTTTAGAACTTGGCCTTTGCATCATTTCAAGACCATAGATGAGGTATGTTGAGTTAGCTCGATGTATTTGGACTTTTCAGTTTAAGAAGGCAGTATTATAAGATTATCACCCAAATAGCCTACCATTGTGTGTCTATCGATTAGTCACCTCGACTTCTCGACCCCCATGTTAAACCCTTTGTTGCACTCACCTTTAGTGCAAGATACCCCTAGATACACCCTTTTGAGCCATTCCTTTCATTTTGTTCACCCAACATATTGTTTCGTTACACCATTACACCTTAGCCTACCCTGTAGTCTTTATTTTTAATTGGGAAGTCATTGTTTGCCTAAGTTCGAGGTTCAAGTGGAAAGGTTCTGGAATCACGCTCTCATCGATGACATATCCTTAAAGATCATTGAAGACCCCCCAAATTCTCATTGTTCACCTCAAGTGGGGTGATGTTATGTTATTATGTTATGTTCAAAAAAAACAAACAAAAAGTTAGTTATTGTTATTTAGTGATTGTAAAAGTGCGATGTTATAAGCACTATTGTTATGAGCTTAATATAGATTTAGTATCGAGGAGGCCACCTCAGTCACATTTAAAGAATGAAGTTGGAAGTGTGCCCATCATGACGTCCTCTAATGGCACATCTACGTGATTATATCATGATCCGGTTTCTTGACTTCGAAACTTGAACTTTGGGTGAACGGTAAGTGGTGATGACTTAGTTGTAGATTTAGACTATTTTCTTGATTTTATTTTACACCAATTTTATCCCATGTCTTATCCTACCCTTAGTCATGAAGCGTGTCTAGGTGATGCAGCGAGCAATCTTTGGTGTCTTGGCCATGGATTTGGTCATGTATCATTGATTTTGTCTACTTCGCCGTGACATGTTAGTAATGACAAATCACCCTTAACCTTTGTCGTGTCTACCCTTATTGCCTTCGAGAATTGTTTTGTCCTTAACTCTAGTGGTGGAGATTTGTGTAACCGCCAAGCTTATGATAGAATACATGCTATGACTGTGCAATGAGTGATCACCCTGAAATTGAAACTTAGAATAGTTGAGAGATTTGAGTGTTTTGTTCCCATTTCTTGAGGTGTTCGGCTTTGTTTTATTCTAGCATAAGGGATTTGTAAACTTATATTTTCCAGGTAATGGGAGATATCTTTTTAGGAATCTTTCAAATAAGGTCTACTTGAGGGCAAGTAGAGTTCAAGTGGGGGGATATTTGATAACATCAAATAGTCCTGAATATTAAGTGTTAATTTCCCTCGATAATGCCCGTATTTTATATCATTTATATGGATATACGCTTGTTTTCCTCTATATTTCACTTTCAGGTAAAATACGAGCATTGGAGCTAAAGAGATGCGGATTTGGAGAGTTTATTGAAGATATATCATAGTATGCTCATTTTGAAGAAGTTACGGCATAACTCCTCTCTCACCTGAAGCGTGGCTCAGAAAACCAACTCAACAGAAGATAACGGCGTAACTCTCCCAAAGATTATGTTAGGAATTAGAAAATTCAGTCGTCAAAGAGTCGGTCACCTCAAGTACATGTATTCGTTAGAAAGCTCGTAGTCGTAGTCTAGTTATATTATTAAGTTATTTGTCTTGTAACACTGTGGAGGACGGACGGGTCTTTACCCACTGTATGCCTGATCCACAGCCCGTAGGTGGCGTTTGTTTGTAAGAAACTATAAATACCCTCTACCTCCCAAGGTAGATGGTTGGAGCTTCAATATCATTTTTCTTTGTTTCACATAGTTCTCAACTCTCTTCCCTTTCTCTCTCTAGAACTTTCTCTCTCTAAACATCTTGTACGCCCCATAGTGATTATGGTTTAGTGTGTTTGTGAAATCTTATATCTAACAATTGGTATCAAGAGCCAAGGTTTTATCACTCATCTTTCATGCTCTTTGTTTAGGTGGATTTCATAAGGTTTTTGGGGTATTAAGTGTTTAGAAGAGTTTGATTCATTTGGACAAGTTCTAGTGTTAAAGTTTGAATTTTGCTTGTACTTTTGTGTTTAGGATCATCATATGTGTTTATGTTTTGAATTGTAAGGCTTAAATCAATGTGGTTTGGTTGTTTTTGATTGATAAAGTGGTTATATTTGAACTTTGTACAAAGCGAGTTGAGTCTCGGATACACATTTCTTCGAAGCGAGTTGCTCTGTTACTGGATTCGAGTTGGTGTATGCGACTTGGCTACTTAGCGAGTTAAGCTTTTAAGCGACTTGGTGGTTAAGCGAGTTGTGTCTGTTTGCAACTTGCTATTAAGCGAGTTGATTCCTAAAGCGACTTGCTTCTTTAAGCGAGTTGATTGTGTTGCGAGTTGATACTAAAGCGAGTTGGCTATTTAGCGACTTGTTTCATCAAGCGAGTTTATTGTGTTGCGAGTTGATACTAATGCGACTTGGCTATTTAGCAAGTTGATTCCTTAAGCGACTTGTTCCTTTGAGCGAGTTGGTTGTTTAGCGAATTGATTACTAAGCGAGTTAAGTATTTAGCTACTTGTCTATTTAGACTTGTTACTTCTTCGTGATACATTCTTATGGTTGTTCTTTTGGTTTAGTAAAATCCCGTGAAAGAATCAATTTCCCGGTTTAATCAAAGAATAGTAAAATCTCGTAGAACTTGTAATCATGGCAAACATCGTTCCTACTATTGTTTCTTCCATAGCTGAGGACGTTCAAACAGCAGGATCAGATACACATCCACCTATGCTTGACAGAACTGATTATGACTCATGGGCACAACGAATCCGATTGTACAGTTTGGGAAAAGAAAACGGAGTCAACATTCTCAAGTCAATCGATGAAGGACCTTATCAGATTGAGACTACTAGAGACTTGATTGATACAGCTGCAGATGGAACAATGATCTATGGAATAGACAGACCAAAGACGTATGATGAGCTCACTGATAAGGAGAAAAAGAGATTCGATGCAGATATCAGGGCGTCTAACATTATACTGCAAGGTCTTCCAAAAGACATCTACAAGCTTATCAATCACAACACTAAAGCAAAGGCTGTATGGGATAATGTCAAGATGCTTCTCTCAGGATCTGAATTAACTGTTGAAGACAGACAATCACAACTATATGATGAGTTTGAGCACTTCAAGATGAAACCAGATGAGAGTGTCTATGAATACTATGTGAGATTCCATAAGCTTTTGAATGACATGAGGAACATCAAAATGACCATGCCAAACATTCAGCTAAACTCAAAGTTTGTGAACAATATGAATCCCGAATGGCAAAAGTTTGTCACTTCTGTAAAGCTAACTAAAGGTTTGAAGAATACAAACTATGAGCAATTGTATGCATTTCTTCTTCAAAATGAGAGGCATGCTATGTTTGAGAAAAGGATTCTGGATCAGTTCAAAACCAATCAGGGAGAAACAAGTTCGTCAAATGATTCAACAGCCTTCTACACCAATGATGGAACTACAACCAAAGCATCTCAAGTCATTCCTGATCCAAGTTTCAAACAACATGATGCCAATGCAGTCATGGAACACTTTATCAATAAACTGGCTCTTATGGTTAAACAAAACTTAACCTTCACTCCACATACTAACAGACTTCACACTAACAATGAAATTAGGAGTGCATCCAATCTACACAATCATGCTTTGGTCAGAGATGGAAAGGTTACAGTACAACCAGCTCAAGGAAGACAATATGAACAAAGAAGAGGTGGAGTAGGAGGAGGGTATGTGGAAAATCAGTATAGGGGAAGGAATGGAAATCAAGGACAAGAAAAGCCGATTAAGTGCTACAACTGTGATGGTGATGGACACATAGCAAGGAACTGCACTTCTCCAAAACGCCCTCAAAATGCTGAGTACTTCAGGGATAAGATGTTGCTTGTTCAAGCTCAGGACAATGGAGCTGCTTTGGATGAAGAGGAGTTATTGTTTCTTGCTGAAGGGAATGCCAAGACTTATGATGCTAATGTTGATGAACAGCCAATTCAGGAGATGGGTCATAATCATCATAATGCCTTCCAAGTCGCTGACTGTGACGCATACGACTCTGACGTCGATGATGAACCTACTGCACAAACAATTTTCATGGCCAGCATCTCTCCAATGGTCTCTCCTAAGGTCCCCTCACCACAGCAAGCTAGTCCATCCAAAGAATCAATCATTTCTGAGGTATTAAAACTATATGATGATGTTGATGAGCGAAAGATGCATAATGAAGTACAAACTCTTGAGACTTATGAATCAGATATTGATTATGAGGGTAATAACAATATTGTCCCATATGATCAATATGTGAAGCAAAATGAAAGTGAGGTTGTAACAAGTAATGCATTTTCCGCAGTCAATGATGACTATGTTTTTAATGAACATACTGCATGTGCCCCTGATAATCCTGTTGTCTCTGAACTTATTGCCTATAAAGAGCGTGTTGCTATTTATGAACAATGTGCTAAATTTGAGTTGACCACACGTGAGCAGGAAATGGATGTCCAAATGCGTACAATTATTAGAAAAATTAACTTTAGAGAAAAAGTATTAAAACAAGAGTTAAACTCTTTACAAGAAAAGCTCTCTAAAACTGTTAAGAAAAAGAAAGAACTTCAAGATAATGTTAAAGTGCTTAAACATGAATTTCATGCTAAGGAATCAAAACTTTTGAATGAGTTTTCTAATCTAAAAACTTTGAAAAACAAACTTGAAAACAAGTTGTACGTACAAGGAAATACCATTCAAACTGCTCACTTGATCACTAAGCATAGAGTTTTAAGCGATAAGCATAGTGTTCCCATTATTAATAAACCCAACCCTGAGTACGAAAAGATTGCAAAGGCTGCTCAAAATGTAATATATGATGGCAATGAGATTCTTAAACCTAGACAAACACCTAGTTGCATTGTGTGCACTGAGGAAGATAGAAAATTAGATGATGCATCTAGGGAGAAAATGGATAAGAAGCTTAACGATCCTGAGAGCAAAAAGCAAAACATAATAGTTAAACCCCATGATTACAAAAAGGAAAATTGGATTTCCTTAAACAAGTTTAAGCCTCAAACTTTGTTAACACCTGAACAAGTGTTTTGGAAAAATGACTTAGATAAGCAAAAAGCTAAAAATATTGTTGAAACAAACCCTCCCCTTAGGAGAATGCCTGCAGCGACTGTGTATCCTCCCAATACACCAATGCATTTAGTTCCTAGAACTATTGCCACTAAGAGCAAGACCTTAATCAGTCAATATGTGATTTTTCAACTATTTGTCGATTTTGAGAAAACTTGTAAGAAAAGGATCACACCCACAGGAATAACTGAAGGGGAAAGTGGTTTTGAACAAACAAAAGAATGTTATTTAACTGAAGTCATTCCTTTCTTTAAACAATTAAAAGATCAATTTGAGAGTCTTAAAAAAGGGATGGATACAGATATTAAAGGGATGGAAAAAGAATTTGATGCAATGATAATTGAAGTTAGTGACTATGAGCGGGCATTAAAATATAATGAAATTAAGAGGAAGAACTTGCATACCTTAAATGAGAATCTGATTTCTGAATGTATCTCTCAGGATGTGTTTTATACTGCTACTAATTGCTCTATTACTGCTTCTCAATTTCATGAATTATCTGTTGCGTTGAAAGTCTCCCATGATCGTGTCATTGAGCTTGAAATAAAAAACTCTAAACTAAGTGATAAAATTGAACAGGATGATCACGATAATTTGGTAAAACATTTTTCTAAGCTAGAAGTTGAACATTTTGATTTGCAACTAAAATATCAACATCTTAAAGAAAATGTTAAAACCTCAAACATCAAGATATCCTCGGATGTTCCAGAGTTTGATGCAGTTTTGAACTAAACAAACGTGACGAACAGATTCAAGCTCACTGTAACACGATCAGAAAGTTGAAAGCCCAAATCTCTCAATTAAAGGGTGAAAAGAAGAATGTGACTGGCTCCCAAATGCCTCCTCCTTTAGATTATCGGAATTCTCAAAATTTTCATCTTCAAAACTTGGTTAATGCCTTACAAAAGGAAAATGAGAGTTTTCTAGAAGAAAATGAAAAGGTTAAACGTCATTTCAATGAGTTATTTGAGTCAATTAAAGTCACTCGTAACAAAAATAACGAAAAAATAACCTCGTTGCAAAAGGAAATTGAGAATCTTAAGAGTCAGGTAAAAGAGAAAATGCCAATGACCAATGGGGAGAATGGTGCTTCAAAGGTGCATGTCTGTAATAAATATGCTTTGTCTGTGAAATATGTTCCTCCTCATCTTAGGAATAACAAACTTGCGATTCAAACATATTTCTCATACCTCAAGGACAGCCTAGAATGTCTCCGTGAGATTGTAGAAGAGGATAAGCTAGAGAAACCAGATGATAATGCAATTGGCCATGCATGCTTATATGCCAAACGATCTCAAGAACTTCTAGAATGCTTAATTACAATATGCCCTAAAACCTTAGGTGAGCAAGTCAATCCCTTGATACCTAGTTCTATGCCTAGTGCCAAGCATGCAAGTCATTCAATGCCCAATATTATGAATGTGAACCTTAGTGTGCCTTCAAGCAATTCAGACTCCAGATCTGTTAGTGCTAAGAATGTAAACTCGAGTGTGCCCTCTAGGAGCTCAAAACCCAGCACTTCTAGTATTAAGAAAGTGAACTTTAATGTGCCTTCAAACAGTTCAGATCCCAGCACATCTAAACAGGAAATGCATAAAGTAGCAAAACAAACTAATGTTCCCATTCCTTCTACAGGAGTAATCAGTGACATTAAAGCAAGCAGGTCAAAGTCTCAAGACAATACAAGGAATGATAGGACCTCGCAAGCTAAAAATGTGCATTGGAAGAGAGTAGAAGATCACCCTAGGAACACTAAGTTTGAGTTAAATAAAACGAATCTTGTTGATTCTAGTATTAGCTATAAGCGTACTGTAATTAATTCAAATTCTGCTGCTACTTTTGGAAAAACTTGTAATGATGATTGTGTAGTTTCGGTTACTAATCTTGAGTGTGGTATGAATGATTTGTCTAATGCTATCGAATGCCCAATTAAAACTATTAATGTTAAGAATCAAGCTAAGAAGGCTAAAAGGCAAAAGCGAAACAAAGTTAGAAAACAGTGGAAACCCACGGGAAGAACATTTAGTAAGATAGGTTATCAATGGATACCTGTTGGTCATAAGGCTAATCAGTTCTTTCCTCAATCTGCTAGGACAATGCCCACTAGAAAATGGATGCCTACTGGTAGAACTATTCCTTTAAGAAGTGAACATACTTTGAATAGGTCAAATACGGACACTAGAACTGCATCTATTCCTAATGATTCCATTGCTTCTACTTCTGATATGAATGTTTCTATTTCTGATGTGGGTGTTCCAATCACTGTTACTAACTAAATGGAACCCATTCTTGCATGGGGATCCCAATTATCCAGTTATCCATTCTTGTCTGTGTTCAACTGCAGATCGTTCAAATCGTTCTGTGGTACCTGGACTCAGGATGTTCCAAGCATATGACTGGAGACCGGTCGCGGCTCATGAACTTCGTGAGCACATTCATCTGGATAGTTAGATTCGGGAACGATCATTTCGGTGCAATTATGGGTTATGGAGATTATGTTGTTGGTGATAGTGTTATCTCCAGGGTATATTATGTGGAAGGTCTTGGTCATAACCTGTTCTCTGTTGGTCAGTTCTGTGACTCTGATCTAGAAGTAGCCCTCAGAAAACATACTTGTTTCGTTAGAGAACTTGATGGTAAGGAACTTTTAAGAGGAACACGTGGTTCAAATCTATACACCATCTCTATTGAAGACATGATGAAGTCTTCTCCAATTTGCTTGTTGTCAAAGGCTTCGAAAACAAAGTCATGGTTATGGCATCGTCGTCTCAATCACTTGAACTTCGGCACCATCAATGATCTCTCCAGAAAGGACTTAGTGGTAGGTTTACCTAGACTGAAGTATGAAAAGGATCATCTTTGTTCAGCATGCCAATTGGGAAAAAGCAAGAAGTATGCCCATAAACCCAAACCTACAAACTCAATTACAGAAGTTCTTCATATAATTCACATGGATTTATGTGGACCAATGAGAGTGCAGAATATCTTTGGGAAGAAATATGTGCTAGTTGTGGTTGATGATTACTCTAGATTCACCTAGGTCAAGTTCTTAAGGACAAAGGATGAAACTCCAGATATCATCATCAAACTCATCAAACAGCTGCAGGTTCGACTTAACAAAACAGTTAGAATTATCTGAACAGACAATGGAACTGAGTTTGTTAACAGACAACTTAGTGAGTTTTATGAAAGTATTGGAATCAGCCATCAAAGAAGTGTTCCTCGAACTCCTCAACAGAACGGTGTAGTTGAAAGATGAAATCGAACTCTTGTGGAAGCCGCTAGAACAATGCTGATTTACTCAAAGGTTCCAATGTTTCTCTGGGCTGAAGCCATTGCCACTGCATGCTACACACAAAATCGATCCCTGATTCACACTGTTCATGGAAAAACTCCATATGAACTTGTCCACAACAGAAAACATAATCTCTCATTCCTTCGTGTGTTTGGTGCATTGTGTTATCCAACTAATGAGGGCCAAGACTTAGGCAAACTTAAAGCTAAAGCGGACATTGGAGTATTTGTAAGGTATGCACCAAACAAAAAGGGATACCGAATCTACAACAAAAGAAACCGAAATATCATGGAAACAATTCACGTTACGTTTGATGAGCTGACCGGTCATATGGCTCCTGGACAATCCAGTTCTGGACCCACACTTCAAAACAGTCCCATTGGTTCATCCCTTGTACCAAATCCCTCTCCAGCAGCTCCATATGTACCTCCATCAGAAGATGATTTAAGGAAATTGTTTGATCCAATGTTCGATGAACACTATGAACCAAATGCTGATGAAATGTCAAATCCATCAATAGAGGCTACTCCTATCCTTGTGAATGAATTCAATCCTTCAGTCTCAATATCATTGAGTCAAGAAGCGCCTGCTGCTGATCACTCTGTCTCATCAACAAATCATCAATCATCGAGTGTACATCATGGAAATGTTTTTGGTATCAATGATGAAGTTAATCCCTTTGCTACTCCTAAAGATGCTCCGTTTGAAAATATATTTGCTCCTGAATCATCATCAGAACCATCTACATCAGGAGAAATCGACTCAGCTACGTCAGTTCCTCAACAACAACCACATGAACACCTTAGGAAATGGACTCATGATCATCCATTGGACAACATCATTGGTAACCCCTCTCGTCCAGTATCAACACGAAAACAACTTGCAACCGATGCCTTATGGTGCTTCTTCAACTCCGTACTCTCTAAGGTCGAACCAAAAGATGTTAAAACTGCTATGAATGAAGACAACTGGTTCAATGCCATGCAAGAAGAAATTCATGAGTTTGATCGACTTGATGTATGGGAATTAGTACCTGCTCCAGATTGTGCTATGATCATTGCTCTAAAGTGGATCTTCAAAGTGAAGCTTGATGAGCATGGCGATGTATTAAAGAATAAGGCTAGATTGGTTGCAAAAGGATACCGTCAGGAGGAGGGTATTGACTTTGAAGAATCATTTGCTCCTGTTGCTCGCATCGAGGCAATCAGAATCTTCTTGGCTAATGCTTCAAGTAAGAACATGGTAGTCTATCAGATGGATGTAAAGACGGCATTTCTGAACTGAGTCTTAAAGAAGTCGTCTATGTCGGCCAACCTGAAGGCTTTGTGAATCCAGAGCATCCTACTCACGTTTATCGTTTGAAGAAGGCTCTTTACGGTTTAAAGCAAGCTCCAAGGGCATGGTATGATACGCTATCAAAGTTTCTTCTATCTACTGGATTCAGCAAAGGAGCAGTTGATCCAACATTGTTCACCAGGAAGTCAGGCAAACATTTAATTCACGTTCAAATTTATGTTGATGATATCATCTTTGCCTCGACTGACCCCAATGAGTGTGACCAATTTTCAAATGAAATGGGTTCTAAATTTCAAATGTCAATGATGGGAAAAATGTCATTTTTCTTGGGATTACAAATTTCACAAAGTCCCGGAGGCATTTTTATAAATCAATCTAAATATGCAAATGAGATTTTAAAGAAATTTGGATTTGATTCTAGTGACCCTGTTGACACTCCCATGATTGAGCGTACTAAACTGGATGAGGACCACTCAGGGATCATGGTAGACCAAACGAAATACCGTAGCATGATCGGATCCCTGATGTACCTCACAGCCAGTAGACCTGATATTCTGTTTGTTGTATGCATGTGTGCTAGATACCAGGCTAAGCCTACCAAAAATCACCTCGAAGCGGTTAAACGGGTCTTTCGATACCTCCAAGGTACCATCAACATGGGACTTTGGTACCCGAAGGACACCGGTATGTCACTAACAGCATATGCATATGCAGATCATGCAGGGTGTCAAGATACTCGTCGAAGTACATCTGGAGGTGCTCAGTTTTTGGGTGATAAGCTTGTGAGCTGGTCATCAAAGAAGCAAATGAGTACTTCTATTTCCTCTACAGAGGCTGAATACATAGCCATGTCATCATGTTGTGCTCAAATCCTTTGGATGAGATCTCAATTAACTGACTATGGCTTTGAATTCAACAAAATCCCTCTGTACTGTGATAATAAAAGTGCTATTGCTCTCTCATGCAACAATGTTCAGCACTCAAGAGCTAAGCATATCGACATTCAACATCATTTCATCAGGGAACAAGTGGAAAAAGGTGTGGTGGAACTCTACTTTGTGAGGACTGAATACCAATTAGCAGACATCTTCACCAAAGCTCTTTCTCGAGAACGTTTTGAGTTTATCCTTCCACGTCTTGGTCTAAAGAGTTTACAACCGGAAACACTCAAGCGTCTTCAAGAGGAAGACGAGGAGTAAAGGTCTTTCTTCATCTATCTCCTTGTATATATTTATTCAAAAATCAAAATACAAAATTTGAAAAACCCACAAAAGAAAATATAAAAATATAAAATTCCCAAAAATCCATAAAAATGAGAAAATCTTGAAAAATTCCAAAAATTATTGTTATTTTGTCATGTTTTACCTTATTCGATATCATCTACGAACTTTGTGTTGACATTCTAAGAATGTCACGGGTTTTTAGATGATCTTCGAATGCACATAGTTTTCATTCTTAAAAAAATAAAATAAAATAAAATAAAAAATGAGGCGGAGAAAAATGGTGGTTTATTGTTATTTCAGGCAGTAACCCGTTTTCAAAGAAAGAACAGAGCCATGCTTTATCTTGTTTTTCAAATCTCATGCTCTGAGTCTATAAAAACAATTTCTCACTATCTAATGGAAACTAATTGCTTTGAAAAGTTACCCGGAATCTATTTTTGAAAATCATCAGTACTTAACGGTTGTCAAAAATATCTATCTCTCAATCAACAACTTATGTCATTGATTGAGGGGGAGAATGATTTTTCAATTAAATTAAAAAGTGTATTTTTCAAACAATGGTACCAGACCGTGGTTATTATTAACTTTTCAAAAGATATTCAAGCATGTTTAATCCGTGGAGTCTAAAGTCTCAAAATTCGATCCTTATCAGTGAAAACGTCTTTCATAATCATGTCACAATTCTCCTTAAAAGCTTTCAAAATCAATTTAAATCTACAGAGATCACAATTCTCAAATGATTTGATAATTGTGATCGGAGGAGAATTTGTGATTTAAATTGGATTTAAACTGATAATTCGATAAATGGTTTTATAAGGATGTACAAGTTCTCCTCCCCGCATGTGACAAACGATTTCAAGAATTCCATGCACATGTTGAGGGGGAGCATCTACTTTAAACCTTAAATTATTGAAACGTGATTGAATTGTCTCAATGTGCAGGTTCCTTCTAATATGTGCAAAACCCTTTCAAACTTCGAGGCACATATTGAGGGGGAGCAAACCTTTGAAAACCTCATCCTTCCTCAAAATTTTATCTACTCAAATTGATTGGGAAGTGATGAGGATCATTTTAGAAAATGTTAATCAAAAGATTGGACCTTTCATTCTTAATCTAACAAATTCCAATATCTATTGCCTCCATGTGCTAAACAATTTCTGAATTATATGCATATGTTGAGGGGAAGAATTTCTAAAATATGAAAACAATTGAGATACAAAATGCTTTGATTTTATATCACAAGTATCTTGATTGATTTTTCAAATGGTTTTCAATTGGTTTCAAGGCGGAAGAACTGTACCAAAAGACCGACCAACTTTACTTTATGCATGGTGATAAAAGGATGATAAGGTTAGGTTGAAGTCCTATGATCTGCCAGAATGGAGGGATCTACCCAGGGACAATCCACCAGTTAGTGTAGAAGTCCTTAGGTATGATGATAAAAGGAGAAAAATGAGATATGGGAAGAGTGCAGACTAAGACTGAGCTAGTACTGGAATAAACCCAACAAGGTTCTAGTTATGAAGTCTCGGTAAGCACTGAAGGGGTTGAATAATGAAAAAGAATTGAATGAGAAAAGGGTGAAAACAAATAGCCCTCCAATTATTCAACCTTAGGGCAGATACCGGGTTCAATTCATATGCTACTGATGGTTACCATGGTAACATCGGTATTGAAGACAAGACGTCATGGACCCAGTGACGCACTGCACTTAAACCTCCCAAACCACTCAAGTTCGTCTTATAAGGGCTTGTTTCATTCTCACGGGGAACCGACATTATCTATCACTCTCTCTTAGAGATTGTTGATATTGAAGAAGGAGACCCTCTCCCTAGTCTCCGAAATAGGAACCAAATATGCACAAATTGAGTCTAGAGCCACGAGATCATTAATAAATCTCATTAGGACACTTTCAATGAAGACTCTCTGTTTCACACAATGTGGAAAGAGAGATTATATCCTGAGTCCTACGCATTATCCTTGTGGTATTGCCAGAACATCCGAGTGATATGTAAACATATTCACAATGAAGATGGAAAGCCTTCTGGAGCCAGCATCAAACAAGCTCCTAGAAGGTGGCATGTGAGATCTATTCAATAGATCAATCATGTGACAACTGAACAGAAACAATGGGGCGATTCAATCTTTTGAATCAATCCTGGTTCAGGTTATGGATTGACGGATACCTTTGAAAAAAACCGGTCGCTGTGCTTAAAAAAAACCCTTTTTATTAGCACATCGACCGTGTACGAATATTTCAAATCAAAAGGTGTTTATGATTGATAATTGATCTTCATTAAAACCTTCGTTGTATTGCAAAAACAATTTCTATTGAGAAGTACACGATTGTTTTTCAAAACTCTTTTCATCAATCAGTGAATCATATTTCACTGGTTCACTCACTTCGTGTTGTCTTCTTTGAGACGTTCCGGTTTGAGAACAGCTAGAGCAGCTGCGAAACCCTGTCAAGGAAATTCTTCAGAATTATACCTGGTCACAGGCAATACGTGTACTGATCAACGGGGAACCATGGGCCGTGTACCTCAATTCAACGAAAGTGATCAAAGACACTTTCGTGCACTTTATTGCTAACTGTTGTATGCAGGTACGCCCTACGTTTGCAGCTGATCAGAATGAAGCGGTCAATCCATAAGCCGCATGCTCACTCAACCCATTCATCTCGAAAGAAATCATGATTAGTGCATCAATGACTCTGATATTTTCACTCCATGCTTCTGCTACGCTGCTGCCAATATCATGAATCAATAAATGCTTCCGCTACTCTGATGAGAATACATCATGATCCAGAATGTGAGCATGCCGGTCCAAAAGTCACAACACCACAATGAAAGAGTCAAAGATTTATGTTAGCTGATGATCTCAACGCTGGATCAAAACTCATCATCACGTGGATCAGTTAAAGACCTCCACTTGAATTATCCAAACATGCAAAACATGAAGAATCAAAGACTATGAGCTACTAAACAAAGGACCTAATCAAGAATCCTCGAGCAATCTAATGTATTATCTGTTCGTATTCATTGTAAATTGAGGTGACCTCCCTTAGGGGGAGATTGTTAGGAATTAGAAAATTCAGTCGTTAAAGAGTCGGTCACCTCAAGTATATGTATTCGTTAGAAAGCTCGTAGTCGTAGTCTAGTTATATTATTAAGTTATTTGTCTTGTAACACCGTGGAGGACGGACGGGTCTTTACCCACTGTATGCCTGATCCACAGCCTGTAGGTGCCGTTTGTTTGTAAGAAACTATAAATACCCTCTACCTCCCAAGGTAGAGGGTTGGAGCTTAAATACCATTTTTCTTTGTTTCACATAGTTCCCAACTCTCTTCCCTTTCTCTCTCTAAACATCTTGTACGCCCCACATTACGGTTTAGTGTGTTTGTGAAATCTTATATCTAACAGATTACGATGTAACCAACTAGGTCAAATGAGGTATGCCGTAACTATTGTATCAATTACGGCGTAACCAAGATTTATTGAAGATACGACGTAACTCCTTCCAGAGTTATGCCGTAACCAGCATTTTTAGTGTAAAATATGAAGAATTGGATGTTACGGCGTAACTCTTATCATTAGTTACACCGTAACCAGATCTGGCCTATAAATACCACACGAATTCCAGCATTTCAAAGCATCCCATTTCACATACAACACCAAGTGAACGTGAGTAGAAGTCGAAGGCAGATCTAGAGGAGCATACGGAGCTATCTCCAAGGGAGAATCGATTATTTTAGTTAATATGAGCGCCTAAGCACCTCTGGTGCTGGCCTAGTTATGATTCCTTAATTGTTTTTTTTGCGTTTAGCTTCCGTATAATTATTTCTAAGTGAATGCATGCATAGTTTGTTGGTAGCTACCCTTTTTTCTATAGTTTTGAATGGCGCTAGTGTCTAGTTACTTAGGAGATATGACCAACTGACCCTAAGTAGGTAGACTGAGTGGGAAGGGTAAGATATGACCAACTGACGACCCTTTCTGCTTGTGCGATTTGACCAACTAATCACCTACCGTTTGGGTGAACTTAAGAAGTAGGGGATGAGTATTTAAGTTGCTAGCGTCGGGCACTCATTGTTATGAATCTAGCATGTAGCGGTACTTAATGACTTGGATTAGGGGACTAAGAACAACTGGACTTATGACGGGTCACCTGATTTCTCCAGTGGGACTCTTTGATGATAGGTTAGGACAAACTAACCAAATGCTTTCCTAGCGAATTCGACCCCACCTGAAGTAATTGGAAGTAATTAGACGTAAACATAAATAGTTAGGATGAATAATTAGGTTAGCACCCCTCTCCTCTATTGATCACAACCCTCGCCTTTATTTGCGTTAGTAGTTAATTATATCGAAATCATATTAAAATCTGTGACACCTAGATTTAGTTTAAATCCGCACACATAGCTCTTGGGACGACCTCGGTTTTACCGAATACTACACTACACATGACCGGGTACATTGCCCGTTAGTGCATTATGGTAGACCATAGGTATAACGAGACTTATAAATATTAAAACCTGGTCAGTAAAACCTGTATCACCGCACTACCCCCACTTTGTTTGTTAACGCCATTTCCATTGCTTTCGATAAGGGTGGGGTAGTTGAGAAAAAGGACATTGAGACTACCAAGAATAGCAAGAATAATAAGGACAAGGATAAGGCTCAGAATGATGATAAACCCAAAATCATTGAACATTACCTTAAGCATAAAATCAATAAAAAATAATAATTGTTAACCAAGTGAACAACCTTAGGTATAATGATGCTCTTAGTAAAGCCCTCTTAGGTGAGATAAAAGAGGAAGAATATGACACCATGCCTATGGGACCTTTGTACGAGGCAATTTTAAGGAAACCAATAACTAAGAAATAAGAGATTTCTGGGAACTTCATAATACCATGTAACATTGGTGACTTTGAGAATATAAAAGCCTTAGCCGATCAGAGATCCGATGTAAACATAATGCCGCTATCAGTCTATAGTAAGTCGACTAAGGAGTAGCCAACCAAGACCAATCTTAGAGTTTCATTAGCAAATCATTCATATGTTTATCCCTTAGGAATAGCAGAGGATGGTTTAATTGAGGTTTCAAGTGTTATCTATCCGGTGGACTTTGCAACTGTAGACATTGAGGAAGATAAACACATGCCATTTATTCTTGGAACACCTTTCCTGGCCACCGCCAAAGCAACCATAAAATGCAGTGAGGGTGTCATGATACTCAAAAGTGGCAAAGAAAAAGTTAGGATACCTATTGCTCCAAGATATCCTTTAAATATTAAGGAGAAGATAAAGAATAAGAATTCGAGAGTGTCCAATAATGCTGTTAAGAAGAAAACTATTGAATGGGAAAAAAGGATTAGGGATTTCGTGAGTGAGAGGATGGATTATGGAAACATGATAAAAGCATAGGATGCAACTATACCACAGAAAAAATCCCTCAAAAGAACCCTAAAGAATTCTTGAAAGGAGACAAGGTGCTTTTGTGTAGATCAAATTTAAAAGCATTAAGAGGAAAGAATCGGCCAAAATGGTTTGGTCCCTATACGGTGAAGGAGACAAATATAAGTAGTGAAACCATTATCATATTAGACGAAGATGGGAGGGAGTTCACGGTAAGCATACAACGTATACGACCCTATGATGAACGCTTACTGAATGAAAAAGATGACGGTAAGGAAGTCACGTAGGAGCATAACTTCGAGTCTAGCTACAAGACTCATAAATAAAGAAAAGCGCTTCGTGGGAGGCAACCCATGCTTAATTGTTTGCTTGTTTTTGTGTGTCTTATATATTTTTCATTGTTGTTTATTCTCATGTTAGACTTTGTAAAAATGCTTTATTTTGTCTTTAACCTCGTCTTAGTTACATATAAAGGTATTTTACAAAAAGATAAGTGTAGGGAAGATCACATACGTTTTTGAAGAACATGAACATGAGAATTACAACTAGTGAAATTGATATATATGTGTGTTTGTTAGAGTCAAATGCTTGTATCGAGTCATAATGGATGTTTTATAGGATTTTTTCCAAGTTTTAAAGATGTAATTTTTCTAGAAAAACGTAGCAGACCACTTTCTGCCAGGACAACCTGACGGCGTCAGGACTAAAGCCTGACGACGTCAGGCTATGCAGAAACAGTTTATCATTTTTTGGTTTTCTGTGCTACTTAAAAAAATTTGGAAATTCTCAGGTCTTAATTTTCCAAAACAAACTGCAAACATCCATTCCACAAGCATTATATCTTACTTGCTTATTAGTGTAGTTGTGTCATATATAGTTTTACCACCGATTTTACGCGAATGTTTCGTATGTTTTCTTATAATCGTGCAGGTTATATTTAGCAAGAAGAAGAAACACAAAATTGGAAGGAGCTTCTCACTTATGCATTCTTCTTGGAAAAGATATTAGCCGCAACTTCACACGGATCCTACCAAGCTAATCAGGGGAGTACTAGTTTCTTTTTCTTACTTACCTTACTTTATCATAACTTTGATGCTTTCGGGGAATATTGGGGACAATGTTCAGTTTAAGTGTAGGGAGGGAGAATAAAACGGGAATTTAGAAACTATTCACTCACTTGATCATTTTTCTTGTCCTTGGTAATTTGTGTAATAAACTAAGAGAAATATTCGTTAGGGCAATTTTAGCACCAAATTTTTAAAAAAAAATATGACATTTACGAGATAAACTTTAGTCTTAATAAAGCGTCTCATGGATAGGATTTATATGACTAGCACAAAAACCGTTTACCACTCAAATTCCACCCCAAAAAAATGTGAGGTTCGCCCCTAGATCTTTAGGAATAATAGCATTCACCTTTAATGCTTAGAGAGTGTACCTGTAGTATAATAGATTCTAGAACTTGTTTTGTGATGCATTCCGAGATCGCTAGTGAGACTATACTTGTGTAGTTAGGAATAACTAAATGAAAAGAGGCACCTTGTTTGAAACCTGTATTATAATTACTTCTTCCACATTGGTTGAGTAATTACCCCACACCCTTGCGATGTACTCATCTTTAGTACATGATACCCCTAGTTAACCCCTCAGAGCCTATCCTTTTCGCGGTTCTCGTGATGTTTTGGTTTTCCAAAATATCAATGAAGAACATTGTTTACAATCCACCCCCAAATGTAAACCCAAATCGCGTTAGCCTACCTTGTATGCACTCATCTTTAGTGCATTATTGTTATCATTTCTAAACCCTTAGTTCAAATATCTAGTTACTTACATGGTTCTAAGTCGAGTCATATCTTTGGTACATAGTTTTGGGACGATTGGGACTCATGGGTAAAAGTAATATTTTATGGAGTAACGGGAAAGAATGATAAATTCAAATTCCCTTTGTCTACGTAATCAAATACTCCAAGTGTTTTGATCTTTTCTAATCGGGTCAATTAGTGTTAGAAAAATAAAATCTCAAGTGTATGGATGCTCCTATAAATCCCTTATATTTTGATGTTATCGTAGAGGATGGTAGAGTAAAAAGGTATGAAAAAAAATAAAAAAATAAAAAAAATAAAAATTCGAAAAAAAAAAAGAGAAAAGAAAAAGAGTGTTCAAAAAAAATGAAAAATGAAGAAAAAACATATGGGCTACCATCCTACATCTATTTTTATGTTTATGTCTTTAAATTTATGTTTGTTTTGTTTCAAGTTATCTAGAGTTAGTAAGTCGAGTCTTGGCTCAGCAACGCCACGCTTTTCATGCTTGTAACATAAGATTTTTGACTTGCCACCACTAAATATCCCTTATCCAACAAAACCCTTTGTTTCCCTACCATAAGCCTAACGTTACAACCCTTGTAAAAACCTCTTAGATAGTTGTTCCTAGGTGCTTACGCCAAAGCGGTGGAGGTTTGATCTAGTCTCAAGCTTATGGTAATCTATGTACTATGCCAGGTAATGAGTGTTTATCTTCCATTTCCATTTATTATATTTCATATAAACCCGAGAGATGAGAGAATCCAAACACCACTTGTGACGTGCTAGTGTATAATTTCCGTGCTTGTTATGACTATTGTGGTGCTTTTACTTGTTATGAACTATTTTAAACAATGCTTAATTCCCTCTTACTTATAAATTGATTGGCCAAAAGCACATTTGCTTGAGGACAAGCAAATACCTAGTGTAGGGATATTTGATAAGGATTTAAAACTTACGCTTTTAGGGGGTCATTTAAGCCCTAAATCGATCAATTTTATATTCGTTACTGCTTAATTTCGTTCCTTTTCACTTTTTAGATCTTTTGGAAGCAAAATGCTGGAATGAAGCACATTTGGACGAAAAGGAGAAAATACATGAAGAAAATGGCAAAGTCAAGATCGAAGCCACTCAAAGCTGATCAACAGTACCTGACGGTAGGGGTGTGCACGGTTCGGTTTGGGTCGGTTTTTGGCTAAAACCAAAACCGAACCACAATGTTCGGTTTTTGTAGAACCCAAAACCGAAACCGTTCGGTTTTTGGCGGTTCGGCTTTTTCGGTTTGTTATCGGTTTCGGTTCGGTTTTTCGGTTTTTTCGGTTTCTAACCGTTAATATTTCGGTATGGCCAAATTATACCAACAAACTTGTTTTACGTACAAAATTAGTTATTCTCCTTTACTTTTTTTCAATATAAGCATAATAATGTTTATTGCATAATTCTACAATTACAAACATATAAATGAGACATACATATACAAGTGAACATACACGCAGTATAATCATTATCGAATACTTATTAATATATTCACACAAAACAAGCGACACGACAAATACACATATAAATATAAACGTTAAGATAAATATATTATAAATTCACTCACAAAATGAATATGAATTTATAAATTTGTTTTATATAGTTATTTAACCATATTAAATTAATTAGATATTATTTTATAACAAAACCGATTCGGTTCGGTTTGGTTTTTGCGGTTTGGTTTTTGCGGTTTGGTTTTTGGACGAAAACCGAAACCAAACCGCATTTTTCGGTTTCTGAAAAAGATAAAAACCGAACCATCGGTTTTTATTTTCGGTCGGTTTTTTCGGTTCGCTTTTTTCGGTTTCGGTTCGGTTTCGGTTTTTTTTGGTTTGTTTTGCTCACCCCTACCTGACGGCGTCCCAACCAAAGGGCGACGCCGTCCCTCTATGAAGACTTGATCAAAACATGCACGCGATGGCTCAGTGAAAATTTTGGTCACACAACCTGACGGCAACACGCTTTAATATTGGAGGGCGTCACTCACAGTTTTCATATCAGACGGCCCAGATCTAGAATCAAAACGACGTCCCAACTGAAGACTGACGGCGTCACAACTCTAAGGTGACGTCATCCCATCGATGACTTATCTCAGACGAAACCCTAATGACGGCGAGCTGACGGCGTCCCATGCAAAAGGTGACGCCGTCGCAGTTGTAAATCTATATATAGAATTCGATTTTTCTGTATTTTGGGAGGTAGACTTTTGGAGAAAAAACCGTAAATCATTTGTGGTCCAAATTGGACAGTATCTTAGGGTCCCATACCCTATTTTACACATCGAGATAAGTAAAGTAACATTATGTCTATCCTATATTCGAATGATTGTGTGTATGCTTGCTTGTTTACCATGTCTAACTAAATTTCTTGTGTGTTTGCTTAGATCTATGAAACCTAGTTATTGATTATTGTTAGGTTGTTTCTTATCTTAATTGAAAATTGGCTTAAGAGTGCAACTAGGTACATTCGTTGTATTTAATGCTTGACTATTCTTTATGATGATGTGGTCTATGGATGAAATAGCTTAGGCTTGCCGACTTCGTAGGTCGTATATGAGAGATAACCTCAAAGAACTAGGGGGCACGCATACCCTACGACCTTTAGGAATACAACGCATTAAGATAAGGCGTGACAACCCAACCGACCAATAAAAGATAACTAGGGAGGAATGGTATCTAGGTAAACACATTTTTAATCATCATACGAGCACACCTCAATTAGACATAAGCTACCCGTAGTAACTAGATAACTAGATAATTAGATAAGTAGAAGTAATCGGTAGAAGTACCACCCCCAACCAATTGCCCCGAGATATTTACCTTAGCTTTCTAAAAAAACCATAAAAAGATAAAAAAGAATCATCCTCAACCCCCACCTTCTTGTCATACATTTCTTACTAGCATTCCTATTCCCCTAGAGAACGATATCAATCCCCGAGGCTTACCCAATACTACACTACAACGATTAGGTTCACTGCCTAGGAGGTTGAAAAACTTGCTCGACGAAAAGGAAGTTTCCTTCACCCCGAATGTGCTTTCCGCGCACATCAGCTACGAAATTTGAAACAGAAATGAGCATGCAACTAGACCAACCGATCATAATAGTGGTAAGCTCCTATTTAGTTAGGAGTTTTGCAGGCAATATACAATTGTTGGTCAACCCTGCAACGAGTTACTATTTCAATCCTAAGCTACCAGAAGCAAATGAAATACGTGAAATGTAAGTTTCATTGCTTAACTATTAACTTATTAACTACCATGTAAGCCTGCGCTAGAGTCTCTTTTCATAAAACATACATTCAGCTACACTGAATTGCTTGGAAGTGGAACACCATTAATGTTGCCACCACTACAAGAACAAAGACAAGAAGGAGGTGTGACCAACGAGCCAGTAAAAATAGCAACGCTACTTGAAGTCAGTCCTGAGGCACTAACGGTGAGGCATAGATAAACTACTAAAAATGCTGACACAATATACACAACTAACTTTTATTTTTAACAGCAAAACCAAAAATTTGTAACTGAAGCTGTGATTATAAAAATCAATGAAGAAGCTACTTGGTACTCCAACAGATGCAAACGATGCAACAAGAACATAGAAAAAGACCGGCCTCATTTGCATAGTCAACAACCAGGGATGCCAATAGTGCCGAACTACAGGTGCAAAAAGTATGCCTATAGTCAAAACACAAATTTACGCATCTTAAAATAACAGCTAATGCAAAATATAACATATACCATCTGCAGTTACTGCTTTAAATCCATTATTGCAGACGTAACCGTCCAAGCGTCGCTGACATGGTACAAACCTAAGGCACACTCTTTGCTTCTAGTTTGCTCAGAGGTTTTGAGCTATGTTCCCGATCCTGATCCACACAAGCTGCCACCGATAATCAAAGATCTGCAAAACACAAAGCACAAATTTGAAGTCCACTTTGGTCAGGGCAGTAAAAAATGGAATCCAAGACTAATACTTGATAGCGTCACTGATGCATCACCACTAGCATTACCATCAACGGACATCCACCAGCAACAGCGTCACCCGAAAAAGGCATAGTTGTTGAGGTGGAAACAGAGGCTCTAACACCACCACCACTCTCAAGCGAAGCAGCAGAAAAAACGGAGCCTTTCACATCTACATAAACTTCTACAGCTTGAAAGAAGTTATTTGAAGGTCCTTCAGAGGCTGCAGAACTTCAGCTTGCAAAGAAACTGAAAAGCGAAGACACTACCGACCCAACGGTCTAATTACACCAACAAATGGGCTACCAGATTTTGTAATGCAGTTATACTAGGTTTTCAAAACCGCTGCTAGCATAACTTAATATATACTATCTATAGGACCTCAACGCTTAAAAAAAAACCCCTACTAGGCATAATTATGTTGTAAAAAAACATGTATAAACTATGATGTGCAGACTATGTCACTGCATAAGTTTTGGCCACTATTTGCAGACCACCTGCAATAAAAATCTTCACTTGGTATATACCAATTATCGAACTAATATCTACTTACAACCACCATTACATTACATCAGTTTTATGATACATAACCGCACATGTTAACACCCATAAACAACACACTTGCTGTATGTCATGCTTAACCATAGTCGGCATTTGTACAACAGACACACCTTTAAACAGCCATAGAAAGCCATAAAGCAACGCACTCTTTCCAGGCGTAGTGCTCAAGCAAAACACTAAAATGTATACCAACGTCAGCAACACAAACTGCACACCTATGCTAAAATATACGCCTCTACATTCTCAACACGCACTTTTACAACAACTTACGCAACACCATTGCAATAATACTTACTAGCACTTACACCACTGTCTAACAAACCAAAACACCATCAAACGCACAAACAGAACAAACAATTACTCACAAACAAAGCAAAAATATGTTCATACCCAAATTTTGATATTATCATAACAATCCTTACATAAACCTCATTACAATGCAATCACAGCCGAAAACAATCCAAAATAACAGCATCTCCATCACAGCAGATCACACCATGTTGATACTAATTAATAAACATATGCGCTTAAAGATACACCTTCTCATACAAACCCCAACAGTTTCAATACTAAACACATGCAGTATCTACACTACAAACACGAAGAAAATTGGCAGTAAATAAAATCAAGATAAACTAAATACCATAATTTTCCATTACCAAAATATCGGGTACACCATTTTCACTACAATAGGTGGATCATCATACACACAACAAAATTGTAACCTACCACAGATTACATCCACCGATTAACTATGCATAAGTTGATAGAAACATTAAAACCCCTACTAATCTGTTAATACAAATATCGTCATTAAACGTTATTTATATTTTTTATCTTTACCTAAGTTTTGTTAACGACAAAAGTAAATTTAATTTTTATAAAGCTTAAAGCTTGTCAAGTTTAATAGATATTAAAACAAGCTTTATCTTCATCACTCAAACATTTACATTGTGATTAATCATATCTTGATATGACTCTAAACCATAATGTATGATAGTAGTTTTTAGAATGTTTTAGTTTCTTAAAAACTAAACATTACATATGTATTTGCATATTTCTAAAAATAGAAAAACAAACACATGACATCATGTGGTGCATCATAGAGATCCTTAGAAGATTTCACTAGATACTTTGTGTAGATTTAGGCTCTACATATCTTACACAATCTTGCATAGATATGGTTGACTTTGGTAAGATTTTGAGATCTTGCTGTCAGACCTCGGCGGCACCAAATATTATAACGGGCGGAACCCTTTCAAGGGTTCCGTGGTCCGTGGTGCTTGCTGATGTGTTTTGGCTATAAATAGCAAAGCCAAACCAAGTAGTTTTTCATCCCTTTCTATCATACTCTCATACATTCTTTCTCTCTAACCTTTCTAACTCAGTTTCATATCATATTAGTGATCTCTTTTGTAGCAAAGAAGATCAAGTCACATTCAAGCTTCAATGAGAAGTTGGAAGTCTTGTTTGTTTGTTGTTGTATGATCTTGTGTTGATTCATACTTCATTGTTGTACCAAACCATCATAATTTTGTTAGTGTGAGTGGTTAGTATTTTAGTCCTTAAAATACATTGTGTGTGGGAGTGGTTGTACCCTTGAAAAGAACTCGACATTTAGCTTAGTGTCGAAAATAGTGTGTAAGCGAAGTGTAAAGGTTTCTCCACCGGTGAAAGGAGCTTGTTGACTAGTGAAGTTAAACTCTTGAGTGTGAAACTCGGGGAGTGGAGTAGGGCAAGGAAAAAGAGTCCTTGTAGACCGAACCACTATAAACAACTTGTTGTGGTTTGATTGTTTCTTTCCTTATCTACTCTTTATATATTGTTTACATAGTTTCACTAACATATCTAAGATCAACATCAATTGATCTTTCAATAAGTTTCAAAAAAAAGTTTTTAATCGGTAAACTGTTCAACCCCCTTCTAGTTTTCCACAATTGGTACCAGAGCCTCGTTGCTCAATAATTTCTAAAATAAATTGTATTTTATAAACTTGAAACGATCCATGGATTCTGAAAACTTTAAAGAAGGGCAATCTATGCAAAGACCACCACTCTTTGAAATCAATGGATTTATCTATTGGAAAAACCGTTTTGAAACATATGTAAAATCAAAAGATATAGATCTTTGGTTTGTTATTGTTAAAGGGGATTTTAGTTCTACAACAAAAGACATTTCTGTTGATGAACAAAAGAAATTAATTGCCAAAAATAATGAAGCTAAAATGATGCTTTATAATGCTTTGCCTAGAATAGAATATGAAAGAATTTTTATGTGTGAAACCGCCAAAGATATTTGGGAATCCTGGATTGTTACACATCAAGGAAGTTCACAAGTCAAGGATAACAAAATTGATCTTCTTGTTCAACAATATGAACAATTTGTTATCCCTGAAGATGAAACCATTGATTGTGGCTTTGCTCGTTTTAATACTATTATTACATCACTTAAAGCACTTGATGAATATTTTCATAGTAAGAACTTTGTCAGGAAATTTCTTAGAGCACTCCATCCGAAGTGGAGAGCTAAAGTGACGGCCATTGAAGAATCAAAAGATCTCTCAAAAATGTCACTAGACGAGCTAATCGGAAACCTCAAAGTACACGAAATGGTGATGGAGAAAGATTCGGAAATCTCAAAGGAAAAAGAGAGAAAATCAAATCCGTTGCTCTAAAAGCAAGAACGGAATCAAGTGATGATGACGAATCTTGCTCCGGTAGTGAAGATGAAGAGTATGCCATGGCCGTTAGAGATTTCAAAAAGTTCTTTAGAAGAAGAGGAAAGTTTGTAAGACAACCTCGAGAAGAAAAGAAGCCATTTCGAAAAGATCGGGACGACAAAAAGGGTAAAGGTGAAAGAAAGTGCTTTAGATGCGGTGATACAAGTCATCTAATAGAAGATTGTCCCAACCCACCTAAAAGCAAAACTCAACGAGCTTTTGTAAGTGGTGCTTGGAGTGATAGTGAAGATGATGAAGAATAAAGCAAGGAGGAAATCGCTCTAATGGCACAAGATTCAAACGAGGTACATTCCGACTCATCTTATTCCTCTATTGATGATGACACTTTGCAAAAACAATACAATCAATTGCGTGAGCTAAGTCTAAAAATCATAACTAAAAATAAATTTTTAAAGACTAAAAAGGAATTTTTAGAAAATGAAGTCTATGAGTTAAAAGAAAAGGCAAAACGATTAGAAAAGGGAAAAGCAAATGACGATGGTTGCAAATCATGTCAAGAGCTTCATCTTGAAATAGAAAAACTAAAGCTCACACAAGATGTTCTAATCGAACATAATTCTAAATTTAAAAGGTTTAACAAAAACATCGCTTGTGCCGATGAAATAGTTAGAATTCAAAAAACACCAGGAAACATGAATGGGCTAGGATTTAATGAGGTATTAATTCCAAAGAGTCAAAACAAAACGGCTGAAAAAGACAAACAAACTGTCAAAACTGCTGCAGTACATCACGGACCAGACGGACCCAAAATAAGGGCTCCGTCCTTTGTAACAAATGGTGTCGTGGGGACTTCAGTAAGACAGAATGTTTGTGATACGGACCGTAGCGAATTTGTCAAAGTAACAAAGAAAACCAAGGATAGTGTTAAACTAAAACCTGCTGTTACATCATGAGTAGGTCTTGCTAAAAATGAATTTAGATCAAAAACTACTCAACAACGACATAAAACACCTTTTGCCAAACGCCCCTTTCCTAAGAGTAACCACAACATACAACCCAACTATCAACATAACGGTTGGAATCAAAACTTCCCTAGACCATATCAAACTCCAGATTACATGTCATGGAACTCTTACCCATCATTTCCATACATGAATCAAGTAAATGGTATGTTTAACCCAAACGGACCCATGAGATATTGGGGACCAAAAGCTTGAGTTATTTGCATCTTAGGTATGCTTGAAAGTTGGATTGGAACCTGATGAGTGGATAAAAGATAGTGGATGCTCACGACACATGACGGGCAACAAAAGTCTCTTCTCAACATACCAAGAGTATGACGGAGGTAATGTCACTTTTGGTAGCAATCTCAAAAGCAAAATCATTAGCAAAGGTACGATCGCTCATAACTCCCTAACCATTGAAAATGTTGCTCATGTCGATAGGTTAGAAAATGGTAGTAAAATACTAAAAGATGGTATCACCATAGCTAAAGGAGTTAGGAAAAATAACATATACGTCATGAAAATAGATAAAACATCTAATGACAAACTTTTTTTAACAACATTAGATGATAGCTCAACTCTTTGGCATAGACGCTTAGGTCACGCTAATATGAGACTTATACAAAACCTATCTTCAAAAGAGCTAGTTAGGAATTTACTAAAACTTAAATATGACCAACATTTTTGCGACGCTTGCAAAATTGATAAACAAACCCGTAGTAGTCATAAGGCTAAAAACATGGTGTCCACATCTAAGTGTCTAGAACTTTTGCATATGGACTTGTTTGGTCCATCCGCTATAAGAAGCTATGGAGGCAACTTATACACTTTGGTCATAGTAGATGATTACTCAAGGTTTACTTGGACGTTGTTTTTGAAAACCAAAAATGAAACTTTTGATAAATTTAAAATTCTTAGCAAGAAAATTCAAAATCAACTAGGTGTTAAAATTGTGTCGATCTGAACGGATCATGGTCGTGAATTTGACAATGAAACACAATTTGGAAACTTTTGTGATACAAATGATATAACACATAACTTTTCGACTCCTCAAACACCTCAATCAAATGGAGTTGTAGAACGTAAAAATAGAACCATTCAAGAAACGAGTAGAACAATGCTTAATGAACAAAACATTCCTCAAAAGTTTTGGTGTAACGCCGTTGACACTTCTACATATATTTTAAATAGAGTCCTAATACGTCCTTTCTTAAACAAAACCCCATATGAGCTTTATAAAGGTAAAAAGCCAACTTTAGGATATTTTAGAGTATTTGGATGTAAATGTTTTATTCTTAATACTAAAGATTATCTCACCAATTTTGACCCAAAGTCTTATGAAGGTGTATTTCTTGGTTATTCTCAAACTAGTAAAGCTTACATTGTCTTAAACAAAGAAACAATGAGAGTCGAGGAATCGTTGAACATAACATTCGACGAAAGTCCACCTCCCTCTAAGACATCACCTTTGGTAGATGATGACTTAGTTGAAAGTCAACTTGTAGAAAGTCAAGAAATAATTGAAAATGACAAGGAAGATGAACCATTAAATAATGAGATTATAAACATCAAAGAATCCAAAAGTCATCCTTTAGAAAAGGTCATAGGACAACTAAATCAAAGAACCTTAAGATCACAAGCCCAAAATCAAAGTAATCATTTTTGTTTTGTCTCTACCAGCGAACCAAAAAACATAAATGAAGCAATAAAAGTTGAATCTTGGGTAATTGCTATGCAAGAAGAGTTAAACCAATTCGTTAAAAATGCTGTTTGGAAATTAGTTCCAAAACCTAAAGATCAAACTATAATTGGAACGAAATGGGTTTTTCGAAATAAAATGGATGAAATTGGTGTAGTGTCTAGAAACAAAGCTAGGCTTATCGCACAAGGTTATAATCAACAAGAGGGGATTGATTATGATGAAACTTATGCACCGGTAGCTAGGCTCGAGTCTATTAGAATCTTACATGCATATTCATGTGCTTATGACTTTAAATTATTTCAAATGGATGTTAAGAGTGCTTTTCTTAATGGATTTATTAACGAAGAAGTATATGTTGCTCAACCTCTCGGTTTTACCGACTTTGAGAAACCACATCATGTCTTCAAACTCAAGAAAGCATTATACGGTCTTAAGCAAGCACCAAAAGCTTGGTACGATAGACTTAAGACTTTTCTTGTTGAAAACAAATACACCATGGGATTAGTAGATAATACTCTTTATACCAAGAAAAAGGAATCACATATTATCATTGTTCAAATATATGTTGATGACATCATATTCAGATCAACTTGTCAAGAACTATGTGATGATTTCTCTAAAATTATGCATGATGAGTTTGAGATGAGTATGATGGGTGAATTAAATTTCTTTCTAGGACTTCAAATTAAACAACTAGAAGATGGTATATTCTTTAACCAATCTAAATATATAAAAGATATGCTTAAGAAATTTGGTCTTGAAGACTCAAAACCAACTAAGACACCCATGTCCTCGGACACTAAACTCACCAAGGATGAGGAAGGTGAATCGGTAGATAACACTAAATATAGAGGAATGATCGGTAGCTTACTCTATCTCACGGCTAGTAGACCCGACATTATGTTAAGTGTTTGTCTATGTGCTCGCTTTCAAGAAAATCCAAAGGTATCACACTTAGAAGCCTTGAAAAAGGATATTTAGATACATTAAGGGAATGACATGTTTAGGATTATGGTATCCTAAAGGAACGGGTGTAGAAACTATAGTGTATGCCGATTCGAATCATACCGGTAACTATGTCGATAGAAAAAGTATAAGTGGTATTTGCACTTTTGTCGGACATTGTCTCACCTCATGTTTTGCAAAGAAATAAACGGCTTCAGCTATCTCAACTGCTGAAGCCGAGTACGTCTCAGCCGGAAAAGCAGGTCAACAAGCTCTTTGGATGAAGCAAGCTCTCGTGGACTACGGAATTCATCTCAACGATATCGTTATATTTTACGACAACAAAGGAGCTATTGATCTCAGCAAAAATCCCGCCCAACATGCTCGTACAAAGCATATTGAAATCTGTCATCACTTTCTTTGCGACAATGTTCAAAAAGGAAACATCACAATTGAGAAAGTGTCCTCCGAAGACAACATTGCCGACATTCTCACTAAGCCTCTCAAATGAGAACCGTTTAATCTTCTTAGACTTGGTTTGGGGTTAATGGAACCAAACATGTAGGTAAAACATAGCCTAAACCTTAGAACAAACAAAACAAAACAAATTTGGTTTGAACTTGCTAATGTACCCACGGCACCAAACGAAAACAAAGACGGAACCAAAAATTTGGTGTCGTCTGGTCCGTGGAGACTACAGTTGCAAAAATGCTACCTACAAAACATCTTCTTCCTCACAACCTACTTTACCAAAACGTGTAAACATTAGATCTAACTCATTGTTGACATTTTCTCACCCACTAATCACTGGAGATAACATCATTGTAAGTATCCTAACTACATTTTATCTCTTAATTCTGAGTCTAGGATTCTAATTTGTGCACAAAATCATTACATGGGGTTTGTGTATATTCTTGTACAAAACTTGGATTCAATTGGAAAATTGCATAACTAGTTATTGAAATTAGGTACTGCATTATCATATTGCATAAACAAATCATGTTTCCCACTAATCAAAAGATAATAACTATAAGGTTTTATTCAAATAACCAAAAACCCCATGTCAAAACTTTTTGAAAAGCTTCTCACTTGTAGGGAAACAATTTTTCATTGTTAATACAAATAGAAACGTTAATTTTTCATCACTTGCATGCTCTTGAATACTAAAGGTATTTCATAACTAATATGCATTCCCGGGTATATTCAAATGATGCCACATTGAATCGGGTATATTCAAATGAAGCCACATTGAATTAGGAGCGTTTGGGTTATCTCATGCCGTTTGCCAAACACCCCCACTAAAGACTATTTTATGAAATAAAATGAGTCGAGATAACCGCAACTCCAAATCGTTTTCAAATAGGCACACACTAGAATCAAAACGTTAAGTTTATTCTCATTTTTTAGCATGTAAATACTTGCTCATAGGAATAACCATGGTAGCCGCAAGATTCTATGATCACAAGGATACTGTTAACTACATTCCTAAACATCACAAAACCAAAGGACTTTCCAAGGAACAAGTCAAAATATTTAAGAGTCTAGAAACAAGGTACTTCCATGAGGGTAGAACCATTCACTCCTCTTTTGTCGACAATACCAATCTCCGTCAAGAGCTAGCCGCTATTCAATTCGATTGTCTCCTTGACATCGATGAACCTATTTGTCGTAGGTTTGTGTTAGAGTTCTATGCTAGAGTCACCGGTTTCATTGATGAAGAAGATGAGATTAGCCTTAGGTTCAAGATTAATCAAAAAGACTACACCATCTCCTTAGCCCAATTTGCTCAAGTGCTAGGAATTCCCAACCGAGGGACATGTGTCTACTCGGATAAGTGGTCACTCACCATCCTTGATGCAATCAATGACCGCTCTCTTTCCTACCAAACTCCTTTAGCGGATAAGGATGTCATTCGTGAGCGCCTATTTACCCCAAGGGGTGATACAACCCGTGTCACCCGAAAGGGAAAGGAGGTGAACTGAGATCCATATGGAATGGAGCTCAATGAACTTAAGCCCGAATTTAAGAAATGGGAGGAACTACTTAGAGCCAACATCATTAGCACCATAGGAAATAGGGATACTATCAACGCTTGCCTTTGTCACATGCTCTACAACTTGTCCACCCGTCAACCATTCAATTTAGCCTACTACATTGCTAGGAGAATGATTGACATTCCAACTCAAGGATCGGTTGCACTTCCTTATGGGATGCTTCTCACCCGTCTCTATAGAGCCTTTGCACCAATTCCACCATGCCCAAAAGGTTTGCAGCTTCACTATGAGCTCATCCCTCACATCTTTGTGCCATTGAGTGATGAGCGAGTGGCTAAGACAAAAGGATAAAGAGCAAAACCTCCAACTCCATCATCATCATCATCAAATAGTTTCAAGGATGGTCTTCCAAATTCTCGCCTTCCACCTCATGAGTATTATGCGTCTCATCCTGAGATTGAGAATGAATCAGCGGAGTTCAAGCAAACCAAGGGGATGTTCAAGTGCCTTGGTAGGATGATGAACAAGATTTACAAGAAGTTGGACAAGTGAGGGTCGTTTTAAGGAGTGTTTGGAACAAGACATTAACTTTAATGTTTGATACAATTTGGTTGATTTTTATTTGTAGGATGATAATATAACTCAAAACAATGATGTATGCTAACAATTTCATGCAGGGGATAGCACAAGTGTGTTATCAAATTTTACCCATTTTCACTTTAATGTGAAAATCGTTAGCCCTTGGTCAAAGTCTATGCTCCACTATGTTTGTGTATGTGTTATTTACTTTTCCTAACTAGAAATAATTAATGTCACATGTTTTGAGCAAAGTTTCAGGTTTCAGAAAAGTCCCCGACCTTTAAAAACCTGTTCTGTGAACTTTTCTGGTGTCCACGGATCAGACGGCACCAAAAATTTGGTATCGTCTGTTATGGACTTTGGTACCGCCATACCTGTACAGGCGGACCAGGCGGCACCATTTTTATGGTTCCGCCTGTGTAAAATTTTGTTGCCGTGGATCCTACAGGTAATTTTATGAATTTCGCTTATTTTGACATTCCAAAATACCATACATTGCTTGTAAGTTAATCTTGACTCATTATTACCCATATTAGAACTAGTATAACATACTTAGGCATATAGGAAATCCATTTCCCACCAAAATTCAATAATTTGAAAAATCCACCCAAGGAGCCCTTTTGCATAAAGGAAGGAACCAAAAATTTGGTTCCTTACAATCCGTGGGTAATCTGATTGTTAGGATCTCATAATTATTAGAACACATTTATTGCAAATCTTTGTCTCTTCACTCCATCCTTCTTGTATGGATTGACTTGGGTGATATGACTAGCATTAAACTCACTTAAAAATCATTAGAAACCTCATCTCTTCTATGGTTTAACATCAAATCAAACGCACTTCTCCATAATTCTCCATTCCTATAAATTAAGAGGTTTTACCATGATCATCTTCACAACTTCTCAATTCTCGCCATCTACTAGCAAAAGCTTAAGTCAAAATGACAAAAACTTCACCATCAACCAAGCCTTGCAAGAAAACCGCTAGGATTAGCGTAAGACCTTGTTGCTTTGTCAACTTGAGATCTTCCTCCGAGTCATCTTCACTAACCATCTCATCTCCCATAAGGGATAACACAAACCTCACTTTAGCTACTCCTACACCACCTCCACAATCACCCATTACCATCACTACTCTACCACCAACAAAGACTCCAAGCTCACCACCACCGGCTCCCGTCCAAACATCAAAAACACCATCACCTCCGAAATCTCCAACACTCATCCCATTGGAGTTATTTTCTACACCACCTACTTCTCCAAATCCTTTCTTTGAGGACTTGGAAGATTTGCCTCCTAGGCCCAATCATCCACCACCACTACCATCATTTGGTACTATTGAGTGGTTTGCTCATGAGTCTCCAAGACCATCATTTGGTACTATTGAGCGGTTTGCTCATGAGTCTCCAAGACCATCATTTGACCCAAACGCCCCGTTAGGGCCAAGACCTCTTCTCTTCCACCCTATCCACAAGGATATCCATGGTCCTTTATATGGGGATCACCACTTCCTACATCAATGTCTCCTCACATAGAGGACATTGAGGAGTCCATGTGGGAAGATCATCCCATAAGAGAAGAGATTCAAGCCGAACTCCAACATCTCCACCAATTCTCAAATATGGTGGATTCTCATCTAAGTGATCCTATGCAAATGTAAAGTGCTTTGCTAGCCACCATCATCACCACACCAAACACCAACACCAACACCTCCACCATTTCACCACCACAAAATCATCAACCATACTACCCTCCTAGGCATGGTTGCTCCAATTGTGAGCAAACCGCCCAAACAACCGAACGGACCCGGGTGATGGTCCATGAGTTCCAAGAGAAAATGAGGTTCATCCTCAATCACATCCTCGAGCGCCTAAATGCTCTTGCTCATCCACCACCTCAATAGGAGGGTCATAGATTATTTCTTTTAAGCATTTTTTATTTTCTAGGATTTTTCTTGTATTTTTTTTGGATAATTTCTTTTTTTAAGATTTTATCATTGTATTAAACACTTCATTGTGTTCTCCTTTCATGATTCTTAAAATCATGAAAAATTTTAACGAACGAATGGTGTTTCTTATATTGTTGTTGCTTATTACATAGTGTTTGGAATTGCTTGTGATGATGCTTATTACTAACAATTATTTTTGTAGCTTTTTCACAATCCATGTATCTTTCTATTGGCACCCAATTTAGGGGGAGCATTGGTCAAGGGGGAGATAATGGCTAAGGGCTCATTACACATTCTGCCTCGCATCTTCTTTTTGTTGAGACAAAAATGGGGAGAAATATATAGAACTTGGTTAGATTTGACTTTCTAAAAAAGTCAACATGATACTTCATTGGTAATATTTGACTTTCTGAAAAAGTCAAACTGCACACTTTGACTTTTTGAAAAAGTCAACAATCATTCTTCAACTAGTGAAGACTTTGACTTTCTGAAAAAGTCAACATCATGTCTATATTGGACATACTTGCATTATCATTTTTCTTTCAAGTTCAAAAACTAATATTTTTATAACTCTTGTACAATCTTTACATCTTTTATAAAAATAAAATTTATGTTTTGTCCTCAACAAAAAGGGGAAGATTGTTAATACAAATATCGTCATTAAATGTTATTTATATTTTTGATCTTTACCTAAGTTTTGTTAACGACAAAAGTAAATTTAATTTTTATAAAGCTTAAAGCTTGTCAAGTTTAATAGATATTAAAACAAGCTTTATCTTCATCACTCAAGCATTTACATTGTTATTAATCATATCTTGATATGACTCTAAACCATAATGTATGATAGTAGTTTTTAGAATGTTTTAGTTTCTTAAAAACTAAACATTACATATGTATTTGCATGTTTCTAAAAATAGAAAAACAAACACATGACATCATGTGGTGCATCATTGAGATCCTTAGAAGATTTCACTAGATACTTTGTGTAGATTTAGGCTCTACATATCTTACACAATCTTGCATAGATATGGTTGACTTTGGTAAGATTTTGAGATCTTGTTGTCAGACCTCGGCGGCACCAAATATTATAACGGGCAGAACCCTTTCAAGGGTTTCGTGGTCCGTGGTCCTTGCTGAGTGTTTTAGCTATAAATAGCAAAGCCAAACCAAGTAGTTTTTCATCCCTTTCTATCATACTCTCATACATTCCTTCTCTGTAACCTTTCTAACTCAGTTTCATATCATATTAGTGATCTCTTTTGTAGCAAAGAAGATCAAGTCACATTCAAGCTTTAACAAGAAGTTGGAAGTCTTGTTTGTTTGTTGTTGTATGATCTTGTGTTGATTCATACTTCATTGTTGTAACAAACCATCATAGTCTTGTGAGTGTGAGTGGTTAGTATTTTTAGTCCTTAAAATACATTGTGTGTGGGAGTGGTTGTACCCTTGAAAAGAACTTGACATTTAGCTTAGTGTCGGAAATAGTGTGTAAGCGAAGTGTAAAGGTTTCTCCGCCGGTGAAAGGAGCTTGTTGACTAGTGAAGTTAAACTCTCGAGTGTGAGACTCGGGGAGTGGAGTAGGGCAAGGAAAAAGAGTCCTTGTAGACCGAACCACTATAAAAAACTTGTTGTGGTTTGATTATTTCTTTCCTTATCTACTCTTTATATTTTGTTTACATAGTTTCACTAACATATCTAAGATCAACATCAATTGATCTTTCAATAAGTTTCAAAACAAAGTTTTTAATCGGTAAACTATTCAACCCCCTTCTAGTTTTCCACATAATCCACAAAAGTTAACTTACTTAACAACCATTGGAAACTACTATTAACCTACACTGGTGAAGATGAAACACCAACAAAAGACATGATGACCAGACTAACCATCAAACAAGTCTTCATCAACCTCCATAAACCCAGCTTGCCTCTCTTTTTCAGCAATACCATCACGCACCCCATCAATAAGACCTCCAAGCGCAAGAAGCGTCTCACGATCTACACGCTGGAGTTCCAAAAGGCCTCTCAAACCATCGACTACCTTTTCGTTGAACGGCCCAAACAAATGGGTTTCCATGATGGTGCGATCCAGCTTCTCAATCTTGTTGCGCAACTGAGCACATTCTTCTACCAAACGATTCAAAAAGCTACTATCCTCACTGACCTCGCTATTAAACAGGAATTTATAAGCTGAAGCAAGATTGTCAGAACCGCAGGCCGCTTGGAGCTCCTCAATGTTAGGCTTTGCCGCCATGCTTAGGTGATCGCAGTGGGTTGGTGAAAATACAGATGCAAAAAAGCAAAATGGGAAAAAAAATTGATATATAACCTATGTACAATTTAATAAAAAATTATTTGACCAAACGTTACTAAATAAAATAATAAAAAAGAAAAAATTAAAAATTTAGAAAAATAACCCAAAATACCACACAACACATTCTCCTTTAAAAGACTATCCTTAAAAAAAAGAAAAAAAAAAGAAAAAAAAAAATTCTTTTAAAAAGCTCTTCTCAAAACAAAAAAACGCGTTTAAATCTTCTAAAAAAACCCGTTGAGACCAACAAAACAACGGAAGAAAACATAACAAAAAAAAGCGAACAACACATTATTCGAAAAAACACTAAGACTTCCAAACACCGCACATTAACACAACGTACCGCATGTTTTAAAAAAAAGTAAAAAAACCTCGCCGAAACTCGGCGGGGGTTTCCATCTCGTTCTGATATAATAACTTGAGAATGAGAACTTGTGTGCGGTGCTGACAGTTGGCTTTGGGCCTTGTTCACCCTTTGGGCTATTAGAATAGATGTAGCGCTACATAACAAAACACTTTTATTATCGGGATTTTGTTGGATTATTTGGTTCGGTTAATTCGGTTAAAAACTTTTCTTTTTATAAAACTGAACTGAATAGAATTATTATTGGCTTAAACCGAATCAAAAACTGAATTTGAATCTGGTTCGATTTTCGAGTTGGCCAGAATAAGTAACTCAAATTACATAATTTATATCATTTTTTCACTATATTATATAGTTTTTTAGAATAGAAGAAAATATATTTTTAAGCTTAAAAAATGTTATATATATACTCGGAAAGAGTTTTAAGCTTAAAAAATCTTATATTTGAATTTAATTTTCGGTTCCATTCGGTTTATATTTTGCCAATATCATATCAAAACCAAAAACTGAATATATAACCCAGTCGGGTTGATTTTATTTGGTTCGGTTTACAGTTATTGAAATTGATATACTTGATATTTTGATCATAGTTTATATAAATTATTTGGTTTTATTTGGTTCAGTTTTATTAGGTTCGGTTTACATGCAAAACTTTCTATGGACCAAATGCAACTATGTTTTAATTAAACTGTTATATAGAGTAGCCTAAGCACATAAATCTCCTTTTTAGCCGAACTCATGAACCGTTAATCCCTGCTGGAAAGCGCGAATGCTATAAATAGATCTATTAGGCGTGACTCCCCTGTTCGGGTTGACCGGATAGGCAACCGGACGTATACCATGTCGAGACTCAAGTGTTTTGGGATTTTTAACACTTGCAAGGCCTTTATTATAACATGCTTCTAGAGGCGTGCACACTATGGTTAAGCTTCGGTTGCATGAACTTAGTGCTAGCGTAACATGTATCACAATTGTTTTGAAATGATTATAATTATGGTCCATCTCTGTTTAACTACATAAACCTATGAACTCACCAGGGTTTAGCTGACTTTTAGCATGTTTTTCTCAGGTTTAAATCTGCAAGCAAGGAAATGGCAAGGCAAGTGTAACACCCCAACCCGGCAAGGGTAGAAGTATCACATTCTGGTGTCATATCAAAACATACAATAAAATTTATACAATCGGAAACCATATAAATACCAAGTCATATAATTGGATGACTTACAAAGAAGATTACAAAATCCAAAATGAAAAGAAATCTCAAAATAATAGCTCTTAAAAATAAGTCCAAAATAATAAGGTAACTAGGGTCGGTCCACTCAGATAATCCAACTCTCAGCCCATCAAAGCCCATCTTCCAACCTAAAACCTGCCACAGGAAAAGAAATGCGGCTGAGCTTAAAAAGCCCAGTGAACAGATATAACAAAATGAAAGCTAAACAAAATCATAAATACGAAATGAATAAGGAAACTGATAACAAGGTTGCAGCGAAATGAGAACAATGATTCAATGAGGAACCTACAGAATACATTAGTAACAGATATCCAGAAGGAACAGATAACAGAGGAGGACAAAACACATAACACATTGATGACATATACATAAGCACATCTAAATAACCAGGCATACAATAAATCAGGAAATTAGAGTACATATAAGCCAAACGGAAGTCCAAAAGCTAGCGGAAGCAACTAACTAGAAAGTGAGCATGGCAATCACACAAGTCAAGTAACCCACAGTTAATAACGTCACAAGTATCACAACAGCAGAAATACAATCAGCAGTCAAACAGGGTAGCCACACGTATCGAGTATGAATCTAGCATGAATGTTATAATTGAATGAATTAAGGACATAGCAGGGCAATTAAACAAGTTAACAAGCCAGACCACATAAGTTGAACCATTTACCCAATCAAACAATAGCATAAACAGAAATGTAAACATGGCAGATCAACAATAAGCAGATAAGAATACTAACGGATAGTCATAGTCCACGAGATTAACTGAACGAAGTATACAAGATAAACAGATCAACAATCGATTGCACACTAGCATGGTCACCAGATAAATCAAAGGGTCACCTAACAGTAGGATAACATGTAATCAGATGACAACAGGTGAATCATATAATCGCATATTAATCATATCGTAGCAGGGTAAACAGTAGTCACATAAGACATGCAATAGCACAATCAAATTCAATAATCATATAATAACTCGGTACATGAATGGAATGATGGTCTGAAGTAACAGAATAAGAGCATGACAGATCAATGCAATGGAATATATATCATGGTAGTAGAGTGAGTCACATAAGGGTACTTAGTAATGGACAATTAATACAGAATATGGTGCGTTGGGGAATACAGAAGGTACAATATAGGTATATCAACAGCGTAACGGTTGTCAGAAATCTATCACGAGCCAACAATACAGTACATTAATATCAGTAGTGGCATTATCATCCCATTATCCAATAGTAGCCATTGTATTCGGAGGGGTGACCTCAGAATACCAAACCAATAGGAGGTGAGACCTCACTAACCAGTGGAGTAGCTAGCTCCTAGACCGTGAGGGGGTGTATTGCACACACGCACCACATCACTAGAACAACATATATATTAGTAACAGTACAGTACAAATCTAGGATGCATCCATACGCCCCTGCAGAAACATTAGTGGCCATAACAATAACAATGAAGCGCGCATAATCAGTATAGTATAGGGATGGTGTGGAACATCACTCAACCACACTAGAGTCATGCCATTGGTGCATCAATGACACGGTCATGGTACCTCCATGACTAGGTAACAATATTTGGCTCGGGTATCAATCTGAAGGGTCAAACAAAGGTCCACAGTATAGCAATATATATCATTCATCATAATCAGAGGTTCAATATCAGAGATCACAATTCATAGGTTCATAACAATAGTCCAATATCAAAGGTTCGGTAACAGAGGTTCAATATCAAAGGTTCAGTAACAGAGGGGTCAATAGCAATGGTTCAATGTCAGAGGGTCAATAGCAAAGGAATCATAGCAATGAATTATCATAAGCGAACAAAGTCAAAGGGACCAGAAAGGCATGAGAACCCCTACTGAAAAGGGATAAAATATCTATACCTCATTCGAAGCAAGCAAAATAGGAAGTACGGTCACATGATGAATCAATCCCGCCGTCTGAAACCTATGAATTAGATAACGCTTATTAAGATCAAATTACTTATTTTAGATGGCTTTCCATTTTTAGCAGGTTTCCACTTTTAGTCACTTTCCATTTTAGGCAACTTTTTATTTTAGGCAGGTTTCCATAATTAGTAACTTTAGCCATTTATGATGCATTTAAAGACATATCAGGTTAAATGAGTATTACTATACTTTAGGATCATTTATGCCAAGTTACACCAGTTTAGGGTCTAAAGTATAAATATTACAAAGTGTAGGGTCTTAAGTGTAAATATATCATTTTTACCCCTTTTACTCATTTAGCCCCTTTTAATTATTATATTTACAAATCAAACCTCTTAGTTTCAATAATTATTAATCTAACCTTGGATTTTATAAAATTCGTATATGTACATGTGAAACAAGTCCTAGCTTTAAATCACGCATTCAATTCACGTTATAATCATTTTAACTCGACTAGTACAAGTTTAGACAACTCTTAGGTGGTTACTCAATTATGTCGAGACATACAACTCCCTTAAACAAACCATACGACTTGTTCTTTAACCAAACGAAACCCTAGATCATTATTACAATTACCGTATACGTTATTAATCCTTTAGCTACGTTTAATACAAGTTATATACTCCTTTG
Source organism: Chrysanthemum seticuspe (assembly GCA_019973895.1). Classification (NCBI taxonomy): domain Eukaryota; kingdom Viridiplantae; phylum Streptophyta; class Magnoliopsida; order Asterales; family Asteraceae; genus Chrysanthemum; species Chrysanthemum seticuspe. Next base: position 227,061,040 of record BPTQ01000006.1, on the reverse strand, counting down.
TGTGAACCCTTTATGATGTCGAGCCCTATACTCACTAAAACAGAAATATGTACGCCCCTTTTAAATCACCAAAACAACCCTAGACCTTGCTTCATTCGACATCAATAGTACTAGACACATACGCATGTTTTACATTCATCAAGTCACAATAATAACCAAATAGGATGCATGTCGAGATGGTCCCAAAAAGTCAGATTCAATATCAGTTTATGTAGCTTACATTTAGTCGACATTCATGGGTTTATTTCATGAATTTATGTAACCATTACTTGATTAACCTTAGCCTTACTTTAACCATTTATGTAATATGTTATTTAGGTTCAAAAAGCATGCATATGGTGGACTGTTAGGAATTAGAAAATTCAATCATTAAAGAGTCGGTCACCTCAAGTATATGTATTCGATAGAAAGCTCGTAGTCGTAGTCGAGTTATGTTAGTAAGTAGTTTGTTAAGTAACACCATGGAGGACGGACGGGTCTTTACCCACTGTATGCCTGATCCACAGCCCGTAGGTGGCGTTTATTTATAAGACACTATAAATACTCTCTACCTCCCAAGGTAGAGGGTTGGAGCTTCAATACCATTTTTCTTTGTTTCACATAGTTCCCAAATCTCTTCCCTTTCTCTCTCTAGAACTTTCTCTCTCTAAACATCTTGAACGCCACTTGTGATTATGGTTTAATGTGTTTGTGAAATCCTATATCCTACAATTGGTATCAAGAGCCATGGTTTGATCATCTCTCTTACATATCCTTGGATTTCTAGTGGTTTTAGATGGTTATTGAGTTTGAAAAAGTTTAGTGGTTTTTGCATCATTTGGATCATTCCTAGTGTTAAAGTTTGAATTTTGGGTGTACTTTTGTGTTTAGAATCATTGTAAGTGATTGGGTTTTAATTTGGTAAGCTTGAATCACTGTGGTTGAGCTTGTTTTGGATTGAAAAGTGTGTTTTTGAAGTTTTTCTTGCTAGCGACTTGGTTCTCGTAGTGTTTTTCATCGTAGCGACTTGCTTCAGTAAAAGGTAGCGAGTTGTAGTTTTAATTGTTAGCGATTTGGTCCTAGCGACTTGTCTATTGAGACAAGCCGACAAACAGTACAATTTAGTGGATTCTCCACTACGGCTAGCGACTTGGTGAAGTTAGCGACTTGCTTTCAATTTTGTTAGCGACTTGTACTTAGCATTCTTAGCGACTTGGTGTTAGCGACTTGGACCTTAGCGAGTTGCTCTTTAGCGACTTGACTGTGTAGCGACTTGGTACTTTAGCGACTTGTGTCCAGCGACTTGGGTCTTAGCGACTTGGTTCACAGGAAATTGAGATCTTAGCGAGTTGCTACTTAGCGACTTGGTTCAAGAATTCTTAGCGACTTGGTTGACTTTTTGTTTGTAATACGGTTTTCTCTTGATTTAGTAAAATCCCGTGAAAGAATCTATTTTCCGGTTTAATCATAGAGTTATAAAATCCCGTATAATCTGTTAACATGTCTACCAACGTACCTACAATTATCTCCACTGTTGCTGAGGATGTTCAAGCAGTTGGTTCAGATACTCATCCACCTATGCTTGACAGAACTGACTACGACTCTTGGGCTCAACGAATCAGATTGTACTGTCTTGGAAAGGAAAATGGAGTCAACATTATCAGATCCATTGATGAAGGACCTTATCAGATTGAGACTACAAGAGACTTAATTGATACAGCTGCAGATGGAACAATGATCTATGGAATAGACAGACCAAAGACGTATGATGAGCTCAATGATAAGGAGAAAAGGAAATCCGATGCTGATATCAGGGCTTCTAACATTATACTTCAGGGTCTTCCAAAAGATATCTACAAGCTTATCACAACACTGAAGCCAAGGCAGTTTGGCATAATGTCAAGATGCTTCTCTCAGGTTCTGAATTAACCAAGAAAGACAGAGAATCACAACTGTATGATGAGTTTGAGCACTTCAAGATGAAGCCAGAAGAAGGTGTCTATGAGTATTACGTGAGATTCCACAAGCTTGTGAATGATATGAGGAATATCAAAATGACCATGCCAAATATTCAGCTGAATTCAAAGTTTGTGAAAAACATGAATCCCGAATGGCATAAGTTTGTCACCTCTGTAAAGCTAACCAAAGGATTGAAGAATACCAACTATGAGCAACTTTATGCATTCCTTCTTTCGAATAAGAGACATGCTATGTTTGAAAAAAGAATTCTTAAACAGTTCAAAACCAACCAGGGAGAAACAAGTTCATCAAATGACTCTACAGATTTTTACACTAATGTTGGAATTACCACCAAGGCTTCTCAAGTCATACCCACGAATAATGGAAATCACAAACTCATTCCCGATCCAAGTTTCAAGCAACATGATGCCAATGCAGTCATGGAACACTTTATCAATCAACTGGCTCTTATGGTTAAACAAAACTTAACCTTCACTCCACATACAAACCATCCTCAAACTAACAATGAAATCAGGACTGCATCCAATCTACACAATCATGCTTTGGTCAGAGATGAAAAGGTTACGGTGCAACCAGCTCAAGGAAAACAATAAGAACAAAAAGGAGGTGGAGTAGGAGGAGGGTATGTGGCAAATCAGAATAGAGGAAGGAATGACAATCAGGGACAAGCAATGCCAATTAAGTGCTACAACTATGGTGGTGATGGACACATAGCACGGAACTGCACTTCTCCAAAACACCCTCAAAATGCAGAGTACTTCAAAGACAAGATGTTACTAGTGCAAGCTCAGGATAATGGAGTTGTGTTGGATGAAGAGGAGCTGTTGTTTCTTGCTAAGGGCAATGCCAAGACATATGATACAGATGTGGATGAGCAACCAATTCAGGAGATAGGTCATAATCATCAGAATGCCTTTCAAGTTGCAGACTGTGATGCATACGACTCTGACGTCGATGATGAACCTACTGCATAGACAATCTTCATGGCAAGCATTTCTCCAATGGTCTCTCCAAAGGTCTCATCATCACAGCAAGCTGGTCCATCCAAAGAATCAATCATCTCAGAGGTATTAAAACTATATGATGATGTTGATGAGCAAAAGATACATGACAAAGTACAATCAACTGAAACTTTTGAGTCAGATATTGAAAATATAGGTAATATAAATGTTGTCCCATATGATCAATATATGAAACAAAGTGAAAGCGAGACTGTACCAAGTAATGCATCTTCTGCAGTCAATGATGACGATATTTTTTATGAATACACTGCATGTGCCCCTGATGATTCTGTTATTTCTCAACTAAATGCCTATAAAGAACAAGTTGCTATTTATGAACAGCGTGCTAAGTTTGAGTTAACCACCCGTGAGCAGGAAATGGATGACCAAATGCGTACAATTATTAGAAAAAGTAATTTTAGAGAAGAAGTATTAAAACAAGAGATAAACTCCTTACATGAAAAGCTTTCTAAAACTACTAAGCAAAAACAAGAACTTCAAGAAAATGTTAAAGTTCTTAAGCAAGAATTCAATGCTAAGGAATCAAAACTTTTGAATGATTTTTCCAATCTAAAAACTTTGAAAAACATGCTTGAAAATAAGTTGTACGTACAAGGGAACACCATTCAGACTGCTCACATCATCACTAAGCATAGAGTTCTCAGCGATAAGCATAGTACCCCCATTATAAAGGAATCCAACCCTGAGTATGGTAAGAAAGCAAAAGCTGCTCAAAATGTAATCTATGATGGCAATGAGATTCTTAAACCTAGACAGAAACCTAGTTGCATTGAGTGCACTGAGGAAGATAGAAAATTAGATGATGCATCTAGGGAGAAAATGGATAGGAAGCTTAACAATCCTGCGTGTAAAGAGAATAACATAACGATCAAACCCCATGATTACACTAAGGAAAATTGGATATCCTTAAACAAGTTTAAGCCTCAGACCATATTAACCCCTGAACAAGTGTTCTGGAAAAAGGATATGGATATGCAAAAAGCTGAAAATCTTGTTGAAAAGAATCCCCCTAGTAGGAAATTGCCTCAAGCAACTGTGTATCCTCCTAATACACCAATGCATTTAGTTCCTATATCCATTGCCACTAATAGCAAAACATTAATCAGCCTGTATGTTGTTTATCAGCTATTTGTTGATTTTGAGAAAACGTGTAAGAAGAGAATCACACCTACAGGGATAACTGAGGGGGAAAGGGGTTTTGAGCAAACTAAAGAATGTTATTTAACTGAGGTCATGCCTTTCTTCAAACAATTAAAAGGTCAATTTGAGAATCTTCAAAAAGGGATAAATTCAGATATTAAAGAAATGGAAAAGGAATTTGATGCAATGATAGTTGAAGTTAATGATTATGAACAGGAACTCAAATATAATGAAGTTGAAAGGAAGAATTTGCACATCTTAAATGAGAATTTGATTTCGAGTTGTGTTGCTCAAGATGTGTTTTATACTGTTACTAAGCACTCTATTACTGCTTCTTGATTTCATGAATTATCTATTGCATTGAAAGTTTCCCATGATCATGTCATTGAGCTTGAAAACAAAAACTCAGAACTAAATGATAAAATTGATCAGGATGATCACGATAATTTGGTAAAACATCTTTCTAAACTAGAAGTTGAACATTTTGATTTACAACTAAAATATCAACATCTCAATGAAAATGTCAAAACCTCAAATATCAAGACATCCTCATATGTTCCAGAGTTTGATGCAGTTTTTCAGATAAACAAACGTGACGAACAGATTCAAGCTCATTGTAACACAATCAGAAAGTTGAAAGCCCAAATCTCTCAATTAAAAGGTGAAAAGAATAATGTGACTGGCTCCCAAATGCCTCCTCCTTTAGATTCACAGTATTCTCAAACTTTTCATCTTCAAAACTTAGTTAATGCTTTACAAAAGGAAAACGAGAGTTTTCTAGAAGAAAATGAAAAAGTTAAACGACACTTTAAAGAGTTATATGATTCAATGAAAGTCACTCGTGACAAAAACAACGAAAAAATAACATCTTTACAAAAACAAATTGAGAATCTGAGGAGTCAGGAAAAAGGGAAACTGCCACTTGTTTTTAATGAGAATGTTGCATCAAAGTCATCCCCATACTGCAAATATACTGTGACTGTTAAATACATTCCTCCTCATCTTAGGAATAATGAACATGTGTTTCATAACTATTGTGCTCACCTTAAGGATAGTCTAGAATGTCTCCGTGAGATTGTGGAAGAGGATTTTATAAATAAACCCCTTGACAGTGAAATTAGGTTTGCGTGCATTCAAGCCAAACGATCTCAAGAGCTGCTAGAATGTTTAATAGCAACATGTCCTAAATCCTTAGGTGCGAAAGGTAAAGCTGTGATGCCTTGTTCTATGCCTAGTACCAAGCATACAAACCATTCTATGCCCACTATTAAGAAAGTGAACTCTAATGTGCCTTCAAGTAGTTCAGATCCCTGCACTTCTAGTTCAGGAATGCAAAAGGTAGCAATACCAACTAATGTTCCAATTTCCTCTACAGAAGTAAGAAGTGACACCAAAGCAAGCGGGTCAAAGCCTCAAGGCAACACAAAGAATGATAGGACCTTGCATGCTAGGAATGATCAGTGGAAGAGAGTAGAAGATCACCTTAGGGAGAATTTGAATAAGACTAATCGTGTTGATTCTAGTGTTAGCTCTAAGCATACTGTAATTAATGCGAATTCTGCTACTTTTGGCAAAACATGTAATGATGATTGCGTGGTTTCTATTACTAATCTTGAATGTGGTGTGAATGATTTGTCTAATTCTGTCAAATTCCCAGTTAAAACTGTTAATGTTAAACATAAAACTAAGAAGGCTAAAAGGCAAAAGCGAAAGAAAGTTAGAAAACAGTGGAAACCCACGGGAAGAAAACTTAGTAATATAGGTTATCAATGGATACCTACTGGCCGTAAGATTAATGAGTTGTGCCCTAAATTTGCTAAGTCAATGCCCACTAGAAAATGGATGCCTACTTGTAGAACTATTCCCTTAAGAAGTGAACACACTTTGAATAGGTCAAATACGGACACTAACACTGCATTTATTTCTGATGATTCCATTGCTTCTACTTCTGATGTGGGTATTCCAATCACTGTTACTAACCAAATGGAACCCATTCTTGCATGGAGATCCCAATTATCCAGTTATCCATTCTTGTATGTGTTCAACTGTAGCTCGTTCAAATCGTTCTGTGGTACCTGGACTCAGGCTGTTCCAAGCATATGACTGGAGACCGGTCACAGCTCATGAACTTCGTGAGTGAATTCATCAGAACTGTGAGATTCAGAAATGATCATTTTGGTGCTATTATGGGTTATGGAGATTACGTGGTTGGAGACAGTGTGATTTCCAGGGTATATTATGTTGAAGGTCTTGGACATAATCTATTTTCTGTCGGTCAATTTTGTGACTCAGATTTAGAAGTGGCCTTCAGGAAACATACGTGCTTTGTTAGAGAACTTGATGGTGTGGAACTTCTCAGAGGAACTCGTGGTTCAAACCTGTACACCATCTCTATCGAAGATATGATTAAATCTTCACCCATCTGCTTGCTGTCAAAGGCTTCCAAAACTAAGTCATTGTAACACCCCCAAAAATGGTTTGCAGTGGAAGAAAAAGTTTTTGGGATGCTACTCAGTTGGATCATAACACAAGTGAAAAATAATAGCTTTTTCGTAAAAGATTTCATTTATTGTAGTAAAACAAAGTTTACAAAAGTTGATTTGTTGCGGAAAAATGGCCCATTAATAAAATGTGGTCCCAATTCATAAATCCGAGTCATCTATGACCATGCCATGCCAATGCCCAAGCGCCTCTAGAGTTAGCTATCGCCTTTTCATCCTGAAAATACATGCTAAAAAGTCAACACAATGGTTGAGTGAATTCATAGGTTTAGTAAATAAGCAGTTGATCACAAGATTTTCAAGTCTAAGATAAGCCATGGGCTACGTTGTTATACGCCCATAAAAGATAGTTGATATTATTGCACTAAGCTCATGAAACCAATACTAACTACATACACCTAATTACTGGTGTAAGTAAAAAAAATTGCCCCTCTGAGATGTAATAGCCAATTACATAGAGATACCAAATATAGTGCGCCCCGGTTATTTCCGATAACCGAGTCGGGGTCGTCAGTTCCCATAGTACTATCCACGATATTTGCGTTCACTCGCAAGTGATTAATGGTTCATGATGTAGGGGACTTTTGGCTGGCAACTTAGGCAAAGTCATAATATCAAGAGTAAAGCAAACAGGTTTCAAGCAATTGTGATCATAAAAGCAGTAGTAGCATGTATTCTCCCCCAAGGAGTTTATAAAATAGTTAAAAGAGTAAAAGTGGGGCTATGAACTCACCTCAGAAATCAGTCCTCCGAAAAGAATAGTCAAGTAGTGTGTAGCACCAACACGCGACCTAAATTAGTATGGCAATTCTTAGTTTACAGTTTTGTGTACTCACGACTCAAAGTGTGTAAATAAATTGAAGTGTTTACAAGTGGTTGTGTTTAATGTTGCTTGTGTGACAAAGTTTATATTAAAAGCGTTTCAAAATGTTCTATAAGTATTGGCTCTTGGAATAAATGTGGAAGGACGTATACGAAACTTTCGTATAAGAGTTGGCTCGAATATTAAATCAAGTATTATCGAAGTGTGAATAAATACAATATATATTTATCGAAGTTGTGGTAAAATATAATGTTTATGGTTTACGCGGATGGATTCGTTTAAAAATATGTGTTAAACGTATTTGTTTAATGAAAGTGGTAAAATAATATGAAGTCATTGTCTTTCAAAAGTTTTAGGATGAAAAGTGTTAAATGTATAACTTAGAAGGACTAATGTTGTAAAGATTATTACAAATTTGTAAAACTTATAAAAGTCTTGATAAAGATGTAAAAGTATTCAAAGTTGAGGGCCAAAGTTGTAAATTACAAAGTTTATTAGAGTGTTGAGAGAAAGTGATAATTGTTTGGAAGTTAAGGGGTTGAATCTGCCAAGTCGCCATAGTTGTAAAAAAAATAAAAATGTGGCAAAAGCCACTGCTAAGAATCGAACACAAGATCTCCTTGCTCAAGGAGATACGACGCAACCAACTGGTCCAAGGGCACTTTTGTGTTAGAGCTTACTGATAAAGTGTTTTTAAGGTAATTTCTATATCAGTACTTGGTGAATGCATGAGTTTTGTGTTTACTTTCTTCTCCAAATTGAGTTGCATTGTTTTAGCTTAGTGAACATTGAGTGCTTATTACAAATAAATGCTCGAGTGAACCAAAAGGGTTGAGAGTTGGGCTTTGGGTGACTTGATGAGCTTATGAAGTAACGAAATGAGTACGAAAATGAGTCGATCATCAAATGAGCAAAATTTCAAAGGGTGAGCCAAGACTTAATAGGTTTTAAGGATTTATTTTCTTTTGTTACTACACGTTCAAATACATAAAACAGTTCCATACTTCATTTTTAAAAAAAATCGAATAAACCTCAAGGGTTTATTAGCTCGTTTTATATTAAAAACTCGTATCTTTTACGTCCAAAAAAATATTTCATGAGTGCATTTAGCTTGTATTCGTGTGATATAAAAGTTAAAACGAGAAATGAAACGAAGGTGAGTAGGAACTTACAACACCCAAAGGGTGGTGACGTGATCTCGAAGAAGAGTGGACGTGATCAAGATATTCTCTCGATCCTTATACTCGCACTAAACGATCAAGACTACTTGCGTTTTCTCTTCCCCCTTGTTCCAACAGTGGACGAGTTAAGTAGAAGGTGAGGAGTATACGAGAGCACGAGCAAGGACCAAAGATCGACTAGCTTTCCAACGATCTTAAACCCGACTAGAACCTAAACCAAAATATACTTCCAAACTTACGAAGACATAACCGAATACCCTTTCTTCCGCTTCTTCTTACCCGGTAGTAGCAATAGAACCAAAAGAGTGTTTGCAAGTTTGAAAGTATGAGTGTATGCGAGTTGAGAGTGTGAGAGTGGTGAGGAAGAGCGGTCAAGTGTTAATGTCTTTTTATAGCCAAGTTAAGGTATGGCTTAAATGATTTGTTTTATGATCTAAACATGTAGGTTAGTAATTTTTGTAATCTAGGGTGGCGCATGGTGTTCCTGCAGACGCATGGGAGAAAATGAAGCAATATTGTGACTTCAAGACTGACACGAAAGAAGTACCAAGGAAAAGATGAAGGCATGGGGTGTACGTTGGACATGCATGTAAGGCTATATATAGGTCTCCTATTAGATAAATAAAGTTGCATTGAGTAGTCATTTCCTACACTATTTAGTATTCTACTTTCTTCAATCTCCAACACTACATAAATTTTTATCTTTGTTTTCGTGTACCAACTTAATTTCTTCAGAGTATAGTTATGGAAAGGTTGAATGAAGACAATGGTGTCACATGTTAGTGTTGTAATAATTTAAGCAATGAGAGTCACATGCTACTATATTGACCAAAAGATGTGTTTTTGTTTCACATGCTGAAATGAATTTGAGGTCCAAGTTTCATGCGTAAGCATGCATGCATGTTAGCGAAACTTTAGGCAGATTTGAGGTATGGTCACGTCAAAATTGGACATGGGAGAGGGCACATGGTATCTTGGGTGAAGGAGTCAAAGTAGGTTTAGGTTATATAAAATAGGTGATAGAGTGGCTATGTTAGAATCTTGTTGGTTGAGTCTTCACGCAAGGGGAGAAGCAAAAAGAAACATGTATTTTGATGTCTATACGTAGCAGTGTGGTCAAGAAAGAAGGAAAACAATGTGTACTTGCTTTTGAGTTTCGTTGAGTTCACAGAAAAGGAATAAACATAGTACTAAATTTTTAGTAGAAATTTAGATTGATTGTTGGGTTGGGCTTGCGTTAAGACGGGAGTCCATGAGACAAAGAATAGAGGTCGGGTAGTGTTGGGCTTAGAGACCCGATAGAAAATAAAAATATAAAAGTTTATTATATATTTGTTTTACAAAAAAAATTATTATTGAGGTCGAGAGGGAAGAATATATTCGTTTCTTGTCGGTTTTGAATTAGGACGTGTTGAAAGTTATTTCGAAAGAAAAAAAAAATATCCCGTAGTTATCGTTTATCAAGATTTACCTTTGCTAATTGTGTGGTTAATTTCTCGGGGTCTCACAGTACCTACCCCTTATGGGAACCTCGTCCTCGAGGTTAAATTTGTGTTACTTATTCAAGTGAGAAAGTAAAGGTTTAAATTTATTAGCTCGTTCGAAAACGTGACGTTGATAAATTTATCTGAATACTCGTTTGTTTGAAAGACATATAAATTTTCAAGAACTGTTATCTCCTTGAGATAGATAATTTGTGTAAGGTGTTTGTGACTTTGAGGGGTTTTAATAAAACAAGTTTTTACACTTAATGTAATTGAGACAACTTTTCAAAAGTCGAAGTTTGACACTTCCTCGCATAAGAACGTTTGATAAAGTTTGACCAGAAATTTTCATTTCGTAAGAATAAGTAATTTCAGGAAAGTGTTACCACGAGTTTTTATTGTTGTAACCGATGTGATTTAAGAAAAGTCCCCGATAGTGAAAACGTTAACAAAAACGTATTTGGGTATGCATAACCTCATAAATTCTAAATGTTTAAAAATAGCGAGTATTTAAAATTTTAGAAGAGAGCTTGGCGTATGAAAATAATGTTGCTAAATTTCAGCTTTTGTGATGAAAACTTGTTAAATAAGGCTTTAAGCGACAACATGAAATCGGTTCCAAGTTGGAGGTTTTTATGTGAATTTAAAAGTTGTTTCGCAATTTCAAATAGTTTCAAACACCATAGCTTTTGTAGATGATGAATCCGTTTTGTTTCCAAACATTTCCCATTAAAATGTGTATCTATTGTATTCAAAACAAAGCGCTTATTTTTACTCCGAAGATTCGTTCTATTTACAAAAGAAAATACCGGTCATCCTTTATTTTATTTTTATTTTTTTATTTTTTTATTTTTTTTTAAGAGGAGTAAATAGTTTGTAAGGAAATTGCAGTAAAGTTCATGAAAAGGTTTGTAAAACCACTTTATTGAGTAAGAAGAAAGTACTTTTGTCATGATAAATCGTAGTTTGTGGTTCGGTATTAAAGCATCAACTTGGTAAGGTGATTTTTAAAACAGCTTATAAAGCAATAGAAGCGATTTATTATTTATAGAATAGTAGTGAAATCGAAGTTAACTTTGTGATATTTTGGTAAGACAACGATTCGGATTATAAAATAACTCGTGAAATGATTTGTAAAATAGCTTATAAGGAAGCAATTTATTGTTTGTCAAATAGTAGAAGATTGTGTAGTTCAAGAAATAGGGTGGTAGTAAAATACTTAGTACGGTAAAGACAAAATAGTTTGTGAGGTAAGAGTACCAAGTTTTATGGTTTTAAATTAGACAGTGGCTAAAACAGCTCACTAAAAGAGTAAAATAGTTTATAAGATCATAATATAACTTGCAGGAAAATTTAGTAATATAGTCTATAACTTACTATCACAATTGTTTGTTGTTTCATAAAATAATAGTAAATTAATCGGTTTATCACACTAGGAGGAAATAGTTTGCAAAGTATCAGTAAGGTTATTGTTTATAAAGTGTTAGTAAGGTTCTAAATTTTTGGTTTGATGGCACAGTAGTAAGACATTTTGTAAAATGATCGTGAAATGGTCAGTAGAATAGTTGAAAACAGTTTGCGTTAGACAACGACAAAGTTTATTATTTATGTTTAGCGAGGGGTTCCCTTTGTAGATGTTGAGGTGTGATGTTCCTGGAACGGCTAGGGATGTAATCCAATTCATCTATTAGGTACGAGTTTTGGGATAGAGGTGAAACTGTTATAGCAGTGGATAACGAGACAGCTCCGATCTCAACGTTTGACCATATACTATAGGATGGGATGATGGAGACATGGGTTGCAACAACCCAGTAATAGAGGTTTAATATTTTCGTAACGAAGACGATAAGTCGATGGGACGGGAAAACATGAGACATGGTATTGTAGCGACCTAAAGATATAATCTAAACATGGAGTAATGTCGTTTGGTAAATAAAATCTTATTTAGTCGCGCATAATGTGCTAAGAAAATCTAAAATATAATTATTAACTCACATCATGCAACATTTCACTGGTTATGTATTATCTGTTAAGCAAATTTCATACATAACGTAGGCACGGAGGGCGCGAAGTGGTGGTGTAAAGTGGTCCATTTCAACATGGATCACTGTGATGTCCTTGTGCGAAGTGGTAGTGTGCATCATCTGCCAAGAAAATCTCCATGCACGTTGCTAGTAAGTGTAGACGCGAAGGCGTAAGGTAGTGGTGTAAAATGGTCAGTTTAGAGGGGTAGTAATGAGAAAGGCGTTCCACTTAGGAGAAAAGTATCGTAGTGAGAGAATGTTGAGACGTCAGTGTGTGATGTGTAGGAGTAAACTTTTATAACTCTTATGATGAACACACATGAAAATTTTACCCTTTTTCCGAAGTTAATTAAGAGGTCAAGTGGACATACCACTATTATAACTACTTTCAGTATTGCAACATTCACCTCTGAGTCGGACATAGGTGATCAAGCTATGTCCCACTGTCCCTGGCTGAATATAGGTGATCAAGCTATATTCACCCGAGGTTCAATGAATCTTGCAATGCTTAGCTTAGTTATACTAGTAACATGTCCTAATGTCTTTAAAGTTTGGTATGAAAGACTGAACAATTATTTCATTTATGTGGGGGAGAAAGGCGTAGCGCAGTGGTACGTAAACATACATATACGTAAGGCAATCATAGCTAATAGTGAGACTAAGTTGTCAGTAATAAAACACATATCTTATCAAAGATGACTTCAGCGAGTCATAAGTGAGGCATTCAGCTTGGCAGGCAGGCATGTGTCGGTCATAGGGTTAAGTTTTTGTAAAAGTGGTTATAGTCTAGGTTTTGAAAAAATACCTAGTTCTCTATAACCAAGGCTCTGATGCCAATCTGTAACACCCCCAAAAATGGTTTGCAGCGGAAGAAAAAGTTTTTGGGATGCTACTCAGTTGGATCATAACACAAGTGAAAAATAATAGCTTTTTCGTAAAAGATTTCATTTATTGTAGTAAAAAAAAGTTTACAAAAGTTGATTTGTTACGGAAAAATGGCCCATTAATAAAATGTGGTCCCAATTCATAAATCCGAGTCATCTATGACCATGCCATGCCAATGCCCAAGCGCCTCCAGAGTTAGCTATCGCCTTTTCATCCTGAAAATACATGCTAAAAAGTCAACACAATGGTTGAGTGAATTCATAGGTTTAGTAAATAAGCAGTTGATCACAAGATTTTCAAGTTTAAGATAAGCCATGGGCTACGTTGTTATACGCCCATAAAAGATAGTTTATATTATTGCACTAAGCTCATGAAACCAATACTAACTGCATACACCTAATTACTGGTGTAAGTAAATAAAATTGCCCTTCTGAGATGTAATAGCCAATTACATAGAGATACCAAATATAGTGCGCCCCGGTTATTTCCGATAACCGAGTCGGGGTCGTCAGTTCCCATAGTACTATCCACGATATTTGCGTTCACTCGCAAGTGATTAATGGTTCATGATGTAGGGGAATTTTGGCTGGCAACTTAGGCAGAGTCATAATATCAAGAGTACAGCAAACAGGTTTCAAGCAATTGTGATCATAAAAGCAGTAGTAGCATGTATTCTCCCCCAAGGAGTTTATAAAATAGTTAAAAGAGTAAAAGTGGGGCTATGAACTCACCTCAGAAATCAGTCCTCCGAAAAGAATAGTCAAGTAGTGTGTAGCACCAACACGCGACCTAAATTAGTATGGCAATTCTTAGTTTACAGTTTTGTGTACTCACGACTCAAAGTGTGTAAATAAATTGAAGTGTTTACAAGTGGTTGTGTTTAATGTTGCTTGTGTGACAAAGTTTATATTAAAAGTGTTTCAAAATGTTCTATAAGTATTGGCTCTTGGAATAAATGTGGAAGGACGTATACGAAACTTTCGTATAAGAGTTGGCTCGAATATTAAATCAAGTATTATCGAAGTGTGAATAAATACAATATATATTTATCGAAGTTGTGGCAAAATATAATGTTTATGGTTTACGCGGATGGAGTCGTTTAAAAATATGTGTTAAACGTATTTGTTTAATGAAAGTGGTAAAATAATATGAAGTCATTGTCTTTCAAAAGTTTTAGGATGAAAAGTGTTAAATGTATAACTTAGAAGGACTAATGTTGTAAAGATTATTACAAATTTGTAAAACTTATAAAAGTCTTGATAAAGATGTAAAAGTATTCAAAGTTGAGGGCCAAAGTTGTAAATTACAAAGTTTATTAGAGTGTTGAGAGAAAGTGATAATTGTTTGGAAGTTAAGGGGTTGAATCTGCCAAGTCGCCATAGTTGTAAAAAAAATAAAAATGTGGCAAAAGCCACTGCTAAGAATCGAACACAAGATCTCCTTGCTCAAGGAGATACGACGCAACCAACTGGTCCAAGGGCACTTTTGTGTTAGAGCTTACTGATAAAGTGTTTTTAAGGTAATTTCCATATCAGTACTTGGTGAATGCATGAGTTTTGTGTTTACTTTCTTCTCCAAATTGAGTTGCATTGTTTTAGCTTAGTGAACATTGAGTGCTTATTACAAATAAATGCTCGAGTGAACCAAAAGGGTTGAGAGTTGGGCTTTGGGTGACTTGATGAGCTTATGAAGTAACGAAATGAGTACGAAAATGAGTCGATCATCAAATGAGCAAAATTTCAAAGGGTGAGCCAAGACTTAATAGGTTTTAAGGATTTATTTTCTTTTGTTACTACACGTTCAAATACATAAAACAGTTCCATACTTCATTTTAAAAAAAAAATCGAATAAACCTCAAGGGTTTATTAGCTCGTTTTATATTAAAAACTCGTATCTTTTACGTCCAAAAAAATATTTCATGAGTGCATTTAGCTGGTATTCGTGTGATATAAAAGTTAAAACGAGAAATGAAACGAAAGTGAGTAGGAACTTACAACACCCAAAGGGTGGTGACGTGATCTCGAAGAAGAGTGGACGTGATCAAGATATTCTCTCGATCCTTATACTCGCACTAAACGATCAAGACTACTTGCGTTTTCTCTTCCCCCTTGTTCCAACAGTGGACGAGTTAAGTAGAAGGTGAGGAGTATACGAGAGCATGAGCAAGGACCAAAGATCGACTAGCTTTCCAACGATCTTAAACCCGACTAGAACCTAAACCGAAATGTACTTCCAAACTTACGAAGACATAACCGAATACCCTTTCTTCCGCTTCTTCTTACCCGGTAGTAGCAATAGAACCAAAAGAGTGTTTGCAAGTTTGAAAGTATGAGTGTATGCGAGTTGAGAGTGTGAGAGTGGTGAGGAAGAGTGGTCAAGTGTTTGTGTCTTTTTATAGCCAAGTTAAGGTATGGCTTAAATGATTTGTTTTATGATCTAAACATGTAGGTTAGTAATTTTTGTAATCTAGGGTGGCGCATGGTGTTCCTGCAGACGCATGGGAGAAAATGAAGCAATATTGTGACTTCAAGACTGACACGAAAGAAGTACCAAGGAAAAGATGAAGGCATGGGGTGTACGTTGGACATGCATGTAAGGCTATATATAGGTCTCCTATTAGATAAATAAAGTTGCATTGAGTAGTCATTTCCTACACTATTTAGTATTCTACTTTCTTCAATCTCCAACACTACATAAATTTTTATCTTTGTTTTCGTGTACCAACTTAATTTCTTCAGAGTATAGTTATGGAAAGGTTGAATGAAGACAATGGTGTCACATGTTAGTGTTGTAATAATTTAAGCAATGAGAGTCACATGCTACTATATTGACCAAAAGATGTGTTTTTGTTTCACATGCTGAAATGAATTTGAGGTCCAAGTTTCATGCGTGAGCATGCATGCATGTCAGCGAAACTTTAGGCAGATTTGAGGTATGGTCACGTCAAAATTGGACATGGGAGAGGGCACATGGTATCTTGGGTGAAGGAGTCAAAGTAGGTTTAGGTTATATAAAATAGGTGATAGAGTGGCTATGTTAGAATCTTGTTGGTTGAGTCTTCACGCAAGGGGAGAAGCATAAAGAAACATGTATTGTGATGTCTATACGTAGCAGTGTGGTCAAGAAAGAAGGAAAACAATGTGTACTTGCTTTTGAGTTTCGTTGAGTTCACAGAAAAGGAATAAACATAGTACTAAATTTTTAGTAGAAATTTAGATTGATTGTTGGGTTGGGCTTGCGTTAAGACGGGAGTCCATGAGACAAAGAATAGAGGTCGGGTAGTGTTGGGCTTAGAGACCCGATAGAAAATAAAAATATAAAAGTTTATTATATATTTGTTTTACAAAAAAAATTATTATTGAGGTCGAGAGGGAAGAATATATTCGTTTCTTGTCGGTTTTGAATGAGGACGTGTTGAAAGTTATTTCGAAAGAAAAAAAATATCCCGTAGTTATCGTTTATCAAGATTTACCTTTGCTAATTGTGTGGTTAATTTCTCGGGGTCTCACAGTCATGGCTATGGCACCGTCGTCTCAATCACTTGAACTTTGGTACCATAAACAATCTTTCCAGAAAGGACTTAGTTGTAGGTTTACCTAGACTAAAGTATGAAAAGGATCATCTTTATTCAGCATGCAAATTGGGAAAAAGCAAGAAGTATGTCCACAAACCCAAACCTACAAACTCAGTTACAGAAGTTCTTCATACAATTTGTCACAATTCTCAAATTTCGGTCATTCCTCATACTCCATATTCATCATTTCATAACGGTTCATTCATGATTTTTGCATTTCACATTAAACGCGTAAATTTTATATTAAATAAACGTTATCGCGTGAGTTATTATTTTGAATATTTAATCCGTTACTTCTAAAAATGATCCCGACATATTTTTATACTTACATTGGTTTATAAAAACTATATTTTGAGTTTACCGAGTGTTTTAAATTTATTTTGTATATAAATCGTTGAATTTATATTATTACGACGTTTTTCTTAAAAATTACACTATAATTATTTTATCACTCAAATTTCACAAGGAATGTATTTTTACAATTTTTATAATATCATTATACTCTATTTTGATCTATTAAAATTTTACTTATACCTAAAAGTACCATTTACCTTACAAGTTATTAATATTAACATATTTCCTACACTTTTCTTACACATATTTGACAAATTATTTACAAGTTTAAAAAAAAAATAGATTTTTACCAAATTCCTCCCCCCTTGGCCGACCAAGGGGGAGGTGACAATTAATGATAGTATGGTTTTCTTGATTTTTTGAGATACATACACTAACTTAAATTCATGTCTCATTCATTTCAATAATTCATTTTCACTTATTCAAGTTAGCAAAACTTTTCTCTCCTTTGTTTCTTCTCCACAAACCGGCCACATCAAGAATTACCAAGGGATCATCCAAAAATTTTGCAAGCACAAGTATTACAATCTAGATCACACTCTTTATAAGGTTTTGAAATAAAAACCTAGAGTGTTTAGGCTAAACCTTGTTCTTTGCACCTCATCATATTAACTTGTAAGCATATCATTTATATTTTTCATATCTCCTTTTCATTTCATAAGTATCTCTTCATTTTTGGAGCAAACATGCATGACTTATGTTGATTTATACCATTTTTACATGATTTTTAGTGTTATATATATATATAAGGTCATCCTATAATTATCCCCTTAGT
>BPTQ01000006.1:226811030-227029750 GCA_019973895.1 Chrysanthemum seticuspe | reverse complement strand
CAAACCTTTTATGTAGCAAACTAAATTATTTTATTAGTCTCAAATGTTTCATCCAGGGTTTACTTTTTAGTTGAACACACCTTTATCCAAACAATGTTAAGTTTGCTACAAAATTTCATGTATTTTGGGTTCACTCTGCGCAGCAGTGGTGCTGAGGTACTACACAGGTTTACGTACGGTACTTCACTTACGGAATCTATGGACTCTATTTTGTACGATTTTTCACAGTTGTGTTTCCAACTCACTCAAGTATCTCAAACTTAACTTTACATTTCGGAAATCTTTAGCAAATACGTCGTTTCCGTAACACTTAGGTGAGTCAAGGTTCAGGGCGGGTATGTTTTGAACGTTGGACACACAAGTGTTGGGTAACGGTTCTATACATGTCAGTTACTATGAATTGTAACAAACCTATTTCCACACAAGTTGATTTTTCATTTGGGACCTACTTTGTAAACTCTGATTATTTTATTAAATCAAACGATGTATTTTCCAAACGACACTTTAGGTCGTTCAATATAACTGTGATTGTGATGCTATGACAGTCAATCCCCAGGAATTCCATTCCGCTGCAAAACAGGTAATTTGGGGGTGTGACAGTATATATTGGTCTTGATGATGTTTAGGAACCCATGACACCCTAAGAAGGTGTATGGTAGGATTAGAATAGCTTTGGAGTTGATTTGAAGGGATTGGAATAGGTTTAGTACGAGAAAAACTATTTTCGATAAGTATAAAAAGTGTTCTGTCCTTGTTTTATTTTTCTGGAAAATCCGACAGTAGGCACGAAATTTTGGCCTTGATATTTAGAAAATATACTTTAAAACGAATCCGTGGCCGCTTGAACGGATTAAAACGGAGTTATAACGAAGAAGTTATGAATTTTTAAAGTTTGACGACGAAATATATATTTTTCTGAAATTTCAGCAAAGAGTTTTTGTTTTGTACGAGTCAAAAACGAGCCTTAAGCTTTACAAATTATTTCGACTTATCAAAAATCTATTAGTATAATTTGATACGAAGCTAAGGACATATAATACGTAGAAAACGGATTTGAAACGACAAAGATATACACGTTTTCACAAAAAAATTGCCGTAACTATTATTTTTAGAAAAACTATATTATTTTTACGAGATAAGTGTTACGGTAACTAAAACGACCATGTTGGAGGCTGTTATTAACTATGATGTGGAACTTTTTGTAACGAGATGTTTTCTAATAAAATTAAGATCATCAAGCATATTTTTCAAAACGACCAACCGTTTGTATAGCGGAGTTTTAATAAATTAATTACGGTTGCTCAAACTTTGCCGAAACTCACTTTTTACACAACACTTGGACAAAATCACCATCTTTAACCCTTATTATCTTTATGTTCGAGACCTTTATGTCGAAAACTCATGAACTAAAACTTCCAGATTTTGATACAAACTTTCCAAAACCGTCGAGTTCGTTTCCTAACGTTCGACGTACACCATTTTACGACTAGTTTTTCGAAGCCATTTTTGTCACTTTCATGAAATTTTCAACGACATTATTTTACGACGAAAAGTGAAAATTTCACTATAAATCATTACGAAACCATTGTAGGATGACATTTTGACGTAAACGCTTGTAAAGTAATTTAAGAATGGTCAAGACGTCAAAAGGGTATTTTTCGACGATAGGTATTATTTTCAAAACTCGCAAATGGTATAAATAACATACGAAATGCATGCATAACATAACATCATAACTCATTACATATCATAACATTCATTCTAGGTCGCGGATAGTTTCCGAGTCTCACTTTCGTGCACTTCATTTTGTTAGCATATCCATCACACCAGGTGAGTTCATACCCCGCTTTTACTCGTTTAAATTCTTACAAACTATTTGGGGGAGATACATGCTTAAATACTTGTTTCACTCTTGCGAATACTCAAACTACTTATACAATTGTGTTACAATATACTTCTTATACACTTTGGACATTATGTGTGGTTTATTGCGATATGTGCCTTAATGTGCTAAACTAGTTTTCAATTATGTATCAACATACAAACTTTAGCAACTGGTTAACTCCTGCGGGAGCCGGCGGAGAGGTATTGATAGTACTATCGGGCTGACGCCCCCACCCTTGGGTCCTTGATGACGTGACCTGGGGTGAATATAATCTGTTATTCAATGAAACATAACAAACAAGTTAGACTCGTCAAGAGGTTCAGTTGGCTGTGATTCTTTGCATTAAGTACATGTATATATCGTATGCACCTATGTCCTACTTACAAACAAGATTGACAATTCTATATTTTGGCAATGGGTTGTAAACACACAGGTTGCAAGTTTTGTATGGGCGGAACTTGGAACTGAGTGGATTTACAATGCCTTTGCTGCATAAACAATTTTTGAAAGGCTTTACAATTCATCACAAACTTATGAACTCACCAACCATTGTGTTGACACTTTTTAGCATGTTTATCTCAGGTCTTAAGGTGATAGCACTTCATGGAGCTTTTGGGTCGCATGGCATACATTGGAGTCTTGTGCTTTTAACAATTACCATTCGACTTGTTTTGTAAACTTTTTATGTATTATCAAACCTTGTGATTTCTTGTGGTGTAAACATTAACTTATTTATCGAATGGTAAACTTTTCAAAACGTCTCATTATAGAGGTCGTTTTCTGTATCCATACTTTGTGCTATGACGTCATACCCCAATGACACTATCATTCCGCTGCGATATTTTGGGGGTGTGACAGATATTAACTTATTTATCGAATGGTAAACTTTTCAAAACGTCTCATTATAGAGGTCGTTTTCTGTATCCATACTTTGTGCTATGACGTCATACCCCAATGACACTATCGTTCCGCTGCGATATTTTGGGGGTGTGACACAATTCACATGGATTTATGTGGACCCATGAGAGTGCAAAATATCTTTGGGAAGAAATATGTGTTAGTTGTGTTTGTTGATTACTCTCGATTCACCTGGGTTAAGTTCTTAAGGACAAAGGATGAAACTCCAGATATCATCATCAAACTTATATGTTAATACAAATAAGCCGTAAAAACGTTTATTTATATTTTACGATCTTCTAATGTTTTGTCGATAACAAACGTAAAATCATATTAACGAAACAAATAAAATACGTAAATGGTTTGAACTAATAGTTTCTAACATATTCACATTTTCTCATAAAACACTAAAACAAGTATAAGTAATTTTATGATTTAGTAATACATATGTACAACAAATAGTGTTTACATATTTGGATAAAATATACACATAACTAGTATGTAGTATATTGGGTAATATAAATGGGTAGAAACTTAAGCATCACAACCCATTGGGCAAATACATTGAATATAGTTGGGTACAACCCAAAGCCCATAACCCATGGATCTTGACCCATAACCAATTACATGACATCATGCTTATATCATACATGGATAATATCCATAACCCATGGATCAACCCATAACCAAGTGACCAAGTGCATTGCACTCAAAGATACATTGTATCTAGCCAAAGATCCATGGTTCAACCCATGACCCATGACCCATAACCAAAATACCCATGGGTAAAAGGGAGCATCCCACGGATCCCTAGCTTAACGCTAGACGGATCCCTTGTGGAAGGGATCTGTGGGATCCGGGGAACAGTAGGATTTTTCCTCTATAAATAGTGAGCCATTTCTTCATTATTTCTCACCCCTTTCTGACACACTTTCTCCTCTGAGTTAAATCTCACTAACCTTAGATCCAAGAGATCTATGTTTGTAGTTTTGTTTTTGTGTGATCTTTTAGGTTCCTCTTAAAGGCAAGATCACCACCTTTGAAGTCGAGCAAGCTCAAGTCCATGAGTTGCCAAGCTTCCTCATCATCAAGGCTACTGAAGTCTTCTTGTTGATGATTCCTTTCTTTCTTCAAAGAAGTGTAGTGTTGAAGACATTAGTGAAAGGTGTCTCAAGTGTCAAGACGAAGATATTAGTGAAGAGTATCTATCGTCTATAGAATAAGCACTTGTAGTAGGTGCTTAGAAGTCAAGACAAGAAGCATTAGTAAAAGGTGATTAGAAGTCAACACTTGAAGCATTAGTGAAAGGTGCTTAGAAGTGAAGACACAAGACATTAGTGAAAGGTGTCTTGTAGATCTAGTCAAAGGCATTAGCAAAAGGTGCCTTAGATGTACATTCGATATGGTGTGTTTCGATGTACTAGATAGACTAGCATTAGATCCAAGGATATTGATGTCCTTGATGATGTTGTAAATGAGTAGATCTCCTTTGGGATTAGTCGTTGGTGTAGTGTGGTAGTAGTTCCTCCATTGCAATGGAACTAGGTACTTAGTCTAGTACCTAATAAAGGGTAGGCGATGTTGTGAAGGTGTAGTTCACCTTGGTGTGAAAGAACTAGGTACTTAGCCTAGTACCTTATAAAGGGTAGGCGACGTTGTGTAGGTTTGGTTCACCTTAGAGTGAAAGAACCCGGTGGTTAGCCTAGCACCGGAAAAAGGGTAGGCGACGTTGTGAAGGCTTCTCCGCCATAAGGAGATTGGTGTAGTGTTTACGAACTCTCGAGTAGGTGACTCGGGGAGTGGAGTAGGGCAAGGAAGGTGTCCTTGTAGCCGAACCACTATAAATACTCGCGTTGTGGTTTTGTGCTTCTTACTCTTATCTTTTCATTACGTATCTTTATATGCTTGTTTATCAACATCCAACACACACAACCAAATAGATTGACATAAGTCGATCTAAATAATTTAAAAGGGAAGTTTTAATTGGTAAAACTATTCAACCCCCCCTTCTAGTTTTCCACAATTGGCATCAGAGCTTCGTTACCAAGTTTCTTGAAGTATATTGTACTTTAAAAACTTAATACGATCCATGGTTAATTGAAAACTACAAAGAAGGTTTTTTATAAAAACAAACACCATGTCTTTTAAAACTATATGTTTGGATGTTGATTCGATAACAACATTTTTTTTATATATTTTTTGTTTGCACTAATCTTCCTTGTCATGTTGATTAGTCCAAGCTCATACCCACCAAGTTTTAGGAGTCGCTTGGTAACAAGAATACCTTCCTTAAGAAGGTATCTTAAACGCAAAGGAGCAGGAATAGTCTAAGTGACATTTGATGTGTCATTTGTAAAGACATTTCTAAGTGCGCTAAAGGTATGATTCTCTTTTTACTTTGCTTGATAATTAAGTATACCTATTTAGGTATTTATATGATTATCTTTTGTGCAAATTACATGTTTTACATGAAGCTTCATTAGGAAGCCTTTTTCTTACATACGTGTCTTATTTCTCGTCTAAAGTCGTGGTATATAAAACTTATGTTTTGTTTTTCTTTTAATCCAATAATAAAACAAAAACACGAATTTCAAAAATTCCTCCTTCCCTATAAAAACTCCCACCGTCGACCTATCTATCAAATCCTCACTTTTTCAAATCTTCCAATTTCAAAAATTTCCTCTCACTCAAAAACTTCATCTTCCTCCTCATTCCATCTCAACCAAAACCAAGAAGATCCGTCATCAACATGGTTTACATCGCACTCGTGCTCATCGCCTTAACACTCATCGCACTTGTGTTCCCTATGATGAAGTTCACATATGGAGACATTTACTTTGTGTTGTTAATCTACATTGGGATCATATACCCAATCCTTTGTATCATCCTTAGCATTGAAATGCAATATTACTAATAATCTTGTTATCTTTGTTATTATTTATTTTCTTGTGATTTATATGTTTCATATTCCTTCGTGATACATTAGAAGTCATGAATGCATGCTAAAAGAAAATGTAGGATAAAACACTTCTCGTGGTATAAAAATATAAAACCTATGTTCTTATCTAATCTGTTTCTGTTACTACAGATCCACGGATCCCGGAAGTTATACTAGCCGGATCCCTTTTGAAAAGGAACTGTGAGATCCGTCCTACTGGAAAACAGTTTTTCATGCAAATTAAAAACCATTTTTCTTCCAGAAGTAATACTCCACTAGAATGTCAAAACCATAAGTGAGTCAAGTGTCTTTCTTGTTTAATAACCATTGTTAATAAAAATCTAATAAAAACGTTAGATAATTATAGGTTGACCATAAACATCACCTCTTATTAACCCATCACTTCTATAGGTTCAGCTATGACGCATGAATACGAGTTTGATTTTTCACTCACTAGCGTCTACACTCCTAACATCTCTCTTGAGCCCAACACACCTGGAAATCATGTCTGTGGGTTCAACAATCTCGAAACCCGTTACTTCCATGAACGACATATTGTAGACACCTCTCTACAATTCGAAAAAGGTATCAATACCTCCTTCCGAGCCATAGGACTAGAATGTCTTCTTGAAATCAACGAGAAGATATGTCGAAGGTTTATAATGGAATTCTTCCGTCAAGTCGAACTCATTCGTAACGAGGATCGCTCTCTATCTCTTTGGTTTTATATCAAAACCAAAAGTTCACTCTAACCCTTGGGCATTTTGCTCACATCCTCCGGATTCCAAATCATGGACAATGTGCCTTCACCGAAGATTGGTCTCTTGATTCTCTCTTCAACTTTCGTGAAGAAAATAGCCTATATTGTTCATACATACCCTCTCCGGAAGATTTAAATCGCATAATATGCAAACCTCGACCATATTACTCCGATCCAAACATTATCTTCACACGGGACATCCGAGAAGAGTACAACCCTCTTGCACTCATCCTACGTGAAAATGTTTGGAGTCTTAGGGGATATCGAGAAATTCTTCCCGCTTGTTATGCTCACATGTTGTACTGTTTGCTAACACAACAACCATACAATCTCGCCTACTTCTTCGCAAGGCGAATTGCAAATCTTCAAGGCTCCAAGAATAAACTCATCCCATATGGAATGTTCTTGACACGCCTCTATTATAATGTTATGCACTTCAATCCTCAATTTCAAAGTCCGTTGTACGTACTTGTGAATAAAATGATGGAACCGCTAAACATATCTCTCATGAAGACTTTCTTCATTCTTGATTCCACCAACACTCATCAATCACATAATGATCCTCCTAGCGAAAACATTCAAGGAACCTAGTAGTATTCCAAAATAGGATCAATTCTATTGTACTCGTGCTTTATCAATGTAATCCAATTTCCTTCATGAAATAAAACGTCTTACATTTGATATCTTAGTATTAGAACTCTTTTTTAGACTATCCTTGAGATATAATGCATTGTCAAGATCATTGCATACCTTTAGTAAAGGTCCTGCTGAGCAGATAGGCGGATCCCAAAGATTGTACTAGACATATCCTTAGAACACCTCACACTAAGCTAAACATAGTGTCTTAAGGCAAATTAAGTCCTTATCAAGATAGGTTGATCTTTCCTACTCATACATAACTCACCTAGATGATTGTAGATCTACCGTTTCGTTCTTAATCCATTACTCTTCTGCTCTTAAACTCACACTTCATTTTCTACTTGATCCTTTCCATCTAGCCTTAGAAATCTTTTGATTATGGCAAAATTGATCATTAATCATCCTCACCTCAAAATTGATCAAAGTTGATCAAAATCTAGTTCTCCCATCTCAAAGCTTCTAGGATATTTTCCAAAACACTATCCTAAGACACAACCTGATCTCTAGGATAATTTAGCTTCAATTGACACTCTAAATCTTTAGTGTCATCCTTGCTCATCCATTGGTACTCTTGAAAGTTCCAAATCCTTCCATAAATGACAATCATTAGCCACATCATTCATTACCTTCAAGTACTCAAGCACACCTTCATTTAAAACACTTAGGAGGACTGAAACACTCAAGATGATATAGGTCTTAGATCTTAGAAACATCATTTCCACTCTTTCATAACTGCTGAAAGCCGGATCCCTAGGATTAGCCTAGACGGATCCCTCTAAGGAAGGAACCGTGGGATCCGGATGACAGTTTATGTCAAATCTTGCTAAAGCAATCATTTCAACTCATCTTCTTAACTCAAACACTCCATCTCATCTTAAATGAGTTCCTAGATCATTGCAACTTCTGAAGTTGACTCTTGTGCATGTCAATCATCACATTCCAATGAATCCTAGTGGCTTAAGGCTTAAATGTACTTGCCAAATCTCTTAGTTTATAAACCACCTTGTTAGGACCTCCATAGTCATCACTCTCATCCTAACTTTCAGCTCTTGCAACCTCTTGAAATCATCTCATCATGAGGAAAACCCCAAGTTGTAACTTATCCACCAAAGAACCACCCATGAAAAAGGCTCGTGTTATACACGAAATCTCTTCAACCGAATCATCTCCCGTCAAGCCAACAAATGATAGAATTCTTCATCATCCAATCAAACCAATTCCTAAAAGGATAGTACCCACAAAACTACCTATGCCAAACACCACCATACCTCCTAGGCCAAACCATATCATCTCCACCAAACCATCACCATTGGTTCCTAGAGCTATTTCATTTACATCCCCACTATCATCACCGCACCTCTACAACTTAGAGGACTTGCCTCCTAGGCCGTCTCATCTGCTTCCACCGACAACATTCACCTCATTAGGAGGAATAATGGTTCAAAATCAAGGTGTTGAGTCAACACTTGCTCCGGCCTCCTTTTCGCCGTTTCCATCATATAATCCCATTTGGATTATGAGAAATCATCAAAGTCAACCACCCGACCATATGGAAGTTGACACTTCTCTACCACCACCTTCATTCTTGGTCGAGCCATTCTCAAATGCGCCTCCACCAATCCCTCCATCGTTTGAAGCTCCACAAGCCGCTTCACTTGATCCTTCGCATCAAGCCATTTCATTTCTTCCACCACCACTACCTAGCCATGACAAAGATTGCTATCATTGTCAACATGTTGAAGGTTTGATACATGAAGTACGAGAAGACCAACGTTTCATGTTCTATCATCTCCTCGAACGTTTCGACGAGATTAAACCTAAACAAAACTTGAGCTAGAAGATTTTAGTGGTGTCCTAGCATCAAGCGATAGTTGGTTTAAAAATTCCTAGTCATGTATTTTCTTATTTTCTTAGTTTTTAGAGTCATGTATATCATAACTCTAGTTTTATTAAATGGAATTACATGCTACTTGTTATTTTTCTGAGAATATGATTACCTTGTATTCATATCTCATTTTTGTGATAACGTTACTTGTTATATCACCGTTGCTGAAATCAGCTAATACGGATCCCCCAGAATTGCCTAGACGGATCCCTACTAGGAGGGAACCATGGGATCCGTGAGACAGAAAGCTTTCTTTCTACTAACTTGAACCACATTTGCAGGAAATTGTGAATTATACTTGCTTTCTAATCCTTGTTTTGCAGTTATTCAATTAACACATGAAGAATTTGACACCCTAAAGCTAGGGGAGCTTGGTGTCAAAACAATACGTTGCAAAATTACTTGCAACCTTAGATTTATATTTCATGACTTCCCGTTGCAAAATTTCAATCATCTAAGGGGAGTACACCCGTCACATAGATGTAATCTTTTGCAAAAGTTAGTTGCAAATGAACTAGATTAGAATTAGTTTCTTGACGCCCTTACTTAGGGATGGACTCGTCAAGGGAGAGTAACGACGAGATCCTTTCCCGTTACTTGCTCTCTATTTCTTTTTTCTTTTACTTCTTTCACATGTTTTTTCTTAAAAACGATGTGTTGATTTCCTTCAAACACTTTTTGTTTCGAAAAAAAGGGGGAGAAGAAAGTAAAAACTACAAATTCAAACCTTTACGAATTTTAGCTTTTCCTTAAAATAATTGTATGTTTTGTCATCAACAAAAAGGGGGAGATTGTTAATACAAATAAGCCGTAAAAACGTTTATTTATATTTTACGATCTTCTAATGTTTTGTCGATAACAAACGTAAAATCATATTAATGAAAAAAATAAAATACGTAAATGGTTTGAACTAATAGTTTCTAACATATTCACATTTTCACATAAAACACTAAAACAAGTATAAGTGATTTTATGATTTAGTAATACATATGTAAAACAACTAGTGTTTACATATTTGGATAAAATATACACATAACTAGTATGTAGTATATTGGGTAATATAAATGGGTAGAAACTTAAGCATCACAACCCATTGGGCAAATACATTGAATATAGTTGGGTACAACCCAAAGCCCATAACCCATGGATCTTGACCCATAACCAATTACATGACATCATGCTTATATCATACATGGATAATATCCATAACCCATGGATCAACCCATAACCAAGTGACCAAGTGCATTGCACTCAAAGATACATTGTATCTAGCCAAAGATCCATGGTTAAACCCATGACCCATGACCCATAACCAAAATACCCATGGGTAAAAGGGAGCGTCCCACGGATCCCTAGCTTAACACTAGACGGATCCCTTGTGGAAGGGATCCGTGGGATCCGGGGAACAGTAGGATTTTTCCTCTATAAATAGTGAGCCATTTCTTCATTATTTCTCACCCATTTCTAACACACTTTCTCCTCTGAGTTAAATCTTACTAACCTTAGATCCAAGAGATCTATGTTTGTAGTTTTGTTTTTATGTGATCTTTTAGGTTCCTCTTAAAGGCAAGATCACCACCTTTGAAGTCGAGCAAGCTCAAGTCCATGAGTTGCCAAGCTTCCTCATCATCAAGGCTACTGAAGTCTTCTTGTTGATGATTCCTTTCTTTCTTCAAAGAAGTGTAGTGTTGAAAACATTAGTGAAAGGTGTCTCAAGTGTCAAGATGAAGATATTAGTGAAGAGTATCTATCGTCTATAGAATAAGCACTTGTGGTAGGTGCTTAGAAGTCAAGACAAGAAGTATTAGTGAAAGGTGCTTAGAAGTCAAGACTTGAAGCATTAGTGAAAGGTGCTTAGAAGTGAAGACACAAGACATTAGTGAAAGGTGTCTTGTAGATCTAGTCAAAGGCATTAGCGAAAGGTACCTTAGATGTACATTCGATATGGTGTGTTTTGATGTACTAGACAGACTAGCATTAGATCCAAGGATATTGATGTCCTTGATGATGTTGTAAAGGATTAGATCTCCTTTGGGATTAGTCGTTGGTGTAGTGTGGTAGTAGTTCCTCCATTGCAATGGAACTAGGTGCTTAGCCTAGTACCTAATAAAGGGTAGGCGACGTTGTGAAGGTGTAGTTCACCTTGGTATGAAAGAACTAGGTACTTAGCCTAGTACCTTATAAAGGGTAGGCGACGTTGTGTAGGTTTGGTTCACCTTGGAGTGAAAGAACCCGGTGGTTAGCCTAGCACCGGAAAAAGGGTAGGCGACGTTGTGAAGGCTTCTCCGCCATAAGGATATTGGTGTAGTGTTTACGAACTCTCGAGTAGGTGACTCGGGGAGTAGAGTAGGGCAAGGAAGGTGTCCTTTTAGCCGAACCACTATAAATACTCGCGTTGTGGTTTTGTGCTTCTTACTCTTATCTTTTCATTACATATCTTTATATGCTTGTTTATCAACATCCAACACACACAACCAAATAGATTGACATAAGTCGATCTAAATAATTTAAAAGGGAAGTTTTAATTGGTAAAACTATTCAACCCCCCCTTCTAGTTTTCCACATTATCAATCAGCTGCAGGTTCGACTTAACAAAACTGTCAGAATCATCCGAACAGACAATGGAACTGAGTTTGTTAATAAACAACTTAGTGAGTTTTATGAAAGTGTTGGAATCAGTCATCACAGAAGTGTTCCACGAACTCCTCAACAGAACGGTGTAGTTGAAAGACAAAATCGAACTCTTGTGGAAGCCGCAAGAACAATGATGATTTACTCAAAGGTTCCAATGTTTCTCTGGGCTGAAGCCATTGCCACTGCATGCTACACTCAAAATCTATCCCTAATTCACACTGCTTATGGAAAAACTCCATATGAACTTGTCCACAATAGAAAACCTAATCTCTCATTCCTTCGTGTGTTTGGTGCATTGTGTTATCCAACTAATGACGGCCAAGACTTAGGCAAACTTAAAGCTAAAGCGGACATTGGAGTTTTTGTAGGATATGCACCAAACAGAAAAGGATACTGAATCTACAACAAAAGAACCCGAAATATCATGGAAATAATTCACGTTACGTTTGATGAGCTGACCGGTCCAATGGCTCCAGGACAACCCAGTTCTGGACCCGCATCATCAAGTAGTCCCATCAGTTCTACTCTTGTTTACGACTCCTCACCAGCAACTCCTTGTGTACCTCCTTCAGAAGATGATTTGAAGAAATTATTTGATCCAATGTTTGATGAACACTATGAGCCAAGTGCTAATAATATGTCAGTTCTATCAATAGAGGCTGCCTCTATCCCTGTCAATGAAGTTAACCCTTCAGTATCAATGTCATTAAGTCAAGAAGCACCTGCTGCTGATCACTCTGTCTCATCAACAAATCATCAATCATCGAGTGTACACAATGGAAATGTTGCTGCTGTTACAGATGATGAAAACCCTTTTGCTCCTCCAGAAGATGAACCTTTTGAAAACATATTTGCTCCTGAATCATCATCAGAACCATCGTCATCAGGAGATATAGACTCTGCTACTTCAGTTCCTCAACAACAATCACATGAACATCTTAGAAAATGGACACATGATCATCCATTGGACAACATCATTGGAAACCTCTCTCGTCCAGTATCCACACGGAAACAACTTGCAACCGATGCCTTATGGTGCTTCTTCAACTTCGTACTCTCGATCGAACCAAAAGACATGAAAACTGCAATGAATGAAGACAGCTGGTTCAATGCCATGCAAGAAGAAATTCATGAGTTTGATCGACTAGATGTATGGGAATTAGTACCTACTCCTGATTGTGCCATGATCATTGCTCTAAAGTGGATCTTCAAAGTAAAGCTTGATGAGAATGGTGATGTTTTGAAGAACAAGGCTCGATTGGTTGCAAAAGGATACTGTCAAGAGGAGGGTATTGACTTTGAAGAATCATTTGCTCCTGTTGCTCGTATCGAGGCAATCAGAATCTTCTTGGCTAATGCTGCAAGTAAGAACATGGTAGTCTATCAGATGGATGTAAAGACGGCGTTTCTTAACGGAGATCTTAAAGAAGTCGTATACGTCAGCCAACCGGAAGGTTTTGTGAATCCAGAGCATCCTACTCATGTCTATCGCTTGAAGAAGGCTCTTTACGGCTTGAACCAAACTCCAAGGGCATGGTATGATACGCTATCAAACTTTCTTCTATCTACTGGATTCAGCAAAGGAGCAGTTGATCCGGCATTGTTCACCAGAAAGTCAGGCAAACATTTAATTCACGTTCAAATCTATGTTGATGATATTATCTTTGCCTCGACTGACCCCAATGAATGTGACCGTTTTTCTAAGGAGATGGGCTCCAAATTTCAAATGTCAATGATGGGACAAATGTCATTTTTCTTGGGATTACAAATTTCACAAAGTCCCGGAGGTATTTTCATTAATAAATCTAAATATGCAAATGAAATTTTAAAGAAATTTGGATTTGACATTTGTGACACCGTTGACACTCCCATGGTGGAACGTACCAAACTGGATGAGGATCACTCAGGGATCATGGTAGATCAAATGAAATATCGAAGTATGATTGGATCCCTGATGTACCTCACTGCCAGTAGACCTGATATTCTGTTCGTTGTATGCATGTGTGCTAGATACCAGGCTAAGCCTACCAAAAAGCACCTTGAAGCGGTTAAACGGGTCTTTCGGTATCTCCAAGGAACCATCAACATGGGACTTTGGTACCCGAAGGACACTGGTATGTCACTAACAGCATATGCAGATGCAGATCATGCAGGATGTCAAGATACTCGTCGAAGTACGTCTGGAGGTGCTCAGTTTTTGGGTGATAAACTTGTGAGCTGGTCTTCAAAGAAACAAATGAGTACTTCTATTTCCTCTACAGAGGCTGAATACATAGCCATGTCATCTTGTTGTGCTCAAATCCTATGGATTAGATCCCAATCATCTAACTATGGCTTTGAATTCAACAAAATCCCTCTGTACTGTGATAATAAAAGTGCCATTGCTCTCTCTTGCAACAACGTTCAACATTCAAGAGCCAAGCACATAGACATTCGACATCATTTCATTCGGGAACAAGTGGAAAAAGGTGTGGTGGAACTCTATTTTGTGAGGACGGAATACCAATTAGCATACATCTTCACCAAAGCTCTTCCTAGAGAACGTTTTGAGTTTATCCTTCCACGTCTTGGTCTAAAGAGTCTACAACCGGAAACACTCAAGCGTCTTCAAGAGGAAGACGAGGAGTAAAGGTCGTTATTCATCTATCTCTTGTATATATTTATTCAAAAAGCAAAATACAAAATTTCAAAACCCACAAAAGAAAATATAAAAATATAAAATTCTCAAAAATCCATAAAAATTAGAAAATCTTGAAAAATTCCAAAAATATTGTTATTTTGTCATGTTTTTCCTTATTCGATATCATCTACGGACTTGTGTTGACATTCAAAGAATGTCACGGGTCTTTAGATGTTCTTCGAATGTACATAAGTTTGTTTAAAAAAAATGAGGCGGAGAAAAATGGTGGTTTACTGTTATTTCAGGCAGTAACCCGTTTTATAAAATAAAGAACAAAGCCATGCTTTATCTTATTTTTCAAATCTCATGCTCTGATTCTTAAAACAAATGTTTGTCATCTAAAAGACAAATGTTTATCTTTCCAAATATGTTTTCGTCTAATGATTCTTCTGAAAAATATTTTCCATCTAATGAAAACCAAATTGCTTTGAAAATACCTCGTACTCTATTATTCTTGTTAATCATCAGTGCTCATCATTTGTCAAAATCTCTATCTCTCAATCAACTACTTGTGTCATTGATTGAGGGGGAGAATGATTTCAATCAAATTAAAGAGGTTATTTTGAAAGGTTATTTTTCAAACAATTGGCACGTAAATGAGCAAGGTTATTCTTGGAAAATCAAAAAGAACAATGTTTTATACAATTGATTCAAAACCTTTGCTAATGTTATGTTTTCAAAGGATACTCTTGCATGTTTAAACAAAGGAGTTTAAAGTCTAAAAATCTGATCCTTATCAGTTAAAATGTTCTTTTCAAAAGCAAGTCACTATTCTCCTCAAAAAGCTCTCAAAATTTTATTTAAATCAATAGAGATCACAACTCTCAAAGGATTTGGAAAGTGTGATCGGGGGAGAATTTTTTATTTAAATTGGATTTAAACTGATAACTTGATAATTGGTTTTATAAGTGTTTAAAGAGCTTTCCTCCCACATGTGCCAAACGATTTCAAATTTTCCATGCACATGTTGAGGGGGAGCATCTTTTTAAACCACAAAGAATTGAAACGTGATTGATTTGTCTCTAATTGCAGGTTCCCTCTAGTATGTGCAAAACTCTTTCAAACCTCGAGGCACATATTGAGGGGGAGCAAACTTTTGAAAATCTCATCCTTCCCCAATATGCTTTATCTACTTGATTTAATCATGGAAGTGATGTTGATATCTTTTAGAAAATGGTAATCAAAGAAGTTAATTCTTCCTCTTGCCTCCGTGTGCTAAAACGATTTCAAATACATGAGGCACATGTTGAGGGGGAGCTCTTTTTCTAAAAATATCAAAAACAATTTAGGTACAAAATGCTTTGATAATATATCACAAGTATCTGGATTCATTTTCAAATGGTTTTCAATTGGTTCCAATTGCAGATGAACAATACCAAATAGACCGAACAAATTTACTTTATGTACAGTGGTATAATGATGATAAGGTTAGATATTTGCTCCCATGATCCGCCAGAACCGGAGGGATCTACCCAGGGACAATCCACTAGTTAGTGTAGAAGTCCTTAGGTATGATGAAAAAAGGAGAAAAGTGAGATATGGGAAGAGTGCGGACTGAGACTGAGCTAGTACTGGAATAAACCCAACAAGGTTCTAGTTATGAAGTCTCGGTAAGCACTGAAGGGGTTGAAGAATGAAAAAGAATTAAATGTGAAAAAGGGTGAAAAGAAATAGCCCTCCATTTATTCAACCTTAGGGCAGAAACAGGGTTCAATTCATATGCTACTCGTGGTTACCAAGGTAACATCGGTATTGAAGACAAGACGTCATGGACCCAGTGATGCACTGCACTTCAACTTCCCAAACCACTCAAGTTCCTCTTAAAAGGGCTTGTTTCATTCTCACGGGGAACCGACACTATCTATCGACTTTCTCTTAGAGATTTTTGATATTGAAGAAGGAGACCCTCTCCCTAGTCTCCGGCATAGGAACCAAAATATGCACAATTGAGTCTAGAGCCACGAGATCGTCAAATAAATCTCTTTAGGACACTGTCAATGAAGACTCTCTGTTTCACACAATGTGGAAAGAGAGATTATATCTTATGAGTCCTACGCATTATCCTTGTGGTATTGCCAGAACATCTAAGTGATATGCAAACATATTCCAATGAAGATGGAAAGCCTTACTGGAGGCCAACCATCAAACAAGCGCTCCTGAGTGGTGGCATGTGAGATCTATCAATAGATCAACCATGTGACAACTGAACAGAAACAATTGGCGATTTGAAGCGTGGGTGGCATGTGAGATCTATCCAATAGATCAACCATGTGACAACTGAACAGAAACAATGGGGCGATTCAATCTTTTGAATCAATCCTGGTTCAGGTTATGGATTGACGGATACCTTTGAAAAACCGGTCGTTGTGCTTAAAAACTCTTTTCGTTAGCACATCGACTGTGTACTAATATTTCAAAATAAAAGGTGTTTATGATTGATAATTGATTTTCATTAAAACCTTCGGTGTATTGCAAAAACAATTTCTATTGAGCGGTACACGATTGTTTTTCAAATCTCTTTTCATCAATCAGTGAATCTCAATTCGCTGGTTCACTCACTCTGTGTTGTCTTCTTTGAGACGTTCTGATTTGAGAACAGCTAGAGCAGCTGCGAAACCCTGTCAAGGAAATTCTTTGAAATTATACCTGATCACAGGCAGTACTTGTACTGATCAACGGGGAACCGTGGGCCGTGTACCTCAATTCAACAAAAGTGATCAAAGATACTTTCGTGCACTTTATTGCTAACTGTTGTATGCAGGTACGCCCGACGTTTGCAGCTGATCAGAATGAAGCGGTCAATCCATAGCCGCATGCTCACACTACACATTCATCTCTAAAGAAATCATGATAAGTGCTTCAACAACTCTGATACTTTCACTCCATGCTTCTGCTATGCTGCTGCAAATATCATGAATCAGTAAAAGCTTCCGCTACTCTGATGAGAATATATCATGATCCAGAATGTGAGCATGTCGGTCCAAATGTCACAACCTCACAGAATACCAACACAACAATGGATGAGTCAGAGATTTATGATTAGCTGATGATCTCAATGCTGGCTCAAAACTCATCATCACGTGGATCAGTTAAAGACCTCCACTTGAAATTATCCAAACATGCGGAACATGAAGAATCAAAGACTACGAGCTACTGAGCAAAGAACTTAATCAAGAATCCTAGAACAATCTAATGTAATATCTGTTTGTATTCATTGTAAATTGAGGTGACCTCCCATTGGGGTAGATTGTTAGGAATTAGAAAATTCAGTCGTTAAAGAGTCGGTCACCTCAAGTATATGTATTCGATAGAAAGCTCGTAGTCATAGTCGAGTTATGTTAGTAAGTAGTTTGTTAAGTAACACCGTGGAGGACGGACGGGTCTTTACCCACTGTATGCCTGATCCACAGCCCGTAGGTGGCGTTTATTTGTAAGACACTATAAATACCCTCTACCTCCCAAGGTAGAAGGTTGGAGCTTCAATACCATTTTTCTTTATTTCACATAGTTCCCAAATCTCTTCCCTTTCTCTCTCTAGAACTTTCTCGCTCTAAACATCTTGAACGCCACTTGTGATTATGGTTTAATGTGTTTGTGAAATCCTATATCCTACATGGACATATGCCACGACCAGATTTTAGAAAAACAAAAGAGAGGACGGGGTGATAGTGGTACCTTTGTAGCGTGAAAAAGAAGAAGAAACGAGGACAAAACAAATCAAACCAAATCACCCTTTATGATGTCGAGCCCTATACTCACCAAAACAGAAATATGTATGCCCCTTTTAAATCACCAAAACAACCCTAGACCTTGCTTCATTCGACATCAATAGTACTAGACACATACGCATGATTTAAATTCATCAAGTCACAATAATAACCAAAGAGGATGCATGTCGAGATGGTCCCAAAAAGTCAGATTCAATATAAGTTTATGTAGCTTACATTTAGTCAACATTCATGGGTTTATTTCATGAATTTATGTAACCATTACTTGATTAACCTTAGCCTTACTTTAACCATTTATGTAATATGTTATTTAGGTTCAAAAAGCATGCATATGGTGGACATATGCCATGACCAGATTTCAGAAAAACAAAAGAGAGGACGGGGTGATAGTGGTACCTTTGTAGCGTGTAAAAGAAGAAGAAACGAGGACAAAACAAATCAAACCAAAGCACCCTTTGTGCTTCTAATAATCACGGCAGCAGCAACCCAACAAACCCACGACACCAAGCCAAGCCACACTCGTAACAAACACGTGATTCCAGCCCTTACACGAAGCCTCGTACAACCCTTTTCTTGGAGCCCTTTTGTCGACAGAAAAAAAATGGAGATGGGAGGGTTTTATTTATTTATTTTTTTATCGTAACTTTCTTGGGGAGACTAGTGTTTTCAATGTGTATATTTGAATGAGATATGTAGGCATTTAAGAGATAGGTTTGAGACATTTTAGGAAAATATGTCGTGAGTTGGGCGTGTGATCTCAGCCGAAGGGGGGGTGCAAATAAAGACCAAATCAAATTTTTATTTACCTTCTATATTCACCTTGATACACTTATATAATTTGTCTAGTAAAAGGTACATATAACATTTTAATGTGTCACATTTATTTGTAAGTTAATGTAAGTTTTATTTTCGAATGTTCCATGTAAATCATTTACCATTAAGTTGTTAGCGTAATTATCAAACTTGCTTTATTTTACGGATTTTTGATTTAGGGGTATTACGGTCATTTAACGCGTTCACGAATTTTTGGGTTTTGCAATTCTTCCCATCTAAAAGAAAATTTTTGTCCTCGAAAATTGAAGTCGCAGAGGTACACAGAGACGAACGAGTTTAAGGCAGACGTAGCAATCCATAGTCTCGCACATATCATAACGATTCCGGTTCCAAAGCGTACAAAACTTATACATAACAGATGTCGGTGAGAATCTCGTAAAGAGGTACAGAATTCCAAACGAACATGAAGATTGACAAATAACGGATATAAGTCCTAGTCCATTCACGTACCAACCACAGGCATTTCCCAAAACGTCGTATGACTTCAATAAGTTCAGATTATATGATCTCGGTATTATCACGTTGATCAGGCGTCATAATACTTGCATCACATAACAAGTTCTTATTGTCATCATATTCTGCCTCGAGTCATGACAAACCACATAACCAATATCGTAACAAAATAGATAACATGCAGGTAGCAAGTAACATACCAAAGCATGCCAGATCCACATGCATACAGCATATAACACATCAAACCAACTTAGCATACCACAAAAGAGAGAAGGCCACCAACTAGCTTGAACGGTTCCTCATGACTCATTACTGACGATCCAAAAATAAAGCTGAGATAATACCAAAATGCTAAATCATGAGACTTCGCAATTCAAACCGAGTTTTGAACAATTCCAAGAAAAGTAATACCGATCAAATCACATAACAACTATCAAACCGCCTCAAAACGCTTGACAAACAAATCAGAGTAACACCAGTCGCACCCAGTCATATGAAGTAGATGAATCTTCTCAGCCACCAGTTGAATCTTGTCTCCGTATTTGCGCCTTTGGTTGATCCGTCCAGCTCCCTTCCGCAACATCCTGACGACTCTGGCAGCATCACGATCGGGTGCGGCTTCTGCTTCACTAACCTCTCTAGTTCAGAAACTGCTGCAGCAACGCAGGGTCGGCACCATCATCTTCGACTCCACGAGTAGTCTCCATTTAAACGGTCGACAACGAATGCGCAAAGATAAACAAACAAAATCAAATGCAAAAATAAGGAGGTCTAATCAGCGAAGACAAAAGAATATTGAAGTCAAATCTAATCGACAATCAAAAGGAGTCGAAAAAGATCAGAACAGACGGAAGCCTAATGTCTACCCAGTCCTCACAGGTCAATCCTAAGGTCAACAAGACGAAACCTTTGCTCTGATACCATAATTGTAACACCCCAACCCAGCAAGGGTAGAAGTGTCACATTCTAGTGTCATATCAGAACATACAATAAAATTTATACAAGCGGAAACCATATTGAACAAAATACCAAGTCATATAATTGGATGACTTACAAAGAAGATTACAAAATCCAAAATGAAAAGAAATCTCAAAACAATAGCTCTTCAAAATAAGTCCAAAATAATAAGGTAACTAGGTTTCGGTCCACTCAGATAATCCAACTCTCAGCCCATCAAAACCCATCTTCCAACCTAAAACCTGCCACAGGAAAAGAAATGCGGCTGAGCTTAAAAAGCCCATGAACAGATATAACAAAACGAAAGCTAAACAAAATCAGAAATACGAAATGAATAAGGAACTGATAACAAGGTCGCAGCGAAATGAGAACAATGAGTCAATGAGGAACCTGCAGAATACAATAGTAACAGATATCTAGAAGGAACCGATAGCAGAGGAGGACAAAGCACATAACATATTGATGACATATACATAAGCACATCTAAATAACCAGGCATACAATAAATCAGGAAATCAGAGTACATATAAGCCAAACGGAAGTCCAAAAGCTAGCAGAAGCAACTAACTAGAAAGTGAGCATGGCAATCACACAAGTCAAGTAAACCGCAGTTAGTAACGTCACAAGTATCACAATAGCAGAAATACTATCAGCAGTCAAACATGGTAGCCACACGCATCCAGTATGAATTCAGCATGAACGTTATAATTGAATGAATTAAGGACATAGCAGGGCAATTAAACAAGTTAACAAGCCAGACCACATAAGTTGAACCATTTACCCAATCAAACAGAAATGTAAACATGGCATATCAACAATAAGTAAATAAGGATACTAACGGATAGTCATAGTCCACGAGATTAACCAAACGAAGTATACAAGATAAACAGATCAACAATCGATTGCACACTAGCATGGTCACCAGACAAATCAAAGGGTCACCTAACAGTAGGATAACATGTAATCAGATGACAACAGGTGAATCATATAATTGCATAGTAATCATATCGTAGCAGGGTAAACAGTAGTCACATAAGACATGCAATAGCACAATCAAATTCAATAATCATATAATAACCCGGTATATGAATGGAATGATGGTCTGAAGTAATAGAATAAGAGCATGACAGATCAATGCAATGGAATATATATCATGCTAGTAGAGTGAGTCACATAAGGGTACCGAGTAATGGACAATTAATACAGAATATGGTGCGTTGGGGAATACAGAAGGTACAATATAGGTATATCAACAGTGTAAGGGTTGTCAGAAATCTATCCCAGGCCAACAATACAGTACAGTAATATCAGTGGTGGCAATCGCAGCCCAGTATCCAATAGTAGCCATTGTATTCGGAGGAGTGACCTCGGAATACCAAACCAATAGGAGGGGAGACCTCAGTAACCAGTGGAGTAGCTAGCTCCCAGACCGTGAGGGGGTGTATTGCACACACGCACCACATCACCAGAACATTATATATATATCAGTAACAGTACAGTACAAATCTAGGATGCATCCATACACTCCTGCAGAAACATTAGTTGCCATAACAATAACAATGAAGCGCGCATAATCAGTACAGTATAGGGACGGTGTGGAACATCACTCAACCATACTAGAGTCATGCCATTGGTGCATCAATGACACGGTCATGGTACCTTCATGACTAGTTAACAATATTTGGCTCGGGTATCAATCTGAAGGGTCAAACAAAGGTCCACAGTGTAGCAATATATATATCAGTCATCATAATCAGAGGTTCAATATCAGAGATCACAATTCATAGGTTCATAACAATAGTCCAATATCAAAGTCCAATATCAAAGGTTCAGTAACAGAGGTTCAATATCAATGGTTCAGTAACAGAGGGGTCAATAGCAATGGTTCAATGTCAGAGGGTCAATAGCAAAAGAAACATAGCAATGAATTATCATAAGCGAACAAAGTTAAAGGGACCAGAAAGTCATGAGAACCCCTACTGAAAATGGATAGAATATCTGTACCTCATTCGAAGCAAGCAAAATAGGAAGTACGGTCACACGATGAATCAATCCCGCCGTCCGAAACCTATGAGTTAGATAACGCTTATTAAGATCAAATTACTTATTTTAGACGGCTTTCCATTTTTAGCAGGTTTCCACTTTTAGTAACTTTCCATTTTAGGTAAGTTTCTATTTTAGGCAGGTTTCCATAATTAGTAACTTTAGCCATTTATGATGCATTTAAAGTCATATCAGGTTAAATGAGTATTATTATACATTAAGGATCATTTATGCCAAGTTACACCAGTTTAAGGTCTAAAGTGTAAATATTACAAAGTGTAGGGTCTTAAGTGTAAATATATCATTTTTACCCCTTTTACTCATTTAGCCCCTTTTAGTTATTATATTTTCAAATCAAACCTCTTAGTTTCAATAATTATAAATCTAACCTTGGATTTTATAAAATTCGTATATGTACATGTGAAACAAGTCCTAGCTTTAAATCACGCATTCAATTCACGTTATAATCATTTTAACTCGACTAGTACAAGTTTAGACAGCTCTTAGGTGGTTACTCAATTATGTCGAGACATACAACTCCCTTAAACAAACCATACGACTTGTCCTTTAACCAAACGAAACCCTAGATCATTATTACAATTACCGTATACGTTATTAATCCTTTAGCTACGTTTAATACAGGTTATATACTCCTTTGTGTGAACCCTTTATGATGTCGAGCCCTATACTCACCAAAACAAAAATACGTACGCCCCTTTTAAATCACCAAAACAACCCTAGACCTTGCTTCATTCGACATCAATAGTACTAGACACATACGCATGATTTAAATTCATCAAGTCACAATAATAACCAAAGAGGATGCATGTCGAGATGGTCCCAAAAAGTCAGATTCAATATCAGTTTATGTAGCTTACATTTAGTCGACATTCATGGGTTTATTTCATGAATTTATGTAACCATTACTTGATTAACCTTAGCCTTACTTTAACCATTTATGTAATATGTTATTTAGGTTCAAAAAGCATGCATATGGTGGACATATGCCACGACCAGATTTCAGAAAAACAAAAGAGAGGACGGGGTGATAGTGGTACCTTTGTAGCGTGTAAAAGAAGAAGAAACGAGGACAAAACAAATCAAACCAAAACACCCTTTGTGCTTCTAATAATCACGGCAGCAGCAACCCAACAAACCCACGACACCAAGCCAAGCCACACTCGTAACAAACACGTGATTCCAGCCCTTACACGAAGCCTCGTACAACCCTTTTCTTGGAGCCCTTTTGTCGACAGAAAAAAAATGGAGATGGGACGGTTTCATTTATTTATTTTTTTGCAGTAACTTTCTTGGGGAGACTAGTGTTTTCAATGTGTATATTTGAATGAGATATGTAGGCATTTAAGAGATAGGTTTGAGACATTTTAGGAAAATATGTTGTGAGTTGGGCGTGTGATCTTAGCCGAAGGGGGGTGCAAATAAAGACCAAATCAAATTTTTATTTACCTTCTATATTCACCTTGATACACTTATTTAATTTGTCTAGTAAAAGTTACATATAACATTTTAATGTGTCGCATGTATTTGTAAGTTAATGTAAGTTTTATTTTCAAATGTTCCATGTAAATCATTTACCATTAAGTTGTTAGCGTAATTATCAAACTTGCTTTATTTTACGGATTTTTGATTTAGGGGTATTACGGTCTTTTAATGCGTTCACGGATTTTTAGGTTTTACAATTCTTCCCCTCTAAAAGAAAATTTTCGTCCTCGAAAATTGAAGTCGCAGAGGTACACAGAGACGTACGAGTTTAAGGCAGACGTAGCAATCCATAGTCTCGCACATATCATAACGATTCTGGTTCCAAAGCGTACAAAACTTATACATAACAGATGTCCGTGAGAATCTCGTAAAGAGGTACAGAATTCCAAACGAACATGAGGATTAACAAATAACGGATATAAGTCCTAGTCCATTCACGTACCAACCACAGGCATTTCCCAAAACGTCGTATGACTTCAATAAGTTCAGATTATATGATCTCGGTATTATCACGTTGATCAGGCGTCATAATACTTGCATCACATAACAAGTTCTTATTGTCATCATATTCTGCCTCAGGTCATTACAAACCACATAACCAATATCGTAACAAAACAGATAACATGCAGGTAGCAAGTAACATACCAAAGCATGCCAGATCCACATGCATACAGCATATAACACATCAAACCAACTTAACATACCACAAAAGAGAGAAGGCCACCAACTAGCTCGAACGGTTCCTCATGACTCATTACTGACGATCCAAAAATAAAGCTGAGATAATACCAAAATGCTAAATCATGAGACTTCGCAATTCAAACCGAGTTTTGAACAATTCCAAGAAAAGTAATACCGATCAAATCACATAACAATTATCAAACCGCCTCAAAACGCGTGACAAACAAATCAGAGTAACACTAGTCGCGCCCAGTCATATGAAGTAGATGAATCTTCTTAGCCACCAGTTGAATCTGGTCTCCGTATTTGCGCCTTTGGTTGATCCGTCCAGCTCCCTTCCGCAACATCCTGACGACTCCGGCAGCATCACGATCGGGTGCGGCTTCTGCTTCACTAACCACTCCAGTTCAAAACTGCTGCAGCAACGCAGGGTCGGCACCGTCATCTTCGACTCCACGAGTAGTCTCCATTTAAACGGTCGACAATGAATGCGCAAAGATA
The DNA here is from genome assembly GCA_019973895.1 of Chrysanthemum seticuspe. NCBI lineage: Eukaryota > Viridiplantae > Streptophyta > Magnoliopsida > Asterales > Asteraceae > Chrysanthemum > Chrysanthemum seticuspe. The sequence continues at coordinate 227,004,732 of BPTQ01000006.1, read as the reverse complement.
AACAAACAAAATCAAATGCAAAAAGAAGGAGGTCTAATCAGTGAAGACAAAAGAATATCGAAGTCAAATCTGAATCGACAATCAAAAGGAGTCGAAAAAGATCAAACAGACGGAAGCCTAATGTCTACCCAGTCCTCACAGGTCAATCCTAAGGTCAACAAGACGAAACCTTTGCTCTGATACCATAATTGTAACACCCCAACCCAACAAGGATAGAAGTGTCACATTCTAGTGTCATATCAGAACATATAATAAAATTTATACAAGCGGAAACCATATTGAACAAAATACCAAGTCATATAATTGGATGACTTACAAAGAAGGTTACAAAATCCAAAATGAAAAGAAATCTCAAAACAATAGCTCTTCAAAATAAGTCCAAAATAATAAGGTAACTAGGGTTCGGTCCACTCAGATAATCCAACTCTCAGCCCATCAAAACCCATCTTCCAACCTAAAACCTGCCGCAGGAAAAGAAATGCGGCTGAGCTTAAAAAGCCCATGAACAGATATAACAAAACGAAAGCTAAACAAAATCAGAAATACGAAATGAATAAGGAAACTGATAACAAGGTCGCAGCGAAATGAGAACAATGAGTCAATGAGGAACCTGCAGAATACAATAGTAACAGATATCCATAAGGAACAGATAACAGAGGAGGACAAAGCACATAATACATTGATGACATATACATAAGCACATCTAAATAACCAGGCATACAATAAATCAGGAAATCATAGTACATATAAGCCAAACGGAAGTCCAAAAGCTAGCGGAAGCAAATAACTAGAAAGTGAGCATGGCAATCACACAAGTCAAGTAACCCACAGTTAGTAACGTCACAAGTATCACAATAGCAGAAATACTATCAGCAGTCAAACATGGTAGCCACACGCATCCAGTATGAATTCAGCATGAACGTTATAATTGAATGAATTAAGGACATAGCAGGGCAATTAAATAAGTTAACAAGCCAGACCACATAAGTTGAACCATTTACCCAATCAAACAGAAATGTAAACATGGCATATCAACAATAAGTAAATAAGGATACTAACGGATAGTCATAGTCCACGAGATTAACCAAACGAAGTATACAAGATAAACAGATCAACAATCGATTGCACACTAGCATGGTCACCAGACAAATCAAAGGGTCACCTAACAGTAGGATAACATGTAATCAGATGACAACAGGTGAATCATATAATTGCATAGTAATCATATCGTAGCAGGGTAAACAGTAGTCACATAAGACATGCAATAGCACAATCAAATTCAATAATCATATAATAACCCGGTATATGAATGGAATGATGGTCTGAAGTAATAGAATAAGAGCATGACAGATCAATGCAATGGAATATATATCATGCTAGTAGAGTGAGTCACATAAGGGTACCGAGTAATGGACAATTAATACAGAATATGGTGCGTTGGGGAATACAGAAGGTACAATATAGGTATATCAACAGTGTAAGGGTTGTCAGAAATCTATCCCAGGCCAACAATACAGTACAGTAATATCAGTGGTGGCAATCGCAGCCCAGTATCCAATAGTAGCCATTGTATTCGGAGGAGTGACCTCGGAATACCAAACCAATAGGAGGGGAGACCTCAGTAACCAGTGGAGTAGCTAGCTCCCAGACCGTGAGGGGGTGTATTGCACATACGCACCACATCACCAGAACATTATATATATCAGTAACAGTACAGTACAAATCTAGGATGCATCCATACACTCCTGCAGAAACATTAGTGGCCATAACAATAACAATGAAGCGCGCATAATCAGTACAGTATAGGGACGGTGTGGAACATCACTCAACCATACTAGAGTCATGCCATTGGTGCATCAATGACACGGTCATGGTACCTTCATGACTAGTTAACAATATTTGGCTCGGGTATCAATCTGAAGGGTCAAACAAAGGTCCACAGTGTAGTAATATATATCAGTCATCATAATCAGAGGTTCAATATCAGAGATCACAATTCATAGGTTCATAACAATAGTCCAATATCAAAGTCCAATATCAAAGGTTCAGTAACAGAGGTTCAATATCAATGGTTCAGTAACAGAGGGGTCAATAGCAATGGTTCAATGTCAGAGGGTCAATAGCAAAGGAATCATAGCAATGAATTATCATAAGCGAACAAAGTTAAAGGGACCAGAAAGTCATGAGAACCCCTACTGAAAATGGATAGAATATCTGTACCTCATTCGAAGCAAGCAAAATAGGAAGTACGGTCACACGATGAATCAATCCCGCCGTCCTAAACCTATGAGTTAGATAACGCTTATTAAGATCAAATTACTTATTTTAGACGGCTTTCCATTTTTAGCAGGTTTCCACTTTTAGTAACTTTCCATTTTAGGTAAGTTTCTATTTTAGGCAGGTTTCCATAATTAGTAACTTTAGCCATTTATGATGCATTTAAAGTCATATCAGGTTAAATGAGTATTATTATACATTAAGGATCATTTATGCCAAGTTACACCAGTTTAAGGTCTAAAGTGTAAATATTACAAAGTGTAGGGTCTTAAGTGTAAATATATCATTTTTACCCCTTTTACTCATTTAGCCCCTTTTAGTTATTATATTTTCAAATCAAACCTCTTAGTTTCAATAATTATAATCTAACCTTGGATTTTATAAAATTCGTATATGTACATGTGAAACAAGTCCTAGCTTTAAATCACGCATTCAATTCACGTTATAATCATTTTAACTCGACTAGTACAAGTTTAGACAGCTCTTAGGTGGTTACTCAATTATGTCGAGACATACAACTCCCTTAAACAAACCATACGACTTGTCCTTTAACCAAACGAAACCCTAGATCATTATTACAATTACCGTATACGTTATTAATCCTTTAGCTACGTTTAATACAGGTTATATACTCCTTTGTGTGAACCCTTTATGATGTCGAGCCCTATACTCACCAAAACAAAAATACGTACGCCCCTTTTAAATCACCAAAACAACCCTAGACCTTGCTTCATTCGACATCAATAGTACTAGACACATACGCATGATTTAAATTCATCAAGTCACAATAATAACCAAAGAGGATGCATGTCGAGATGGTCCCAAAAAGTCAGATTCAATATCAGTTTATGTAGCTTACATTTAGTCGACATTCATGGGTTTATTTCATGAATTTATGTAACCATTACTTGATTAACCTTAGCCTTACTTTAACCATTTATGTAATATGTTATTTAGGTTCAAAAAGCATGCATATGGTGGACATATGCCACGACCAGATTTCAGAAAAACAAAAGAGAGGACGGGGTGATAGTGGTACCTTTGTAGCGTGTAAAAGAAGAAGAAACGAGGACAAAACAAATCAAACCAAAACACCCTTTGTGCTTCTAATAATCACGGCAGCAGCAACCCAACAAACCCACGACACCAAGCCAAGCCACACTCGTAACAAACACGTGATTCCAGCCCTTACACGAAGCCTCGTACAACCCTTTTCTTGGAGCCCTTTTGTCGACAGAAAAAAATGGAGATGGGACGGTTTCATTTATTTATTTTTTTGCAGTAACTTTCTTGGGGAGACTAGTGTTTTCAATGTGTATATTTGAATGAGATATGTAGGCATTTAAGAGATAGGTTTGAGACATTTTAGGAAAATATGTTGTGAGTTGGGCGTGTGATCTTAGCCGAAGGGGGGTGCAAATAAAGACCAAATCAAATTTTTATTTACCTTCTATATTCACCTTGATACACTTATTTAATTTGTCTAGTAAAAGTTACATATAACATTTTAATGTGTCGCATGTATTTGTAAGTTAATGTAAGTTTTATTTTCAAATGTTCCATGTAAATCATTTACCATTAAGTTGTTAGCGTAATTATCAAACTTGCTTTATTTTACGGATTTTTGATTTAGGGGTATTACGGTCTTTTAATGCGTTCACGGATTTTTAGGTTTTACAATTCTTCCCCTCTAAAAGAAAATTTTCGTCCTCGAAAATTGAAGTCGCAGAGGTACACAGAGACGTACGAGTTTAAGGCAGACGTAGCAATCCATAGTCTCGCACATATCATAACGATTCTGGTTCCAAAGCGTACAAAACTTATACATAACAGATGTCCGTGAGAATCTCGTAAAGAGGTACAGAATTCCAAACGAACATGAGGATTAACAAATAACGGATATAAGTCCTAGTCCATTCACGTACCAACCACAGGCATTTCCCAAAACGTCGTATGACTTCAATAAGTTCAGATTATATGATCTCGGTATTATCACGTTGATCAGGCGTCATAATACTTGCATCACATAACAAGTTCTTATTGTCATCATATTCTGCCTCAGGTCATTACAAACCACATAACCAATATCGTAACAAAACAGATAACATGCAGGTAGCAAGTAACATACCAAAGCATGCCAGATCCACATGCATACAGCATATAACACATCAAACCAACTTAACATACCACAAAAGAGAGAAGGCCACCAACTAGCTCGAACGGTTCCTCATGACTCATTACTGACGATCCAAAAATAAAGCTGAGATAATACCAAAATGCTAAATCATGAGACTTCGCAATTCAAACCGAGTTTTGAACAATTCCAAGAAAAGTAATACCGATCAAATCACATAACAATTATCAAACCGCCTCAAAACGCGTGACAAACAAATCAGAGTAACACTAGTCGCGCCCAGTCATATGAAGTAGATGAATCTTCTTAGCCACCAGTTGAATCTGGTCTCCGTATTTGCGCCTTTGGTTGATCCGTCCAGCTCCCTTCCGCAACATCCTGACGACTCCGGCAGCATCACGATCGGGTGCGGCTTCTGCTTCACTAACCACTCCAGTTCAAAAACTGCTGCAGCAACGCAGGGTCGGCACCGTCATCTTCGACTCCACGAGTCGTCTCCATTTAAACGGTCGACAATGAATGCGCAAAGATAAACAAACAAAATCAAATGCAAAAAGAAGGAGGTCAAATCAGTGAAGACAAAAGAATATCGAAGTCAAATCTGAACGACAATCAAAAGGAGTCGAAAGAGATCAAAACAGACGGAAGCCTAATGTCTACCCAGTCCTCACAGGTCAATCCTAAGGTCAACAAGACGAAACCTTTTCTCTGATACCATAATTGTAACACCCCAACCCAACAAGGATAGAAGTGTCACATTCTAGTGTCATATCAGAACATATAATAAAATTTATACAAGCGGAAACCATATTGAACAAAATACCAAGTCATATAATTGGATGACTTACAAAGAAGGTTACAAAATCCAAAATGAAAAGAAATCTCAAAACAATAGCTCTTCAAAATAAGTCCAAAATAATAAGGTAACTAGGGTCGGTCCACTCAGATAATCCAACTCTCAGCCCATCAAAACCCATCTTTCAACCTAAAACCTGCCGCAGGAAAAGAAATGCGGCTGAGCTTAAAAAGCCCATGAACAGATATAACAAAACGAAAGCTAAACAAAATCAGAAATACGAAATGAATAAGGAAACTGATAACAAGGTCGCAGCGAAATGAGAACAATGAGTCAATGAGGAACCTGCAGAATACAATAGTAACAGATATCCATAAGGAACAGATAACAGAGGAGGACAAAGCACATAATACATTGATGACATATACATAAGCACATCTAAATAACCAGGCATACAATAAATCAGGAAATCATAGTACATATAAGCCAAACGGAAGTCCAAAAGCTAGCGGAAGCAAATAACTAGAAAGTGAGCATGGCAATCACACAAGTCAAGTAACCCACAGTTAGTAACGTCACAAGTATCACAATAGCAGAAATACTATCAGCAGTCAAACATGGTAGCCACACGCATCCAGTATGAATTCAGCATGAACGTTATAATTGAATGAATTAAGGACATAGCAGGGCAATTAAATAAGTTAACAAGCCAGACCACATAAGTTGAACCATTTACCCAATCAAACAGAAATGTAAACATGGCAAATAAGGATACTAACGGATAGTCATAGTCCACGAGATTAACCAAACGAAGTATACAAGATAAACAGATCAACAATCTATTGCATACTAGCATGGTCACCAGACAAATCAAAGGGGCACCTAACAGTAGGATAACATGTAATCAGATGACAACAGGTGAATCATATAGTCGCATATTAATCATATCGTAGCAGGGTAAACAGTAGTCACATAAGACATGCAATAGCACAATCAAATTCAATAATCATATAATAACCCGGTATATGAAAGGAATGATGGTCTTAAGTAATAGAATAAGAGCATGACAGATCAATGCAATGGAATATATATCATGCTAGTAGAGTGAGTCACATAAGGGTACCGAGTAATGGATAATTAATACAGAATATGGTGCGTTGAGGAATACAGAAGGTACAATATAGGTATATCAACAGTGTAAGGGTTTTCAGAAATCTATCTCGGGCCAACAATACAGTACAGTAATATCAGTAGTGGCAATAGCAGCCCAGTATCCAATAGTAGCCATTGTATTCGGAGGAGTAACCTCGGAATACCAAACCAATAGGAGGGGAGACCTCAGTAACCAGTGGAGTAGCTAGCTCCCAGACCGTGAGGGGGTGTATTGCACATACGCACCACATCACCAGAACAGTATATATATCAGTAACAATACAGTACAAATCTAGGATGCATCCATACGCTCCTGCAGAAACATTAGTGGCCATAACAATAACAATGAAGCGCGCATAATCAGTACAGTATAGGGACGGTGTGGAACATCACTCAACCACACTAGAGTCATGCCATTGGTGCGTCAATGACACGGTCATGGTACCTCCATGACTAGTTAACAATATTTGGCTCGGGTATCAATCTGAAGGGTCAAACAAAGGTCCACAGTGTAGTAATATATATCAGTCATCATAATCAGAGGTTCAATATCAGAGATCACAATTCATAGGTTCATAACAATAGTCCAATATCAAAGTCCAATATCAAAGGTTCAGTAATAGAGGTTCAATAACAATGGTTCAGTAACAGAGGGGTCAATAGCAATGGTTCAATGTTAGAGGGTCAATAGCAAAGGAATCATAGCAATGAATTATCATAAGCGAACAAAGTCAAAGGGACCAGAAAGTCATGAGAACCCCTACTGAAAAGGGATAGAATATCTGTACCTCATTCGAAGCAAGCAAAATAGGAAGTACGGTCACACGATGAATCAATCCCGCCGTCTTAAACCTATGAGTTAGATAACGCTTATTAAGATCAAATTACTTATTTTAGACGGCTTTCCATTTTTAGCAGGTTTCCACTTTTAGTAACTTTCCATTTCAGGTAAGTTTCTATTTTAGGCAGGTTTCCATAATTAGTAACTTTAGCCATTTATGATGCATTTAAAGACATATCAGGTTAAATGAGTATTATTATACTTTAAGGATCATTTATGCCAAGTTACACCAGTTTAGGGTCTAAAGTGTAAATATTACAAAGTGTAGGGTCTTAAGTGTAAATATATCATTTTTACCCCTTTTACTCATTTAGCCCCTTTTAGTTATTATATTTACAAATCAAAACTCTTAGTTTCAATAATTATGAATCTAACCTTGGATTTTATAAAACTCGTATATGTATATGTGAAACAAGTCCTAGCTTTAAATCACGCATTCAATTCACGTTATAATCATTTTAACTCGACTAGTACAAGTTTAGACAACTCTTAGGTGGTTACTCAATTATGTCGAGACATACAACTCCCTTAAACAAACCATACGACTTGTCCTTTAACCAAACGAAACCCTAGATCATTATTACAATTACCGTATACGTTATTAATCCTTTAGCTACGTTTAATACAGGTTATATACTCCTTTGTGTGAACCCTTTATGATGTCAAGCCCTATACTCACAAAAATAGAAATACGTACGCCCCTTTTAAATCACCAAAACAACCCTAGACCTTGCTTCATTCGACATCAATAGTACTAGACACATACGCATGATTTAAATTCATCAAGTCACAATAATAACCAAAGAGGATGCATGTCGAGATGGTCCCAAAAAGTCAGATTCAATATCAGTTTATGTAGCTTACATTTAGTCGACATTCATGGGTTTATTTCATGAATTTATGTAACCATTACTTGATTAACCTTAGCCTTACTTTAACCATTTATGTAATATGTTATTTAGGTTCAAAAAGCATGCATATGGTGGACATATGCCACGACCAGATTTCAGAAAAACAAAAGAGAGGACGGGGTGATAGTGGTACCTTTGTAGCGTGTAAAAGAAGAAGAAACGAGGACAAAACAAATCAAACCAAAGCACCCTTTGTGCTTCTAATAATCACGGAAGCAGCAACCCAACAAACCCACGATACCAAGCCAAGCCACACTCGTAACAAACACGTGATTCCAGCCCTTACACGAAGCCTCGTACAACCCTTTTCTTGGAGCCCTTTTGTCGACAGAAAAAAATGGAGATGGGAGGGTTTTATTTATTTATTTTTTTGCCGTAACTTTCTTGGGGAGACTAGTGTTTTCAATGTGTATATTTGAATGAGATATGTAGGCATTTAAGAGATAGGTTTGAGACATTTTAGGAAAATATGTTGTGAGTTGGGCGTGTGATTTCAGCCGAAGGGGGGGTGCAAATAAAGACCAAATCAAATTTTTATTTACCTTCTATATTCACCTTGATACACTTATTTAATTTGTCTAGTAAAAGGTACATATAACATTTTAATGTGTCGCATTTATTTGTAAGTTAATGTAAGTTTTATTTTCGAATGTTGCATGTAAATCATTTACCATTAAGTTGTTAGCATAATTATCAAACTTGCTTTATTTTACGGATTTTTGATTTAGGGGTATTACGGTCTTTTAACGCGTTCACGGATTTTTGGGTTTTACAATTCTTCCCCTCTAAAAGAAAATTTTCGTCCTCGAAAATTGAAGTCGCAGAGGTACACAGACACGTACGAGTTTAAGGCAGACGTAGCAATCCATAGTCTCGCACATATCTGTTGGAATCACTCCTAAACTATAATTCAAGTGTTTGTCATTCTTATGTAATAGGTAGCTTATTATGGCCTTTATGTTTTTTATTAGCCTTAAGCTTATGGAGAAGGCCCATGAGCTTAGGCCCAAGCCCATAGGAGAAAGGATGGAAACTAGGAGTGTTGCCCTAGCTTTCCTCCTATAAATACCTTATGTAAACCTTCATTTGAAGGTTGGTTGTTCAAGTTATCCTTTCACTCACATCTCTACGCCTAACCGTCTAAGTCATACGTGTGTGTGTGTGTTTGTTTATTGTTCAACCGCCTCTATCTCTTTCTTGTAAGATTGTGTTGTAAAACTAGTGACCTAACAGTGGTATCAATCGCCTAATAGTTGAGTGAACGTATTGTTTGAAGTGAGTTTTGGTCTCACGCTTAACTTGCGTCTCCATAACTTTGGCTTGATCAAAAACGTATTTTTTACACTTTTTAATCCAAGATTCTTGTCCTTTCAACGTTATAAGGTGTTAAACTTACTATTTTTGGCAAAAAGTTTCGAACTTTGTGTGTAGATCATCGTTTTTCATCTAGTTTTTGTACGAAGGTTCTATCCTACGCGTAACTGTTTTAAGAGTTTTGGTTCATCAAGTGTCACACTTTTGTGTCTTTTGGTGTTATTGAAGCTATTTCATCACACAAAAACTGGTTTAGAAACAACTTTGAGCATAATCATATTTACGAGTAATCCTACGCGTAGCAAAACCCTAAAACTACGCGTAAGGTTATCCTTGGCTTGATCTTCGTTTTCTTGGTTTACTCCGTGTTTTCTTGCTTGGATAAGCCTGAAAATACGTCGACTCTGGATATCTTTTGCACTGTGAAGTGTAAAAGATCACTTGGGATAAAACCCTAAACTTACGCATAAGCATAAAGCTTACGCGTAGAAATCCTACGCTTAAGATTCATCTTACGCCTAAGCCAAGTCTTACGCATAAGGTAATCCTACGCATAAGTTTCTACGCCTAAATTTTTGTCTACGCATAACTTTAGCGTCTTTTCCATACTTACGCGTAAGCTAAATCCTACGCGTAACTAGTGATTGTTAGGCGTAACTTTGGTGTTTTTACGCATAAGTGCTACTTGGATAATTGTGATTTCTACGCCTAAGGACACTTCATCAAAAAAGGTTCATTCGACTACAAAGATCCATTTTTACCAACACAAGTTTTCAACATGTCTCAACCACCATACTCTAACTATTTCCCTTACACTTATTCTCAACGACAACAACAACTAAGTCCACAACATCAACAATGGAATCAACAACAAGCAATTTATCAACAACAATTTAATCAACAACATACTCCACAACTTGGAGCAATTCCTCCACCACAAATGCTTCAAACACCGCCAAGTATTCAAGTTCAACCCTACACAAATGACTTCAATCAACATCCATCAAGGAACACTATGAAGGAACCCACTTGGTTTGCAAAGATGTGTGAAGCTTTAAGCAGCCAACAATCAATTCATGAGGCTGGATCACTTGATAGACCTCCAATGCTCACTCCAGGAAACTACGATCAATGGGTGATAAGGTTCTTTAGGTTTTGTGATCTGAAGAAGCCACATGGAAAGTTCTTAAAGAAGGTTATCTTGGAAGGTCCATTTGAGATGCCTACTGTCATTGTACCCGGAGATCCTAATGCCATTCCACCAAGAGATGAACAAACAAACATTGCTACTGTTGCAGATTTAAATCAAACAGAACTTCTACACTATGAAGCTGATGACCTTGCAATGCAATATATCCTTTTAGGATTACCTAACCCAATTCTTCGAAGTGTTGATGCTCAAAAGACTGCAAAGGAAATGTGGGATCATATTCATCTTCTTATGGAAGGATCTGTACTCAATCAGGAGGATTTGGAATCCAAAATTTACTTGGCTTATGAACACTTCATGATTGAACCTGGAGAGACACTAGAGTCTTATCATCATCGATTTTCAGACATCATCAATGATTTGGATAAACACAACATCATCATGCCAAGAATTGCAGTAAATACTAAGTTCCTGAGTAGTCTTGGTCCTGAATGGGAGAAGTATGTCATTTTTCTCCGTCAAGCGAAGAATATGCATCATTCTACATATGGATTGTTGTACGATTACTTGAAGCCTCATGAAAAGGAAGTTGATAGGGAAAGGATTCTCCGTGCTCAAATTGCTCCACCTACACATCCGGAAAATCAACAACTTGCCTTATATGCTCAACAAAGTTATCCTCCTCAACAAGCAACTCAATCAACTGCCTCAGTCACACCAAACGATCAATCACAGCAACCTCAACAAAATCAATTGGTTCCTTACAACAACAACAATGATCAAGCACTTCATAGTCAAACTAGTGAGGAATCCGATCCGTTCGAAGCATTGCAACAGGGATTTGTTATGATTGCTAATGCTTTTAGCCGTTATACCAACAAATCCAACAATCGTATTCGTTCCTCATCCAATACACGTAATCAGGCTGTCGTGAACAATGGACGAGTTGAAGTTCAGAATCGTGTTTATGGTCGTCAAATGGGAGGTGGTCAAGGGTTTAATGCTATGGGTAGAAATAACAACAGAGCTCAAGTGGTGGAACAGGGAAATGCTCAGAATGGGTTAAATGGTCTTCGATGCTACAACTGCAATGAGAAGGGACACCTGGCTAATGCATGCCCAAAGCCAAGGACTAGGGGCAGTGCTTATTTCAAAGAGGCTCTTCTTTTGGCTCTTAAGGATGAAGCTGGTGGATCTCTCACAAACAAAGAACAGAGCTTTATGGCAGATGCAGACTCAGATGATGATATGGAGGACTTGCAGGCCAATGCAGCTGTTATGTTGATGGCTAATATGCATGAGCTACACATGAGTGAAACAGGCCCAGTGTATGACACTGATGGCTTGTCTCAGGTACCCGAACAAACCATCATCATATCTGAACTAATATCTCCGCCAATATCTGAATCCGGCATGGCTCAGACTGTTCAAAATGAGTTATCTACATCTCATTATGACGATTTTCAAATAAACCATGTAGTTACATTTGACGATCAAGATGACCTTATGGTTTCCTTTGATAATCAAATTGACTCCGTGGTTGTACTTGAGGATCTAAATAATGATCATGTTGTGACTCACGTTGAACAAGCCGAACTGTTGCCTCATCCAGATTTTGCTCGTTTAATTCAAGACCATCAAATCAAAATGGAGGAATGTTATGCATTAAATAAGGAATTAAAAAGCAAAAATGCACTGTTAACCAAGGATTTTGAATGCTTACAAATGCAACTCAACTTTTTCAAAACTCAAGAAAACCGTGAAAAAGGTTTTGAAGCCGCTTTTGCTAAATCTCATCAAAACGAAAAATATTTAGAGAGACAGATGCGTGATCTAGCCGCTTCGAAGAATGCTTTGTTGTCTGAAATAGAACAACTGAAACATGAACATAAAAAGCAAATTAACGCTCTCACCTTGGAAAATCAAAAAGCTAAGGCTGAGTTGTTAACTTGTCAAAAACAGTTCTCCGCATACAAAAAGCATTCAACGAATCGGGTAGATGACCTTCTTGAAGAAATTATCGGCTTGCAAAACAAAATTAAAGAGTTTAAAACTGTTGTTTACAAACATGGTGAATCAGTAACAGCTATTGAAAAGTTTACTTTAAAACCCAATCCAAAAGGATATGGACCAAATATAGCTGATTACAAACCAAAGCTTTCACCAAAAACATTCAAACCAAATCCTGAAGTTTCCAGTGCAGAATATAAAATTAATGATACTGTTATGAGTGTTGTTGAATATCATCGTCAAGAGGAATTAGATGCAGAAGACGAGAGTCGATCAAAATTAAAAACTGTTGTTTACAACAAACCTTTTAATTATTCAAAACCGGTCACTTTTGTCACACCAACGGATTCTTCTAACACACCAAGGGTTATCATCAAAACACCTGAGTCTTCTAATGTTAATCCCCAACCAGATTATGCACAAATTTATGGTCCTTTACCTTCCATCAGTGAAGTAAATTCAAAACCTAAAAATCGCAAAATTCTTAGATATTTTGATATTTTCATGGCTGACCTCAAAAATTTAGAACATGAGATAGAATATCATTCTGAAATCAAAGTTCAACACTTTCAATCGCCTCTGGCGCGAGAACAAAGAAACATTTTTCAGAAAAATCTTTTACCAAATGTTAAAAATTTGAAAAGTTGTGCATTGTCTTGGGAACGGGACTTTCATAAGGAACTTGGAGTCATGAAGGTCGTTTTCGAGAAAACCGAAACATCTATTTCTAATACTAAACGTAAAAAGAAACTGTTGAGAAAAGATGTTGATCGACTCTTGAAAGATGTTATCTGTGCTGATATCCATAATGTTGTGTTATTCTATTCTTTGCCACATGCATCTGATTATATCTCTGCTGATCATGTTGACTCTGTGGTAACCGTTGAGAATATTGATAATGTGCTTCAGATCGAGTCTTTAAAAGCTGAAAATAAACGATTACTTAACGAACTTTACAATGCAAAACGTCGTCTTAATTGGTGTGAAAAAGATATTCACAATCAACAACTAGGGTTTCAAAAGAAAATCGCTCAGTTGCATGAACAATCTTATAATCCTAAATTTGCACAACTGGATGATCAAAACGTGTCTTTGAAAGGTCAAATCTTAAAATATGAACAAGAACTTGTAAAAGTTAAACAGGAATATGGTGTCATATTTGATTTACTCAATAAGACTCGTCATGAAGCATCAAACGAACTTGATCACTATCTTGCTCACACTAGAGAAGTCATGAATTTTGCTGGTAATATTCGTTCTGAAAATCAAGATTTGATTCACACTATCTCTAAGTTAAGAGAAATGTTAGGAAAGTATGAACAACTCCCGCCAACCATCATTAAGAGATTAGCACCTGTAACACTTAGTAATCGTGCACCTAGAATCCCTACTGCCAAATCACAAGTTGCTAACGTGCTTCCTTCTACTGAAACAGGAATAGTTGCGTCTTTTCCAAACGTCCGCACTTCACAGCCTAGGAGCACACAATCGAAGAATAGGAAGTTGCGACCTAAGAAAAGATCAATAAGGAATGCTAAAGTAGAAGAACACCCTAGGACTATGAATAAGACTCACATTGCTTCCACTATAGATATTGCGTCTGGCAAATGTAATAGAAATAGTGATGTAACGAATGCTAAACCGTTAAGTACTTTTGATATTCAGTCTGATGCACCTTATGTTATTTGTCGTAAAAGTATGAATTTTGATTGTCATGACAAATGTGTTGCTAAAGCTATAATCTCTCGTTTACGGAATCCTAAGAATTGGAATACCTCTAGGCCCACTAATCATTCTAAGTCTGTGCTTGGTAGACCGCCTTCTTTAGATTCTACGTCATGCGTTGTTGTCCCTGTAGCTCCAGTACCACCTAGTGCATTCACAAAGACTAAAGCAAACAGTAGTTATAGATGGCAGAAATGGATATATAACACATTAGGATTTAAATGGATGCCTAAAGTTATTAATGTGTGTATGTCTACTATCACTGCTTCGGAACCCTCTAACATTTCGGGTTCCACATCTACTTCTATTCCATCTGTGTCGTCTGTGTGTAATGCAGGTGATACAGATCATTCTCTGGATTGTTGATAGCGGATGTTCCCGACACATGACAGGCAACCTTAAACTGTTATCAAACTTTATTGCAAAGTTCATTGGCACTGTCAGGTTCGGGAATGATCACTTCGCAGCTATCATGGGCTACGGAGATTATGTCAATGGGAACATCGAAATCAGCAGGGTTTACTATGTGGAAGGTCTCGGTCACAATCTGTTTTCAGTAGGTCAGTTTTGTGATGGAGATTTGGAGGTTGCTTTCCGGGAGAAAACTTGTTTCATTCGTGATCTACAAGGAAATGACCTTATGTCTGGCTCGCGTAATTTTAGTCTCTACACTATCTCTATGCAAGACATGGTTGCTTCATCTCCCATCTGCTTACTTTCAAAGGCAACATCAACAAAATCCTGGCTATGGCACCGTCGTCTCTCACATCTAAACTTTCAAACCATCACCAACCTTGCTCTACACAAACTAGTTGAAGGTCTCCCACGATTCCGGTATTCAAAAGATCACCTTTGCTCAGCTTGTGAACAAGGAAAAAGCACTCGTGCTCATTTTCCTTCAAAGGTGGAACACAGCTCTCAGCATGTGCTTCATCTTCTTCACATGGATTTGTGTGGCCCAATGCGCGTGCAAATGATCCATGGCAAACGCTACATCTTAGTAATTGTTGATGACTACTCACGATGGACTTGGGTCTACTTTCTTCGAAGCAAAGACCAAGCTCCACAAATGATCATCACCTTTCTCACGAAAATTCAAGTTCAGCTCCGGAACACCGTCCGCCAAATAAGAACAGACAAAGGAACTGAATTTGTTAACCAAACCCTTCGTGAATTTTATGAGAAAGTGGGAATTCAGCATCAAACATCTATTGCACGTACACCAGAACAAAACGGAGTTGTTGAAAGACGAAACCGAACGTTAGTGGGAGCTGCAAGAACAATGTTAATCAATGCTAAACTTCCAGATTACTTGTGGGCAGAAGCTGTATCTACTGCATGCTATACTCAAAACCGTTCTATGATCACAAAACGCCACAACAAAACACCTTTCGAGCTTGTCCACAACCATAAACCGAATCTCAAACACTTTCATGTATTTGGATCCCTTTGCTATCCGAATAATGATCGTGATGATTTTGGAAAGCTCAAAGCCAAAGCCGACATTGGAGTCTTTATTGGATATTGTGAGAATTCTAAAGGTTACCGGATCTGGAATCCTCGTACAAAACAGGTGATGGAAACGATTCATGCTCATTTTGATGAACTCACGGATATGGCTTCTGAGTATAACAGCTTAGAACCCGGTCACAACCGTTTAAACTTCCCTCAACCCCCATCATCAGCTGAACAAAGCCCCCAGCTCACTCGTCAACAAATGGAAAGGTTATTTGCTCCGCTGTTCAGTGACGATATTGATGAACGTGCTCCAGGTGTATCCGCTGTTTCCGCTGCTCAACCTGATAATACTCTTATACCTGATACACCCGCTACAACAACTATTGTTGCAGAAGCACCACCAGTTGACTCCACCACAACAGTTGAACAAACCGCTTCCAACAATGATGAACCGGCTGATGATATTCTGAATGATGTACCCCCACCTGCAGATTTTGATCCAAATGCGTTCTTTAACCCGTTTGCTAATGACACTGCTGCACCTGATGTCGCGGAATCATCAACAAACCATTTGAATCCTCAGAATCTGCACAATGTATACCAACATCAACCCTCTACACATCGATGGACAAAAGACCATCCTCTGGCTAATATTATTGGCAACCCGAATCAACCAGTCGTTACGAGACAACGTCTTCACTGTCTGCCAATCTGCGCCTAAAAACATTAAAGACGCAATGACAAAAGACAACTGGATTGAATCCATGCAAGAAGAACTCAACCAATTCAAACGTCTTGAAGTATGGGAACTGGTTGAAAGACCAACAGGGGTCTACGTCATTGGTCTCAAATGGATTTGGAAAAACAAATTGGATGCTGAAGGGAACGTAATCCGAAACAAGTCACGTCTAGTTGCTAAGGGTTATCGTCAGGAAGAGGGAATAGACTTTGAAGAATCTTTTGCTCCGGTTGCTCGTCTTGAGGCTGTTTGGATATTTCTCGCGTTCGCGACTCATATGAATATGATGGTCTTTCAGATGGATGTCAAAACTGCGTTTCTCAACGGACAACTGAAAGAAATGGTTTATGTCAGCCAACCCGAAGGATTCGTTGATCCTGAGTTCCCGAATCATGTCTACAAACTGAACAAAGCTCTTTATGGTCTCAAACAAGCCCCTCGGGCATGGTACGATAAGCTATCATCTTTCCTCATTGCTAATAATTTCACCAAAGGTTCGGTTGACCCAACTCTTTTTATACAATATCACGGGGCACATATCTTAATTGTTCAAATTTACGTGGATGACATCATTTTTGGGTCTACACATAAAAAGTTTTCAATCGCTTTTGCAAAACTAATGAAGAAAAATTTTGAAATGTCCATGATGGGTGAACTTACGTTCTTTCTAGGATTACAAGTTCATCAATCACCCCGTGGTATTTTCTTGAGTCAGTCCAAATATGCCCTTGAATTGTTAAACAAATTTGGAATGAAAACCTGTGATACTTATGCCACACCAATGACTCATACCAAGAAGCTAGACGCTGATTTACATGGGAAATTAGTTGACCCTACCAAATACCGAAGTATTATTGGGTCCCTCATGTATCTAACAGCTAGCATACCTGATATTGTCTTTGCCGTTTATCTATGCTCCCGTTATCAGTCGCGACCAACTGAAACCCACCTCTCTAATGCTAAAAGAATCCTCCGATACATCAAGGGAACCATTAACTTGGGGATCTGGTATCCGAAGGATTCTGGTTTTGAACTAATCGCTTTTTCAGACGCTGACCACGCAGGATGCTTAGACTCAAGGAAAAGTACTTCAGGAGCACTACAATTTCTTGGTGATAAACTGGTGTCTTGGCAATCAAAGAAGCAGGATTGTACATCGCTGTCATCAACCGAAGCAGAATATGTAGCCATGTCCGCGTGTTGTGCTCAAGTCATATGGATGAGAACACAACTCAAAGACTATGGTTACGTATTTGACAGAATCCTGATGTACTGCGACAATCGAAGTGCCATTGCGATCTCGTGCAACTCAGTTCAGCACTCGAAATCAAAGCACATCGATCTACGCTATCATTTCATCAAGGACCACGTGGAACAGGGTACCGTTGAATTATACTTTGTGGGTACAGAATACCAATTGGCAGATCTTCTCACCAAAGCCTTGCCTCCCGCTAGGTTTAATGAGTTGGTCCACCGGATTGGTATGAGGTGTTTGACTCAAGAGGAATTGGATGACCTCCTAAAACAGTCTTAAAAACCTGTCAAACACCAAAAATCTCTTTTGTAAATATATTTTTTCAAAAACAAAATACAAAAATATAAAACCTGATAAAAACAACAAAAATATTCTTCTAATCTAATTTTCTTTCAACATGGCAAGTACATTTCTTCCATCAACACTTTAATCTTTCAAAATTCAGTATTTTTCCGATCAAGTGTTGAAGGGAAGAATATTATCACTTAACTGTTTCAAAACATTTGTGTACTTGCATGTTATCTTATCCCGGTTGTACCTTTTATCAATGGTGGTAAAATTTTCTGGTTAAACTGACACTCCTCGGACTAAAATTTATAACCATTCATTATTTATCTAAGTCGAGGGGGAGTGTCTTCAAGTTTCTTTCTTAACAATTTTTGTTTGGTAACCAAAATGGAAGTTAAATGGCTTTGTGTGAAAAAGGAAAAGGTAGAGGGACCAAAACTGTCAAAAGATGAAAGTCATTTTAATAAAATTCCTCCACCTAACTTATCACTTCACATTTATTACTCTAACCAAAACAAATCCTACACCTAAGAATCACTCTTCCAATCCGTGTTTTTGATCATCAAACTATCACGACATGGCTGCTCAAATGAATGTGCTAGGATTTGTTTGGTTAGAGTAATAAATGTGAAGTGATAAGTTAGGTGGAGGACTTTTATTAAAGTTACTTTCATCTTTTGACAGTTTTGGTCCCTCCACCTTTTCCATTTTCATACAAAGCCATTTAACTTCCATTTTGGTTACCAAACAAAAGATTTTAGGAAATAACTTTGACGACACTCCCCCTTGACTTAAGAAAATAATGAAAGGTTATAAGTTTTAGTCCGAGGAGTGTCATTTAGCCAGAAAAGTTTATCACCATTGATGAAAGAAACAACCGGTAAATGATAATCATGCAAGTACACAGATGTTTTGAAACAGTTAAGTAAAGAACTCAAGAAGCTTGAAACGTACAAAAGGTATCGAGTAGCAGTAAAAGAAGGCAAAGTTGGTCATCTTGATGAAAAACCTTCAGGAACTCCTACTCGGAGAACCAGAAGAGGAAGTGCTGGAAGTGCAGTAAGTTCTGAAAGTCAAAGGAAGTTTCCCAAAAGGAATCCTCCTCGTAAAAGGATTGTTCCCGTAAAGGAAGCTAAACCTATTCCCACACCTGAACCGCAAAGAAAGCTTGTGGACGAAAGCTCTGAAGGTACTGAATCAAAAGAAGAGATTACATACTCTGAAACTGCAAAGGATGACACTCCATTAGTACCGAAACCTCCTAGTCCTCCAGCTGAACATGGCAAAGGGAAGACTCCAGTGCTTGTGCCGTATGATCAAAGCTCAAGCTCAGAAAGTGATGAAGAGCAACTGGATAAATCATACAGGAAGAAGTTTAAATTCGTCAGACACCTTCAAAAAGCTGAAGAATTTGCAAAAGACCAAATGGGTGGCCCCGGAGGATCAAGTGGTGCTGCCCACTCTTCACCAGATCTTGATGCGGTTAATCGACCCGATAAGAGATCTGGTGCCACCACTCTTGTGCAACAACAAAAGCTTGTGGATGATACTATGGAATATGAGTTTGAGAAACCTGAAACTGAGAAGTCTGAGAAAGATAAAGATGCTGATTATGACAAGCTGCTTCTGGAAAGTCCTACACGTTCACAGAAGGAAACTTCTGAACTGCCCAAGGACCCCGAGTATCCTCATGTCTCTTCCTCATCAGACTCATCATCTCACTCTTCCCAAACACCATCAAAGAAATCAACCAAATCAACATCCAAATCTGTGAAGAAACCACCTCGATCTTGGATTTCTCATACACATGAAAGAATTGTGAAAGCTGTCAAACAAGTCAGAAAGAAAGACATGCTATACAGGAAGCTGAACTTTCTCAATCAACAAATACAATATCTACATGATGAGAATGACAAGATGCAAGAAGAAAGGAAGTTTATCCAGGAATTCATGAGAAGTCATCGTCAAGAGGAACTGAACAAAATGATCAAAGGTTACACTAACAAGTACCTTCAGGATATCGTTCCTAAAGTCACAAAGGAGATGTTTACCAGACAACTATATCCGAATCTTATGCAAATAGCCAAGCAAACTATAAGATCAACACCTTTAACCGTCACAATCAATCCATCTGATCCTGTAGTTTTCTCGGATAATGAATTGGTGGCCAAGCTTGTCACACAAATGTCTAAACGATCTGGGACATTTACTTCTGATGAAGGAAAGCTGTTTCAAGCATTGCTGGACTACCAACTCAAAGAAGCATGTAGATTCGAAGCAGAAAGGCCTAAACGTCCTAGAGACGATGAAGATAAGGATCAGGATAAGAATGATGAAGCTAAACGTCAGAAGAAGTCTGGTGAATCCTCTTCTATGTTACCTCCTCTCCAACGGACTCCTACTCAACAAAGGTCTCCTCCCCGTTCTTCTACTGATAAACCTCAGGATTCTGAGTTACCGCCCGAGACTCAGAAAACCGGTGATCACTTTGAGTATACGGGTGGTGACGATGAAGAAGTCCGTGAGCCCCTACAACAACCCGCCTCTCCCAAACAAGTTCAGAAACCAGAATCCTCATCTAGGCCCAAGAAACAGAAGAAGAAGACGCCCACAACTGACGTCGTATCATGGCTAGATGAAGATACAACAGAGGAATTTGAATGGTTTTCTACACTTGTCAACTCAACTCCCTACCCTGAAGAAGGTCAAGATCTGGTAGACGGAAATACATTGGAGCATGCTAAAATTCTGCAAGAAAAGTTCCATGTGAAGAAGATGACGAAATCCGAGTTGAGGCGAATCAAGAATGAAGCTTTTCAACTGTGGAAAGATAGCACAGAAAGTGCCATCGAGGTCGAATATCACCTTGAAAACATTGCTCGAGCTATGTCTAACAACGTGGATTGGCTCAACCCAGAAGCAAACATTAACTTCACAAAACGGGACAACCCTCCATACTACACCGACTGGTCAAAACCTCTACCAACAATTGGCCAACCAAATGAACCTAGGATTCCATTCAGATATTTCTTCAACAAAGACTTGGAATTTCTTCTACACGGTGGCGATGGATCAAGGAAATACGCTACATCTTTGACACTTCCATTCCCAGCAGCCATATACTCAAACTACATAGCTATCGAGGAAAGAGCTAATCACTTGTTCTCCAACAACGTGGAAGCATACGACCGAGATGCAATGTACGGGATTCATCATTGGCCGGAACGCCGAAGAATCTACTACCGAAGCTGCCAGGTTCAGAAGTCTCAACATGCAGTGTTCAGTACTAAAGATATCGTTGCCATCAAACACGTTGATCTTTCGACCAAATGGGACTACACTTTTCTCAAGAAGATTGTGGTCAAAAGGCAAGATGAACGGGATTATGCATTCTCTTAAGCTGACTTCGAGAATTTGTCTATCAACGACATTGAAGACATGTACCTTGCCAAAGTACAGGGTCGCATGAGGAAATTTTCAACCGAAGTACAACGTGAATTCATCAAGTCACTACTCATCTTCATCAGACGCATAGTCATCAAGGAACGTGTAGAAGATCTTCAGCTGGCAGTTGAATCCTATCAGACCCGGGTCAACTTCACACCACCTCAGCTAGATCTTCCCGACATCAACCAGCTCTCACAATATACACTCATCAGCAAACCTTTCGGCGTCGTTTACCGTAGTGAACTACAAAGAAATTGCTTAATGGCGTGTAGTGAACTTCACAAGTTTGGGGATCACACTTTGAAGATGGTTAGGGACGGATTGGCCTATCGGTTGAAGGAAATACGTCACAAGATTGGGTCTCCTAAGCGATGGAATTCTCATGATCGAAGGAATGTGAGGAGGATCATCAAAATGATTGATGAAAGGTTGAATAGAAGGGATCAGTTCAGAACAATGGAAAGCTTTGTTGGTAGTCGACCCAGGATTAACATCACCGGCTATCAACGCCCTGTTCGCACTCCTGGCAACATCACTGGACTTCCTGGTACCCCTTAAATTGTTTCCTTCATTATTACATTTGGATGTGTGATTATATATGTCAATGGCTTGTGCACACATAACAGTGTACAACCCGTAATTGTCAAGAAAGGACCCTGTGGTACGCTTCAGTGCCACAATCCTTATAAAAGGAGCGAAAGCTTCTTACTTTTGAGTAAAACCTATCAAACCTTTCATTTTTTTTAAGGTTTTGCTCAAAAGAACAAGTACTTCCCCGTAAGTTTTTCAAAACCTCAACCGTTTATATCACTTGTTGAGGAGGAGTATTTGAATTCAAACTTTGTTCACAAATTGTTCATAGTGGTCATCTTCCCACAACGCTCGAAATGGTCATATTTATTGTCAACTTTTCAAAAATAACATTTGATATGCCATTTTTGAGGGGGAGAAAATTATGTGATAAGAAATATGTTGTGTAAACGCAAATGAATCTTTGTGTAATAGACTTAACCTACGAATTGACGGTACTAAATTGTTAGTAACTTGAAAAGACTTGTCCTGGACGGGTAATAATTTCAAGCTAGTTCGCTAGTAATGTAAACGTGTCTCGCAAAGGACTTGTCCGAGTAGAATGTACCATTCGAGAAACTCTTGGTAGACATGAACTCTGACGGGTTTGACAACCTTTCGAGGTTTGTTTACACCTTCAAGGTAGTTATTAGAGCTAGTTGTCACCTAAAAGCTGACAATGTAACTCTTTAACTATGCAATGTAACCGTGTCTCGCGGGGGATTGTCTATCTTGAGTGGATCAATTCAAAAAGTGCGCGCTCTTTCCTCACTGTGCAAATAACCGTTAAAACTATTAAGCACATGTGGAGGGGGAGTATTTATGCAAAATATTATCTCAACAGTGGTTCAAAACGTTTTTCATTAACAAACACTGTGAGAGATTCTTCAAGTAAATGGTTTTATGGCAACATAGGTTAGTCATGGAGTGATAAGGTGACTAAGGTTAGGGATAACCGTCCTATGATCTGCCAGAGCCGGAGGGATCTACCCAAGGACATCACAAATAGTTAGTTCTTAGAAGTCCTTAGGTATGATTATAAAAGGAGAAATTGAGAATCGGAGAAAGAAGGAGTTGAAGAATTAAAAAGAAATGCAAAGAAAAGGGTGAAAAGAAATAGCCCTCCAAATTATTCAACTTAGGGCAGACACCGGGTTCAATTCATATGCTACTGGCTGACACTTAGTGACGCCGGTATTGAAGATTAAAAGTCGTCATGGACCCAGTGATGCATGCACTAAACCTTCTTAGCCACTCAAGTCTCTCTCAACAGAAGCTTGTTTCATTCTCACAGGGAACCCTATGTAAACTATTGGCTTTCTCTTAGAGATCGTTGGTATTGAAGAAGGAGACCCTCTCCCTAGTCTCCGCTCAGGAAAACCAAAACGCACTATTGAGTCTAGAGCCACGAGATTCATCAAAAGATCTCTTAGGAACACTTGACATTTCATCACTTGTTGATCACCAAATAAGATCATCAGTGGTTGATATCGAGTCCTTCACAGATCTTAGCAATCTGTCGAGAACATTTATGAGAGGTTCACAACTGTGATCCTCAGTGATTGAATGGAAACTCCTGCCAGGGTCAACATCAAACAGCCCTGACAGCAGGTCACTTCGGTAACTCCCCGTGGATTACGCTTAGTGTGTCTCAAACGGTCTACAGTCGTGAGGTGACGCTTCGGTGTACCTCAGCGACTCATCTGAACTGTAGATGTACTTCGGTACATCGCGTTATCTCACTTGTGGGACTCCAGTTCAGGAATGGCCTTTGTAAGAATTAGAGATATGTTTTCACACTATGCTGTTAACACTCTCAAAGTTCAAACTTGTAAGTGCCGGAATCCGATTATTACTAACCATTTGAAATGTTTTCTTCTTATGGAAGCTCCGGAGCGGGATGATCGTGATGATTCTTCTCATGCTCACGCCAACATCATCACTAATGGAAGTTCTATCCAAAAGCAACACAACAGTCAGAATGATTCTTCGTCAAATCAAAGAATCTACAAAGTTAAAAGACTTAAAGAACTTCATCAGTACTGAATTCCAACGTCAAAGAGTGTGTGAGCATGTTGAAGAATGACGTGGAGACACTGTAGCAGCGAAGCAGACCTGAGGCAGAGTTGATGCAGACAACAACATACTATCACTTTCATCACAAAGAACAATGATCAAAGAACAAAGTTAAAGATGACGTCAAAGCATAACCGTTCAAAGAAGACAATTTCTCTACACTGGGGAGATTGTTTGAATCAAGGCATTTCTTCTCACAAGAAAGAAGAATGTCAGAAGACGTCAGAGCTACTATTACATCAACGCCTTCACCGTTCATCACCAACACTTGAGGGGGAGATTGTTGGAATCACTCCTAAACTATAATTCAAGTGTTTGTCATTCTTATGTAATAGGTAGCTTATTATGGCCTTTATGTTTGTTATTAGCCTTAAGCTTATGTAGAAGGCCCATGAGCTTAGGCCCAAGCCCATAGGAGAAAGGATGGAAACTAGGAGTGTTGCCCTAGCTTTCCTCCTATAAATACCTTATGTAAACCTTCATTTGAAGGTTGGTTGTTCAAGTTATCCTTTCACTCACATCTCTACGCCTAACCGTCTAAGTCATACGTGTGTGTGTGTGTGTTTGTTTATTGTTCAACCGCCTCTATCTCTTTCTTGTAAGCTTGTGTTGTAAAACTAGTGACCTAACAATATCATAACGATTCCGGTTCCAAAGCGTACAGAACTTATACATAACAGATATCGGTGAGAATCTCGTAAAGAGGTACAGAATTCCAAACGAACATGAGGATTGACAAATAACGGATATAAGTCCTAGTCCATTCACGTACCAACCACAGGCATTTCCCAAAACGTCGTATGACTTCAATAAGTTCAGATTATATGATCTCGGTATTATCATGTTAATCAGGCGTCATAATACTTGCATCACATAACAAGTTCTTATTGTCATCATATTCTGCCTCGGGTCATGACAAACCACATAACCAATATCGTAACAAAACAGATAACATACATGTAGCAAGTAACATACCAAAGCAGGCCATATCCACATGCATACAGCTTATAATACATCAAACCAACTTAGCATACCACAAAAGAGTGAAGGCCACCAACTAGCTCGAACGGTTCCTCATGACTCATTACTGACGATCCAAAAATAAAGCTGAGATAATACCAAAATGCTAAATCATGAGACTTCGCGATTCAAACCGAGTTCTGAACAATTCCAAGAAAAGTAATACCGATCAAATCACATAACAATTATCTTAACACATGGGCTACTTTTCTGTACTTGTCTTTTTTTTGGTTTATAACTCATTTACTTTTATAAATAAAAGTTTAAACGGAGTATATATTCCGTTCTTTATCATCTTGTGTTGTGTAATTCAATTAAGTAGCACCCCATGTTGCTTCCTCTATACCATTTTGGGGGTGTTACAATAGCCAACCAGACACAAGATTCTTGTGAATCGCTGGAACATACAAGACATTAGTCAACTTGAGCTCTTTCTTGGATGTCATCTTCAAGATTACATCTCCTTCGCCCTTGATATCAGCAGTTGTAGAGTTGCCCATGTATAGCTTCTCTCCATTGTTAACCGCTCTGAAAGAGTGAAACATACTCTTATCAGCACACACATGATGGGTAAGCCCAGTATCAACCTACCATTCCCTGTTGTTGGAACCTACCAGGTTAACTTCAGATATCATGGCAATGACGTCAGACACCATAGAAATCATGTCCACATCCTCATCACCATATTAGCCTGGCGTGGAGTCACCCGCTTCGGCATCTTACAATTAGCAGCATGGTAACCCGACTAGTCACTGTTGTAGCATACCAATTGGAACTTCTGTTTCGCAATTCCAGATTTAGGAACAAGGTACTCAGACTTCCCCTTGATCTTCTTGTCATTCTTTCTTTTGCCCTTGCCTTTTCCCTTGACATTAGACTTGGAAGATGACGAAGCCTGCTCAACCATATTTTCCTTGGCAGAATCAGGCGTATAAGTGTTTTTCTGGGCCATCTTGTTGTCTTCTTCAATATAAGATGAACAACCAAGTCTTCAACACTCATATCCTTTCGCTTATGCTTCAAGTAGGTTTTAACTTCTACCCAGCTTGAAGGTAACTTTTCAATAATAGCAGCAACTTGAAAAGTTTCACTTAAAGTCATTCCCTCAGCATGAATGTCATGTAGCAAAACTTGCAGATCTTGAACCTGACTCATCACATTCTTTGAATCAACCATCTTGTGATCCAAAAAATGAGTTACCACGAACTTCTTTGTATCATCATCCTTAGTTTTGTATTTGTGTTCCAGTGACTCCCATAATTTTTTGGCAGTATTAGTCTTGTAGTACACATTGTACAAAGAGTCCACCAAACCGTTTAGAACATAGTTGTGACACAAGAAGTCTGAATGTTTTCATGATTCCATGGCTTGAACAGCATGTTGATTAGAGGATTGACCTTCCATAGGAGGTTCCACGTGAGGTGGCTTCTCTTTTAAGAACCGCGCAAGGTTCAAATTAGTGAGATAGAAGAACATCTTCTGTTGCCACATTTTAAAATTATGCCCATTGAAATTTTGTGCTTTCTCAACATGATTAGCAACCGTGCTGGTAACTGGCGCACCAGGTACATTCACAGTAGTTTTCACATGAGGGAAAGTGGTGTTTGTCATCCTGAAAGAAAACACAAACAGTTCAATAAACTGCTATAAATCGGTATCTAGAAATTCAATCGTGATTTCCATAAGCTTGTTCTGAATCTGCTTCAAAGAAACTCAATCTTGGTTTCAGTGAATCTAGATTTTAATAAACCAAATAAAAGACCAAATTAAATAGATCAATTTAATAGAAACTCAATCTTGGTTTCAATATAAACTGATAAGAGTGATTGCTTTAAAAATCGTTTCAGATTTGTAACACCAAATCTGTTAACTTAAAACTGATTTTTCAAAGAAACTCAATCTTGGTTTCGATAGAAAATAGTTTATATATAACAATATGTTAATAATATTAATATGCTTTTAACAAAGTGTTTTAATTTTGTTACACAGAATCTGTTTTAAGACGGTAGGAAACGGTGTTCACTTTTACTTATAAAATTATATTACAATAAATAAATAACAGAAAGTAATTAACAGAAAATTAAATACAGACAGAAAGGAGTAGAAGCAAAAGACATACACTATATAACGATAAGTAAAAGAAAGCGGTAAAGGTCGAGGCTCGTGTTTAACACGATTTCCTTAAAATAGATTCGTCGTCTGTTTCTCAGAGTACAACGGCCAAAGCTGATGTTTAGCCGGACGTGACACATTTTCCTGAAAGATCACAGAAGATCTGCGTGTTTCTGATTGAAGATGCTAAAAAACTGATTATGGAGAAATTCGTTTTTGGTTGTGTCAACTGAATGAGGGTTATGGCCTTATTTATATAGAAAAGTTGTTTTGTTCTCAAAGACTAAATAAGAGTCATAATTATATAAATCTGTTATTAATTAACCATTATCACTAAGTTTATATCTATTCGTAAAATAGATTGACACATAATTTTGAAACTAAGAAAGATACGCGCAGAGGCGAATTTTCGAAGTTGCATTCGTGTTCGCAGGTCGCGTAGGCTCGCATAAGTTCACAAGCTTGGAACCCATTTTTGGCCCAGAAATCCTGAAACTTGCACCACCCCCAACTGCGCGAGCGCGTAGGTGTTGGAGTAAAACCAAGCAAAGGAATTTGATATCAACTATCAAGATTTCTATATAAACATCTTCCCACTTTCTTTTCTAGGCGATGTTGGATGCACCATTGTTTTCATATTTTGTGTTTCGCGTGCCTCACTTTAAGACCCGATATCTCATCATACCAACTTCATTTTTGACACATTTTAGCTCGTTGCGAAGCTCTCGTCAAAGAGAACGCAAAGCTACCAAAAAATACAAATATATATAACATATACTTATATTAAATAGTATCAAAATTTTGCAAAAAATCATTTTTGCAAAAGCCATTTTCCAACGGTCACAACCCAATTCTGAACTCTCGTTTATTATATCAAAATTGACATCGTGTTTCTTCAAATTTCCATATCTTCTCAATCATGATTTTCTCTTCTTATTAACTTTCGAATCTCTTTTGAACTTACCTATCTTTGTGAATAATTAATCAACTCTTTGTCTCCCCGTTTTGCAAGGTATGCATGAAAAAAAAAGTTGTCATTCCCTTTCTTTGATCTTTTTAGTAACTCTCTTGTATAAAGTCTAAGTTTTCCCTTGCTAAAATGATTCTGTAATCGTTTTTTGACATACCCTGAATTATATAGCCGGATTTCAATGAAGATAATGATTTGTCACGATCTTTCATTTGATTTAGCTAATAAGTAGTCAAATATTTTGAAATCTTTCTCTCCTATGTACCATTTCTTCTACATCCATGGTTTTGGCCTTGTTTGAAAGTCAAGTCGCAAAAATGGAAAAGAATACATTTGCACAAAGAAAAATGATTGGAAAACTTAATTATGTGATAAAAATGTGTGACATGATCATGATGGTTTGTAAAAAAAGTGGGTTATATGGCTGCAACCATTTATCAAGATGATGCCATGCAGGTTTAGCCATATATTTAGGCACATAATTTAGGTCTCCTAATCACTACTCTTACACTAATTATACGCCTCAATTAACTGATTAATTACTTTAAAATTGTTGCATATGGAATGCGATTGATATGGTATCTCGTATCTTTTATATAATAAAGGAATTACATTATTTCGGAGTGATTATGTTAATTCATTTTTATTGGAAAAACAATTGAGCCAATAGGAGAGCTCGATTTTGCCACGTAAGGAAAATCGTGTGATGTGATTGGTTAATAAAAGTCAAAATTAAATTGATTTTGGTCAAACTTTAATAAATTTGATGGAGAAATTTTGTTGATAAAAAAAATACATAAAAATATAGGTGTCAAATTTGTGAAAACAAAAGTTTAAAAAAAATGAGGTAATTAATAAAACTTTAGTGGTTGAATTTTTATAAAATTATATAGAGTTAAATGTAATATTATAATTCTCCATGTTTTTTTTATTAACTTTGGATTATAAACAAATACCCTCTTATATTGTATACCCTTTATACTTTATATCTTAAAAAATACAATGTATATGTTGTTTTGAAATAACAACTATATACGTTCAATAAAGACTCATTTATTTCATTTTCAAAAGTTTAACCTATGTGGACATAAGTTTACATTTTCAATACGGCTAAATTACTGAAAACTCGAATACAATTATCAAATTGTAAGAACGGGTTACTTTAATATAAAAATAAATATACGCGATTATACTTATAACAATGACTCATGTAATTATTATTTATTTATATAAGGATATCTAAAAAA
Source organism: Chrysanthemum seticuspe (assembly GCA_019973895.1). Taxonomy (NCBI): domain Eukaryota; kingdom Viridiplantae; phylum Streptophyta; class Magnoliopsida; order Asterales; family Asteraceae; genus Chrysanthemum; species Chrysanthemum seticuspe. Next base: position 226,975,240 of record BPTQ01000006.1, on the reverse strand, counting down.
CATTTTTTAAAAATCTATATACGTTCAATAAGGATTCATTTATTTCATTTTTAAAAGTTTAACCTATATGGACACGAGTTTACATTTTCAATACGGCTAAATTACTAAATTACTGAAAACGATAATACAATTATCAAATTGTAAGCACATGTTACTTTAATATAAAAACAAATATACGTGATTGTACTTATAAAAATGTCTCATGTAATTCTTATTTATTTATAATAATGATATCTAGAAAAACATTTTTAAAAAACTTTAAGGAGGATACTTTAACTTTATCAACGCTCATTATGTGCTATTAAACTTGCATCATGTGTACAACATCATATCAGTAGTGAAATTTAAATAACAACATCAACATCTTTGTCAGCTAAATAAAATTAAATCTTGAGTTACCTAACAGAAGTTTTTACAAATATTTTACCAAATTCTGTTGAATATTAATGTATAATGAAAAACTCGTGCATAAGTATTAGTTGTACTTATATCATAATTTTCATGGGCAAATTCTTATATATGTATATACTGAACTAAAATATTAAAATAAATTTGATTTATATGTAAACTTCGTGCGTGCACGAAACTTATAACTATATAATTATATGCAATTACCATTAAAAACACAATATTCAGTATTAATACAAAATAATTTTTTTCTAAAAACCTCATGCGTGCACGGGTATTATAACTATAACTAATTATGAGACACGGTTTCATGCATGCACAGGTATTATAACTAGTAACTAATTATGAGACATGAGGGCAAACAAGAATCGTTAGATCCATGCCCACTATATGTTCCGTATACAAGAGACCAAGCAATGCTCAATGTGCCACAACGTCAAAGCATGTGCTTCGACGAGGTGGATCAAAGAGACCGCATTGATGTTCACCTCACGCCGCGAATACGACGGAAGACGAAACGAGACTTTGATCAACACGGTTCGTTTCGCAACATGCATTCTATTGCCACAAACTTGAAATCCGGATGTACCTTACATATTACATCCGATTGAAAAACACAAACATGGGTCGAAAACGACAAGAACCTAAACATCAAAGTAAAGTAAGAAGAAAAAATGATTTGGTATGTCAGAAGTGGGATTTGAACCCACGCCCTCTCTCGAAGACCAGAACTTGAGTCTGGCGCCTTAGACCACTCGGCCATCCTGACTTATATGCTTATTTTCATATCGTTTTATTCATATATAATTTTTAAATCGTATTACTTAGTTCTAACACAATTTGTGGACCTAAAAGTTTTTTAGCAAGGTACTAATACATGAGTTGTTCTTGTTACTCGAGTCGCCTAGTAAACCACATTCAATATAGTTACACTTATTATTCCGTAGCAAAGTTTTTTTTCATGCTATGCAATGTTGTCTCTTAGTCAAACGATGATTTTCGAAAGACCAAAACTTGCATTATCGCATAAAGAGAGTGCACTAATAACATCATAAAGATAGATTCATCTACCATGAAAAGGTTTGAATTTTCGACATATCTCATAAAAAAAATTGCTCAATGATACAATAGCATATAAGGTATAAGATCATTTCCAACCATGCTCTCCAAAGTGCATTTTCCTCCATATTTGTAGAAAGGAGCATGAAAACACAACTCCAACCATCCTCCATATTTGAAGATTTTTTTGCAGTAATGGGTGAGATCCTCCATATATAGAGTATTGTTGGATCACCATTCATCCTTCCAAAAATAGTATTGTTTCTTAATACAACTTTTTATTGGGCCATTAGTTAAAGTTCTTAATTTTATTCAATAAAAAAGTGTTGGATATGAATTCTATTTGGAAGATGAATATGTCAAAAAAATGCTCTTTTATCCACGGTTCTAAAAGGCGCGCAAAGGCTCCGTAAAAACGTGAGGCTTAGTCATGCCGTCACGCCACGTTTCATGCTATTTATAACCTTACTTTTATCCTTTAAATTTGGAGAACTATGAAGTATATGGTTAGAGATAGCCTAGTGCCTGATGCCATGGTGCACGGCGTGCCATTTCAAATGAGCAATTTTGAACTTTTTTAATTTTTAAGATTTTTAATGATAGGTTTTGAGCAAGATTATTACAATACTAGCCTATAAACCCGTGATAAATCACGGGCGACTTATAAAAATTTAGAAAATATAACCTTAAAAAGTATAAAACAAAAAAGCCAACTAACATTAACTCTCAAACAATATTGTTCATTTCCATAATAAAAAATATATATATAAAGAGAACATTGAATATATGTTAAAAATAACAAAGAAGAATAAACTAAGAATCTCCAAACCGGATAATGTTAAAATTAAGTTCATATAAGATAGGTAAAACTAACAAAGAAGAATAAAGCATTTTAACTACAAGGCGGATCAAATCTTTATGTAGCACTTCATAGTAAACAACATTCAAAGTACTGTTTGAAACTTTACCATCCTTGTCGTATATCAAAACCTTTAATCCTTTCCGAATTTTGATTATAGACCTGCAATTTGTTTTTAGGTATCCATGACGCCTTGTTCATGCGCAATAAGAGTGTAAGCCTTAAAACATGAAGAACGTTCAAACCTGAAAATTCAAAACCAAATAAGACTAAAATGCGATGATATAACAGTGAAATAATATAAAAATAGTATAATGATAAAACAATCATGTCTAATATGTTAGGTAAAGGGAAAAAATCATTGTAACCAGCTTGATATTTTTATGTTACTAAGTTTCCAAGATTCAGATAGAAAATACAATTACATTCAACAATAATAAATCGTGAAAAACAATTGTTTGACAGAGAATATATAGGAAAAGTATATAATAGGCCAACTCGACCCGTTTTCAAGTTACCCTATTGTTAAATTAACAAAAATATATATTTAAATATTATATGTTATGCCATTAGCCCAAACTTATAGTAACAACATTACCAAATGATTGCCGGGCCATTGACTCCCTCATTAGTCATGAATTGTGTAAAACGACACATCCACCCATGATCTTACATTTATTGTCATCAATCTAATCAGACACCAAAAACTAACTCAAATAGGTTAGGTACAATCTAAAGAAACTTACCAAAACAAATTTGTAGATAATGGTCGTTCACCTTAGCTACCTTGTCATCAAATCAAGGACTTGTATACTTTCACCCCACTGAATCTCTTTTTTAACATCACCTCTGATAAACACACCATTTAAACAATTATAAGTTCAAATTTGCAACTGATAGGCGGTTATTATATCGTGTTCTACAACATACTGACTCTGGCTAATATGAGATCTTCATTTAAGAATACAACCAACATGAATTTTGTTGAAGTGTTAACCCATTAAAGTATTATGAATACAATGAGGAAATAGTTGCTAAAAGTATAAGTTAACATGGCTGAAATTTAATCTAATTTTAATCGGATCACTAACAACCATTAAGAGTTTTCACCATCATCACTACTCGTAAACAATATATAAAAGCCTCAAACATGCTCAACGAATGTATATCACATAGTTAGAGAAATACAACCATAAACATAGCTAACATTCATACTTTTTGAGTCTTGATTCTAACCTTGTTAATGTTCCAAACTGAGTCAATGAGCATAAAATCAATTTGAGAGACGCAAGACTTATTGATTACAACTTATGTAATTGTGAAATATGCAAAATGACAATTTAAGTGTGCTATAAATTAGCCAAATATGTATAAATATCGAGTTAAAGGTTCTTTTACACTTATAAGAAACTTGACTAAGAAGTTGTTATTCACTTGTAAAAAAATCTGACACCTAGGAGGCAGTAGCAAAACGTCCCACTTGGCGATTGAGCAACATCCACCTCAAAAGCTGACACCATTACTTAATAATAGAGCCCCTAACTTTTTTGAGCTGTTTATTCACCATGATTAGAAAGGTAAACTTCTAGGTGTTTGTAATTTTTATATTTTTTTAGAACTCATGCTAACAGAATACAACTTATGCCACTCTCAAGTGTAAACTTGTGATTTTGATGCCACCAAGATTATTCAATTTCAAAAATAAGCAATCTAAAATTGTGTATTGATAATAGCTTCAAGCATTTTTTTTGGTCAACAAACAAACACAATGAGCAAATTAGCTCTTTATATAGGCAAACCCAGATAAGAAAACACCCTTTAGTCTCAAAAGACAATGATGCATTGAAAAGTTCAAAGTTTTGTAACCATGAATCTTGAAAAAAAATTGTCTTTTTTTCCTTGTTATACTCTACAAACCATGCCCATATAATTAATTCAATAAACTTTGTACGAAAAATAATTTTGGATAAACAATTTCCAACAATATATATGAAACAAACCCTTTATTTTGGTCGAACATGTTCCACTGATGTATCCAATTTATATAAATAGTTAATCAAAAATTGCAAAGTAAACATACCTTGGATTAATTGAGACGAAAGAATATTGATTTTGGAGATTGAAGAGAAGCAGATGTTCGATTTTTTTAGAGAAGAAGAAGTTAAACATTTCAGAAAAACCAGTGTAAATATTAATGGCATACACATGGAATTAGTGAGGTGGCTTAAATGACTTGGCATTAGTGAGGTGGCAAGGTTGTCCACATGGATTAAATGACATGTCAAGTTTTTTAAAAAACCTTTGTTTATTTATTATATATATAGATTTCAGGAAAACCAATGTAAATATTAATGACATACACATGGAATTAGTGAGGTGGCTTAAATGACTTGGCATTAGTGAGGTGGCAAGGTTGTCCACATGGATTAAATGACATGTCAAGTTTTCAAAAAAACCTTTGTTTATTATATAATATATATAGATTAGTTTTGAGGAATCCCTTATTGGTTAAGTTGAAAACTCGGTAGCAATGCATTATTGTGTTACCTTTGATTACGAGTCATTCAAAACATAAGTTATACGGAGTAGTCATGTCAACAAAACATATTTGTTAACTACAAATATGAAAATTTAGAAAATAGTTATAAATGTTAATTGTTGTATCCTTCGTCACGTAGGAATATTACTGTTTCAGAATACAAGTTATAGCGGCATATTACTAAAAACGGTCAAACCCCACTATCAATAACAAAGCTGAATTAAGTTAAAATAAACACGAAACCAAAATGAGTGCTACTTACCCAATCAAACTTACCGGAAAAAAAAGGTAAAAAATGCAGTCAAGGCAGCGGCAGGTTTTAAAGGAGGAGGAGATAATCACGCACTGATATGGTGTAGGTTAAATGTTTTAATGTTTTATATTTTTATCTAGCCCAACTGTTTTGTTACTCATTTTTTAGCCCACTCATTTTTTACCAAGGGCCCAACTACTAAACCATACAAGTTACGAATACTTTTTTTTATTTTTTTCTTTTTCTTTTCATTGTGTTATCTTTACATCGAGCATTTCAGCATTTGAGCTCCTTTGCTTAAAAAACTTATAATTTACGATCAATAAATTGGGATTTTTAATAATATTTTTATGTTTAATTTGTTTGTTTTCATTCTGGATTCTACGAGAATTTTTATGAAAGGCAGTATTTCATATTTATTTGTCATTTGTGTCGTAAATTGACATGTTAATCTTTTTTTTTTTTAATATGGTGGGTTGTTGCATGATAACCCCGTATTAAATGTCGACCTTTCTTTTTTGGTAACCATGATTTCTGATTTTTTGGTCTACTAATTCACGGGGTTTGAATCCACCACCACACCGACTCAAACTAGGTAAAGCCGTCTCTTTTCAGGAGGTTGGCGTGGCCACTTAAGGTTGTTTGCACCTAGCAGGAATTGAACTTGAGACCTCACACATTTAAGATTGATAGTCACAAGTCCTTTTGCCACTAGACCACCCTTAAGTGGTTTATTAAATGTCAACCTTATAGACATGTTTTACGCATAACCCGAAAAACCCACCAAACCCGACCCGAATAAAACAAACCCGAAAAATCAAATTTAATATTTTTCTACTAAATATTGTGCATACCCTACTCTGAATTCCTAGATCCGCCACTGTAGAGAGAGGTGTAGCATACAACGGTAGTGGTAAACCTAATGCAACATGGGCCTTTTGAGGTGCCCATTAAATGCAAAATGGGTCGACTTTGGATTAGAGGACCCATGATTTACATAATCCTGTTTAGAAATTTAACCATAGCCCAGATATGTCAACCCTTGTAAAAAGGTTAAGCTTAAGTTGTAAGTGAGTTGAGATCCTCTAAAAAGTGAACATAAATTAAAAACTATAAAAAGTGTTAGGAGGTGTTTGATAACCACTTAATTGAATGATTAAGTATGTATCTCATATTAAGTCAGTGGAATAAGTTGTTTGATAAAAAAAAATAGATAATGGATGGTTCAATTCCATACTGGGTTAGCCAGCATCAAATGAATATCCTCCCATTCAACAGCTAATATTTATGCAATGACTTCTTTTTTCATGTTGATGTACTATATATGCTACCTCATGACAATTAATGAGGTTTTCTTCTTTTAACCCATTTATACAAATTATTTTTTATCAAACAAATAAGAAGGTAAGATTAGTTGAAAATTATTAAAACATGTATTTTATGTAACTAATTTTATATTTGAAGTTAATAAAGTAGTATTGTATGATATGCTTATTTAAATTGTTTCATCTACCTAACTTTTGTTAAATTAAAATCTCCATCACGTCAAAAAAAATATCAAATTACATACTTTATGCAGTGCAAAATCATATAAAAAATATTTCGCTCCGGTAATTTTACTCTTTTTTCCAAATCTCCATCATGTCAAAACATTTATCAAAATATATATATTTTATGTAGTGCAAAAACATAAAAATTAACATAAAATAAAATAAAATAAGTCGCCCCGGTAATTTATTTCTTTTTGTTTTTTTCTCTTTTCGAAATGGTTGTCAAACAATCAATTTCATTTAAAATCATAATCATTTAACAATTATAAATCATTCAGCACTTTTAATTCATTCAGTGCTAAATCATAGTTTTTATCAAGCAGCCCCTTAAACACCGTAGGGTCTCATCAAAATTCATCTAATGTTTAAGAAAAGATACCAACAGAATTTTAGTTAAACGGGTACTTTGGTCATTTGAACTTTTTTTTAATTTCACCCTTAATTTTCAAATGCACATAACTTTTAAGCAACAAATTTTTACGGAAAAAAAACCGATTTCACAAAAAAAATTTAAAATTTAATTCTCTTTAATTTTATATGTATTTTGATATATAAATTGGAACTTAGGGTGCGTTTGGTTTATAAGTGGGTTTGGATTAAGATTTGGATTTGGATTTAAATTTGGATTTAGAGAGAGAAAATAATATAATATTATTAATAAGAAATTATAAATAGTTGTTGAAACAAAAAGAAAGTTAAATAAAAATATATAAATAATTCTTCTAGTGGGCCTGGACGTGCTTTACGAGAGTAAAAAGTGAAATTGCATGCTAATACTGCCAATTTAATGTGGAATCATGAACCCATAGATAAAGGTATCAAAATTGTTTTCAGAGTAAATTACACCGTTCGTCCTTGTGGTTTGCGTTGACCGCAGGGTTTCGTCCTTTGACCAAAAAAGTTGCACCGTCCGTCTTTAGGTTGGAAACGTTATGCATCGTTCGTCCTTTGACCAAACGACGTTAAGTTTGACCGTTAAAAACCCATCATGTGACTTGCACATGAGGATAAATTCGTCATTTCAACACCATAAGGACGAACGGTGCAAGGACGAACGGTGTAGTTTACTCTAATAAGAATAAAACTAATCTTAACCCTGCCCTATACCATCACTATCATTTCTGTCTCTCTCTTTTTCTCTCTCGTCGCACCTCAACCCAGGAGAATATGGAAATGGTTCTTCTTCTTCTTCTTTTGAAGGTCAAAAGCAAAAGACACTTCCCCTCCATACCATAAATAAACGGCTACCACCCTAGCCATCACGCGGCGTCATCGGATAGTGGCTAACGAAAGGGATGAGTACCGAATAAAGGAGGTCACCTCTCTATGAAGACCAAGAAACTAGGGTCTCACCTTCCACAAGTTTAACTATAAAATGGAGGTCGAGAATCACAAATTTAATCATATCCTCACAACAACAAAAAATGATTAGGGTTTCAGGAATCAAGGGGGTTTTCAAAATTGACAAGGGGGTTTTACTAATTGGAGTATAAAGAGTCCACATCAAGTTTCAGTTTTTTCAAGTTCAATCAAACTCGTGCTCAATTGGGTCTCTTGTGTTCGATTCAATTAACCCCGTCCCCACTATTTTGTCATTGTAAGAATACTAATGTTTCTTGATAAATAATTAATTTCTAAGTAAATTTTTTCATGTTTGTATACATTTTTATTATTATTCGAATGGTATACCAAGTATAAGGTTAGTTGGTAATTAAATGTGAAAGTTAAAATTGTTGTTGTTGTGGTCACGGCTGTCGAACAAAGGAATCAAAAAACAAAGGGTTAAAACTTATTAAAGTTAAACATTTGAAATCGGCTCATATGATTTATCATATATATTTGTTTTGGCTTATGTTGGTTTAGTGTAATGGTCATTAATCGCAACTTATTTGGTTCAGCTTAAATATTTAGCTTAATAGCTTATTTGGTCGAACTTGTGTATGCTGCAGCCTATGGTCATGACTTAATAGTGTTTCGGTTTAGGATTTGTGGGGGATTTGTGCGTTGACCGGATCTGGATGGTGGTTCTGGAGGTGGATCTGGATGGCAGCTGATCCGGGAGGTGTGGGGGATTTGTGGGTTGTAGTTTTTTAAGAGTAATTTGATGTGGTTTTGATACATGGTGATAAATAAATGGTTAGTGTTTACTGGTTCAGATGTTGGGATTTTTTTTTGGTTTATGATCTTTGGGTTTTTTTGGTTTTCGATATTGCATTCTTCTTCTTTTATCTTATTGGTGTTTAAAATTTGACTATTGTTAATAATGGATAGTGGGAGTGAAATAATTTTATAGAAGTTGATTATTTGCAACCGTGATTTGTAAAACAATGACTAAAACAAAGAGTATAATGGATATAAGAAGGTGGTGGTGGCCTGGTGGGCGGTGGTGGGTGGTGATTGTTGAAGATAGATGTATGAAGTAGGCGGTGAGAGGTGGGTGCCGACGGTGGAGCGGCGGTGGTGTGTTTTTTCGGTCGGCTAGGGTTTTCAAGAGAGGGAGAGAGAGAAAAGTGGTGAGGATGATGAATGGTTGTGTTTGTATGTGTGTTTGTGTGTGGTCTTATCCACATAAACTACACCGTTCGTCCTTGCACCGTTCGTCCTTATGGTGTTGAAATGACGAATTTACCCTCATGTGCAAGTCACATGATGGGTTTTTAACGGTCAAACTTAACGTCGTTTGGTCAAAGGACGAACGATGCATAACGTTTCCAACTTAAGGACGGACGGTGCAACTTTTTTGGTCAAAGGACGAAACCCTGCGGTCAACGCAAACCACAAGGACGAACGGTGTAATTTACTCTTGTTTTCAAATCAGGTTACTAGAAACCAAACATATCTTTAATGTCATTTCAGTCCAAATCCCATTCCATAGTGCCAAAACAAACGGGCGGCCCTTATTATTTAGATTTCAAGTGGGTTGTGATTTTATTGAATTTTTCGGCATATTTGACCTTACGTTTGTCTAACTTAAAGGTTGAATTATGCAAAACTTAAAACACGAAAGTTGTTTTTTTTGCCGTTATTTACCCAGAAATTTGAATCACTCGATTTCGATATGCTAAGAGTGAGATATTGCATTTTAAAAATGACGTTTTACACATATTTAATACACACAAAGTGTTTGATATAATGCCTAAAAGAGATTTTTTTTTTTTTATTTTTTATTATTTTTTTTTAAGTACATTTAAATGCACTAATTGGTGTATCACAATATATTTTTTGTTATTTTTCTTATTAACTGATGAACAAAACTAAATGAAGAACAAACTAACTGATAAACAACAACCGACTGATGAATTGATGAAAATTGTGACCTTAATTGATGAACATTGTGATTTTTTTTTAAACTGATGAACATTATGATTTTTTTTTAAATTAATAAACTGATGAAAATTATGATTTTTTGTTAGAAAAATGACGAACAACGTAATCTAACTTATGAACATTCTGATATAACTGATGAACAAAAATAAAGAGAACTGATGAACATTGTGATAAACTGATGTACAACTATTGTTATTGATGAATAACACTTTTTATTGAATGAAAAAGTGAACAGCTCTTTTTATCAATGAGCAACACTTTTATATTGATGAACAAATGAACTCTTTTTATTGACGAACAAATGAACAACTCGTTTTATTGATGAACAACACTTTCTATTAATGAACAAAGTATACGTTGAACAATGTTTTTTATTGATGAACATTGCGATGTAATTGATGAACAAAATAAAAAAGAACAGGTGAACAACTTTTTTTATTGATAAACAACTATTTTTATTGATAAACAACAATTTTTATTGATGAAGGATACTTTTTTTGTTACAAAATTAATGAACAACGTGACTAACCCGTAGGAACTTGTAACTCATAAATAAATTAAAACAAAACAATTGCAATAATTTAAATCAAGTACATAAGCAACAAATGTATTATTTCTAATTCAATCCATACACGTCAATTCATCCGACACATATGACTTTATAAACTGATTAACAATACTAATTGATAAACACTTATTAATAACATGTAGATTGATGTTCTCTTGTTCATCAGTTAGTCTTGTTCATCAGTTAGTCTTGTTCATCAGTTAGTGTTGTTTATCAGTTAGTGTTGTGCATCAGTTTTAATTAAAAAAATAACAATAAAATTATATCACTTTTTGAATCTTACATTAATAAAATGATTAATGATGAGTTGAGGGACAAAAATTAGTGCATTTGACGCAATTTTAATACTAAAAATCTAAGCTATACATTTCATCAAACACCTTGTGTGCAACAAATATAAGTAAAATATCATCTTTAATGTGTGATATCTTACTCATATGACATCGGATTTAAGTGATTTAAAAACATGTGTAAATAGTGAACCAAAATCTATATTTTCATGTTTTAAGGTTTTCCATATTTGTAGAAAGGAGCATGAAAACACAACTCCAACCATCCTCCATATTTGAAGATTTTTTTGCAGTAATGGGTGAGATCCTCCATATATAGAGTATTGTTGGATCACCATTCATCCTTCCAAAAATATTATTGTTTCTTAATACAACTTTTTATTGGGCCATTAGTTAAAGTTCTTAATTTTATTCAATAAAAAAGTGTTGGATATGAATTCTATTTGGAAGATGAATATGTCAAAAAAATGCTCTTTTATCCACGGTTCTAAAAGGCGCGCAAAGGCTCCGCAAAGACGTGAGGCTTGGTTATGCCGTCATGCCACGTTTCATGCTATTTATAACGTTGCTTTTATCCTTTAAATTTGGAGAACTATGAAGTATATGGTTAGAGATAGCCTAGTGCCTGATGCCATGGTGCACGGCGTGCCATTTCAAATGAGCAATTTTGAACTTTTTTAATTTTCAAGATATTGTTTAATGATAGGTTTTGAGCAAGATTATTACTATATTAGTTTTGAGGAATCCCTTATTGGTTAAGTTGAAAACTCGGTAGCAATGCATTATTGTGTTACCTTTGATTACGAGTCATTCAAAACATAAGTTATACGGAGTGGTCATGTCAACAAAACATATTTGTTAACTACAAATATGAAAATTTAGAAAATAGTTATAAATGTTAATTGTTGTATCCTTCGTCACGTAGGAATATTACTGTTTCAGAATACAAGTTAAAGCGGCATATTACTAAAAACGGTCAAACCCCACTATCAATAACAGGTGCATACGGAAAAAAAAATTAAGAAAAAAATACAATTATCTTTGGTACAGATATAAACGAAAGATTGATAAGCTGCTACTGAATGTTTTTGTTTAAAGAGTAGTAACAAGCCGAACATTTGTAATTTCTAGTAGTCTATGACAAAATTATCATCAAAACTGGGAACAAAATTATCATCTTACGGTCAAACCCCACCATGGTTCCGGGCTTCCGGCCATAAGGATTGCATTGGCTGAACCCATTTCAGCTTCTTCCTTCTATTTTACTTATTTTTCAGCCTGAACTTTGATGCATCGCTGTCTACGTTAAAGTTTATCTTTGGAGGGTTTGAAAAGCAAAATGATGCTGCAACAGCCTGTCATCAACACCATGACAATTTTATTTAACTACATGCATAAATACATTCATACCTAAGATATTCGCACATAAAACGAAAACTATAATTCAGAACTAGCAGTAACTTGAAGCAAAGTTTAACAAACACCATGTTCAAGAAGACTACACAAATAAACAGGGACCAAAGAAAAATTAAACAAATAATCCATAGCATACACGTGATAATCTAAAGCAAATACCGAAAAGGATACCAATTGCTAAGTGTAACAGCTGCATTCCGTCTAGTTACTTAACAGTTTTATTTTGTAGGCCCGTCTACGTAACAAGGAATCGGGTAATTCCTGGTCACTATTATGACACTGAAATCTTGGCAACTTCAGTAAAGGTGCAATTTGATCAAATACTTACAAACGGGTGGATTGAGGTTAAGTTGCATCTCATACTGGTCAAACGGGGCAAGTCTAAGGACTAAGTAAGAAATGGGTTAAATGTGTCCCATGTGTACTTTTATAGCATGAAACGTTCTAAATCATTCAAAAATCATATTATTATTGAAATAAGATATTCACAATTATAAGACATTATTTGTTATTTATAAGTTAAAACCAATTAAAGTGTGAACCCAACCCAACAAAACCAGATTCGACCTTACAAAAAGTTATTTGTTTTGACCAAATACCCAACCCACCTGACTCGTGCATATTGAGGACTTCTGGTCCCCAAGCTTAGCTTATGAAACTGAAACTGATGGCGAAAAGTGGGGAGACAAACTACTACCAAATCCTTCTTGAGACATTAAGTGCTAGTTTGGTCCATTCACTTGATGTGGAAAAAAAATGAAATTTGGTAGTAGTTTGTCTCCCCACTTTTCGCCATCAGTTTCAGTTTCATAAGCTAAGCTTGGGGACCAGAAGTCCTCAATATGCACGAGTCAGGTGGGTTGGGTATTTGGTCAAAACAAATAACTTTTTGTAAGGTCGAATCTGGTTTTGTTGGGTTGGGTTCACACTTTAATTGGTTTTAACTTATAAATAACAAATAATGTCTTATAATTGTGAATAAGTAAAATAGACCCAAAAGCATATGGTACCTGCATATCTAGCCGGCGAACATCAAATACATCCTTCATGGAGTGTGAGTTATAAGCTAACAAGTAGGACCTATAAGCTTCTTTAGCAGATATGTTTAAGTGATAATTGGCGCCAACCAATTTTTCCTGCATCAACACCACAAAACATGTTAAACAAATCAGTAGATGCAAGACCAGGAAGATAGTTTCACGATTATGCTATAAACCAAATACGTACCATTTGAGAATGTACATTCGCCATCTTCTTATCATTGAATTCATACTCTTTAACCGATACTTTTGCAGCCTAATATAGAATACCAGTCAATATGTATCAAAAAACGGGGATTGTGATAGATTTATAGGTTCAGTTTTTTTAGGACTTCCCTAGAACATGTTAAATGTTAAAACAATGAGCGTTAGCATAGAAGTAGAAGTCCCCTTTTATGAATAGTCGGTTTATTTATACGTAGTATTTGACCAGTAACATGCCAAAATGATCATGGAAGAAAGCTTAGCTAAAATGAAAACAGGTGAAACGGGAAAAAATAAATATTACTTCACTTAGTGAACCTCATAAATAGCTTATTATCACAATAAGGATTAATCACCGAGTGAAGTGATTTACGAGTGAGTGATCCTTAGCTATATCACTTATTAATATTAATGTGCATCAACTATCAATAAAAAGGGATAATGACAAAAATACCCAATTTTTCAAACCAACTTCACAAAATACCCAATTTTATACTCAAAAACCCAAAATACCCATAAAATTCGCAAATTTTGAGACTTTTGCGAAATTGAAAAAATATCGAAAATTTTCGATGTTTTTATAAAAATATCGCAAGTCCTTTGCATATGAGGGCCCTGGTTTATTGTTCTCGTTTCCAGCAGAGTACGGTTGAGGGTTGGGTTTTCAGATATTAAAATTCCATTGGCAATCTGATTTGCGGATATGTTCTGAGAATTGTCGAGTTGAAGGTTTTCTTTGGTGTCTTGCAAAGTTGCAAACCAGTTTTTGTGTACCGATACAAACTGTATTTAGGATTTTTTTTTCAAAAGCGACGTGGTTATTTATCCCAGCGAATCTACAAAACCCAAAACGTTTGCCTGGTTTATTTCTTTTTCCAGCAATGAAAACGTCTGGTGCCTGCCCATATTTCTTGAAGATGTCAAGCATGACAACATGATTCCAATTGGAAGGGAAGTTTGTGAAATAGTAGGTGATGGTTGGTGCTTGGGCCGGGAATTGGATTGGTGATCGTTTCTGGTAAGGTTATGAAGGTGGTTGAGGTGTTGTCTCGTGACATTGGGTTTTTGGATGTTCGAGTTGGTTCTCCAATGTGAACCAGTGGTCCAAGCTCCGGTTGTCATGGTGGTTTTGGGTTGTGGAAAGAGTTACAAGTGGTTAAGTACCTGTGCAGGTAGACAGATATGCTAATAAGTGTTATAAAAATATCCATCACCTTAAGTACCTCCTTTATACTACATGATATCCATCACGGTCCCATGTACCTCCTTTACATTTGCGAATTTTGTAAGAAATATCGAAATTTTTTGATATTTCTTAAAAATATCGCAAATTTTTTATATTTCTTAAAAATATCTTTGCGATATTTTTTTCTATTTCGCAAGGGTGTCAAAATTTGCGGATTTTATGGGTATTTTGGGTTTTTGAGTGAAAAAATGGGTATTTTGTGAAGTAGGTTTGAAAAATTGGGTATTTTTGTCATTATCCCTAATAAAAAACTATATCAATAATGGACAAAAAGGTGTGTGACCCGGACCTATTTCAACGTTTACTCAGTACTAAACCCATTTCGACCATGTTACCGGACTTGCCTATCTTGCCACCTCTAATTAAAAAACAAACAAGTCCATTTTGTCACAACCATTATTACTCGTCAACACACCTTGAGGTAGCGAAGAAACTTTAACTCTTCTGGAGTAAGGAAAAGCAACGCATTTCCCTTTGCACCTTCTCCACAAACAGTTCGACCCACCCGAAGAATATATTCCTGATATTTATATTTCAAGTGTTGAGATGAAGAAATAAAATGATAACATATGATCAAACATGTTGATTAAAAAGATAAAGCTGAGCACCTTTAGTTCATCTGGGGGATCATACTGCACAATCCAGTCCTATAAACAAACAGAAAAGCAATACTGTTATGGAGATTTAATAAATTTGTATCCATACATATGCTCAACGTAATTTACTTGATTCTTGAAGAAGCAAAGATTATAAAATGATCAATAAAAATAAACGAATAAACAGAATTACAAGGATTTGCTTTTTCCTCAGTTTTTCCAGAGTACACAAGCATAACACTTCATAGATATGTTTAATATATGATTGGAGCCTTGGAGGTAGCAAAATGACGGATTCAAGTCAACACAAATAATTATGGTACGGATCAAATAGATGTGGTTCGATTCGGTTGTTCAAATTGTTTTTACAATAAAAGTTGTGTGTCAGATAAGTACAAAAACTATCCAATTTTTAAAAGATATAACATATTAGAAAACATGGCCAAATTTCAACCCTTTTAGCTAGTTCTTTTCTCATTGTAGCTGTTGACGTGTTAAGCAAATAATGTAAGTTAAAACAAGCCATTCAGAAGTAAAGGGCTAAAAGATTGCCATCTTTATTTGAGATTATGTTATGGCAGATAATATTATAGTCGTCATAACACTACATAGTAGATAGGTTTATGTAGAAGGATCGACATACCACAGAAGGAATATCGAGACCACGAGCAGCAGCATCAGTACATAACAAGATTCCTTTCTCTGCTTTACAGAAGTCAACGAACGTTGAAGTTCGTTCCTGCTGCTTTTGCTTCCCATGAATATCAAAACAATCCACTTCAACATGTTTTAAAAGTTCTGAGTGAAATTTAACCGAATTGCATGAAGAAAAGAAAACCATCACTTTCTTTGATAGATTCCTTTTCAAAAAAGAGCAGAGAAGTGTGAATCTCTTTGCACTTGGAACCACACAATAACCTTGTTGCAAGCCTTCATAAGTGATCTACAACATCATATTAATAGGATCATTAATAATATAACAAAAAACATAAACTTTAGTGTAGGGAAGACATTACTTTGTTTACCCTGGATATCCCTTCATCTACATCAACACACACGGGAATAGTCTGAAATGACAAGCGTGCAAGATCTTCAACCTGAACAAAACATTTGACAAACAGATAAATACCAACTTTCATGTACATTAACATCATAATTGGTTCCAATTTCCAAGTAAATGGTCGAATCGGGTTAACAGAAAAACAGGTCAAACAGCTCAAAATGGTCAAATGGCTGAAACTGGTCCATTGTCCCCAGCTATTTTTAAATTTTTTATTTAAATTATGCATAAAACCTCCAAAACCGATTTATTTCAAAAACTAAAAAATACTTCAATTATTGTAATGATGTTTTGAAACAATTCACATTTGTAAAAAAATTCAAAATCATGGTAAAAAAGTGTTTACTTCAACCTAAAACAACCATTTTAATCTGTACAAAAAGTTAATCGTTCTGACCAGAACCATTTTTACCCAAAGGAAGTTTAGAGTTTCAGAAGTCTACATGGGTAAATAAAGAAGAGACTATTATCAAAAATTATAATAGGTTTAATGTACAAGTCATTTAGCTTATAATCAAATGATGATTATAATAAGTTTACATGGATTTGCTTTTCTTGCTGAAGGTTTTCAATTTACAAGTCATTTAGCTTATAATCAAATGATAATTCTCTGTTGGAAGGTTAAATATGAGTTGGATGCGTAACGATGCATGCACTATTTTGTTGAATCACCAATTCGGTGGCAATTCCTATATAAGACTATAAGCGGAGTGAAAACACTACACGAAATTAAAATTAACATGTTTGACTTGACAACCGTACCTTTTTCGTCCGAGTGACAGAAAAGAGAGCAGTTTGCCTTGTCTGCACATTATAGAGAACTCAGATCAGTAATAAATGATACATAAATACAATGGTTTACCACCTAAAAGGGTAATGAATTATACGGCAATTCCCAATTATGACAACGTATTACAAAAATGATTAAAAATGGTATTCAGCTTATTCATTATGTGCAATACGGGTAACTTTTGTGAAATTATCAAATTATGTGCTGACATGTGTCAACATGTTCAATGTTCAATACCCAGCCTCGACGGAGAGGGGTATGGGGGAGGTAGGATGTTGACACTGTCAACATGCAAGCCTCTAAAATGAAAAGTTACCATTATCGCACAAAATAGGATAGTTGGATACTTTTTCTGATCATTCTGATGATGTGATACCTCAATTATGGGTGTGTTTGTTTTAGCTTTTATACAGGGCTTATGAGGTTATTAGCTTATATAGCAAAAACAAGCCCATTGAAGTGTTTGGGTAAGCTTATTGGCTTAGGCTTATGACCAGGGGTTTTGATAAGCCCCCTTTTTGTGGCTTATGGGCTTATATAACTTTTAATGCCTTTTTTTCCACCTCTTTATCATAAGCTAATCCAAGCACTCAACCTTGGCTTATGAGCTTATCTATCATAAGCCATAAGCTGCTTATTAAATTTAAGCTTGAGCCCCAAATATATGCTTACACAAACACCCCTTAAGAATTGACATATAGTTCATTATCCTTTTATGCAGTAAACCCTGAACACAACAAATATAAATTGAAGATATTAAGATACTATAAAAGTAAAACTAATTGGTGAAATTTATCTCTAGCAGGAATGTCTAGAAAGTGTAACTTTTTCTATGCTACAAATATGGCAAGCTGCAAAGAATCATACATTTGGTAATATTTCGAGTATTTGTTTCATTTCTTCTGCAGAGTTCGCTTCCAAGTATCTATCAGCTTCATCAATCACAAAGCACTGCAAAATCCAGAATATGAAATAAGAACAAACCGCCAGTTGGTCATTACATTTCATAGATATGAGATAGGACAGAATATCCGAAAAGTAATAAGACTATTAACTTGCGAAAATAAGAAATGGCTTTTCTGGAAATGAAATTTTTTAACTAGAGGCATTATTTGATCCAGTCCCATTGTATTAACTAGCATTGACCTTACTTCAGTTCTGAGACCATGGTTTGTTATCGATTAGAAGTGGCAACTTCTACCAATATGCTAAAAGTGGGTTGTGATTAAACTAAAGGCAGAATGGGTCAAATGAGTCAAAAGGATTAAAAGCTGCGCAAGGTCAGTTTTTAACTTATACAAATTTTACTCAAAAATTAAGCTTATAACTGCATTTATTATTGTTTTGGTAATTACAATATGACAAAATCTGTTTTCTTTAGACAAACAAAATAGTGTTTGTGGGTTTAAACCAACCCCTCACGGATAGACCAAAATCACCCTTCTTGTCACTCAAGGTTTAACTATAGTCTTAAACGCCCAGAATTTTTTGCATAGTAAGTTGCTCCAAAAGACTTGAATATGCAATAAAAAAAACTATACCTTGAGGTTCTTATAAATAAAACCTTTCGTGTTCTGGAGATGGTCAAGAAGTCGCTCAGGAGTAGCAACCAATAAATTAACCCCCTTCCTTATACGCTCAGCTTCCCCTCTTTGTGCTGCACCACCAATAACCAGCCCAAGAGTCTGCGAGTGATACTTTAAAAGGTCCTTCGCTACTGCATGAGTCTGGACAATTCAAATTACAGGACCCCGTTAAATTCAAACTCTTTATATAACACAGTTTTCCACCGTGAATGAATATCTCATGTTATGATACAGTATGTTCACCCTGAAAATTCCATGATGCTTCTTTAAATATAACAAAGCCATTATATGCAAGTTGCTACTCTAAAAGCTTTTTCAGCCAAAAGGTGTATATTGAGTGTGTTAGTCTTTGCCTCAGCTTTTTCAGCCGTGGTTAACTATCTGTTATTCTCTTTTCTTCAAGATTCATACATCACTAGACATATGCTTAAATCAGGGCTGCAAATTAGCCGATTAAGATTTAAGCTTGACTCTAACACTCAACTAGCTCAAAGATATATAATAAAAATCCATTGTCAATCATGGGTTTGATGTTTTGTACTTGAACTAGCTCGAATAACCCAATAAATATCGAGTTGTTTGCAGCCCTAGTTACGCATATAATAACACTTAAAACTTAGACAGGAATAGAACTGCTCAAAGAAAATCCAGTTGCATTCTTATATTTTCAACCTTGACTCGTTATACGTTTCAATGACGTTTTTATACTCAACCTCAAACATCAAAATCACTAAAAGCTTGCCTCAAACGAGCTCGCATCGAGTTGGAGCTCGTATAGCTTGAATACTTGACTGCAGCCCTAAGTTAAATTGACCCCAATGCACACTAACTGAATACTAACAATTGCTAAGATATTAAAACAATAAAATCCACACCAAAATGATCAATAATAATCAGAGCATAACATGTACCTGTATAGCAAGCTCCCTTGTTGGGCAAATGACAACAATACCGGTGCCATTTCGAGGCGCAAAGTGAGTATTATGTAAATACTCAACTGCTGGAACAAGATATGCTAGAGTTTTACCAGAACCCGTTCTTGCAACACCAAGAACATCTTTTCCTTCCAAAAGAGGAGGAATTACTCTCGATTGGATCTGTAAATGTAATATACAAGTTAAAAGGTTGCAAAAAAGGCGAAACAGTAGATCGGGTAACACATCAGCACAGGACAGGTTGGTCAGGTTGTACCAAAACACAACTTTTCCAACATTATATTATTTCCAATGCATATGTGATTGCAAATACATCATTACTTCAATAACAAAATATAATGGAATGATTTGGAAGGTTTTATACATTTGAAACACACTTTGGGTTACTTTCAATCTTTGACCCTTGACCAAGCTAACTTTCTTTTTTCTAATTTACCAATTTGGCCACTTAAAATAAATATAATCACATCAACCCATTAATAAGTCAATGAGCTGAAATTTCAATGTCTAATATAAATTTAAAAAAAGTCGCAAGTTCAAGCACATGAGGGCTGTATGGTCGAAGCAAAAGATGTTATAACAACAAAAGATCAATTCTTTGAGCCAACCTCGGAAGAAAAAGTTACTAGAATGGGTCTTCCATAAATAAGCTAAATAACTAAAATCAATTACATGCTATGTAGATTGAGCGATAAAATGATAATTTACATATTTCAACTAAGTGAACTGAATCAAATGAAACTGAAATTTCTAAAATTTACCCGAGTCATATGCTGAAAACCCATATCCGAAATAGCTCTCATTGTTGGTTCAGACAACGGCAAAGCAGTAAAAGAAGCTTCACTGCTCAAAATCTCAGACTCACCACCACTCTTTACCTTCTTCTCCATCTCTTTTTCATCTACGTCCGAACCCTCGTCACCTTCTTCGTCTTCTTTGTTTTCATTAGTCTCCATTTTATCTTCTTTACTCCTCTTCTTATTCTTCTTCTTCTCTTTCACTGCTATTCCTCTCTCTTTATCACTTCCATTGACTTGCTGTCCTGCCAAATCAGACTCTTCCTCTTCACTATTCTTTTTGTTCTTGTTCCTCTTTCGTTTCTTTTTGCTATCACTAACCTCACCATTCTTAATCTTGGAATTAGCACATTTCTCTAAAATTGCCATAGCAGGCAATCACCACTGTCTCTGTTTAAGCTCTATCTGTTCGACCAATCAATAATAGAAGATTATGAGAATATGAGATATACTTGAACAAAACAAAGTGTAAACTGTAAAGCATTAGCACAAAGCAGTGATCTTTAATCCTTAGATAAAAAGTAATAACAAACAAAAACACAAAGCATATAAAACAAGACACACCCGTTTCAGACTACGCTAGGTAGGTTATTTGATAAATCCTTAGACTAACCAAACCGAATAACAAAATTCAATAATCAATACTGAATTGACCTAATTAAATAAGAAGTTATTCAGCTTTGGTTCCATCTAAATCAAACTCGATAGTTCAAAGATAATAACTTTATTCCTATCACTCTGAAGGGAATTTGATTTACGTGGAATTAAATCCAAGAGTCAAAATCCAAAGCAAAGAAAGCTTGATATATCGACGAATGATGATCACCCACACACCAAGTAACAATAAAAGGTCATGAAAAAAAAAAAAAAAAAAAAAAAAAAAAAAGTTTACAAACCAATAGTCACATTACAAAAGTATCAATCTCAAAAATATAGCTTTAACCAGCTTGCTCATGTCCTAAATAATGATAGATATGCTTCCAAACTCGTTGCATGCGATTTTTAAGTATCTTAGTTTGACATTTAACATTATTAGCTTCCAAGCTACTAGTTGAGGCAATTCGGGCTGAAAGGGGTGTTTGGATTAGCTTATTTTCCACTACTAGTTGAGGTAATTCTCCACAAACACTTGAGGCACACAATCCAGCTTATTAAATGGGTGTTTGGATTAGCTTATTTTCCCAGTGTAAGAGCTTTATTTGAAACTAGAAAAGTTCATAAAAATCATTTTTCACTACTTATCAACTTGAGCTTATTGCTTATTAATAATAAGCCATATGCTCGAGTTGATAAGCTCGTAACCCAAAAAAATGAGCTTTTGAAAAGTTCAATAAGCTGGCCAAATAAGCTTTAACAAACACCCCCTAAGTCCATATGCTCTATGGAAAATCTCAAAAAGTTGGCTCAAAAACTCCCCTAAGAATAAAATCCAACTGGTTGGTTTTTTATTAACATAAGATACAATTTAAAATGCAAAATTTTCATACAAAGCTGAATTAAGTTAAAATAAACACGAAACCAAAATGAGTGCTACTTACCCAATCAAACTTACCGGAAAAAAAAGGTAAAAAATGCAGTCAAGGCAGCGGCAGGTTTTAAAGGAGGAGGAGATAATCACGCACTGATATGGTGTAGGTTAAATGTTTTAATGTTTTATATTTTTATCTAGCCCAACTGTTTTGTTACTCATTTTTTAGCCCACTCATTTTTTACCAAGGGCCCAACTACTAAACCATACAAGTTACGAATACTTATTTTTCTTTTTTTTTTCTTTTTCTTTTCATTGTGTTATCTTTACATCGAGCATTTCAGCATTTGAGCTCCTTTGCTTAAAAAACTTATAATTTACGATCAATAAATTAGGATTTTTAATAATATTTTTATGTTTAATTTGTTTGTTTTCATTCCGGATTCTACGAGAAGGCAGTATTTCATATTTATTAGTCATTTGTGTCGTAAATTGACATGTTAATCTTTTTTTTTTTTTTTTTTTTTTTTTTTTTTTTTTTTTTTAATATGGTGGGTTGTTGCATGATAACCCGTATTAAATGTCGACCTTTCTTTTTTGGTAACCATGATTTCTGATTTTTTGGTCTACTAATTCACGGGGTTTGAATCCACCACCACACCGACTCAAACTAGGTAAAGCCGTCTCTTTTCAGGAGGTTGGCGTGGCCACTTAGGGGGTGTTTGGTACGAGGGAATCACCGAGAATGGAATTGTGTTAGAGAATGGAAATGAGAAGAAAGAGAATATACACGAAGAAAGGAGATCGATTCTCTTGTTTGGTACAAACCGAGAATCTACATCAAAAAATGATTCTTTTGTTTGCTTCATTTGCTTGTGAATGGAAATGTGTCTAAATACACAGGCGATAGTTCTTGTTTGAGTTTCCTTCTCTCTTTATTTTTCTAAAGAGCAATACTCATTAGTCATATGTGCTATAAAATTTTCCAACATAAGTTATATAAAGATGGTCTTTTACATAAAAATTAATTGGTGGTACAGTGATACATATTAAATAAACCAGAAAGAAAACTAATCTGCATAAGTCTATATAATTATATTATTAATAATCAATAAGGGCAAAAGATCAATAACTGCAAAATTGAAAAAAAGAATTATAATCATAACAAAGCATGTAACTTCATTACCGTATCATCATTTACAAGATACGATTTGCAGAACCTATGAGAATGTGATATGGGCTAGATATGAAAATGAAAATAAAGAAGAAGATTTAAAAAGAAGAAAGTTAAATTAATGGACAATAATAATAGTTAAAGAAGATGAATATATATGACGAAGATCACCAATATAGAGATCAGGAGCAGCAATATTAAAAAAATAAGACCTAAATCGTCAATAACCATGAGAGCAAATGGGGCTTGTGTTTAAAACAATTTCTTGTTTTGGGATAACATGTGCGCATCACATGCCCTTCCTTTTAATACTACTGTGTATTTTTATTAAAACCTCCCTTTCACACTAGAATGAACCCACGCTTATTTTTTTGATTCTCTCCTTTCTCCGTATTTTTTAAAGAATGAAAAGGTGGGAAAGAGAATCACAAAATGATTCTTGGATTCCATTCTCAGAGTTACCAAACACGAGCATTGCTCCTGATTCTCTTTCTCAGCATTCCATTCACTCCTACCAAACGTCCCCTTAAGGTTGTTTGCACTTAGCAGGAATTGAACTTGAGACCTCACACATTTAAGATTGATAGTCACAAGTCCTTTTGCCACTAGACCACCCTTAAGTGGTTTATTAAATGTCGACCTTATAGACATGTTTTATGCATAACCCGAAAAACCCACCAAACCCGGCCCAAATAAAACAATCCCGAAAAATCAAATTTATTATTTTCTACTAAATATTGTGCATACCCTACTCTGAATTCCTATATCCGCCACTGTAGAGAGAGGTGTAGCATACAACGGTAGTGGTAAACCTAATGCAACATGGGCCTTTTGGGGTGCCCATTAAATGCAAATTGGGTCGACTTTGGATTAGAGGACCCATGATTTACATAATCCTGTTTAGAAATTTAACCATAGCCCAGATATGTCAACTCTTGTAAAAAGGTTAAGCCTAAGTTGTAAGTGAGTTGAGATCCTCTAAAAAGTGTACATAATTAAAAACTATAAAAAGTGTTAGGAGGTGTTTGATAACCACTTAATTGAATGATTAAGTATGTATCTCCTATTAAGTCAGTGAAATAGGTTGTTTGATAAAAAAAAATTGACAATGGATGGTTCAATTCAATACTGGGTTAGCCAGCGTCAAATGATATCCTCCCATTCAACAGCTAATATTTATGCAATGACTTCTTTTTTCATGTTGATGTACTATGCTATCTCATGACAATTAATGAGGTTTTCTTCTTTTAACTCATTTATACAAATTATTTTTTATCAAACAAATAAGAATGTAAGATTAGTTGAAAATTATTAAAACATGTATTTTATGTAACTAATTTTATATTTGAAGTTAATAAAGTAGTATTGTATGATATGCTTATTTAAATTGTTTCATCCACCTAACTTTTGTTAAATTAAAATCTCCATTACGTCAAAAAAATTATCAAATTACATACTTTATGCAGTGCAAAATCATATAAAAAAGATTTCGCTCCGGTAATTTTACTCTTTTTTCCAAATCTCCATCATGTCAAAACATTTATCAAAATGTATATATTTTATGTAGTGCAAATACATAAAAATTAACATAAAATAAAATAAAATAAGTCACCCCGGTAATTTATTTCTTTTTGTTCTTTTTCTCTTTTCGAAATGGTTGTCAAACAATCAGTTTCATTCAAAATCATCATCATTTAACAATTATGAATCATTCAGCACTTTTAATTCATTCAGTGCTAAATCATAGTTTTTATCAAACAGCCCTTTAAACACCGTAGGTGTTAGCCTCGCTTTTTTATAAAGATAACGTCACTTACGTGAATTGGACTAGATATGTAGTATACTTTGCCCGTAGGGACTAGTATCGTTTAAGTGGCAAAGTTGTAATGTGTAGAGCCTATAAATACCCCTCATGACTCTCCATGAGGGGTGAGGTTAAGCATTAGGTGTATTGTGGTGTTTTCATTTTATTCAAGTTATCCTTTGTTTTCTCCTCCCTCTCTCTACTTTCTCTCTCTAAAATGATGAAGATATTCATCTTCTTCCACCAACCTAGACCTCCTAAAACCACATAAATCTTATGTTATTCGGTCCTAACAAGTGGTATAGAGCCATGGTTATTGTGTTATCGATTTATGGTGGTTTTTTATACTTGTTTTAAACTGATTTTGTACCAATTTTGTGTGTCGGAAAAAAAAATTCCCTACTTTTAAGTAATATCAGTTTTTAAACAACTTTTTATGTATCTTGTATTTGGTCTAAAACAAAAAGTCTCAGTCTATTATTGTTAACATATCTGTTGTGTCATTTTGTGTCCAACAAGATTGTTTTTATCATTTATATGACTTTTTATTACCATATCGTGAAAGTCTCGTGGTCAAACTGACGCTTCATATGATGTTTTTTTGGGTTTCAATGAATCTGGTCGGAAATCAGTCGGAATACTCGCCGAAAAATGGTCAAAGGGTCAAAACCCTATTTTTACGCCTAAGGAGTCATCTTCAGAGATATTTACGCATAACTGTGAAGTTATGCGTACGAACAGTTACGCGTAACGCATAAGACCTTTCTACGCGTAAGAAATCTTACGCATAAGCATGGCCTACTCTTAAGAAAGAGATGAATGTTCTACGCTTAAGGATTAAGCAGGCTACGCGTATGGTTTTTTTTTCTACGCGTAAGAACTGAAATGAAAATACAAGAAAGCTACGCGTAAACCAGTTGAATAACCACGACCACAACGACTTATACCAAATACCAACAAGACTCGACCTCAGGTTATACCATCATCGGTTCATCATTAATCGTAACTGAAAAAGACCCCATCGTACGTCAACCTCAGCCTCGACACAAACCATATCCAATCAAAAAATCCTAGACCTAGACTCAACCCATAACCCTCTCAAGCCGCTCCTCAACCCTCATCAAACGTCCATCAGTCAAGCAAGTAAAGAAAAAATATAATCGATCTCAGATTTTGTCAACCTTTCACATATCTTTCCAATATGTTTTTTTTTGGTTGAACAAATTATCATCATTGATCCATAACTGTTTAACTATACGAACATAAAGAAATGAAAGCAACAATTATGTTAACTTCACTTTCTTGGTTCGGTTGTATCTAAACAAGACTCAATAACATAAACAAATCACAAAAACCTTACCCGAGACCCTTACAATGGATCTTGAAGATCATCTTGATTCGTATGAACAAATTAAAGAACATCAAGGTAAAGGGTATGTTATTGATTGATGAGTTTGTGTGATGAATTATGATTGAGAATATGATGTGTTTGATGTGGAGAGGAAAAGAGATACGTCTTTTGCTTCAGATCTTATTTGATAAGAGCATATATGTTTAGTGGGAGGCGATATATTTGAGATGTGGTTTAGGGTTAAGTGTAATGAAAAGTTATTTTATAACCGGTATATCCACTGCTCGTTGGAATTTGGATCGGGTTATACTTCTTATGGTTTGAGGGCTTTCGTTGTATGGTGGGCTGAGAAGGACTGAGATTGGAACCGAATATAATGATTATTGGGCTGATGGATCATATGATAATTGGGCATTGAGTGGGATTAATAGTAAAACGATACATAATTCAAGGCTTGAGCTTAAAATTTGAAGAAAAAATGACTACGGGGTTTTTGTACGATATTGCTTACTCGGAATTGAAGTGACGTTTCACGGGTGTACTTCCTTATCTTTGAGACGTTGGTTGGTTGGATGCATGTCTCAAGATAACTTGTTGGGGCATTACTGTCACTTTAAGTGATTGTGAATTGACAATCTGGTTATAACTGATGTAAGGAGTTACGTTGTAGTGCTCACAGTGTATAACCATCACTTTAAGGAGTTACGTTGTAGTGCTCAGTGTCACACGGCGTTGTTGCTTGTTCAAAAATATAGAACAAGCAGTAAGTCGCAAAGTTGGGATGTTTACTTCCTTTTCAAGTTAGTCGTATCGGGTTTTCTCCATAAGTGGTCATTACTATTAGCCGGTGAATCAAAAGGAGGTTCGATTTCAGGTTGGTTCGAGAGAAACGTATTGAGTGTATTTTTGCGACATATTCTCACGGGAATTTTTTTATCAAGCTAAGGTTTAATATTGCATCAAGAAAAAAGGTAATATGGCATGTACGCAACATTATGATGATTTCGATAGCTCGCAACCATCAGGAGGGAGAAGTTGGTATTTCATCTTCCGTGATTGGATTACGAAGGGAATTGTGCTTAAGACCGAAGAAGGAGAAGTAGTGTGTGTACATTGGGGCTTTTTACCAACTTGGATGCAATACTAAGTGAGTTATGTTGTTACGATGTTCCCAGAACGACAACCATTGTGCTTTTTTCATGTAACACCCCAACCCGACAAGGGTAGAAGTGTCACATTCTGGTGTCATATCAGAACATACAATTAAAATATTTACAAACGGATACCTTAAAATGAAGTATCACATCATATAAAAAAATTGACTGACAAGGAAATACAATATCCAAAATGAAGTGAAATCTCAAAACAAAAGCTCTTCAAAATAAGTCCAAATAATAAGGTAACTAGGGTTGGTCCACTCAGATAATCCAACTCTCAGCCCATCAAAGCCCATCTTCCAACCTAAAACCTGCCGCAGGAAAAGAAGTGCGGCTGAGCTTAAAAAGTCCAGTGAACAGATATAACAAAATGAAAGTTAAATAAAATCAGAAATGCGAAATGGAATAATGAAACTGATAACAAAGTCGCAGCGAAATGAGGACAATGAGTCAAAGAGGATCCTGCATAACACAATTACACAGATATCCAAAAAGAACAGATAACAAGGAGAATGAAGCAAAGCAAAGCAACGATGACATATATACAAGCACATACAAACCAAGCGTACAAGTACTGAAACATAAGTAAGCATAGCAGACGTCGTATCCACACAACATATATATGGTGTACAATCGATTCAGTAAAATCATAAGACATACAAGTCAAAGAGAAATCTAAAGACAAGCGGAAGCAATTAATTAGTAAGTGAGCATGGCAATCACACATGTCAAAACCCTCATTTGAAAACATAATCAACAGAAGTACCAACAGTAGTCAACACATGGCAGTCACACGTAACAAGTAGGAATACAACATACGATATAATTGAATGAATCAAGGACATAGCAGGACAACAAAATAACAAGCCATACGTCACACGTTGAACCATTTACCCAATCAAACCGTAGCATAGGCAGAATGTAAACATGGCAGGTCAACAATAAACAGATAAGAATACAACGGGATAGTCATAGTCCACGAGATTAACCGAACAAAGCACACATAATAAACCGACAAAACTATCGATAACACATTGGCATGGTCACCAGACAATTCAGAGGATTCACATAATAGTGAGATCACATATCATCAGATGAAAACAGGTAACTCAGATAACCGCATATTAATCACATCATAGCAGGATAATCAGTAGTCACATAAAACATAAATAGCATAACAAATCAAATAAACACATAATAAACCGGTACGTGAATGGAACGATAGTCTGAAATAACGGAATGAGAGTGTGACAGATCAAAGAAATGGAATATATATATCTTGGTAGTATAGTGAGTCATATAAGGGTATTGAGTAATGAACAATTAACGTAGCATATGGTGCGTTGGGGAATACAAAAGGTACAATATAGGTATATCAAAGGTGTAAGGGTTGTCAGAAATCTACCACGAGCCCGGAACATATCATATCATATCATATCATATCATAAGTAACCATTGTATTCGGAGGGGTGACCTCGGAATACCATATATAGTAGGAGGGGAGACCTCAGTAACAAATGGAGTAGCTAGCTCCCGGAATGTGAAGACGCGTATTGCACACGACATCATTCACCATATAAATCATATCATATCATATTAAATCCACTAATATCATATCATATCTAGGATGCATCCATACGCCCCCCGGAAATATAGTGGCCAAATCATATACATATAGTGAGCTCATAATCATATCATAATGGGGACGGTGTGTAACATCACTCATACACACTGGAGTCATGCCATTGGTGCATCAATGACACGGTCATGTTACCTTCATGACTAGGAACACATATTTGGCTCGGGTATCAAACTGACGGGTCAAAGCATAATCATATCATATCATAAGGGTTCATATCAAAGTTCATATCAAAGGTTCAAAAGTCAAAGGTTCATATCAGATTTCCATAACATAAGTTCATAATCAGAGGTTCATAATCATAACAAACGAATATCACAGCGAACAGAATCATATCAAAGGATTATGTCGGAATCATATCAAAAGGATCATAGCATAAGGAAATCATAGCAAAGGAATATCATAAGTGAAGCAAAGTCAAGGATTGAAAAGTCAGGAGAAATCCCTACTGAAAAGGGATAGAATATATGTACCTCATTCGAAGCAAGTAAAATAGGAAAGTCAGGGCACACGATGAATCAATCCCGCCGTCCAGAACCTATATGAATTTGATAATGCTTATTAACGTCGGATTACTCATTTTAGACGGCTTTCCATTTTAGGCAACTTTCTATTTTAGGCAGGTTTCCTCATAAGTGTGAATATTGTAAGTTTACTCATTTTACGGCTTTAGTCCATTACCTTACCATTTTAACGAATCATCTTCATGTTTTATAATTTACGAAATAAATCTTAAACTTTTATTAAATCGAAACCTTATTAAAACTCTAAACTAGCTCGTTTACCATTTCTATTTAGCAACTAGAAAACTTAAACCGACCAAGTTTATACGACCTTTTAATATGTGTTAAATCTAGTCGAGACATGCCTAGATCCTTTTAATCCCCACGACATAAAAACAAAGACGACACGAGACTTATATAAGAATTATTATCGACGTGAAATTAATCAAGATGTATACGTACGTATTTAGTCTCATTTAACTCGATACAAAAATAGGTAAAACGTGATCATTGTGAAGAAGGGGTCGAACACATACATAATAGATTACATATAGGTCGTGCAAGATGAGGTTGAAACGGATTCGAAATAACATGCAAATGGGTCGAATGGTGATAAGGGTCGAACAAGCATTAAAACATATTCTTATGGTCGAAAATATAGCTTCCTCCATTTCAAACGTTATGTTTTCATGATTCAAAGTTATCATTTAAAGAAAAACGTGTATGAGTATATGAGGGTTGAAAGGTTTGAAAACAGTTATATATAAGTCATGTGCATGGCATCATTCACTAGTTATATCATGTGACAATATTATGACTCTTGGTGATTACTTAATCTTTTCATGCGTGGTTTTAAAACGTCATCATGTATGCTTCATATTAGAGTCCCAGGACAGAAATCAAACGAAACAAAGAAGGGCATTCGAATGATATATTTACCTTGCTGATCGAGTGGAATAACACTAAGAAAAGATGAGATCGAGTCAAACAACCACAACGTCTCGACCAAGAAACTCACGACCAAAGCTTCCTTCGAATCGACCACGACTAAAACAGCTTCGAACCAACCGCCACGTTCAAACCACCCTTTCGAATCAGGAACCCATGATCAAAACACCATGTCCGCAGCAGCCAAGACTCACGATCAATACCCCCTTCGTACAACTTATAACCCTTCCTTGTTGCAGATTTATAGTCGAAAGAATGAGGGACAAAAAGATTGCCGTCACTTTTGTATAGCTAAGGTTTTTAGTGTGTGTTTTTGAATGAGAAAAGTAGGTTACCAAATGATAGAATGAAAGGGATTTATGGGAGTTAATGGGCGTTTCATTTGGCCAAGATTATGGGGAAAGTGATAGACCAAAAATATTCTCCATATTTGAATGTGTAAATGTTAGTTACAATTTGATGGGATAATGGCTTAAGTGGCCGAATATAATGGGTACCAAAACAGAATATGGACTTCCAAAAATACAATATTATGGCTAAGTTTTTAATTTGCATGATCTTGTAATTTGTAAACATATTTTTGGTCCATGCACCATATTAACGTGTACAATGTATTTTAGACGTAAGCGTTTTGGTTTCATTTATCTTGCATGTTATGTTTGGTAATTATTTACAAGTTAGGTTAGAATTACATTTAATGAGTTTGGCGTATTTTACGTATTTTATAGACGTTAAGTTCGAGGGGCAAAATAGTCATTTCACACGTTTTAGATTTTCAGGGTTTTACAACTCTTCCCCTCTAAAAGAAAAATTTTCGTCCTCGAAAATTGAAGTCGCAGAGGTACACATAGACGTATCGGCTTAAGGAAGACGTAGCAATCCATAGTTTCATACAGATCATAACCATATCAGTTCCAAAGCGTACAAATCTTATACGTAATAGATGTCAGTGAGAATCTCACGAAGAGGTAGAGAATTCCAAACGAGCATGATGAGTGACATATAACGGATGTAAGTCATATTCCATTCACGTACCAAACCCAGGCCTTTCCCAAGATGTCGTATGATTTCAATAAGTTCAAATTTTATGATCTCGGTATTATCACGTTGATCAGGCGTCATAATACTTGCATCACATAATAAGTTCTTATTGTCATCATATTCTGTCCCGGGTCATGACAAACCACATAACCAATATCACACAAAACATATCACATACCGCTATCAAGTAACATACCAAAGCAGACCGAATTCACATACATACAACATAAACTACATCAAACAACTTACCATATCACAATGAAAGAAGGCCACCAACTTGCACAAAACGGCTCCTCATGACTCATTACCGACTATCCGAAATAAAGCTGAGATATCACCAAAAGGCTAAATGATAAAACTTCACGATTCAAACTGTCACAATTCTCAATTTTTGGTCATTTCTCAAACTCTACATTCATCATACTAGTCATGCATGGGTTTTGCATTTCACATTAAACGCATAATTTCATATTAAATAAACGTTATCGCGTAATAAATTATTTTGAACATTTGATCCGTTACTTCCAAAAATTAATCACAATATATTTTTATACTCATATTAAGTCTATAAAAATATTATTATTAGTTTACCCGGTGTTTTAAATTTATTTCGCATATAAATTGTTATGTTTATATAAATTACGACGGTTTTCTTAAATTCAACCCGATAAATATTTATTCACTCAAATCTTTCAAGAAATGTATTTTTATAATTTTTATGACCTCAATATATTTTATCTTGACCCGTGAAAATTTATTTTTATCTAACGCTACCTTAAATATTCAAATGGGTACACAATTTACCACAAGTCTTCAAGTAACTTACATATTATTACACTTATACATTTAATTAGCAAATAAATGCACCACTCTTTTCCTTTACATATATGTGTCGACATATATGGTGAGTCACTTGGTGACTTGCCTAAAAATCTCTTCTAAAAGTCTTATGCCATTAACTAAACACACTCAAGATATTATCCAAGGTGAAAAACACAATTTTGCTTTCCTCTCTTCTCTATTGAAACCGGCAATCACCAAGGACCAAGAAGGTTTCATCCAAATTTTCAAGACAAGCTTTTATCACTCTAGTATCACTCTTTGTTGAAGGTTTTGCAATAAAAACATAGGGTGATTAGGATAAACCCTTTTGTCCTTAAACCTCATCAAGTAGTCTTGTAAGCATCTCATGTTTATTTTTCATCTTACATATTCATTTCATATTCATTTCATCATATTTGAGCAAAAACATGCAAGTCATATGATGTTGTACCACTTTTTCAATGATTTTCAAGAGTTATGAATATATATAAGTCATCCTATAATTATTCCTTGTTATATATTAGTTTTGGTGATGTGTAGGAAACCATGACACCCTAAGAAGGTGTATGGTAGGACTAGAATAGCTCCGGAGTTGTTTTGAATGGGTTAGAATAAGATTTGGCGCGAGAAAAACTCATTTCGACACGTATAAAATAGGGTCTGTCCATATTTTAAATTCTGGGAAAATCCGACAGTGGGTATACTATTTTGGGCTAGATATTTAGAAAATACACTTTAAAACGAAAACGTGGCCGCTTGAAAGGATTAAAACGGAGCTATAACGAAGAAGTTATGAATTTTTCAAGTTTGACGAGGAAAACTATTAATTTCAGAAATTTCAGCATGAAAATGTCACTCCTTACGAGTCAAAAATGAGTCTTAAGCTTTATAAATTGTGTCGACTTATCAAGATTATATTAGTATACTTTGACACGAATCTAAGGATGTAGAAAACGTAGAAAACGGACTTGTAACGATTAAATTACACGCGATAAACCAAGTTGCCGTAACTTTATTCTATTAGCAAAATTAATATACTTTCTACTAAAAACATAATACGGCAACTAAAGGACCATGTTGGCGGACGTTTTTAACAATGATGTAGAACTTTTTATAACGTGATGTCTTCTAGTAAAAGTAAGTTCACCTAGCATATTTTCCAAAATGTTAAACCGTTTGTTGAGCGGAGTTGTAACGAATAACATATAGTCACTCAAACTTTGCCGAAAACCATCCTTTAAACTATACTTTTGGACTAAAGTGCAATACTTAACCTATATTTTTCTTTGTGACCGAGACCTCTAGGACGTAAACTTAAACACTAAAACTTTGAGATAATGATACAAGCTTCCCAAAACTGTTGAGTTCACTTCCTAACACTCGACGTGCACCATTTTACGACTAACTTTTCAAGGTCATTTTAGTCACTTTCATGAAAATTTCAACGACATTATTTTACGACGAAAAGTTATAATTTCACAATAAATCATTAAATGACTATCGTGGGATATCATTTCAACGTAAATACTTGTAAAGTATTTTATAATACGACGGGATGTCATAAACACATATTTTGACGATAAACATTATTTCCAAAACGTACAAGTGGTATGGATATCATATGGAGTTGCATGCACAACATTGTATCACGCATTCACGACAACATATCATAACTCAAGTCATAACATACATTTTAGGTCGCGGATAGTTTCCGAGCCTCATTTTAGTGCACTTCATTTTGTTAGCATATCAATCATACCAGGTGAGTTCATACCCCGCTTTTACTCATTTAAATTCCTATAAACTGTTTGGGGCGAGATATATGCTTATTCATCCAAACATTTAAACTCTTTTGTCAAGCAACATTACTTATACTTTACACTTGATTGCGTTGTATACTTGATTGGGTTATACTTGATTTCATATGCATATTTGGAACAAACATACAAGAATTAGTGGCTCCAAATTAAGTTGTTGGAAGGCTATTAATTTACAAACATACAAGAATTAGTGGCTCCAAATTAAGTTGTTGGAAGGCTATTAATTTACAAACATACAAGAATTAGTGGCTCCAAATTAAGTTGTTGGAAGGCTATTAATTTACAAACATCCCAATATTTATATGTTGGAAGACTCTTGTGGTGACATTTATACTTTTAACTACCTTAATGCGCATATTCATGATTGTCATTCTATTTTAGGCAATGGGTTGTGAACACACAGGTTGCAAGTTTTGTATGGGCGGAACTTGGAACTGAGTGGATTTACAATGCCTTTGCTGTGTGAACATTTCTCTAAGTATTTCAGATCATTTTATCACAAACTTATGAACTCACCAACCTTTGTGTTGACACTTTTTAGCATATTTATCTCAGGTCATAAGGCGATAGCATTTCATGGAGCTTTTGGGTCTCATGGCATACATTGGAGTCTAGTGTTTTTATCTATTACCATTCGACATGTTTTGTAAACCTTTATGCATTATCAAACTTTGGGATCTCATGTGTTGTAAACTTTAACTTATTTTAATCGAATGGTAAACTCTTTAAAACGTCTCATTATAGAGGTCGTTTTCTTTATCCATACTTTGTGCTATGACGTCATACCCCAATGACACTATCGTTCCGCTGCGATATTTTGGGGGTGTGACAGATTGGTATCAGAGAATCGGTTATAGAGAACTAGGTTGCATCATTGACCCTAGACTATAACCACATCATCATAGCATCTCATCATATCATTATAAGTGCACATTCTTTATATATGCGGACTTATGACTCAACACCAAACATCATATGAGTCGATTAGTCCAAGCATTGCATAGTTACTCCTAAATTATACATAGCCTGATCACCTATGTCTAATTCAGGAAGAATCATGCAATGAAGGGAGTAGTAGTCTCATATGTGTAAGCAATTCCGTAATCAAGCCAAATTTTCAAAAGATTTTCTTCAAACCACTTGTTTCCAGTTTGATCCGAGCGACAGTTCTTGTTTGATGAGTTGCAAAGATCGAGCTAGAAACAAGTCGTTACCTAAACCGATTTAGCCTAATCGTATGACAGTTCTTGTTTGATGAGTTGTGGGATTAAGTAAAAATCGGTTACCAAAAAGTCTTTTAAAAATTTTGCTTGAGAATGGGAAAGCTTGTCTCATCGAGCCTAATCATAAGAAAGCATGTATTTAGGACGGGAATTGCTCACGATAGCACGGGAACGTACCTTGTGGGACGAGTAACTCATATGCATGAGCATTGACATAATCATATAGACCATACACAAGCATAAACTTTTAGAACCCTTGTCGAGGTTCGAACCATAGTATCATCGATTGAATCACGAGGACGTGATTCCTCTTACATGGGAAGAATGTCACAATTCTCAATTTTTGGTCATTTCTCAAACTCTACATTCATCATACTAGTCATGCATGGGTTTTGCATTTCACATTAAACGCATAATTTCATATTAAATAAACGTTATCGCGTAATAAATTATTTTGAACATTTGATCCGTTACTTCCAAAAATTAATCACAATATATTTTTATACTCATATTAAGTCTATAAAAATATTATTATTAGTTTACCCGGTGTTTTAAATTTATTTCGCATATAAAATGTTATGTTTATATAAATTACGACGGTTTTCTTAAATTCAACCCGATAAATATTTATTCACTCAAATCTTTCAAGAAACGTATTTTTATAATTTTTATGACCTCAATATATTTTATCTTGACCCGTGAAAATTTATTTTTATCTAACGCTACCTTAAATATTCAAATGGGTACACAATTTACCACAAGTCTTCAAGTAACTTACATATTATTACACTTATACATTTAATTAGCAAATAAATGCACCACTCTTTTCCTTTACATATATGTGTCGACATATATGGTGAGTCACTTGGTGACTTGCCTAAAAATCTCTTCTAAAAGTCTTATGCCATTAACTAAACACACTCAAGATATTATCCAAGGTGAAAAACACAATTTTGCTTTCCTCTCTTCTCTATTGAAACCGGCAATCACCAAGGACCAAGAACGTTTCATCCAAATTTTCAAGACAAGCTTTTATCACTCTAGTATCACTCTTTGTTGAAGGTTTTGCAATAAAAACATAGGGTGATTAGGATAAACCCTTTTGTCCTTAAACCTCATCAAGTAGTCTTGTAAGCATCTCATGTTTATTTTTCATCTTACATATTCATTTCATATTCATTTCATCATATTTGAGCAAAAACATGCAAGTCATATGATGTTGTACTACTTTTTCAATGATTTTCAAGAGTTATGAATATATATAAGTCATCCTATAATTATTCCTTGTTATATATTAGTTTTGGTGATGTGTAGGAAACCATGACACCCTAAGAAGGTGTATGGTAGGACTAGAATAGCTCCGGAGTTGTTTTGAATGGGTTAGAATAAGATTTGGCGCGAGAAAAACTCATTTCGACACGTATAAAATAGGGTCTGTCCATATTTTAAATTCTGGGAAAATCCGACAGTGGGTATACTATTTTGGGCTAGATATTTAGAAAATACACTTTAAAACGAAAACGTGGCCGCTTGAACGGATTAAAACGGAGCTATAACGAAGAAGTTATGAATTTTTCAAGTTTGACGAGGAAAACTATTAATTTCAGAAATTTCAGCATGAAAATGTCACTCCTTACGAGTCAAAAATGAGTCTTAAGCTTTATAAATTGTGTCGACTTATCAAGATTATATTAGTATACTTTGACACGAATCTAATGATGTAGAAAACGTAGAAAACGGACTTGTAACGATTAAATTACACGCGATAAACCAAGTTGCCGTAACTTTATTCTATTAGCAAAATTAATATACTTTCTACTAAAAACATAATACGGCAACTAAAGGACCATGTTGGCGGACGTTTTTAACAATGATGTAGAACTTTTTATAACGTGATGTCTTCTAGTAAAAGTAAGTTCACCTAGCATATTTTCCAAAATGTTAAACCGTTTGTTGAGCGGAGTTGTAACGAATAACATATAGTCACTCAAACTTTGCCGAAAACCATCCTTTAAACTATACTTTTGGACTAAAGTGCAATACTTAACCTATATTTTTCTTTGTGACCGAGACCTCTAGGACGTAAACTTAAACACTAAAACTTTGAGATAATGATACAAGCTTCCCAAAACTGTTGAGTTCACTTCCTAACACTCGACGTGCACCATTTTACGACTAACTTTTCAAGGTCATTTTAGTCACTTTCATGAAAATTTCAACGACATTATTTTACGACGAAAAGTTATAATTTCACAATAAATCATTAAATGACTATCGTGGGATATCATTTCAACGTAAATACTTGTAAAGTATTTTATAATACGACGGGATGTCATAAACACATATTTTGACGATAAACATTATTTCCAAAACGTACAAGTGGTATGGATATCATATGGAGTTGCATGCACAACATTGTATCACGCATTCACGACAACATATCATAACTCAAGTCATAACATACATTTTAGGTCGCGGATAGTTTCCGAGCCTCATTTTAGTGCACTTCATTTTGTTAGCATATCAATCATACCAGGTGAGTTCATACCCCGCTTTTACTCATTTAAATTCCTATAAACTGTTTGGGGCGAGATATATGCTTATTCATCCAAACATTTAAACTCTTTTGTCAAGCAACATTACTTATACTTTACACTTGATTGCGTTGTATACTTGATTGGGTTATACTTGATTTCATATGCATATTTGGAACAAACATACAAGAATTAGTGGCTCCAAATTAAGTTGTTGGAAGGCTATTAATTTACAAACATACAAGAATTAGTGGCTCCAAATTAAGTTGTTGGAAGGCTATTAATTTACAAACATACAAGAATTAGTGGCTCCAAATTAAGTTGTTGGAAGGCTATTAATTTACAAACATCCCAATATTTATATGTTGGAAGACTCTTGTGGTGACATTTATACTTTTAACTACCTTAATGCGCATATTCATGATTGTCATTCTATTTTAGGCAATGGGTTGTGAACACACAGGTTGCAAGTTTTGTATGGGCGGAACTTGGAACTGAGTGGATTTACAATGCCTTTGCTGTGTGAACATTTCTCTAAGTATTTCAGATCATTTTATCACAAACTTATGAACTCACCAACCTTTGTGTTGACACTTTTTAGCATATTTATCTCAGGTCATAAGGCGATAGCATTTCATGGAGCTTTTGGGTCTCATGGCATACATTGGAGTCTAGTGTTTTTATCTATTACCATTCGACATGTTTTGTAAACCTTTATGCATTATCAAACTTTGGGATCTCATGTGTTGTAAACTTTAACTTATTTTAATCGAATGGTAAACTCTTTAAAACGTCTCATTATAGAGGTCGTTTTCTTTATCCATACTTTGTGCTATGACGTCATACCCCAATGACACTATCGTTCCGCTGCGATATTTTGGGGGTGTGACACAAACCGAGTTCTGAACAAATCAAAGAAAAGCAATACCGATCAAAATCACTTAACAGAATATCAAACCGCCTCAAAACGCATGACAAACAAATCGGAGTAACACAAGTCGCGCCCAAATCATATGAAGTAGATGAACCTTCTCAGCCACCGGTTGAATCTTGTCTCCGTCTTTTGAGTCTTTGGTTGATCCGTCTAGCTCCCTTCAACAGCATCCTAATGTCTCCAGCAGCATGGCAGTAGGGTACGACTTCTGCTTCACGAATCTCTCCAGCTCAGGAACTGTTGCAGCAACGCAGGGTCGGCACCATCATCTTCGGCTCTACGAGAAATCTCCATCTAACGATCGACAAACGGATGTGCGAAGACAAAATAACAAAATCAAATATGAAGAGAAAAAGGCCAAAACAGTGAAGACAAAAGATTATCGAAGTCAAATCTGAACAACAACCAAAAGGAATCGAAAGAGATCAGAACAGACGGAAGCCTAGTGTCTACCCAAATCCTCACAGGTCAATCCTAAGGCCAACAAGACGAAACCTGGGCTCTGATACCATAATTGTAACACCCCAACCCGACAAGGGTAGAAATGTCACATTCTGGTGTCATATCAGAACATACAATTAAAATCTTTACAAACGGATACCTTAAAATGAAGTATCACATCATATAAAAAAAATTGACTGAAAAGGAAATACAATATCCAAAATGAAGTGAAATCTCAAAACAAAAGCTCTTCAAAATAAGTCCAAATAATAAGGTAACTAGGGTTGGTCCACTCAGATAATCCAACTCTCAGCCCATCAAAGCCCATCTTCCAACCTAAAACCTGCCGCAGGAAAAGAAGTGCGGCTGAGCTTAAAAAGTCCAGTGAACAGATATAACAAAATGAAAGCTAAATAAAATCAGAAATGCGAAATGGAATAATGAAACTGATAACAAAGTCGCAGCGAAATGAGGACAATGAGTCAAAGAGGATCCTGCATAACACAATTACACAGATATCCAAAAAGAACAGATAACAAGGATAATGAAGCAAAGCAAAGCAACGATGACATATATACAAGCACATACAAACCAAGCGTACAAGTACTGAAACATAAGTAAGCATAGCAGACGTCGTATCCACACAACATATATATGGTGTACAATCGATTCAGGAAAATCATAAGACATACAAGTCAAAGAGAAATCTAAAGACAAGCGGAAGCAATTAATTAGTAAGTGAGCATGGCAATCACACATGTCAAAACCGTCATTTGAAAACATAATCAACGGAAGTACCAACAGTAGTCAACACATGGCAGTCACACGTAACAAGTAGGAATACAACATACGATATAATTGAATGAATCAAGGACATAGCAGGACAACAAAATAACAAGCCATACGTCACACATTGAACCATTTACCCAATCAAACCGTAGCATAGGCAGAATGTAAACATGGCAGGTCAACAATAAACAGATAAGAATACAACGGGATAGTCATAGTCCACGAGATTAACCGAACAAAGCACACATAATAAACCGACAAAACTATCGATTACACATTGGCATGGTCACCAGACAATTCAGAGGATTCACATAATAGTGAGATCACATATCATCAGATGAAAACAGGTAACTCAGATAACCGCATATTAATCACATCATAGCAGGATAATCAGTAGTCACATAAAACATAAATAGCATAACAAATCAAATAAACACATAATAATCCGGTACGTGAATGGAACGATAGTCTGAAATAACGGAATGAGAGTGTGACAGATCAAAGAAATGGAATATATATATCTTGGTAGTATAGTGAGTCATATAAGGGTACTGAGTAATGAACAATTAACGTAGCATATGGTGCGTTGGGGAATACAAAAGGTACAATATAGGTATATCAAAGGAGTAAGGGTTGTCAGAAATCTACCACGAGCCCGGAACATATCATATCATATCATATCATATCATAAGTAACCATTGTATTCGTAGGGGTGACCTCGGAATACCATATATAGTAGGAGGGGAGACCTCAGTAACAAATGGAGTAGCTAGCTCCCGGAATGTGAAGACGCGTATTGCACACGACATCATTCACCATATAAATCATATCATATCACATTAAATCCACTAATATCATATCATATCTAGGATGCATCCATACGCCCCCCGGAAATATAGTGGCCAAATCATATACATATAGTGAGCTCATAATCATATCATAATGGGGACGGTGTGTAACATCACTCGTACACACTGGAGTCATGCCATTGGTGCATCAATGACACGGTCATGTTACCTTCATGACTAGGAACACATATTTGGCTCGGGTATCAAACTGACGGGTCAAAGCATAATCATATCATATCATAAGGGTTCATATCAAAGTTCATATCAAAGGTTCAAAAGTCAAAGGTTCATATCAGATTTCCATAACATAAGTTCATAATCAGAGGTTCATAATCAGATGGTTCATAATCATAACAAACGAATATCACAGCGAACAGAATCATATCAAAGGATTATGTCGGAATCATATCAAAAGGATCATAGCATAAGGAAATCATAGCAAAGGAATATCATAAGTGAAGCAAAGTCAAGGATTGAAAAGTCAGGAGAAATCCCTACTGAAAAGGGATAGAATATCTGTACCTCATTCGAAGCAAGTAAAATAGGAAAGTCAGGGCACACGATGAATCAATCCCGCCGTCCAGAACCTATATGAATTTGATAATGCTTATTAACGTCGGATTACTCATTTTAGACGGCTTTCCATTTTAGGCAACTTTCTATTTTAGGCAGGTTTCCTCATAAGTGTGAATATTGTAAGTTTACTCATTTTACGGCTTTAGTCCATTACCTTACCATTTTAACGAATCATCTTCATGTTTTATAATTTACGAAATAAATCTTAAACTTTTATTAAATCGAAACCTTATTAAAACTCTAAACTAGCTCGTTTACCATTTCTATTTAGCAACTCGAAAACTTAAACCGACCAAGTTTATACGACCTTTTAATATGTGTTAAATCTAGTCGAGACATGCCTAGATCCTTTTAATCCCCACGACATAAAAACAAAGACGACACGAGACTTATATAAGAATTATTATCGACGTGAAATTAATCAAGATGTATACGTACGTATTTAGTCTCATTTAACTCGATACAAAAATAGGTAAAACGTGATCATTGTGAAGAAGGGGTCGAACACATACATAATAGATTACATATAGGTCGTGCAAGATGAGGTTGAAACGGATTCGAAATAACATGCAAATGGGTCGAATGGTGATAAGGGTCGAACAAGCATTAAAACATATTCTTATGGTCGAAAATATAGCTTCCTCCATTTCAAACGTTATGTTTTCATGATTCAAAGTTATCATTTATAGAAAAACGTGTATGAGTATATGAGGGTTGAAAGGTTTGAAAACAGTTATATATAAGTCATGTGCATGGCATCATTCACTAGTTATATCATGTGACAATATTATGACTCTTGGTGATTACTTAATCTTTTCATGCGTGGTTTTAAAACGTCATCATGTATGCTTCATATTAGAGTCCCAGGACAGAAATCAAACGAAACAAAGAAGGGCATTCGAATGATATATTTACCTTGCTGATCGAGTGGAATAACACTAAGAAAAGATGAGATCGAGTCAAACAACCACAACGTCTCGACCAAGAAACTCACGACCAAAG
The DNA here is from genome assembly GCA_019973895.1 of Chrysanthemum seticuspe. Classification (NCBI taxonomy): domain Eukaryota; kingdom Viridiplantae; phylum Streptophyta; class Magnoliopsida; order Asterales; family Asteraceae; genus Chrysanthemum; species Chrysanthemum seticuspe. Next base: position 226,932,643 of record BPTQ01000006.1, on the reverse strand, counting down.
CTTCCTTCGAATCGACCACGACTAAAACAGCTTCGAACCAACCGCCACGTTCAAACCACCCTTTCGAATCAGGAACCCATGATCAAAACACCATGTCCGCAGCAGCCAAGACTCACGATCAATACCCCCTTCGTACAACTTATAACCCTTCCTTGTTGCAGATTTATAGTCGAAAGAATGAGGGACAAAAAGATTGCCGTCACTTTTGTATAGCTAAGGTTTTTAGTGTGTATTTTTGAATGAGAAAAGTAGGTTACCAAATGATAGAATGAAAGGGATTTATGGGAGTTAATGGGCGTTTCATTTGGCCAAGATTATGGGGAAAGTGATAGACCAAAAATATTCTCCATATTTGAATGTGTAAATGTTAGTTACAATTTGATGGGATAATGGCTTAAGTGGCCGAATATAATGGGTACCAAAACAGAATATGGACTTCCAAAAATACAATATTATGGCTAAGTTTTTAATTTGCATGATCTTGTAATTTGTAAACATATTTTTGGTCCATGCACCATATTAACGTGTACAATGTATTTTAGACGTAAGCGTTTTGGTTTCATTTATCTTGCATGTTATGTTTGGTAATTATTTACAAGTTAGGTTAGAATTACATTTAATGAGTTTGGCGTATTTTACGTATTTTATAGACGTTAAGTTCGAGGGGCAAAATAGTCATTTCACACGTTTTAGATTTTCAGGGTTTTACAACTCTTCCCCTCTAAAAGAAAAATTTTCGTCCTCGAAAATTGAAGTCGCAGAGGTACACATAGACGTATCGGCTTAAGGAAGACGTAGCAATCCATAGTTTCATACAGATCATAACCATATCAGTTCCAAAGCGTACAAATCTTATACGTAATAGATGTCAGTGAGAATCTCACGAAGAGGTACAGAATTCCAAACGAGCATGATGAGTGACATATAACGGATGTAAGTCATATTCCATTCACGTACCAAACCCAGGCATTTCCCAAGATGTCGTATGATTTCAATAAGTTCAAATTTTATGATCTCGGTATTATCACGTTGATCAGGCGTCATAATACTTGCATCACATAATAAGTTCTTATTGTCATCATATTCTGTCCCGGGTCATGACAAACCACATAACCAATATCACACAAAACATATCACATACCGCTATCAAGTAACATACCAAAGCAGACCGAATTCACATACATACAACATAAACTACATCAAACAACTTACCATATCACAATGAAAGAAGGCCACCAACTTGCACAAAACGGCTCCTCATGACTCATTACCGACTATCCGAAATAAAGCTGAGATATCACCAAAAGGCTAAATGATAAAACTTCACGATTCAAACCGAGTTCTGAACAAATCAAAGAAAAGCAATACCGATCAAAATCACTTAACAGAATATCAAACCGCCTCAAAACGCATGACAAACGAATCGGAGTAACACAAGTGATGAGTCAAGTCAAAATTTTTAAGTCTCTGATCTTTATTGCATCTGTGCTTAAGCATTCTTCATCTCTTGTCCCTCTTATCCGTTTAATTCTTCATGTCATGGTTTTCAACATGTTCCTGGTGTGGAGGTCCATTTAACGGTGGAAATTGTCGGCGATGTACCAATGTGGGTTTCGGAGACAAGTTTGTCAGTAATCCCGATCCCATTTCATATAATGAAACACCTGATTTTTCCTACCTACCTCCACAGCCCCAATACGAATCCTACTCATGCGAGTATTGTGGGAATGATTCTCATTACGGTTTTGATTGTCCATCACGGGTCCCGCTTGTCTATGAGCCGGAACCGTGTTACAATCAGAACTTTGGTGAAAGTTATTTTCCCAATTATCTCTGTTGTGAGAATTGCGGGGGTCCTCATGCGACTTCTGAATGTCAACCGATGAATCCAAATTTTCAAAATTCCAATTCTCTCGGTTTTGACAATTTTCAACCCCCACAATATTCCATCAGTCATCAGACTTCTGAGCCTTCACATCATTTCAATGATTACGAGGAGTGTAATCTTCCTCAAAGTTCTGAAGAAATACGCATTCTAAAGAAACTACAAATGAAAAGAATGGTGTGTAAGCTTCAGCAGATGAATATCAGGATCAGATATGATGACGATGATGATGAGGATAGTATTCAAATGAGGGAATACTATGATTGTGACGAGGAGAGTGTTATTCCTTGGAAAGATATCATTTCCCAACTCCCTCAGTCTATTGCTATCACACCTATCTTACCTTTTATTACTTCCAAAGACTCTCTTATAATGGGGGACGAGCCTTCTAGCACTATTCCAGAAATGGAACCGTCTAGTGTTGAGAGCCTTGTTCCAACCCCAAGTGAGTCCGAGGATGTCTCCGATAATGTGTGTGATGAGCCTCTTGATGATAATTCTTCTCCTCCTCTTGACATTCCATATGATCATGTCGAGATGTTCTCCGATTCTGATAATGATTGTACTTCGTTTGACGATTCTTTATCCTATGGAGACATCGATTATGTCGAGGAGTTACCTTCTGAGCTAGTTAGCTTAGAAGAGGTGAGAAATTCTGATGATCTGGAAATTGAGGACGAGATACTTCGTGAACAATTGTTCAATATAAACCTCCTCGTTTCTAAGATCGAATCATTCTGTGCTAAACCAGCTTCATCTCCTATCCCCGTTGTGGATAGTGACTCTACATTGGACAAGCCCGAGCTTGAGGCTTTTTCCAATGATTCTCTTCATGAAGAGTTCTCCGGTGAACTCTCTCATGACATATCTCCTCCGGAATATGATCATTTCTACTTTGATCTTGAGGATGATATTAGCTCGGAGGAAGGTGTACTCTATCATAAGAGTTTGCTTATTGATGATACTACCTTCACCCTTCCTCCCGATACGTCTACATTTGAGGATGAAGAATGGATCCTAATTGTTATAAACATCTTCCTTCCATTCCTCACTTATGATGTGACTTCTTCTCTTCTTCACTCCTTCGGGAGTGAGGACACTATCTTTGACCCAGGCATTTTCATTTACCATCTGTGAGCCGGGTCTGTGTCTGTTTCTCTTTATCTCATTGGTGTGGAACTTTCACGTACTTCAATGTTTATCCAAACATCTTGAATGAAAGTCCGATGGAGATTGTGTCTTCCACTTTGCTTCCCCATGAACCAATGAATTCGGGGTCGAGTCAAGCTAGCGACTCGGAAATCAAAAACAGTAGCACGCACCATATGGGTTTTCACCCATATTTCTGTCTTCTTACCCCCTTTCTACCACCTAAGTGTGGGGGTGATGCCCCACAGGTATATAAAAAAAAAAAAAAAAAAAAAAAAAAAAAAAAAAAAAAAAAAAAAAAAACTTTCTAAATAATGGCCGTAGTATTTCCCTTTTACGTTCTTTGTTTCGGCATAACCGCCGGTACTTTGAATATTGAGGGCAATATTCATTTCTAAGTGTGGGGGGGAATTCTCACGAATTTCATATATTATCTACCCAATTCCCCCGTTTTTGGCCAAAAAATTTTTTTTGGAGTAAGTGTTTTACACTTTCTCATTTGGTTATCAGTCCGCCTTGTCTGTAAGACTAAAGGATTGGCTAATCCAGGAGCAAACGGCTCTTGGTAAAGATATCTCAAATCCGTTTATATGGCTTGCAATTTGCCCAAAATTGTATGGTTCTTCAGCTCCCCATCATCCTCAAAAGATAATGAGTTGGCTAGCCCGCAAGGTTATGGCTTGTGGTAAAGGCAGTGGAAAATCCATAATTGGTATTCAGCTCACCAAAGATAATTCTGATAATTTATCTAAGAGTTGGCTAGTCCAGAAGGGTACGGCTTCTGGTAAAGACAAAATCAAATCCGTTGAAAGCTGGTGGTTTGCTCAAAATCACATGGTTATCGGTGTACCATGGTTCTTACTTGAACTGAAACATTTGGCTACTCCAGAAGTAATGGCTTTTGGTAAAGAGTTTAAAATCCATTATGTTTTCTCAAATCATTGCTAGGGACTAGCAATATCTCAGTGTGGGGGATTGATGAGTCTCTAATTACTCATCATTTTTATACCTTTTAAACTGCATAATCATCTGAAAACACTCAGAAACACATCAAAATGATGAAAATATCACAAATCAGTGTTTTATGTGTTTTAAAAGCAAAAATATCAAAATCAGATGAAAAACGTATCAAATTTGCAAAAATTGCAGTTTTAGTCCCCCAAGTTTCTAAAAATGTCAAAAATAGTCCCTGAGTCATAATTTCAAAAGAAAAGTAACCAAAGGTCTTTTTAAAATCATAACTTGTCAAATTTAGTCCTTTGGTGAAAAATATCAAAAGTTTTGAGAAAATTGCAAATTGGTCCCTTAAGTTTCAAAATTGGCGGAATTAGTCCCTGGAAAATGGCAAAATGTCAACTTTAGTCCTTATACTTTTGGAACTTGTCATTTTCAGTCCTTGGAGAAACTTTGCAAGATTGGCAGCCTAGGTCCCTTAACTTTCAGAATTTACATTTTAAGTCCTTGGATTATTAAGCCTTTCAACTCATTTTGGACCCCTTACCCAATTATGAACCCCCTGTCACTAAGCAATATTGACCCCCCCTTTTTATTAATATCTTTTCCTGGTCAAACCACCCAAGTCAAACAGACAACCCTTTCCCACTTTTCCCTCCTTTCTTCCCCCCACTGTCTGCTACTCCATGCCCAGCCACCCACACAAACATCACAGCTCCCCTACTCCTTTCCATGTCCCCCCACCTCCACACAACATCCAAGATGCATTAATTGCCTCACCCTCCCCCTCACTCAAACACAACTGCCATACACCCATTTTCCCGCCAAAATGAATGAATGGCCAAGATGATCTTAAAATCATCCAATGGCCTTGGAACCATGGGGGATTATCTCAGAAAGAGAAAAGAAAGCACTGGGGAGTATAAAAGAGGAGGAGAGAGTCAAGATAGAGTAGTAGAATTTAGTTTTAATATCCCTTAATGTCGTTTTTTAGTTAAAAAGTTTTAGTTTTAGTTCAAATAATGTAATTTAAGCTTCTTTGTATCTCATTCAAGTTAAACATCAGTGTATTGTTCTTTTGACCATCAATCTGAGTTTTTTACTTAAAGTCTCAAAAATCTCAAGTACTGTGATACATTTCAGTTTACATTTCTTGTGTACAAGCTTGTAGAAGCTTATTTATAAGCTCAAAACTAGTTCATCAAAGTTTTTCATAGCTTTTAGTGAGCTTGTAACTCAGTTTCAAGCAGTTTAGATAATTGGTCAACAAAAGTCAACCTGGAGAAATTATGGTGATGAAAAGGGGTAATGGTGTTGCTGAGCTTGGATGTGGGTTTGAATAGCTTCAATTAGTTAGTTTGGGTTTGGTTTTAAAGCTGCAATCACAGCTAGAACACTAGTGAGTTTTGTTTACCTCATTTGCAATTTTAGCTAATTTGTAGTGTGTTCTTATATTTGTTATTGTGAACTTTGAAATGGTTTAAACTTGTTCATTAGTTATAATTTGGATAGCTAGATTGAATCTCAGTATTAGCTTTAGCAATTTCAGTAGGAATCTTAGTTCATTAAGTGAATCTGTCAACATAAGGGGTGTTTGGATTTGGTATGAAATCTGTTTTAAAGGCCTCATCAGTGATTGTCTGTTGTTGTTTCAAGTTGGTTAAGTTCATTTGAGTTAATATCAGTCAACATTTAGTGTTCACAATAGCTCAAAGTCAAAAATCCATCTCTTTGGATCTTTAGCAGCCCACTGTTGGTATTTTACAAGTCAAAGAGCTTGTTTTGTGTTCAAAAGTCATAGGTCTTGCTTGCTTTAGTTTTATTTTATCATAACATATCATTTTCAATCCAAAAATCAAGATCAAAAGTCAGATAAGTCAAACTTTCCATTATTTTCAAAAAGTCAAAAATCTCAAATAGTCGTTTTTGAATAAACTTTGGAATTTCACTAGGAGTTTAATACTGAGTTTGAGCCTATGAGCTTTGGAGGTTTTGTAGTCTTGTTGGTAAAGAAAAATACAAAAATAGTAGTTCTTGGTTTCTCTACTGTTTAAGTGCTTATTTATCTGCTTCTTTGGAGCTACTGTTCTGCCATAGTGCCCTGTGCACAGAAATTGTGCCCAACTTCACAAGCTTGCATAGAGCTTAATACTTGTCCAAATCCAGTGTTCTCTAGTTCTTTGGAAAGCCAACTTGGTCATCTTGAGGACCCTAGTCTTAGATTTCACTTTGGAGCTTGTTTGGTGGGGCTGCTAACAGCTTAAAGATTGTCCCATTTTCTGTTTTTCATTATAAAAGTCAAGTGCTTATTTGCATATTCCTAGCTTATCAGTGGTATTAGCTTGTTGTTTGCTATTGTATTTTGGTTGTTTTAGCTTAGTGTAGCTTCTTTTTCAGTGTGGTCCCCATTTGGTAGCTTTTAGCTTATCAAAGTGCTTATTTTTAAGCACTTTCCATAGCATTTGCTTAATCCTCCACACAACCCCATCTTTTTCTATTTTTCCTAGCTTCATAATAATATTTTAGAGTTTTCCTTAAATTTTCAGATTTTTCTAAGGTGTTTAGCTATTTTTCTTATTTTAAATTAGTTTTTAAGAATTTTTAATTAGCTTTTAATACAAATAATTAAGAAAAGGTTCCAAAAAATAATTTTTCTATTTTCTTAAGTTTAGATAAATGTAAAAAGCTTAAAAAGTATTTTTCCATATTTTTCTCCTTTTATTTGGTATTTTTAATAATTTAAATTAGTTTTAAATAGTTTTTAATTAATAATAAATACATAAAAAGTCTAAAAAATATATTTTTAGTTTTAAAATTAGTTTTATAGTATTTTAGATTTTTCAAAGTCTTAACTTTATTTTTCTAGTCTTATTTCATATTTTCTTTTATTTTAGAGTATTATTAAACAGTTTAAATTAGTTTTTAATTAATAATAATTAATTAATTAGTTATAAAAATAATTTTCCTTTTCTAATAATTTTCTTTTATCATTAGGATTGTAAAAATGTATTTTTCATATTTTTAGGATCTATATTGCATAAGTTTTACTTTTTATTTTGTACGTTTACGTTATTTTAATTTAAACGTAAGTTTTTCGTTTTTAATTTTAAACGTTCATCACTTTAAAAATAGTGATAACGTTTATTTAATATCTTTTATCTTTTTAATTTTCTTAATTTGCATTTAAGTCGCTTTTATTTTATCTCCTTTTTCAGTAGTGTAATTTTCCTATCCAAATCCTTTCTGATCGCTATCATTAGTGATCAATCTACCGTCTGAATCTGTGTTTAACACACCATTGAGTCTCCGTGGGACTTAACGACCCGGGAATCTACTGTATTCTCTGATCTTTATTGCATCTGTGCTTAAGCATTTTTAAGTCTTTTTGACTTGACTGTTTTGCGCAGATCAACAAGTCGCGCACAAATCATATGAAGTAGATGAACCTTCTCAGCCACCGGTTGAATCTTGTCTCCGTCTTTTGCGTCTTTGGTTGATCCGTCCAGCTCCCTCCAACAGCATCCTACTGTCTCCAGCAGCATGGCAGTAGGGTACGGCTTCTGCTTCACGAATCTCTCCAGCTCAGGAACTGTTGCAGCAACGCAGGGTCGGCACCATCATCTTCGGCTCTACGAGAAATCTCCATCTAACGATTGACAAACGGATGTGCGAAGACAAAATAACAAAATCAAATATGAAGAGAAAAAGGCCAAAACAGTGAAGACAAAAGATTATCGAAGTCAAATATGAACAACAACCAAAAGGAATCGTAAGAGATCAGAACAGACGGAAGCCTAGTGTCTACCCAAATCCTCACAGGTCAATCCTAAGGCCAACAAGACGAAACCTGGGCTCTGATACCATAATTGTAACACCCCAACCCGACAAGGGTAGAAGTGTCACATTCTGGTGTCATATCAGAACATACAATTAAAATCTTTACAAACGGATACCTTAAAATGAAGTATCACATCATATAAAAAAAATTGACTGACAAGGAAATACAATATCCAAAATGAAGTGAAATCTCAAAACAAAAGCTCTTCAAAATAAGTCCAAATAATAAGGTAACTAGGGTTGGTCCACTCAGATAATCCAACTCTCAGCCCATCAAACATCTTCCAACCTAAAACCTGCCGCAGGAAAAGAAGTGCGGCTGAGCTTAAAAAGTCCAGTGAACAGATATAACAAAATGAAAGCTAAATAAAATCAGAAATGCGAAATGGAATAATGAAACTGATAACAAAGTCGCAGCGAAATGAGGACAATGAGTCAAAGAGGATCCTGCATAACACAATTACACAGATATCCAAAAAGAACAGATAACAAGGAGAATGAAGCAAAGCAAAGTACCGATGACATATATACAAGCACATACAAACCAAGCGTACAAGTACTGAAACATAAGTAAGCATAGCAGACGTCGTATCCACACAACATATATATGGTGTACAATCGATTCAGGAAAATCATAAGACATACACGTCAAAGAGAAATCTAAAGACAAGCGGAAGCAATTAATTAGTAAGTGAGCATGGAAATCACACATGTCAAAACCCTCATTTTAAAACATAATCAACAGAAGTACCAACAGCAGTCAACACATGACAGTCACACGTAACAAGTAGGAATACAACATACGATATAATTGAATGAATCAAGGACATAGCAGGACAACAAAATAACAAGCCATACGTCACACGTTGAACCATTTACCCAATAAAACCGTAGCATAGGCAGAATGTAAACATGGCAGGTCAACAATAAACAGATAAGAATACAACGGGATAGTCATAGTCCACGAGATTAACCGAACAAAGCACACATAATAAACCGACAAAACTATCGATTACACATTGGCATGGTCACCAGACAATTCAGAGGATTCACATAATAGTGAGATCACATATCATCAGATGAAAACAGGTAACTCAGATAACCGCATATTAATCACATCATAGCAGGATAATCAGTAGTCACATAAAACATAAATAGCATAACAAATCAAATAAACACATAATAATCCGGTACGTGAATGGAACGACAGTCTGAAATAACGGAATGAGAGTGTGACAGATCAAAGAAATGGAATATATATATCTTGGTAGTATAGTGAGTCATATAAGGGTACTGAGTAATGAACAATTAACGTAGCATATGGTGCGTTGGGGAATACAAAAGGTACAATATAGGTATATCAAAGGTGTAAGGGTTGTCAGAAATCTACCACGAGCCCGGAACATATCATATCATATCATATCATAAGTAACCATTGTATTCGGAGGGGTGACCTCGGAATACCATATATAGTAGGAGGGGAGACCTCAGTAACAAATGGAGTAGCTAGCTCCCGGAATGTGAAGACGCGTATTGCACACGACATCATTCACCATATAAATCATATCATATCATATTAAATCCACTAATATCATATCATATCTAGGATGCATCCATACGCCCCCCGGAAATATAGTGGCCAAATCATATACATATAGTGAGCTCATAATCATATCATAATGGGGACGGTGTGTAACATCACTCGTACACACTGGAGTCATGCCATTGGTGCATCAATGACACGGTCATGTTACCTTCATGACTAGGAACACATATTTGGCTCGGGTATCAAACTGACGGGTCAAAGCATAATCATATCATATCATAAGGGTTCATATCAAAGTTCATATCAAAGGTTCAAAAGTCAAAGGTTCATATCAGATTTCCATAACATAAGTTCATAATCAGAGGTTCATAATCAGATGGTTCATAATCATAACAAACGAATATCATAGCGAACAAAATCATATCAAAGGATTATGTCGGAATCATATCAAAAGGATCATAGCATAAGGAAATCATAGCAAAGGAATATCATAAGTGAAGCAAAGTCAAGGATTGAAAAGTCAGGAGAAATCCCTACTGAAAAGGGATAGAATATTTGTACCTCATTCGAAGCAAGTAAAATAGGAAAGTCAGGGCACACGATGAATCAATCCCGCCGTCCAGAACCTATATGAATTTGATAATGCTTATTAACGTCGGATTACTCATTTTAGACGGCTTTCCATTTTAGGCAAGTTTCTATTTTAGGCAGGTTTCCTCATAAGTGTGAATATTATAAGTTTACTCATTTTACGGCTTTAGTCCATTACCTTACCATTTTAACGAATCATCTTCATGTTTTATAATTTACGAAATAAATCTTAAACTTTTATTAAATCGAAACCTTATTAAAACTCTAAACTAGCTCGTTTACCATTTCTATTTAGCAACTCGAAAACTTAAACCGACCAAGTTTATACGACCTTTTAATATGTGTTAAATCTAGTCGAGACATGCCTAGATCCTTTTAATCCCTACGACATAAAAACAAAGACGACACGAGACTTATATAAGAATTATTATCGACGTGAAATTAATCAAGATGTATACGTACATATTTAGTCTCATTTAACTCGATACAAAAATAGGTAAAACGTGATCATTGTGAAGAAGGGGTCGAACACATACATAATAGATTACATATAGGTCGTGCAAGATGAGGTTGAAACGGATTCGAAATAACATGCAAATGGGTCGAATGGTGATAAGGGTCGAACAAGCATTAAAACATATTCTTATGGTCGAAAATATAGCTTCCTCCATTTCAAACGTTATGTTTTCATGATTCAAAGTTATCATTTAAAGAAAAACGTGTATGAGTATATGAGGGTTGAAAGGTTTGAAAACAGTTATATATAAGTCATGTGCATGGCATCATTCACTAGTTATATCATGTGACAATATTATGACTCTTGGTGATTACTTAATCTTTTCATGCGTGGTTTTAAAACGTCATCATGTATGCTTCATATTAGAGTCCCAGGACAGAAATCAAACGAAACAAAGAAGGGCATTCGAATGATATATTTACCTTGCTGATCGAGTGGAATAACACTAAGAAAAGATGAGATCGAGTCAAACAACCACAACGTCTCGACCAAGAAACTCACGACCAAAGCTTCCTTCGAATCGACCACGACTAAAACAGCTTCGAACCAACCGCCAAATTCAAACCACCCTTTCAAATCAGGAACCCATGATCAAAACACCATGTCCGCAGCAGCCAAGACTCACGATCAATACCCCCTTCGTACAACTTATAACCCTTCCTTGTTGCAGATTTATAGTCGAAAGAATGAGGGGCAAAAAGATTGCCGTCACTTTTGTATAGCTAAGGTTTTTAGTGTGTGTTTTTGAATGAGAAAAGTAGGTTACCAAATGATAGAATGAAAGGGATTTATGGGAGTTAATGGGCGTTTCTTTTGGCCGAGATTATGGGGAAAGTGATAGACCAAAAATATTCTCCATATTTGAATGTGTAAATGTTAGTTACAATTTGATGGGATAATGGCTTAAGTGGCCGAATATAATGGGTACCAAAACAGAATATGGACTTCCAAAAATACAATATTATGGCTAAGTTTTTAATTTGCATGATCTTGTAATTTGTAAACATATTTTTGGTCCATGCACCATATTAACGTGTACAATGTATTTTAGACGTAAGCGTTTTGGTTTCATTTATCTTGCATGTTATGTTTGGTAATTATTTACAAGTTAGGTTAGAATTACATTTAATGAGTTTGGCGCATTTTACGTATTTTATAGACGTTAAGTTCGAGGGGCAAAATAGTCATTTCACACGTTTTAGATTTTCAGGGTTTTACAACTCTTCCCCTCTAAAAGAAAAATTTTCGTCCTCGAAAATTGAAGTCGCAGAGGTACACATAGACGTATCGGCTTAAGGAAGACGTAGCAATCCATAGTTTCATACAGATCATAACCATATCAGTTCCAAAGCGTACAAATCTTATACGTAATAGATGTCAGTGAGAATCTCACGAAGAGGTACAGAATTCCAAACGAGCATGATGAGTGACATATAACGGATGTAAGTCATATTCCATTCACGTACCAAACCCAGGCATTTCCCAAGATGTCGTATGATTTCAATAAGTTCAAATTTTATGATCTCGGTATTATCACGTTGATCAGGCGTCATAATACTTGCATCACATAATAAGTTCTTATTGTCATCATATTCTGTCCCGGGTCATGACAAACCACATAACCAATATCACACAAAACATATCACATACCGCTATCAAGTAACATACCAAAGCAGACCGAATTCACATACATACAACATAAACTACATCAAACAACTTACCATATCACAATGAAAGAAGGCCACCAACTTGCACAAAACGGCTCCTCATGACTCATTACCGACTATCCGAAATAAAGCTGAGATATCACCAAAAGGCTAAATGATAAAACTTCACGATTCAAACCGAGTTCTGAACAAATCAAAGAAAAGCAATACCGATCAAAATCACTTAACAGAATATCAAACCGCCTCAAAACGCATGACAAACGAATCGGAGTAACACAAGTCGCGCCCAAATCATATGAAGTAGATGAACCTTCTCAGCCACCGGTTGAATCTTGTCTCCGTCTTTTGCGTCTTTGGTTGATCCGTCCAGCTCCCTCCAACAGCATCCTAATGTCTCCAGCAGCATGGCAGTAGGGTACGGCTTCTGCTTCACGAATCTCTCCAGCTCAGGAACTGTTGCAGCAACGCAGGGTCGGCACCATCATCTTCGGCTCTACGAGAAATCTCCATCTAACGATCGACAAACGGATGTGCGAAGACAAAATAACAAAATCAAATATGAAGAGAAAAAGGCCAAAACAGTGAAGACAAAAGATTATCGAAGTCAAATCTGAACAACAACCAAAAGGAATCGAAAGAGATCAGAACAGACGGAAGCCTAGTGTCTACCCAAATCCTCACAGGTCAATCCTAAGGCCAACAAGACGAAACCTGGGCTCTGATACCATAATTGTAACACCCCAACCCGACAAGGGTAGAAGTGTCACATTCTGGTGTCATATCAGAACATACAATTAAAATCTTTACAAACGGATACCTTAAAATGAAGTATCACATCATATAAAAAAAATTGACTGACAAGGAAATACAATATCCAAAATGAAGTGAAATCTCAAAACAAAAGCTCTTCAAAATAAGTCCAAATAATAAGGTAACTAGGGTTGGTCCACTCAGATAATCCAACTCTCAGCCCATCAAAGCCCATTTTCCAACCTAAAACCTGCCGCAGGAAAAGAAGTGCGGCTGAGCTTAAAAAGTCCAGTGAACAGATATAACAAAATGAAAGCTAAATAAAATCAGAAATGCGAAATGGAATAATGAAACTGATAACAAAGTCGCAGCGAAATGAGGACAATGAGTCAAAGAGGATCCTGCATAACACAATTACACAGATATCCAAAAAAAACAGATAACAAGGAGAATGAAGCAAAGCAAAGCAACGATGACATATATACAAGCACATACAAACCAAGCGTACAAGTACTGAAACATAAGTAAGCATAGCAGACGTCGTATCCACACAACATATATATGGTGTACAATTGATTCAGGAAAGTCATAAGACATACAAGTCAAAGAGAAATCTAAAGACAAGCGAAAGCAATTAATTAGTAAGTGAGCATGGCAATCACACATGTCAAAACCCTCATTTGAAAACATAATCAACAGAAGTACCAACAGTAGTCAACACATGGCAGTCACACGTAACAAGTAGGAATACAACATACGATATAATTGAATGAATCAAGGACATAGCAGGACAACAAAATAACAAGCCATACGTCACACGTTGAACCATTTACCCAATCAAACCGTAGCATAGGCAGAATGTAAACATGGCAGGTCAACAATAAACAGATAAGAATACAACGGGATAGTCATAGTCCACGAGATTAACCGAACAAAGCACACATAATAAACTGACAAAACTATCGATTACACATTGGCATGGTCACCAGACAATTCAGAGGATTCACATAATAGTGAGATCACATATCATCAGATGAAAACAGGTAACTCAGATAACCGCATATGAATCACATCATAGCAGGATAATCAATAGTCACATAAAACATAAATAGCATAACAAATCAAATAAACACATAATAATCCGGTACGTGAATGGAACGATAGTTTGAAATAACGGAATGAGAGTGTGACAGATCAAAGAAATGGAATATATATATATCTTGGTAGTAGAGTGAGTCATATAAGGGTACTGAGTAATGAACAATTAACGTAGCATATGGTGCGTTGGGGAATACAAAAGGTACAATATAGGTATATCAAAGGTGTAAGGGTTGTCAGAAATCTACCACGAACCCGGAACATATCATATCATATCATAAGTAACCATTGTATTCGGAGGGGTGACCTCGGAATACCATATATAGTAGGAGGGGAGACCTCAGTAACAAATGGAGTAGCTAGCTCCCGGAATGTGAAGACGCGTATTGCACACGACATCATTCACCATATAAATCATATCATATCATATTAAATCCACTAATATCATATCATATCTAGGATGCATCCATACGCCCCCCAGAAATATAGTGGCCAAATCATATACATATAGTGAGCTCATAATCATATCATAATGGGGACGGTGTATAACATCACTCGTACACACTGGAGTCATGCCATTGGTGCATCAATGACACGGTCATGTTACCTTCATGACTAGGAACACATATTTGGCTCGGGTATCAAACTGACGGGTCAAAGCATAATCATATCATATCATAAGGGTTCATATCAAAGTTCATATCAAAGGTTCAAAAGTCAAAGGTTCATATCAGATTTCCATAACATAAGTTCATAATCAGAGGTTCATAATCAGATGGTTCATCATCATAACAAACGAATATCATAGCGAACAAAATCATATCAAAGGATTATGTCGGAATCATATCAAAAGGATCATAGCATAAGGAAATCATAGCAAAGGAATATCATAAGTGAAGCAAAGTCAAGGATTGAAAAGTCAGGAGAAATCCCTACTGAAAAGGGATAGAATATCTGTACCTCATTCGAAGCAAGTAAAATAGGAAAGTCAGGATACACGATGAATCAATCTCGCCGTCCAGAACCTATATGAATTTGATAATGCTTATTAACGTCGGATTACTCATTTTAGACGGCTTTCCATTTTAGGCAACTTTCTATTTTAGGCAGGTTTCCTCATAAGTGTGAATATTGTAAGTTTACTCATTTTACAGCTTTAGTCCATTACCTTACCATTTTAACGAATCATCTTCATGTTTTATAATTTACGAAATAAATCTTAAACTTTTATTAAATCGAAACCTTATTAAAACTCTAAACTAGCTCGTTTACCATTTCTATTTAGCAACTCGAAAACTTAAACCGACCAAGTTTATACGACCTTTTAATATGTGTTAAATCTAGTCGAGACATGCCTAGATCCTTTTAATCCCCACGACATAAAAACAAAGACGACACGAGACTTATATAAGAATTATTATCGACGTGAAATTAATCAAGATGTATACGTACGTATTTAGTCTCATTTAACTCGATACAAAAATAGGTAAAACGTGATCATTGTGAAGAAGGGGTCGAACACATACATAATAGATTACATATAGGTCGTGCAAGATGAGGTTGAAACGGATTCGAAATAACATGCAAATGGGTCGAATGGTGATAAGGGTCGAACAAGCATTAAAACATATTCTTATGGTCGAAAATATAGCTTCCTCCATTTCAAACGTTATGTTTTCATGATTCAAAGTTATCATTTAAAGAAAAACGTGTATGAGTATATGAGGGTTGAAAGGTTTGAAAACAGTTATATATAAGTCATGTGCATGGCATCATTCACTAGTTATATCATGTGACAATATTATGACTCTTGGTGATTACTTAATCTTTTCATGCGTGGTTTTAAAACGTCATCATGTATGCTTCATATTAGAGTCCCAGGACAGAAATCAAACGAAACAAAGAAGGGCATTCGAATGATATATTTACCTTGCTGATCGAGTGGAATAACACTAAGAAAAGATGAGATCGAGTCAAACAACCACAACGTCTCGACCAAGAAACTCACGACCAAAGCTTCCTTCGAATCGACCACGACTAAAACAGCTTCGAACCAACCGCCACGTTCAAACCGCCCTTTCGAATCAGGAACCCATGATCAAAACACCATGTCCGCAGCAGCCAAGACTCACGATCAATACCCCCTTCGTACAACTTATAACCCTTCCTTGTTGCAGATTTATAGTCGAAAGAATGAGGGACAAAAAGATTGCCGTCACTTTTGTATAGCTAAGGTTTTTAGTGTGTGTTTTTGAATGAGAAAAGTAGGTTACCAAATGATAGAATGAAAGGGATTTATGGGAGTTAATGGGCGTTTCTTTTGGCCGAGATTATGGGGAAAGTGATAGACCAAAAATATTCTCCATATTTGAATGTGTAAATGTTAGTTACAATTTGATGGGATAATGGCTTAAGTGGCCGAATATAATGGGTACCAAAACAGAATATGGACTTCCAAAAATACAATATTATGGCTAAGTTTTTAATTTGCATGATCTTGTAATTTGTAAACATATTTTTGGTCCATGCACCATATTAACGTGTACAATGTATTTTAGACGTAAGCGTTTTGGTTTCATTTATCTTGCATGTTATGTTTGGTAATTATTTACAAGTTAGGTTAGAATTACATTTAATGAGTTTGGCGTATTTTACGTATTTTATAGACGTTAAGTTCGAGGGGCAAAATAGTCATTTCACACGTTTTAGATTTTCAGGGTTTTACAACTCTTCCCCTCTAAAAGAAAAATTTTCGTCCTCGAAAATTGAAGTCGCAGAGGTACACATAGACGTATCGGCTTAAGGAAGACGTAGCAATCCATAGTTTCATACAGATCATAACCATATCAGTTCCAAAGCGTACAAATCTTATACGTAATAGATGTCAGTGAGAATCTCACGAAGAGGTACAGAATTCCAAACGAGCATGATGAGTGACATATAACGGATGTAAGTCATATTCCATTCACGTACCAAACCCAGGCATTTCCCAAGATGTCGTATGATTTCAATAAGTTCAAATTTTATGATCTCGGTATTATCACGTTGATCAGGCGTCATAATACTTGCATCACATAATAAGTTCTTATTGTCATCATATTCTGTCCCGGGTCATGACAAACCACATAACCAATATCACACAAAACATATCACATACCGCTATCAAGTAACATACCAAAGCAGACCGAATTCACATACATACAACATAAACTACATCAAACAACTTACCATATCACAATGAAAGAAGGCCACCAACTTGCACAAAACGGCTCCTCATGACTCATTACCGACTATCCGAAATAAAGCTGAGATATCACCAAAAGGCTAAATGATAAAACTTCACGATTCAAACCGAGTTCTGAACAAATCAAAGAAAAGCAATACCGATCAAAATCACTTAACAGAATATCAAACCGCCTCAAAACGCATGACAAACGAATCGGAGTAACACAAGTCGCGCCCAAATCATATGAAGTAGATGAACCTTCTCAGCCACCGGTTGAATCTTGTCTCCGTCTTTTGCGTCTTTGGTTGATCCGTCCAGCTCCCTCCAACAGCATCCTAATGTCTCCAGCAGCATGGCAGTAGGGTACGGCTTCTGCTTCACGAATCTCTCCAGCTCAGGAACTGTTGCAGCAACGCAGGGTCGGCACCATCATCTTCGGCTCTACGAGAAATCTCCATCTAACGATCGACAAACGGATGTGCGAAGACAAAATAACAAAATCAAATATGAAGAGAAAAAGGCCAAAACAGTGAAGACAAAAGATTATCGAAGTCAAATCTGAACAACAACCAAAAGGAATCGAAAGAGATCAGAACAGACGGAAGCCTAGTGTCTACCCAAATCCTCACAGGTCAATCCTAAGGCCAACAAGACGAAACCTGGGCTCTGATACCATAATTGTAACACCCCAACCCGACAAGGGTAGAAGTGTCACATTCTGGTGTCATATCAGAAGATACAATTAAAATCTTTAAAAACGGATACCTTAAAATGAAGTATCACATCATATAAAAAAATTGACTGACAAGGAAATACAATATCCAAAATGAAGTGAAATCTCAAAACAAAAGCTCTTCAAAATAAGTCCAAATAATAAGGTAACTAGGGTTGGTCCACTCAGATAATCCAACTCTCAGCCCATCAAAGCCCATCTTCCAACCTAAAACCTGCCGCAGGAAAAGAAGTGCGTCTGAGCTTAAAAAGTCCAGTGAACAGATATAACAAAATGAAAGCTAAATAAAATCAGAAATGCGAAATGGAATAATGAAACTGATAACAAAGTCGCAGCGAAATGAGGACAATGAGTCAAAGAGGATCCTGCATAACACAATTACACAGATATCCAAAAAGAACAGATAACAAGGAGAATGAAGCAAAGCAAAGCAACGATGACATATATACAAGCACATACAAACCAAGCGTACAAGTACTGAAACATAAGTAAGCATAGCAGACGTCGTATCCACACAACATATATATGGTGTACAATCGATTCAGGAAAATCATAAGACATACAAGTCAAAGAGAAATCTAAAGAAAAGCGGAAGCAATTAATTAGTAAGTGAGCATGGCAGTCACACATGTCAAAACCCTCATTTGAAAACATAATCAACAGAAGTACCAACAGTAGTCAACACATGGCAGTCACACGTAACAAGTAGGAATACAACATACGATATAATTGAATGAATCAAGGACATAGCAGGACAACAAAATAACAAGCCATACGTCACACGTTGAACCATTTACCCAATCAAACCGTAGCATAGGCAGAATGTAAACATGGCAGGTCAACAATAAACAGATAAGAATACAACGGGATAGTCATAGTCCACGAGATTAACCGAACAAAGCACACATAATAAACCGACAAAACTATCGATTACACATTGGCATGGTCACCAGACAATTCAGAGGATTCACATAATAGTGAGATCACATATCATTAGATGAAAACAGGTAACTCAGATAACCGCATATTAATCACATCATAGCAGGATAATCAGTAGTCACATAAAACATAAATAGCATAACAAATCAAATAAACACATAATAATCCGGTACGTGAATGGAACGATAGTCTGAAATAACGGAATGAGAGTGTGACAGATCAAAGAAATGGAATATATATCTTGGTAGTAGAGTGAGTCATATAAGGGTACTGAGTAATGAACAATTAACGTAGCATATGGTGCGTTGGGGAATACAAAAGGTACAATATAGGTATATCAAAGGTGTAAGGGTTGTCAGAAATCTACCACGAGCCCGGAACATATCATATCATATCATATCATAAGTAACCATTGTATTCGGAGGGGTGACCTCGGAATACAATATATAGTATGAGGGGAGACCTCAGTAACAAATGGAGTAGCTAGCTCCCGGAATGTGAAGACGCGTATTGCACACGACATCATTCACCATATAAATCATATCATATCATATTAAATCCACTAATATCATATCATATCTAGGATGCATCCATACGCCCCCCGGAAATATAGTGGCCAAATCATATACATATAGTGAGCTCATAATCATATCATAATGGGGACGGTGTGTAACATCACTCGTACACACTGGAGTCATGCCATTGGTGCATCAATGACACGGTCATGTTACCTTCATGACTAGGAACACATATTTGGCTCGGGTATCAAACTGACGGGTCAAAGCATAATCATATCATATCATAAGGGTTCATATCAAAGTTCATATCAAAGGTTCAAAAGTCAAAGGTTCATATCAGATTTCCATAACATAAGTTCATAATCAGAGGTTCATAATCAGATGGTTCATAATCATAACAAACGAATATCATAGCGAACAGAATCATATCAAAGGATTATGTCGGAATCATATCAAAAGGATCATAGCATAAGGAAATCATAGCAAAGGAATATCATAAGTGAAGCAAAGTCAAGGATTGAAAAGTCAGGAGAAATCCCTACTGAAAAGGGATAGAATATCTGTACCTCATTCGAAGCAAGTAAAACAGGAAAGTCAGGGCACACGATAAATCAATCCCGCCGTCCAGAACCTATATGAATTTGATAATGCTTATTAACGTCGGATTACTCATTTTAGACGGCTTTCCATTTTAGGCAACTTTCTATTTTAGGCAGGTTTCCTCATAAGTGTGAATATTGTAAGTTTACTCATTTTACGGCTTTAGTCCATTACCTTACCATTTTAACGAATCATCTTCATGTTTTATAATTTACGAAATAAATCTTAAACTTTTATTAAATCGAAACCTTATTAAAACTCTAAACTAGCTCGTTTACCATTTCTATTTAGCAACTCGAAAACTTAAACCGACCAAGTTTATACGACCTTTTAATATGTGTTAAATCTAGTCGAGACATGCCTAGATCCTTTTAATCCCCACGACATAAAAACAAAGACGACACGAGACTTATATAAGAATTATTATCGACGTGAAATTAATCAAGATGTATACGTACGTATTTAGTCTCATTTAACTCGATACAAAAATAGGTAAAACGTGATCATTGTGAAGAAGGGGTCGAACACATACATAATAGATTACATATAGGTCGTGCAAGATGAGGTTGAAACGGATTCGAAATAACATGCAAATGGGTCGAATGGTGATAAGGGTCGAACAAGCATTAAAACATATTCTTATGGTCGAAAATATAGCTTCCTCCATTTCAAACGTTATGTTTTCATGATTCAAAGTTATCATTTAAAGAAAAACGTGTATGAGTATATGAGGGTTGAAAGGTTTGAAAACAGTTATATATAAGTCATGTGCATGGCATCATTCACTAGTTATATCATGTGACAATATTATGACTCTTGGTGATTACTTAATCTTTTCATGCGTGGTTTTAAAACGTCATCATGTATGCTTCATATTAGAGTCCCAGGACAGAAATCAAACGAAACAAAGAAGGGCATTCGAATGATATATTTACCTTGCTAATCGAGTGGAATAACACTAAGAAAAGATGAGATCGAGTCAAACAACCACAACGTCTCGACCAAAAAACTCACGACCAAAGCTTCCTTCGAATCGACCACGACTAAAACAGCTTCGAACCAACCGCCACGTTCAAACCACCCTTTCGAATCAGGAACCCATGATCAAAACACCATGTCCGCAGCAGCCAAGACTCACGATCAATACCCCCTTCGTACAACTTATAACCCTTCCTTGTTGCAGATTTATAGTCGAAAGAATGAGGGACAAAAAGATTGCCGTCACTTTTGTATAGCTAAGGTTTTTAGTGTGTGTTTTTGAATGAGAAAAGTAGGTTACCAAATGATAGAATGAAAGGGATTTATGGGAGTTAATGGGCGTTTCTTTTGGCTGAGATTATGGGGAAAGTGATAGACCAAAAATATTCTCCGTATTTGAATGTGTAAATGTTAGTTACAATTTGATGGGATAATGGCTTAAGTGGCCGAATATAATGGGTACCAAAACAGAATATGGACTTCCAAAAATACAATATTATGGCTAAGTTTTTAATTTGCATGATCTTGTAATTTGTAAACATATTTTTGGTCCATGCACCATATTAACGTGTACAATGTATTTTAGACGTAAGCGTTTTGGTTTCATTTATCTTGCATGTTATGTTTGGTAATTATTTACAAGTTAGGTTAGAATTACATTTAATGAGTTTGGCGTATTTTACATATTGTCATTTCACAAGTTTTAGATTTTCAGGGTTTTACAACTCTTCCCCTCTAAAAGAAAAATTTTCGTCCTCGAAAATTGAAGTCGCAGAGGTACACATAGACGTATCGGCTTAAGGAAGACGTAGCAATCCATAGTTTCATACAGATCATAACCATATCAGTTCCAAAGCGTACAAATCTTATACGTAATAGATGTCAGTGAGAATCTCACGAAGAGGTACAGAATTCCAAACGAGCATGATGAGTGACATATAACGGATGTAAGTCATATTCCATTCACGTACCAAACCCAGGCATTTCCCAAGATGTCGTATGATTTCAATAAGTTCAAATTTTATGATCTCGGTATTATCACGTTGATCAGGCGTCATAATACTTGCATCACATAATAAGTTCTTATTGTCATCATATTCTGTCCCGGGTCATGACAAACCACATAACCAATATCACACAAAACATATCACATACCGCTATCAAGTAACATACCAAAGCAGACCGAATTCACATACATACAACATAAACTACATCAAACAACTTACCATAACACAATGAAAGAAGGCCACCAACTTGCACAAAACGGCTCCTCATGACTCATTACCGACTATCCGAAATAAAGCTGAGATATCACCAAAAGGCTAAATGATAAAACTTCACGATTCAAACCGAGTTCTGAACAAATCAAAGAAAAGCAATACCGATCAAAATCACTTAACAGAATATCAAACCGCCTCAAAACGCATGACAAACGAATCGGAGTAACACAAGTCGCGCCCAAATCATATGAAGTAGATGAACCTTCTCAGCCACCGGTTGAATCTTGTCTCCGTCTTTTGCGTCTTTGGTTGATCCGTCCAGCTCCCTCCAACAGCATCCTAATGTCTCCAGCAGCATGGCAGTAGGGTACGGCTTCTGCTTCACGAATCTCTCCAGCTCAGGAACTGTTGCAGCAACGCAGGGTCGGCACCATCATCTTCGGCTCTACGAGAAATCTCCATCTAACGATCGACAAACGGATGTGCGAAGACAAAATAACAAAATCAAATATGAAGAGAAAAAGGCCAATACAGTGAAGACAAAAGATTATCGAAGTCAAATCTGAACAACAACCAAAAGGAATCGAAAGAGATCAGAACAGACGGAAGCCTAGTGTCTACCCAAATCCTCACAGGTCAATCCTAAGGCCAACAAGACGAAACCTGGGCTCTGATACCATAATTGTAACACCCCAACCCGACAAGGGTAGAAGTGTCACATTCTGGTGTCATATCAGAACATACAATTAAAATCTTAACAAACGGATACCTTAAAATGAAGTATCACATCATATAAAAAAAATTGACTGACAAGGAAATACAATATCCAAAATGAAGTGAAATCTCAAAACAAAAGCTCTTCAAAATAAGTCCAAATAATAAGGTAACTAGGGTTGGTCCACTCAGATAATCGAACTCTCAGCCCATCAAAGCCCATCTTCCAACCTAAAACCTGCCGCAGGAAAAGAAGTGCGGCTGAGCTTAAAAAGTCCAGTGAACAGATATAACAAAATGAGAGCTAAATAAAATCAGAAATGCGAAATGGAATAATGAAACTGATAACAAAGTCGCAGCGAAATGAGGACAATGAGTCAAAGAGGATCCTGCATAACACAATTACACAGATATCCAAAAAGAACAGATAACAAGGAGAATGAAGCAAAGCAAAGCAACGATGACATATATACAAGCACATACAAACCAAGCGTACAAGTACTGAAACATAAGTAAGCATAGCAGACGTCGTATCCACACAACATATATATGGTGTACAATCGATTCAGGAAAGTCATAAGACATACAAGTCAAAGTGAAATCTAAAGACAAGCGAAAGCAATTAATTAGTAAGTGAGCATGGCAATCACACATGTCAAAACCCTCATTTGAAAATATAATCAACAGAAGTACCAACAGTAGTCAACACATGGCAGTCACACGTAACAAGTAGGAATACAACATACGATATAATTGAATGAATCAAGGACATAGCAGGACAACAAAATAACAAGCCATACGTCACACGTTGAACCATTTACCCAATCAAACCGTAGCATAGGCAGAATGTAAACATGGCAGGTCAACAATAAACAGATAAGAATACAACGGGATAGTCATAGTCCACGAGATTAACCAAACAAAGCACACATAATAAACCGACAAAACTATCGATTACACATTGGCATGGTCACCAGACAATTCAGAGGATTCACATAATAGTGAGATCACATATCATCAGATGAAAACAGGTAACTCAGATAACCGCATATTAATCACATCATAGCAGGATAATCAGTAGTCACATAAAACATAAATAGCATAACAAATCAAATAAACACATAATAATCCGGTACGTGAATGGAACGATAGTCTGAAATAACAGAATGAGAGTGTGACAGATCAAAGAAATGGAATATATATATCTTGGTAGTAGAGTGAGTCATATAAGGGTACCGAGTAATGAACAATTAACGTAGCATATGGTGCGTTGGGGAATACAAAAGGTACAATATAGGTATATCAAAGGTGTAAGGGTTGTCAGAAATCTACCACGAGCCCGGAACATATCATATCATATCATATCATAAGTAACCATTGTATTCGGAGGGGTGACCTCGGAATACAATATATAGTATGAGGGGAGACCTCAGTAACAAATGGAGTAGCTAGCTCCCGGAATGTGAAGACGCGTATTGCACACGACATCATTCACCATATAAATCATATCATATCATATTAAATCCACTAATATCATATCATATCTAGGATGCATCCATACGCCCCCCGGAAATATAGTGGCCAAATCATATACATATAGTGAGCTCATAATCATATCATAATGGGGACGGTGTGTAACATCACTCGTACACACTGGAGTCATGCCATTGGTGCATCAATGACACGGTCATGCTACCTTCATGACTAGGAACACATATTTGGCTCGGGTATCAAACTGACGGGTCAAAGCATAATCATATCATATCATAAGGGTTCATATCAAAGTTCATATCAAAGGTTCAAAAGTCAAAGGTTCATATCAGATTTCCATAACATAAGTTCATAATCAGAGGTTCATAATCTGATGGTTCATAATCATAACAAACGAATATCATAGCGAACAGAATCATATCAAAGGATTATGTCGGAATCATATCAAAAGGATCATAGCATAAGGAAATTATAGCAAAGGAATATCATAAGTGAAGCAAAGTCAAGGATTGAAAAGTCAGGAGAAATCCCTACTGAAAAGGGATAGAATATCTGTACCTCATTCGAAGCAAGTAAAACAGGAAAGTCAGGGCACACGATAAATCAATCCCGCCGTCCAGAACCTATATGAATTTGATAATGCTTATTAACGTCGGATTACTCATTTTAGACGGCTTTCCATTTTAGGCAACTTTCTATTTTAGGCAGGTTTCCTCATAAGTGTGAATATTGTAAGTTTACTCATTTTACGGCTTTAGTCCATTACCTTACCATTTTAACGAATCATCTTCATGTTTTATAATTTACGAAATAAATCTTAAACTTTTATTAAATCGAAACCTTATTAAAACTCTAAACTAGCTCGTTTACCATTTCTATTTAGCAACTCGAAAACTTAAACCGACCAAGTTTATACGACCTTTTAATATGTGTTAAATCTAGTCGAGACATGCCTAGATCCTTTTAATCCCCACGACATAAAAACAAAGACGACACGAGACTTATATAAGAATTATTATCGACGTGAAATTAATCAAGATGTATACGTACGTATTTAGTCTCATTTAACTCGATACAAAAATAGGTAAAACGTGATCATTGTGAAGAAGGGGTCGAACACATACATAATAGATTACATATAGGTCGTGCAAGATGAGGTTGAAACGGATTCGAAATAACATGCAAATGGGTCGAATGGTGATTAGGGTCGAACAAGCATTAAAACATATTCTTATGGTCGAAAATATAGCTTCCTCCATTTCAAACGTTATGTTTTCATGATTCAAAGTTATCATTTAAAGAAAAACGTGTATGAGTATATGAGGGTTGAAAGGTTTGAAAACAGTTATATATAAGTCATGTGCATGGCATCATTCACTAGTTATATCATGTGACAATATTATGACTCTTGGTGATTACTTAATCTTTTCATTCGTGGTTTTAAAACGTCATCATGTATGCTTCATATTAGAGTCCCAGGACAGAAATCAAACGAAACAAAGAAGGGCATTCTAATGATATATTTACCTTGCTGATCGAGTGGAATAACACTAAGAAAAGATGAGATCGAGTCAAACAACCACAACGTCTCGACCAAGAAACTCACGACCAAAGCTTCCTTCGAATCGACCACGACTAAAACAGCTTCGAACCAACTGCCACGTTCAAACCACCCTTTCGAATCAGGAACCTATGATCAAAACACCATGTCCGCAGCAGCCAAGACTCACGATCAATACCCCCTTCGTACAACTTATAACCCTTCCTTGTTGCAGATTTATAGTCGAAAGAATGAGGGACAAAGTCAACATAGTTTATTACTATTGTAATTTACTTTGTTTTGTATTTATAGGTCTCATTGTAACCATTCACATGTGACGATATCTTGGAGGGAGATTGTTAGCCTCGCTTTTTTATAAAGATAACGTCACTTACGTGAATTGGACTAGATATGTAGTATACTTTGCCCGTAGGGACTAGTATCGTTTAAGTGGCAAAGTTGTAATGTGTAGAGCCTGTAAATACCCCTCATGACTCTCCATGAGGGGTGAGGTTAAGCATTAGGTGTATTGTAGTGTTTTCATTTTATTCAAGTTATCCTTTGTTTTCTCCTCCCTCTCTCTACTTTCTCTCTCTAAAAAGATGAAGATATTCATCTTCTTCCACCAACCTAGACCTCCTAAAACCACATAAATCTTATCTTATTCGGTCCTAACAGTAGGGTCTCATCAAAATTCATCTAATGTTTAGGAAAAGATACCAACAAAATTTTAGTTAAACGAGTACTTTGGTCATTTGAACTTTTTTTTAATTTCACCCTTAATTTTCAAATGCACATAACTTTTAAACAACAAATTTTTACGAAAAAAAAACCGATTTCGCAAAAAAAAATTAAAATTTAATTCTCTTTAATTTTATATGTATTTTGCAGGGGTGAGCACAAAAACCGAAAAACCAAAAAAACCGAAAAAACCGAAAAAGCCGAACCGAAAAAACCGCCCCATTTGACAAACCGATGACGGTGGTTTTGAATTTTATAAAAACCAAATGTTTGGGGCGGTTTTTGGTTTCATAAGAAAAACCGAACCAAGAAAACCGCCCCGCCCCACCTTTTTATATGTTTTTATATAACTTTATCTATATAAAAGTTTTGCTATTTAATTTTAAAGATTTAAGTATAAAACTTTATCTATTAAAAAAATGTGTTGTTTACTATCTATACATTAAAATTTGTTTTATTTATAGATATTATATCTTTGTTTTCGAACAATAGTGTTCTTTGAAAATTTCCCCTACAATTCTCGTAAGCGAACGAAAAGTGCAAAGCCGCAAAGACGTGCATTTTATATTTTAGATTGATGTTTGGTTGTTTTGTACGTTTTTTTGACGCTTTGGATCGCTAGATAATATGATATTATTGATATTTGTTTAAATATTTTTGCTTGAAAACTTAGAATTGTAAACTTCATATAAGATTAAAACTTGCTTGTTTTCAAGTAAGAAAAAACCGAATAAAAACCGAAACCGAACCGATTCAATGTTAAAAACCGAAAAACCGAAACCGAAAAAACCGAAACCAAACGGTTTGTAGTTTCCAAAAACCGAAATATACGGTTCGGTTTTTGGTTTTACCATAAAACCGCCCCACCCCGCCCCATGCTCACCCCTAGTATTTTGATATATAAATTGGAACTTATTATTTAGATTTCAAGTGGGTTGTGATTTTATTGAATTTTTCGGCATATTTGACCTTACGTTTGTCTAATTTAAAGGTTGAATTATGCAAAACTTAAAACACGAAAGTTGTAGTTTTTTTGCCGTTATTTACCCAGAAATTTGAATCTCTCGATTTTGATATGCTACGAGTGAGATATCGCATTTTAAAAATGACGTTTTACACATATTTAATACACACAAAGTGTTTGATATAATGCCTAAAAGAGATTTTTTTTTAAGTGCATTTTCAATGCACTAATTGGTGTACCACAATACATTTTTTGTTATTTTTCTTATTAACTGATGAACAAGACTAAATGAAGAACAAACTAACTGATGAACAACAACTGACTGATGAATTGATGAAAATTGTGACCTTAACTGATGAACATTGTGATTTTTTTAAACTGATGAACATTATGATTTTTTTGGAAATTAATAAACTGATGAACTGATGAACATTATGATTTTTTTGTTAGAAAAATGACGAACAACGTAATCTAACTTATGAACATTCTGATATAACTGATGAACAAAAATAAAGAGAACTGATGAACATTGTGATAAACTGATGTACAACTATTGTTATTGATGAATAACACTTTTTATTGAATGAAAAAGTGAACAACTCTTTTTATTAATGAGCAACACTTTTATATTGATGAACAAATGAACTCTTTTTATTGACGAACAAATGAACAGCTCTTTTTATTGATGAACAACACTTTCTATTAATGAACAAAGTATACGATGAACAATGTTTTTTATTGATGAACATTGCGATGTAATTGATGAACAAAATAAAAGAGAACTGATGAACAACTTTTTTATTGATAAACAACTCTTTTTATTGATAAACAACACTTTTTATTGATGAAGGATACTTTTTGTGTTACAAAATTAATGAACAACGTGACTAACTGATGAACATTGTTATGTAACTGATAAATAAAATTAAAAAAAAAAAACAACTGCAATAATTTAAATCAAGTACATAAGCAACAAATGTATCATTTCTAATTCAATCCATACGCGTCAATTCATCCGACACATATGACTTTATAAACTGATTAACAATACTAATTGATAAACACTTATGAATAACATGTAGATTGATGTTCTCTTGTTCATCAGTTAGTATTGTTCATCAGTTAGGTGTCGTTTGTTTTTTTCTAATAAGCATTTTTTTTCTCTTTTCACTTCTTTTGTCTGCAGGAGGGCAGATGTTTCTGTTTGTTTTTTTGGAGACACAAGTGCTTATTTTCACTTCTTTCCTCTTTTAAATTTCAGACATTATTTTCCACTTCTTACCTCTTCTTTCACAACCTCTACCTCTCTTTCTCAATATCTTACATCTCTTTTACGTTTCGTCCGTATTTTTATGTTTTCGTCTATTTTTTTACGTTTTCATCCGTTCTTTTACGTTTTCGCCTCTTTTTTTACGTTTTCACCATTTTTTTACGTTTCGTCCGTTTTTTTACGTTTTCGTCCGTTTTCTTACATTTTCGCTTGTTTTCTTAAGTTTTCGTCCGCTTTTACATTTACGTTCGTTTTTTTTTTCGTCTGTTTTTTTATGTTTTCTTCTGTTTTTTACGTATTCATCCGTTTTTACGTTTTTGTCCATTTTTTACGTTTCTTCCGTTTTATTACGTTTTTGTTCGTTTTCGTCCGTTTTTACTTGTTTTTTTACGTTTTCATCTATTTTTTTTTAACGTTTTCGATCATATTTTTACGTTTTCGCCTGTTTTTTTACGTATTCGTCCATTTTCTTACGTTTTCGCCTGCTTTTTTACGTTTTCGTCCGTTTTTTATTTTTTCGTTCGTTTTCTTCCCTTTTTACGTTTTCGGCCAATTTTTTTACGTTTTCGTCAGTTTTCTTACTTTTTCCTCCGTTTTCGTCAACTTTCTTACGTTTTCGTCTGTTTCCTTACGTTTTCGCCATTTTTTACGCTTTCTCCCGTTTTCTACCTTTTTTTTACGAATTTGTATGTTTTTTACGTTTTCATCCGTTTTTTAAGTGATTGTTTGTTTTGAACTCAATAGCACAAAAAACTAGTGAAAAAAGAAAAAGGAAAAAAAAGTTACTTCAATAGTACAAAAAATACTAGTGAAAAATAAAAAAGAAAAAGAAAAATAGAAAAAAAGAAGAAAAAGGAAAAAAGTACTTCAATAGCACAAAAAACAAACGGTCTTCTTCTTGCAGATGAAAAGCTTAAATGTACCTCTTCTTTTGCAGACATGGTTTGCAGATGCAGAGGTAAAAGCTCTGAAAAAACAAACGACACCTTAGTCTTGTTCATCAGTTAGTGTTGTTCATCAGTTAGTGTTGTGCGTCAGTTTTAATTAAAAAAATAACAATAAAAATATATCACTTTTTGAATATTACATTAATAAAATGATTAATGATGAGTTGAGGGACAAAAATTAGTGCATTTGACGCAATTTTAATACTAAAAATCTAAGCTATACATTTCATCAAACACCTTGTGTGCAACAAATATAAGTAAAATATCATCTTTAATGTGTGATATCTTACTCATATGGCATCGGATTTAAGTTATTTAAAAACATGTGTAAATAGTGAACCAAAATCTATAACTTTCATGTTTTAAGGTTTTCATAGAGTTTCTTTGTCTGCTGTAGTTCTGACTCCAATCAAGTAACTCTGTTAGTCAGTTTTGTACAAGTTGCCATCAATTCATTAATAAGTTACTGTCTGGCCTCACCACTTCCAACTGTGTTACCTCTTAAGAGAGGTGGATCACTAGGCATAGTAAAATTAGTCTCAACCCTAGGTTGATCACCCGAGCCCTCCATATTTTCCAATTAGTTGGGGTTTCCATCACCTGAATCATGCTCATGAGAACCTGAATCATTAGATGTTGCCATGGTTTGAGTCTTAGCAATGTTACCACTGGCCTCCCTTGCATCTAAGCTAGAGGAAGTAATAACAGCCCTTACCATTCTATCCCTTACATTACCTGTGATAGGCTCATCTGCAACTTGGGTCTGAGTAGGAGAACTGGACTGAGCAACCACAGTTTCCTGTCTGTTTGTCCTCCTATATGTTTGTAAAGTTGGTTGTTGTTGTGAGGTGGATGGAACAACATTGGGTGTGTGATGGAACTCAATTGAGTCTGTTGATCCTTCACCCTGAGCAATCGTAGTATCAAATAAAGGTAATTCTACACCAGGATAACCCTTACCAACCCTTTTCATATTACTAAAAACTTTTGGATTTAAGGTTGGAGCAGGATAAAGATTTTGTGAGTCCTGAGTAGATTTTTGTGTTTAGTCAAAAATAGTTGCACAAATCGTGGATACATCATAAATTTGTTTTTTCTATCCACATTTTTCACCATACCATCAAAAATCATTTTTGAAAAGTTGAAAGTCTTGTTTGTAGCTAAACAAATAAGACCAATTGCAATATTTCTACTGAATTGCTCCCAAGAGGTTTTCTTTGGACTTAAACAGTGTAAGATGGTATGAATGAGAAATTTACATTGAGGGGAAAAGTGTCCTTTTTGAAAAGTTAGAGAACCATCAGACACATACCCATCAAAGAGAGTTGATAAAAAATTTTAGTGATAGGTAAGGAACTGACACTGTCATCATCTGCTAGTTTGAGATGTCTCCTAATATATGACTCAGTAATAGTTATTTGTTTGCCATCAACTTTTGCAATTAATTTTACACTACCAGTATCAAGTGTTTGGGAAGTAACATTCTTCCAAAACTGATTGATTAGAGAAGTATAGATAGTGGGGTTTAAAGTTAAAGCATACCTTATGGTACTGTGATTTAGAAAGTCCACTATCTGATGAAAACCCTCACTACCTGCTGGTTTCTCTAAGTACACCACCATGTTGTGCTTATCAACAAATTCCAAAATTGCCATTATGATTGAGAAAAGATCAATTAGAGTGTTGGGATATGGTCTTTTATGAGAGTATGTGAGTTTGAGAAAGCCAATTGAGTTTATAAAGAGATTTACTTAGGGTTTCGCTTGGGCTGACTTAATAAGTTGTTTCTTGATTGTGAAGAAAACTTATAAGTGAAAGAAAGATTATACCCAACCCAAGTTAAGAACCCTATAAGCAAATTTAGTAACGGAAAAACCTCAACAGCTATATTTAAAAAACAGTTATTCCCAAACAGCACTAACGGTTACCCAGCAGTACTAAAAATAGCCTAGCAGTACTAAGTTTTAGCCTATCAGTACTAACTTTTTTCAAAAAAAAATTGTGGAAAACTATAAAGGGGGGTTAAATAGTTTTACCGATTAAAACTTCGTTTTAAAATATTTAGATCGACTTATGTCAATCTATTTGGATGTGTATGTTAGACATTGATAGATAGATATATAAATGTGTAATGAAAGATAAAGAGTAAGAAGCACATAACCACGACACGAATATTTATAGTGGTTCGGCTACAAGGACACCTTCCTTGCCCTACTCCACTCCCCGAGTCACCTACTCGAGAGTTCGTAATCACTACACGACACCAACTCCTTATGGCGGAGAAGCCTTCACAACGTCGCCTACTCTTTTTCCGGTACTAGGCTAACCGTCGGGTTCTTCCACAAGGTAGAACCACACCTTAACACAACGTCGCCTACCCTTTATCCGGTACTAGGCTAAGTACCGAGTTCCATTACAATGGAGGAACTATTACCCAACACTACACAACACCTAACCCCAAAGGAGACCAACTTCTTGTTACAACACCATCAAGGATATCAATATCCTTGGATACAACCTATCTCTATTTGTATATCAATGCACCTCATAGAGTATACAACCTTGGCATCCTTCACTAATGCCACTTGACTTGACTTCTAGGCATCTTTCACTAATGCCCTTGACTCGGACGTTTGGCACCTTTCACTAATGCCTTCGTCTTGATTCCTTTAGCATTCTTTACTAATGCTTTAGATACGGACGTTAAGCACCTTTCACTAATGCTTTCGTCTTGACTCTTTCGGCATCCTTCACTAATGCCTTGGACACAACACTTCTATGGAGGAAAAAAGAAGTATCAACAAGAGAACCTCAGTAGTCTTGATGATGAAGAAGCATGGCAACTCATGGACTTGAGCTTGCTCGACTTCAAGAGGTGGTGATCTCGCCTTTAAGAGGAACCTAAAGAATCACACAAAAACAAAAGACAAACTATATAGAGAGATCCTTAGGATCTGAGGTTAGAAGGTTACAATACTTGGGGAAAGTATGTTTGGGAGTGGCACCTCAAAATGAAGAAATGGCTCACTATTTATAGAATAAATTTAGCTACTGTTCCACGGATCCCACGGATCCCTCACTTGAGGGATCCGTCCAGTGTATTACTGGGGATCCGTGGGACGCTCCCTTTTGCCCATGGGTTTTGGGTCATGGGTTATGGATCATGGGTATCCAAGTAGATACAATGTATCTACAAGATGCAATGCATCTAGTCCATGAGTCATGGGTTAAAACCATGGGTCATGGATAATATCCATACATGACTTAAGCATGATGTCATGCAATGGGTTATGGATCATGCTCCATGGGTATGGGTCATGGACTTTGGGTTATACCCAACTACATTCAATGTATTTGGTCAATGGGTCAAATACTTAAGTTTCTACCCATTTATATTACCCATTATAATACATACTAGTTATGTATATATTTACCCAATATGTAAACACTAGTTGTTGTAAATATGTATTACTAACTCATAAAATCACTTATACTTGTTTTAGTGTTTTATGTGAAAACGTAAGTGTGTTAGTAAACTATTGGCTCAAACCATTTACGTATTTTATTTGTTTCGTTAAAATGATTTTACTTTTGTTATCGACAAAACATTAGAAGATCGTAAAATATAAATAAACGTTTTTACGGCTTATTTGTATTAACAATATCCCCCTTTTTGTTGATGACAAAACATAAAATTATTTTAAGGAAAAACTAAAATTCGTAAATGTTCGAATTGGAGTTTTTACTCTCTTCTCCCCCTTTTTGTCGAAACAAAAAGGGCGTCGAAAAGAAACTAACACATTGTTTTAAGAAAAACATGTAATGAAAAGAAATATAGAGAGCAAGTGACGGGAAGAGTTCTCGTCTTAACTTCCCCTTGACGAGTCCATCCCTTTGTGAGGGCGTCAAGAAAAATAAATGTATTGCAACTATGTTTGCAAATGGTTTCGTCTTTGTGACGATAATCCTCCCCCTTGATGATTGCAACATTGCAAAGGGACGTCATGAAATGTAATCCAAATGAGGATTGTATTGCAAATGGTTTTGCAATGTAATGTTTGACACAGAGCTCCCCCTAGCTTAGGGTGTCAAAGTCTTCATGTGTATTTTGAAAATCTACAAAACAAAGGTTAGAAAACAAGTATATAATGCATAGTTTCCTGCAAATAAGACTCAAGTTAGTAGAAAACATGTCTTCTGTTGCACGGATCCCACGGTTCCCTCCTTGGAGGGATCCGTCAAGGAAAAACGCAGGGATCCGGCTGTCTGATAACAGAATTCAGCAATGGTGATGTAACAAATAATGTTAATATCAAAGTGAGATATGTATTAAAGCAACAAACATATACTCAAAGCAATATGGCATATAAACTTTTATTCAATAAAACATAAGAGATGATCTACAAATCTCTACAAACTAAGAGAATGATTTAGCCATGTAATATATTTTCTATTAATACTAATAAGTGACCAAAAACTTAAGAAGCATCAATGTGCTTGAGTCTAAGGATGAGTAGACTTGTTGATTTGGTCTAATCTTTCAAGAAGATGATTAAACATGAAATGCAACTCAGTTCGTACTTCTTGAACAAGTCCTTGGGTGATTAGACAATTAGAGCAATTATTGTCTTGATTAGGAACCGGAGGAGATTGGATGTTTTGAGGAGGCTCTACAAATGATGGTGGGGGTACATTGAGCAATGTAGGATGAGGTTCTACTAAGAATGAAGGTGGTGGTAATGGAAATTCCTCCATATGATCAAGTCCTTGGTGGTTCCTTGTTTCCAACGGTGGACTAGTTGGTGTTGTAGTTGGTTCCCTATTTAACGAGAAGGTTGGTGAGTGGGAAGTTCTCGGTGGTGAATGCTCTAATGAATAGAGATTTGGATGGGAGAGAGGCTCGGTGAAGGAGTATAGTATATGCTCTAGGAATGAAGGCTTAGACGTTATACTAGAACTAGGTACGTTTGGTTTAGAGCTTGATGAACCCTTTTCTAACCCAAAAGGTCTAATGCTAATTCTTGCGGTTCTCTTGGCAATTGTTGATTGGGTTTGTTGAGGTGGGATTCTAGCATTATGATCCCTTGCGGGTGATGATTCGGTGGATGAAATCTCATGAACCATATGACCATTCCTTTTGGATGAACCTTTGGTTGAAGAGTTGTTGCTAAGTGCTTTGGTCACAGTGATGGCGAGGATGTAATAGAAGTCTCTAACTACTGATTTTTAGGAATGTGGTAAGAGTTATGACTTAACCTCTCAAGAGTGTTTGATTTATAAAGGGTGAATTTGAATTAAGGAATTAAATTCATGACCACTAAAGGGATTAGGCATGCACCAAGGTCATCTATGATGTTGTTCAGCTCTAGGGAATCATTAAATGGTAACTAAAAGTGTTTAGTTTACCAAAGATGGTTTAAATTTGAAAGAAAAGCTGATTAGAAGCTTTCTACAGACACGGATCCCTCTCACTAGGGATCCGTCTGCTTATAAGCCAGGGATCCGTCTGTCAGACAGAAATATATTGAAGTGATTATGCTCTTGTAGGGTCTAAAGCCTATAAATCTTGAGGTTTTAACTTTCCTTAGATGTCTTAAGTGATAGGTGACTTAAGTGTCCAACTACAAAGAGTGTGGATACTTAATGAAGGTTTTGGATAAGAAAGTAGACTTATGAGAGTGTAACTAAGTGTTTGAGGAAGATACCATTTGATTTGAAAATGACAAATGGTGGCAATTGATCCTAGAGATCAGATGATTGCTTAAGAGAAATTTGAAAAAATTCTTAAAAAAATAAAGAAAAATGAAAACTAGTTTTAAGCCTATTTTAAGGCAAGAGTGACTAAAATCAATTTGCTAAAATTGATAGAAATATCAAACTAAGTGTTTTGAGATGTGAGGAGTAATGTGTGAGTATCGGAGCGGAAATATGGTGAGTGTTGATAAGTTGATAAATCAAAAACACTTTGAATTTGATCCTAAGTTAGCGACAAGTGAGTGTGAGACCTACAGAGCTTAAGTGTAACACCCCCAAATATCGGTACATCGGAAGTCTTAATCAAGTTTTCAGGGCGTTACAATTGGATTGATATCTCACACAAGTATAACAAACAAGATAGTCATTTAACATTCAAAACCAATCCCAAATTTAAATATTCAAAACATTAATCCCAAAATGTAAATATTAGGCCCAAACATGATTTAATAAAATAGGTCCTCATAAATTATCAGAGTCGATTATGATCCTTGACCATGCCTCCTTGCCAAGCTTCCACCGAACACGCACTCCAAACATCACTTAAATACCTGAGAAAGCATGCTAAAAAGGTCAGCTAACGCTGGTGAGTTCATAGGTTTAAATTCAAGTAACAAGTAGTGGACCTGTAGGAGTTAATTTGCTATGCGAGACCTAAGATAGATACACATAAATCACAAACCATATCATATCCGATATCACAACGGGCCCCAGCGACTATAGCCAGCACTGTCGTAGCAAAGTCTAGAACGATTGCTAACCCTGGACTAGGTCGAGGTAGAAGTCTACTTTTAGCTAGGCAACGTGTTATAGCAATTAGGATTGCTACCCTAGACTAAGGAAACAGCTACCACATAACTATCTAAACAGTCAAGCACATAAGCAAATCAAAATAGTTTTAAAGGTCCAAAAACAGTAGCATGATTCTCACCCTAATTTAGTCAAAAACATAGATAAAAGTGGGGCTATGAAACTCACCACAAGCAAGCAACGCACAAATAAACACTAGCAGAAGATAACAGCTAATCACGGCACATCAACTATCGACTCGGCACAACCTATTAATGTAAACCAATTTTAATATATATTTCCCAAAATCAACGTTATCTACCCCAATCTTTTCGTTATCTCCAAAAATGTCTTGTTTCACCGTTTAGTCCTAGTGTTTGGTATCCTCATGTGGGTGTATCGACTCAATATGATGCCATGAATGCACTCAAACAACCCATATGTGACTCAATGCAACACAATGAGACATCTAAGCGATAAGCTCCATAGTCCAATAAGTTTCGGAATAAATAGTAGACCTTATCGAATTCGTCAAATCGATAAACTCAATTATTTATTCGTGTCGCTTATTATCCCATAAACCGGTCGCATCCTAACGAGTCATAAGGATAATTCACCCTTTAATAACGTTATCCTACGTACCTAGCGGTCTCTTATTAGATTCGTCAACCTAATAAGTCCGCTACCCACATGGATCGAAGCTATTAATGTTAGGTCATCCGTAACCCATGCACACAACGTAAGTAAATAAATACTTGAAAATAGTATTGAATGCCCATAATTGGCATATTTCGATAAACGGGCACTCGAAACATTAATTACTTACTTATTAGAAAACCTTTGCATTTTAGTCGTTAGTTTCCATTTAAAATAGTAAATAACAAGATAAGTCTTGTTATCGATATTTTTGGTATAAAAGCCTTTTTATTATTTATGTTTCATAGTTTATTAACATTTTCATATATATATATATATATATATATATATATATATATATATATATATATATATATATATATATATATATATATATATATTTCGTCAATTTCAATATTTGTTTCATATCGTTATTCGTTTCGAGTCCACAAGCACGAGTCATGACTTCTCGGCTTTTAATCAATCAATAGTCCAAACTATACTAAAGTCCATGTTACGGCGTTGTCGGGGTCAACTATTGACTAAAAAGTCAAAGTAACACCAACGTTGCTTGATTCGTTCCAAACTAACTAACTTTATTTCCCAGCCACTTGTGAATGGCTGATACTAAAAGCTAGACAGCCTGGAAGAGGAATGCAAGTTTACCAAGGATTAAAATATCCTTGGATCGTTTAAGTCCTGGCGAGGCGTGATATCCTGAATACAATGACTTGTGATTTGTTGAAAATAATATTAGCATAGGAAAAACAGGAATCTGATTGACTAACACTAGGAATGTAAATAGTAATAGCTCTGTCACAGCTACGTCAATAAAAACGTACAATCAGAAACCTAAAAATATTAAAGTATTTACTAACATTAAAACTATTTATTTACTATTTAATAATTTACATAAATATAAAGGAAATGTAAAATAAACCTAAATAAATAAAACAAAAACTTAGAAAAGTTTAAACTAATATAAAAGAAATTTAGAAACTAAAAATATATTTATTATACAAGTATTCTATTTATTATTAATTATTTACTATTATCTAATTACTAATACTATTATTTAATTATTATAAATACTAAACTAACAAACTAAAATCTAAAACTTTTTACATAATTCTAAAATACTAATAAGAAGCTAAGAAAAAGATAAAAACTATATTTATTATACAAAAATAAGAAAATTTAATTAAATACTATTATTACTTATATAAACTAATTAAACTAAATTAATGCAAAAAAATTAGAAAACTAAAAGTGAAAACTGCAAAAGTATTTTTTACATATGCTAAATAACTTAATAAAGTTATAAAAATCATAAAAAATTATCTAAGATAAAATTTAAATACTAGAACTAATTTATTTTTGGCTTTTTCATTTAAACTAATTAAATTAAAATTAAATCTTATTTAAATAAGCTAAAATGCTTACTACTATAAGAAATAAAATGTGCAAAGGATAACTGAGAAGTGAGCTAGCCTAGGTGGGTTATGCAGTGAACTTGTCACCAATGGAACCTAGGTTCGAATCTAACACACAACCTTTTTGCACTTTATTATTTTTTTTATTTTTTTTTTATTTTTCTTTTTGCAAAATTATTTAATAAGTAAAAATAAGTAACTTTAACAAAAGCAACTTTTTCAAAACTTGGAAATAAGCTCTGTGGGAGCTTATTTCCTCCACAGTTGGCTTTTAAGCCTTAAGCTTCTAAATAGAAGCTATCACTTGAGGTTAAAGCTTGGTTTTGGGCTTTTCTGTTTTTACGACTAGCTATATACATTACTTATATAAGTTTAAGGGATTATAAGCTTTACAAACTAAGAAATAAGCAAATAGTGGGCTTATGAGTCATTCAGTTGAGCTTATGGGCTCACAGTGGACTCATAAGCTCACAATAAGCTTGAAAAAGCTATAAAGGGTGAAACAAAAGTATGTGTATATATGTACAGGTATAATAGGTGAGAATATACAAGAATAAGCACTGAGAAGTACTTATAAGCATGAGCTTATGGTTTAGTCAGTTTAGCTTTTTGAGCTAAACTTGGATGGAATTGAGGCCTCTAAAGCCTGTAATAAGCTCCATACTAAAAAAGTAAAGTATAAAATATATTTGTACAAGTATAATATACATATATGAACAAGCCTATGTACTGAGAATAACTTATAAGCTCAGAATAAGCAAATAAGCAATTCCAGAGTACACAGATCCAAACACCCCCTGCAACTAATTAGAGTGGCCATTTAAGCTGACGGGTTAAGCTCAAAATGGCAAAATGAAAGTTGGAGTTGCAAGATGGCCTGGTAAGCTTTCCAAAAAGCCCAAGTTCACTCTGTGAGGTTCACAGATGAGCTTGTGAGAAGCTTATGAAAATCCTTCCATTTGCCTAAGTACACTGGGTTCCCAGTATGCATAGTCAAATGGGACAAACAAAAAGCTCCTTGCAGCCCTATTAGATAAGCTGCAAGATGAAAATTAAGTGCAGGATCATAAAGTTGGGTTGCTAGGCTTCCTAAAAAGCCAGGCCACACCAGCTAAGGATCACTAATGAGCTTCTGAGAGGCTTGTGGAAATGGTGTAATACCACTGAATTACTCAGGGGTATGTTGTGAGTCGGCAAACACAAGCTCTCAAATCTTAACTATAAGCTTTAATAAGCTCAACTCATACTCAGACATTGAGATGGGTACCTTGGCTTTGTGAAAAGCCAAGGGTCACATACTCAAGCTCACTGAGGAGCTTATTAGAAGCTTTGGTAACAAGCCCCACTCAACTGTTTGCTTCAGTTGAGTGGGCAAAATGGTACAAAAAGATGGGCAATAAAAAATGGCTAATTAAGCAGTAAACTAGAAAATAAGCACAAACATAAATAAACAAGCTAATAGGGTATCATAAACAACAATAAACTCAAGCTCAAGCTCAATATTCAACAAGCTGAAGGCTTGTGAATATTGGCTTGGGATCTTGATACAGGGCAAAATAAGCACATAAAAAGCACTCAGAAAAGCACTTAAACATAGAAACTAAAATTCAACAAAAATAAGTAAGCAAGACAAGCAGCTAAACATTGAAACCCTAAGAGCATATAAGCAGAAGCTAAAAGATAGAGACACAGGGCATTAAGACATTTAACCAAAACTCAGGTTTGTGGTAATTTTGACTTTTTGAGTTTATGATCAAAGTTGACTTTCATCAACTTTGATCTGAATTTAATCACTGATTTTGATATATTAAACATAGATAACATGAAATTAACAGATATAAACAACATTTAAACACATATTTAAGATTTGGACAACAAATCTATAACAGACATGAAATTAAGACAGTTAAAAAGGAAAATTGACTTTACACATAATAAAGCTTGGTTATGACCACTGAACTGAGTTAATAGACCACTAGTAACACACAATTAAACAAGAACAATATAACTAACATCCTATAACACATATTGAACAGCAATCAAAAAGTGGGCATTGAGAGAAATTTGTGAATGAAAATTATTGTAAAAGACATAACCCTTAGGCCTAAAAGGGTGTCAAACCTTCCAATAACCTAGTGATCATGCAGGCACAGCAATAAACCTCTCAAACAGTCCCAATACCCCTGAATCAAAGCAATTCCAAACAGTCCCTTATCTTTCACTTGTCAAATGAAATCTAAGATTTTCAATGAAATTGATTATGAACCCGAATCCAAACTCTATATTATGACATAACAAGCATATAAGAACAAGAAAAAGACAGACTTAACAACAATACATAAGAATTACTCATAATCCATTAACACAGTGAAAAATGAATTCTAAGCAACAACACAAACTAATACATAAGCATGCAAACTTAAACTTTAAAAAACACTTAACAACAACAAAATAACATAAAAACATAAAGATCACAGTATATAATAAACTTAAACAGTAAAATGAAAAAATTGTAAAAATGAAGCTTACAAGTGATCAATGCTAAAACTGATTACCAAGGCTCAGAAACCACTCCTAGCTTGTTGTCAATAAGCTAGAAACCAGAAAGTCCATCCAGATTAGCTTCTATACCCCAGAACTGCTTATGAGACCACAAGTTGATTTTTCATTGATTTTTCTTGATTTTTTTAGTATTTTCTGTTTTTTAAAAACTATAACTGATTTAATGAATCTAAAAGCTTCATGAGCTTTGTCAGGAGCCTATTGTGAGCTTAAAGAGTCCCTTAAACAACCATAACAAGAAATTTAAATGACATGAAATTAAAGGAATTTTAAGCAAAACATGAAACTGAAATTAAACTGAAATTTAAGTTCCATTACACTAATTTGAGGAAGCTTACAACATTAAAACATTAAAAGACATGAAATTTAAAGAAAGCTTTTTAAAAATTACACTAACGACCAATGGCTAATCCAAAAGTACTTCTTCTCTTGCCTTTCTTCCTCTTTTATGCTTTAGAAATCCTCCACGTGTTCTTCTGAGAGTATCCCACCACTTTTCTTGACCAATGGGAGAGTTTTGAGTGTTAGCACATTTTGGCGGGAAAGTCAGTTTGACTTGTAGCTCTGCATTTCATCAACTAGGGGGGGGGTGGCATTTAATGTGGTGGTAAAAGTAGGTAGTGGTGATGATGAGGGGTGGAGGAAAGGTGAGGTGATGGGAGGAGGGAGCAGGCAAGTGGGTTGCAGAGGAGAGGTGGAAGATAAACAAGACAGGTGGTGTGGGCGGGTTTTGACTTTATTTGACCAAGGGTCCAAAATAGAGGGGTCAAAGGGTTAAGGCAGGGGTCACAATGGCATATGGCAGGGTCAAAGGCAGTTTTGACAAGGCATGGTTAGGCTTAAATGACAAGGACTAAACTTGTATTTCTGAAAATTTGAAGGACCATTCCTGCCATTTTTCCATAGTTGTCACAAGGACTAAAACTGACAACCTTCAATAGTACAAGGACTAGATTTGACAATTTCAATTTTCCAGGGACCAAACTTGACACTTTATGAAAGTTCAGGGACCTTTTCTGCCATTTAACAAAAGATTTATTCAAGGACCATTTTTGACAAGTTAGAATAATTCAGGGACCTTGAATATCATTTTTCTTTATTTGGTTTTACCAGGGACTGTTTTTGACAACTTTTGAAACTTGGGGGACTAAAACTGCCAATTATGCAAACTTTATACGTTTTTCACCAGATTTTGATATTTTTGCATTTAAAACACATAAAACACTTATTTGTGATATTTTTATCATTTTGATGCATTTCTGAGTGTTTTCAGATGTTTTTGCAGTTTAAATGGTACAAAAATGATGAGTATTTAGACACTCATCAATCCCCCACACTAAGATATTGCTAGTCCCTAGCAATGTTTTGAGAAAAATTAATGGATTTCAATCTCTTTACCAAAAGCCATTACTTCTGGAGTAGCCAAATGTTTTAGTTCAAGTAAGAACCTTGGTACACCGATAACCAAATGATTTTGAGCAAATCACCAGCTTTCAACGGATTTGATTTGTCTTTACCAGAAGCCGTTTGCTCTGGACTAGCCAACTCTTAGATAAATTATCAATATTATCTTTGGTGAGCTGATTACCAATTATGGTTTTTCCACTGCCTTTACCACAAGCCATAAACTTGCGGGCTAGCCAACTCTTCACTTTTAAGGATATGGTGAGCTGAATACCATACAATTTTGGGCAAACTGCAAGCCGTCAACGGATTTGAGATATCTTTACCAAGAGCCGTTTGCTCCTGGATTAGCCAATCCTTATGTGGGTTAGACATGGTGGACTGATTACCATTTGTTGTGTTTAGTACATAGTACTTCCACTAAAAAAAATTTAAAATTTGGCCATTTTGGGGGAAAAAGGGACTAAAAGGGTACATTTATGATCAAAATTCGCCAGAATTTCCCCCCCACACTTAGAAATGAATATTGTCCTCAATATTCAAAGTACCGGCTGTTATGCCGAAACTTAGAACGTAAAAAGACAATATTACTAGCTAAGTGTAGAAACACAACAATTATTCTCTTTTATAATATTTACAATTTTCATTCATTTTTTAGATCTATATACAACATGTGGGGCATCTCCCCCACACTTAGGTGGTAGAAAGGGGAAAAAGACAGAAATATGGGTGAAAAACCCATATTGTATGGCTTGTTTTTTTATAACCAAGTCACTAGCTTGACTCGACCCCGAATTAATTGGTTCATGGGGAAGTGGAGTGGGATTGCCACTCAAAGATTGGGTGAGAAATTGGAGTGGGATTGCCACTCACAGAATTATAAATGTTAAGGTAGGGAGAATCTTTTTGATTTTTAATTTTATAATGTTTTTGTATTTTTAATTTTATATATATATGTACAAAAGAAAGAAAATTCCTTACAACCGCCCCTCGAAAGGGAATCTGGGTCTGACAGAGCTCAGCAACTGTAAACAGCCAACAACCAAATGTTGTAACTGAGGGACTCATCAAACTGGGCAAGTTGTGTGTAAAGGAAAAATGTTTTTGTATTTTATATTGTTTATTGAAAAGAAATATGATACAGTATAAGTAATCACTACCTCCCAGGCTTGTGTCAGGTTTACCACGCTAGCTAATCACTTGTGAATGATTAACTGTAATAAATATGTCCTGACAGCCCGGTAGTTGAATGATAAGGTTTAATATACAAACAAGGATAGGTATTTCAACAAAATACAAAATACAAGTCATAATACGTAGCACAGCCTCCCCGGCAGCGGCGCCAAAATTTGATTCGTTCCAAACTAACTAACTTTATTTCCCAGCCACTTGTGAATGGCTGATACTAAAAGCTAGACAGCCTGGAAGAGGAATGCAAGTTTACCAAGGATTAAAATATCCTTGGATCGTTTAAGTCCTGGCGAGGCGTGATATCCTGAATACAATGACTTGTGATTTGTTGAAAATAATATTAGCATAGGAAAAACAGGAATCTGATTGACTAACACTAGGAATGTGAATAGTAATAGCTCTGTCACAGCTACGTCAATAAAAACGTACAATCAGAAACCTAAAAATATTAAAGTATTTACTAACATTAAAACTATTTATTTACTATTTAATAATTTACATAAATATAAAGGAAATGTAAAATAAACCTAAATAAATAAAACAAAAACTTAGAAAAGTTTAAACTAATATAAAAGAAATTTAGAAACTAAAAATATATTTATTATACAAGTATT
The DNA here is from genome assembly GCA_019973895.1 of Chrysanthemum seticuspe. Classification (NCBI taxonomy): domain Eukaryota; kingdom Viridiplantae; phylum Streptophyta; class Magnoliopsida; order Asterales; family Asteraceae; genus Chrysanthemum; species Chrysanthemum seticuspe. The sequence continues at coordinate 226,888,385 of BPTQ01000006.1, read as the reverse complement.
CTATTTATTATTAATTATTTACTATTATCTAATTACTAATACTATTATTTAATTATTATAAATACTAAACTAACAAACTAAAATCTAAAACTTTTTACATAATTCTAAAATACTAATAAGAAGCTAAGAAAAAGATAAAAACTATATTTATTATACAAAAATAAGAAAATTTAATTAAATACTATTATTACTTATATAAACTAATTAAACTAAATTAATGCAAAAAAATTAGAAAACTAAAAGTGAAAACTGCAAAAGTATTTTTTACATATGCTAAATAACTTAATAAAGTTATAAAAATCATAAAAAATTATCTAGGATAAAATTTAAATACTAGAACTAATTTATTTTTGGCTTTTTCATTTAAACTAATTAAACTAAAATTAAATCTTATTTAAATAAGCTAAAATGCTTACTACTATAAGAAATAAAATGTGCAAAGGATAACTGAGAAGTGAGCTAGCCTAGGTGGGTTATGCAGTGAACTTGTCACCAATGGAACCTAGGTTCGAATCTAACACACAACCTTTTTGCACTTTATTATTTTTTTTATTTTTTTTTTTATTTTTCTTTTTGCAAAATTATTTAATAAGTAAAAATAAGTAACTTTAACAAAAGCAACTTTTTCAAAACTTGGAAATAAGCTCTGTGGGAGCTTATTTCCTCCACAGTTGGCTTTTAAGCCTTAAGCTTCTAAATAGAAGCTATCACTTGAGGTTAAAGCTTGGTTTTGGGCTTTTCTGTTTTTAGGACTAGCTATATACATTACTTATATAAGTTTAAGGGATTATAAGCTTTACAAACTAAGAAATAAGCAAATAGTGGGCTTATGAGTCATTCAGTTGAGCTTATGGGCTCACAGTGGACTCATAAGCTCACAATAAGCTTGAAAAAGCTATAAAGGGTGAAACAAAAGTATGTGTATATATGTACAGGTATAATAGGTGATAATATACAAGAATAAGCACTGAGAAGTACTTATAAGCATGAGCTTATGGTTTAGTCAGTTTAGCTTTTTGAGCTAAACTTGGATGGAATTGAGGCCTCTAAAGCCTGTAATAAGCTCCATACTAAAAAAGTAAAGTATAAAATATATTTGTACAAGTATAATATACATATATGAACAAGCCTATGTACTGAGAATAACTTATTGTCACACCCCCAAAATATCGCAGCGGAACGATAGTGTCATTGGGGTATGACGTCATAGCACAAAGTATGGATAAAGAAAACGACCTCTATAATGAGACGTTTTAAAGAGTTTACCATTCGATTAAATAAGTTAAAGTTTACAACACATGAGATTCCAAAGTTTGACAATACATAAAGGTTTACAAAACATGTCGAATGGTAATAGATAAAAACACTAGACTCCAATGTATGCCATGAGACCCAAAAGCTCCATGAAATGCTATCGCCTTACAACCTGAGATAAATATGCTAAAAAGTGTCAACACAAAGGTTGGTGAGTTCATAAGTTTGTGTTAAAATGATTTGAAATACTTAGAGAAATGTTCACACAGCAAAGGCATTGTCAATCCACTCAGTTCCAAGTTCCGCCCATACAAAACTTGCAACCTGTGTGTTCACAACCCATTGCCTAAAATAGAATGACAATCATGAATATGCGCATTAAGGTAGTTAAAAGTATAAATGTCACCACAAGAGTCTTCCAACATATAAATGATGGGATGTTTGTAAATTAATAGCCTTCCAACAACTTAATTTGGAGCCACTAATTCTTGTATGTTTGTAAATTAATAGCCTTCCAACAACTTAATTTGGAGCCACTAATTCTTGTATGTTTGTAAATTAATAGCCTTCCAACAACTTAATTTGGAGCCACTAATTCTTGTATGTTTGTAAATTAATAGCCTTCCAACAACTTAATTTGGAGCCACTAATTCTTGTATGTTTGTTCCAAATATGCATATGAAATCAAGTATAACACAATCAAGTATATAACGCAATCAAGTGTAAAGTATAAGTAATGTTGTTTGGCAAAAGAATCTAAATGTTTGGATAAATAAGCATATATCTCGCCCCAAATAGTTTATAGGAATTTAAATGAGTAAAAGCGGGGTATGAACTCACCTGGTATGATTGATATGCTAACAAAATGAAGTGCACTAAAATGAGGCTCGGAAACTATCCGCGACCTAGAATGAATGTTATGACTTGAGTTATGATATGTTGTTGTGAATGCGTGATACAATGTTGTGCTTGCAGCTCCATATGATATCCATACCACTTGTACGTTTTGGAAATAATGTTTATCGTCAGAGTATATGTTTATGACATCCCGTCATATTATAAAATACTTTACAAGTATTTATGTTGAAATGATATCCCACGATAGTCATTTAATGATTTATTGTGAAATTATAACTTTTCGTCGTAAAATAATGTCGTTAAAATTTTCATGAAAATGACTAAAATGGCCTTGAAAAGTTAGTCGCAAAATGGTGCACGTCGAGTGTTAGGAAACGAACTCAACGGTTTTGGGAAGCTTGTATCAATATCTCAAAGTTTCAGTGTTTAAGTTTTTATCATAGAGGTCTCGATCATGGAGAAAAACATAGGTTAAGTATTGCACTTTAGTCCAAAAATATAGTTTAAAGGATGGTTTTCGGCAAAGTTTGAGCGACTATATGTTATTCGTTACAACTCCGCTCAACAAACGGTTTAACATTTTGGAAAATATGCTAGGAGAACTTACTTTTACTAGAAGACATCAAGTTATAAAAAGTTCTACATCATTGTTAAAAAACGTCCGCCAACATGGTCCTTTTGTTGCCGTATTATGTGTTTAATAGAGAATATATTAGTTTTTGCTAATAGAATAAAATTACGGCAACTTGGTTTATCTTGTGTAATTTAATCGTTACAAGTCCGTTTTCTACGTTTTCTACATCCTTAGATTCGTGTCAAAGTATACTAATATATTTTTGATAAGTCGACATAATTTATAAAGCTTAAGACTCATTTTTGACTCGTAAGGAGTAACATTTTCAATGCTGAAATTTCTGAAATTAATAGTTTTCCTCGTCAAACTTGAAAAATCCATAACTTCTTCGTTATAGCTCCGTTTTAATCCGTTCAAGCGGCCACGTTTTCGTTTTAAAGTGTATTTTCTAAATATCTAGCCCAAAATAGTATACCCACTGTCGGATTTTCCCAGAATTCAAAATACGGACAGACCCTGTTTTATACGTGTCGAAATGAGTTTTTCTCGCGCCAAACCTATTCTAACCCATTCAAAACAACTCCGGAGCTATTCTAATCCTACCATACACCTTCTTAGGGTGTCATGGTTTCCTAGACATCACCAAAACTAATATATAACAAGGAATAATTATAGGATGACTTATATATATTCATAACTCTTGAAAATCATTGAAAAAGTGGTACAACATCATATGACTTGCATGTTTTTGCTCAAATATGATGAAATGAATATGAAATGAATATGTAAGATGAAAAATAACCATGAGATGTTTACAAGAATACTTGATGAGGTTTAAGGACAAAAGGGTTTATCCTAATCACCCTAGATTTTTATTGCAAAACCTTCAACAAAGAGTGATACTAATGTGTTAAAACCTTGTCTTGAAAAAAATTGAGATGATCCTCCTTGATCTCTATGATGGCCGGTTTTGTGAAGAGAGAAAAGAGAGAAAAGTTTTTGATTTCACCTTTTAGTATGTGTTATGTATGTGTTTGATAAGATATTTGTTAATATAACAAATATCTACAAGTAGCAAAGTCTTATTTGGTCTTCTTTGGTGACTAGGGGGAGGGTTGGGCCGGCCATGGGATAAAGGGGGTAGGATTTGATGATTTTTGTAAAGTAATTGTATTATTTGCTAAGTATAGAATGTAGTTTGTAAGCGTAAATGGGTATTTAATGTAACGTTAGTTAAAATAAATTTTCACGGGTCAAGATAAAATATATTGAGGTCATAAAAATTATAAAAATACATTTCTTGCAAGATTTAAGTGAATAAATATTTATCGGGTTGAATTTAAGAAAACCGTCGTAATTTATATAAACATAACAATTTATATGCGAAATAAATTTAAAACACTGGGTAAACTAATAATAATATTTTTATAGACTTAATATGAGTATAAAAATATATTGGAATAATTTTTGGAAGTATCGTATCAATTGTTCAAAATAATGTTTACGCGATAACGTTTATTTAATATGAAATTATGCGTTTAATGTGAAATGCAAAACCCATGCATGACTAGTATGATGAATGTAGAGTTTGAGAAATGACCAAAAATTGAGAATTGTGACATTCTTCCCATGTCAGAGGAATCACGTCCTCGTGATTCAATCGATGATACATAAAGTTCTACCCTAAGGTTTCGCGAAATCAAGTGTATGGTCAAAGTGTTTATGCCAAAACTTATGCGTCTAGGGAAAACGTACCAGTTATGCATTGCGGGCTGCCTCGGTCCCTATATAGAATGCTCGAGGTCGAGGTGGACTGATATTGAGTACAGGGTTCGGGTTGTTTTCTTCAATTGCTAAAGCTAGGTGTTGGTTACCTTGTGGTTGCCTCTGCGTTCCATTCAACTTAGGGCAATTATTCCGAAAGTGGTCTGGGCTGTTACATTCAAAGCAAGTCCTTTGGTTATTCCTCATGTTGCCAATATGTGTTTTACACTGCTCCTTAAAATGGCCGTATCGATTGCAACTTGTACACAAGCGGCAGGGCTTGGTCTTCGGATGATGATAAGCACATTTGGCACATTTGGGATGTGTACCCGCATACTCCCTTTGTTCAGTACCAGTTGCCACACAAACTCTTGCCCTCTTGTTGTCTGCTACTACGTCCATCTTCCTATTCGACCCACTCGCTTCCTTCCTCTTGTCACTACTCTTCAAAGTACCATTTCTAACCATCTCGTCTGTCAGGGTTCCTGCCCTCAGTATTGCACTTTGTATTCTAGACGGCTCAGTAGTTTTCACAGTTCCACGGATTTCAGGCACAAGACCATATATGTACCTCGATATTCTCTTGGACTCAGGGGTAACTAGATGAGGAACTAGTCTGGATAACTCATGAAATCGGTCTGTGTAGGCTGCGTGACCAGCCCCTATCATGGAGTGGTGATAAAATTCATCTTCTAGTTTCTGCATTTCATTGTCCGGGCAATACTCCTCTTTCAATAGCGCCTTGAATTCGTCCCATGTCATACCTGTAGCTGCTTCTCTGCCCCTAGCCTGTAGCTGTGTGTTCCACCATGTCAATACCTTCCCTGATAGCAAGCAAGCAGCATACTTTACCCTCTGATGTATGGCACAATTGCTGATGTCGATCACTGACTCTGTCTTCTCTACCCATCGGGTATACGCCAAAGCACCTCCTATACCATCAAACTCCATGGGTTTGCATGCCGAAAATTCCTTATATGTGCATCCGATTCTGTTGTTGTTGTTGTTGTTGTTGTTGTTGGTGTTGTTGTTGTTGCCACTACCAACTACATTGTTGGTTTCACCAGTACCGTTCCCGTGGTTTCCCGAGTTATTCATATGGTTTCCAACTTGTGTGACAATAGTGGGAAGCAAGATTTGAAGTTGTTGAGCGATGATGGCGGCAAAATCAGGGTTTCCGCCAGTGTTGTTGTCATTGTTACCCACGTTGCTACCTCTCCTCTACCTCCACGCTCACCTGTCATTCCACCCCTTGGTGCCGCACCACCTCGGCCAGTACTGCGTGTTACCCTCTTTGGTGCCATGATCTCTGCAAGGAAAGAACCATTGAATTCCCAATGTGTATGCTTAACGTCCTCAAACATAATACCACGCCACAATTGGTTCCTAAGGTGTACCCACACCGATCTACGTATGCGTGGTCGCATATGTCCACGTGGGTTGTGACGCATTTATAATTATGTTGGCCACCATAATTATAATTGCTTCATTTCACACGTGTACATACCACCAAACACACATGTCTCGGCGATTGTTGTTACTGATATAGATAGCCATTCTATCATCCGATTCTAAACAGTGGAGGAGGAATTTAGGGTAGGTATCTAGGGAGAGTCGCACTTGGTGTATAGGAAATTCCGTTAGGTGCTAAAGTCACTACGAGGTTTGGTCACCAGCAGTTCCCAAAGTATCCTCAAGAGAACTCCCATCCTCGGGCAAAATCATCAAATCTATCCAGCTTTATAGTAACACTTATTTAGCTCGATCTCGCATCTCATCAAACAAGAACTGTCACGAGATCAAGTTAGATAAGTGCTCATTACTGAGCTCCATATCTTTGATGACCCAACTAGATTTTGGGACTCCCCTATTGGTACAAGGAAACTACGTTATCCAATGAGGTAGTTCTAGAAGAAATACTTAAGAAAACATATGCGCACGAAAAGTGAGTAAGGCGATAGGAAAAGAAAGGATCGACGTGAGAGCGGTTATAGTCTAGGAACTAAAATGCAACCTAGTTCTCTATAACCAAGTCTCTGATACCAATCTGTCACACCCCCAAAATATCGCAGCGGAACGATAGTGTCATTGGGGTATGACGTCATAGCACAAAGTATGGATAAAGAAAACGACCTCTATAATGAGACATTTTAAAGAGTTTACCATTCGATTAAATAAGTTAAAGTTTACAACACATGAGATTCCAAAGTTTGACAATACATAAAGGTTTACAAAACATGTCGAATGGTAATAGATAAAAACACTAGACTCCAATGTATGCCATGAGACCCAAAAGCTCCATGAAATGCTATCGCCTTACAACCTGAGATAAATATGCTAAAAAGTGTCAACACAAAGGTTGGTGAGTTCATAAGTTTGTGTTAAAATGATTTGAAATACTTAAAGAAATGTTCACACAGCAAAGGCATTGTCAATCCACTCAGTTCCAAGTTCCGCCCATACAAAACTTGCAACTTGTGTGTTCACAACCCATTGCCTAAAATAGAATGACAATCATGAATATGCGCATTAAGGTAGTTAAAAGTATAAATGTCACCACAAGAGTCTTCCAACATATAAATGATGGGATGTTTGTAAATTAATAGCCTTCCAACAACTTAATTTGGAGCCACTAATTCTTGTATGTTTGTAAATTAATAGCCTTCCAACAACTTAATTTGGAGCCACTAATTCTTGTATGTTTGTAAATTAATAGCCTTCCAACAACTTAATTTGGAGCCACTAATTCTTGTATGTTTGTAAATTAATAGCCTTCCAACAACTTAATTTGGAGCCACTAATTCTTGTATGTTTGTTCCAAATATGCATATGAAATCAAGTATAACACAATCAAGTATATAACGCAATCAAGTGTAAAGTATAAGTAATGTTGTTTGGCAAAAGAATCTAAATGTTTGGATAAATAAGCATATATCTCGCCCCAAATAGTTTATAGGAATTTAAATGAGTAAAAGCGGGGTATGAACTCACCTGGTATGATTGATATGCTAACAAAATGAAGTGCACTAAAATGAGGCTCGGAAACTATCCGCGACCTAGAATGAATGTTATGACTTGAGTTATGATATGTTGTTGTGAATGCGTGATACAATGTTGTGCATGCAGCTCCATATGATATCCATACCACTTGTACGTTTTGGAAATAATGTTTATCGTCAGAGTATATGTTTATGACATCCCGTCATATTATAAAATACTTTACAAGTATTTATGTTGAAATGATATCCCACGATAGTCATTTAATGATTTATTGTGAAATTATAACTTTTCGTCGTAAAATAATGTCGTTGAAATTTTCATGAAAATGACTAAAATGGCCTTGAAAAGTTAGTCGCAAAATGGTGCACGTCGAGTGTTAGGAAACGAACTCAACGGTTTTGGGAAGCTTGTATCAATATCTCAAAGTTTCAGTGTTTAAGTTTTTATCATAGAGGTCTCGATCATGGAGAAAAACATAGGTTAAGTATTGCACTTTAGTCCAAAAATATAGTTTAAAGGATGGTTTTCGGCAAAGTTTGAGCGACTATATGTTATTCGTTACAACTCCGCTCAACAAACGGTTTAACATTTTGGAAAATATGCTAGGAGAACTTACTTTTACTAGAAGACATCAAGTTATAAAAAGTTCTACATCATTGTTAAAAAACGTCCGCCAACATGGTCCTTTTGTTGCCGTATTATGTGTTTAATAGAGAATATATTAGTTTTTGCTAATAGAATAAAATTACGGCAACTTGGTTTATCTTGTGTAATTTAATCGTTACAAGTCCGTTTTCTACGTTTTCTACATCCTTAGATTCGTGTCAAAGTATACTAATATATTTTTGATAAGTCGACATAATTTATAAAGCTTAAGACTCATTTTTGACTCGTAAGGAGTAACATTTTCAATGCTGAAATTTCTGAAATTAATAGTTTTCCTCGTCAAACTTGAAAAATCCATAACTTCTTCGTTATAGCTCCGTTTTAATCCGTTCAAGCGGCCACGTTTTCGTTTTAAAGTGTATTTTCTAAATATCTAGCCCAAAATAGTATACCCACTGTCGGATTTTCCCAGAATTCAAAATACGGACAGACCCTATTTTATACGTGTCGAAATGAGTTTTTCTCGCGCCAAACCTATTCTAACCCATTCAAAACAACTCCAGAGCTATTCTAATCCTACCATACACCTTCTTAGGGTGTCATGGTTTCCTAGACATCACCAAAACTAATATATAACAAGGAATAATTATAGGATGACTTATATATATTCATAACTCTTGAAAATCATTGAAAAAGTGGTACAACATCATATGACTTGCATGTTTTTGCTCAAATATGATGAAATGAATATGAAATGAATATGTAAGATGAAAAATAACCATGAGATGCTTACAAGAATACTTGATGAGGTTTAAGGACAAAAGGGTTTATCCTAATCACCCTAGATTTTTATTGCAAAACCTTCAACAAAGAGTGATACTAATGTGTTAAAACCTTGTCTTGAAAAAAATTGAGATGATCCTCCTTGATCTCTATGATGGCCGGTTTTGTGAAGAGAGAAAAGAGAGAAAAGTTTTTGATTTCACCTTTTAGTATGTGTTATGTATGTGTTTGATAAGATATTTGTTAATATAACAAATATCTACAAGTAGCAAAGTCTTATTTGGTCTTCTTTGGTGACTAGGGGGAGGGTTGGGCCGGCCATGGGATAAAGGGGGTAGGATTTGATGATTTTTGTAAAGTAATTGTATTATTTGCTAAGTATAGAATGTAGTTTGTAAGCGTAAATGGGTATTTAATGTAACGTTAGTTAAAATAAATTTTCACGGGTCAAGATAAAATATATTGAGGTCATAAAAATTATAAAAATACATTTCTTGCAAGATTTGAGTGAATAAATATTTATCGGGTTGAATTTAAGAAAACCGTCGTAATTTATATAAACATAACAATTTATATGCGAAATAAATTTAAAACACTGGGTAAACTAATAATAATATTTTTATAGACTTAATATGAGTATAAAAATATATTGGAATAATTTTTGGAAGTATCGTATCAATTGTTCAAAATAATGTTTACGCGATAACGTTTATTTAATATGAAATTATGCGTTTAATGTGAAATGCAAAACCCATGCATGACTAGTATGATGAATGTAGAGTTTGAGAAATGACCAAAAATTGAGAATTGTGACACTTATAAGCTCAGAATAAGCAAATAAGCAATTCCAGAGTACACAGATCCAAACACCCCCTGCAACTAATTAGAGTGGCCATTTAAGCTGACGGGTTAAGCTCAAAATGGCAAAATGAAAGTTGGAGTTGCAAGATGGCCTGGTAAGCTTTCCAAAAAGCCCAAGTTCACTCTGTGAGGTTCACAGATGAGCTTGTGAGAAGCTTATGAAAATCCTTCCATTTGCCTAAGTACACTGGGTTCCCAGTATGCATAGTCAAATGGGACAAACAAAAAGCTCCTTGCAGCCCTATTAGATAAGCTGCAAGATGAAAATTAAGTGCAGGATCATAAAGTTGGGTTGCTAGGCTTCCTAAAAAGCCAGGCCACACCAGCTAAGGATCACTAATGAGCTTCTGAGAGGCTTGTGGAAATGGTGTAATACCACTGAATTGCTCAGGGGTATGTTGTGAGTGGGCAAACACAAGCTCTCAAATCTTAACTATAAGCTTTAATAAGCTCAACTCATACTCAGACATTGAGATGGGTACCTTGGCTTTATGAAAAGCCAAGGGTCACATACTCAAGCTCACTGAGGAGCTTATTAGAAGCTTTGGTAACAAGCCCCACTCAACTGTTTGCTTCAGTTGAGTGGGCAAAATGGTACAAAAAGATGGGCAATAAAAAATGGCTAATTAAGCAGTAAACTAGAAAATAAGCACAATCATAAATAAACAAGCTAATAGGGTATCATAAACAACAATAAACTCAAGCTCAAGCTCAATATTCAACAAGCTGAAGGCTTGTGAATATTGGCTTGGGATCTTGATACAGGGCAAAATAAGCACATAAAAAGCACTCAGAAAAGCACTTAAACATAGAAACTAAAATTCAACAAAAATAAGTAAGCAAGACAAGCAGCTAAACATTGAAACCCTAAGAGCATATAAGCAGAAGCTAAAAGATAGAGACACAGGGCATTAAGACATTTAACCAAAACTCAGGTTTGTGGTAATTTTGACTTTTTGAGTTTATGATCAAAGTTGACTTTCATCAACTTTGATCTGAATTTAATCACTGATTTTGATATATTAAACATAGATAACATGAAATTAACAGATATAAACAACATTTAAACACATATTTAAGATTTGGACAACAAATCTATAACAGACATGAAATTAAGACAGTTAAAAAGGAAAATTGACTTTACACATAATAAAGCTTGGTTATGACCACTGAACTGAGTTAATAGACCACTAGTAACACACAATTAAACAAGAACAATATCACTAACATCCTATAACACATATTGAACAGCAATCAAAAAGTGGGCATTGAGAGAAATTTGTGAATGAAAATTATTGTAAAAGACATAACCCTTAGGCCTAAAAGGGTGTCAAACCTTCCAATAACCTAGTGATCATGCAGGCACAGCAATAAACCTCCCAAACAGTCCCAATACCCCTGAATCAAAGCAATTCCAAACAGTCCCTTATCTTTCACTTGTCAAATGAAATCTAAGATTTTCAATGAAATTGATTATGAACCCGAATCCAAACTCTATATTATGACATAACAAGCATATAAGAACAAGAAAAAGACAGACTTAACAACAATACATAAGAATTACTCATAATCCATTAACACAGTGAAAAATGAATTCTAAGCAACAACACAAAATAATACATAAGCATGCAAACTTAAACTTTAAAAAACACTTAACAACAACAAAATAACATAAAAACATAAAGATCACAGTATATAATAAACTTAAACAGTAAAATGAAAAAATTGTAAAAATGAAGCTTACAAGTGATCAATGCTAAAACTGATTACCAAGGCTCAGAAACCACTCTTAGTTTGTTGTCAATAAGCTAGAAACCAGAAAGTCCATCCAGATTAGCTTCTATACCCCAGAACTGCTTATGAGACTACAAGTTGATTTTTCATTGATTTTTCTTGATTTTTTTAGTATTTTCTGTTTTTTAAAAACTATAACTGATTTAATGAATCTAAAAGCTTCATGAGCTTTGTCAGGAGCCTATTGTGAGCTTAAAGAGTCCATTAAACAACCATAACAAGAAATTTAAATGACATGAAATTAAAGGAATTTTAAGCAAAACATGAAACTGAAATTAAACTGAAATTTAAGTTTCATTACACTAATTTGAGGAAGCTTACAACATTAAAACATTAAAAGACATGAAATTTAAAGAAAGCTTTTTAAAAATTACACTAACGACCAATGGCTAATCCAAAAGTACTTCTTCTCTTGCCTTTCTTCCTCTTTTATGCTTTAGAAATCCTCCACGTGTCCTTCTGAGAGTATCCCACCACTTTTCTTGACCAATGGGAGAGTTTTGAGTGTTAGCACATTTTGGCGGGAAAGTCAGTTTGACTTGTAGCTCTGCATTTCATCAACTAGGGGGGGTGGCATTTAATGTGGTGGTAAAAGTAGGTAGTGGTGATGATGAGGGGTGGAGGAAAGGTGAGGTGATGGGAGGAGGGAGCAGGCAAGTGGGTTGCAGAGGAGAGGTGGAAGATAAACAGGACAGGTGGTGTGGGCGGGTTTTGACTTTATTTGACCAAGGGTCCAAAATAGAGGGGTCAAAGGGTTAAGGCAGGGGTCACAATGGCATATGGCAGGGTCAAAGGCAGTTTTGACAAGGCATGGTTAGGCTTAAATGACAAGGACTAAACTTGTATTTCTGAAATTTTGAAGGACCATTCCTGCCATTTTTCCATAGTTGTCACAAGGACTAAAACTGACAACCTTCAATAGTAAAAGGACTAGATTTGACAATTTCAATTTTCCAGGGACCAAACTTGACACTTTATGAAAGTTCAGGGACCTTTTCTGCCATTTAACAAAAGATTTATTCAAGGATCATTTTTGACAAGTTAGAATAATTCAGGGACCTTGAATATCATTTTTCTTTATTTGGTTTTACCAGGGACTGTTTTTGACAACTTTTGAAACTTGGGGGACTAAAACTGCCAATTACGCAAACTTTATACGTTTTTCACCAGATTTTGATATTTTTGCATTTAAAACACATAAAACACTTATTTGTGATATTTTTATCATTTTGATGCATTTCTAAGTGTTTTCAGATGTTTTTGCAGTTTAAATGGTACAAAAATGATGAGTATTTAGACACTCATCATTGCTCAAAGTTGACAATTTATATATTAAGTCCAAATAAAAGTCATAATAGCGCAATTCAATCTCAAATCAACCCAAATCAATCTCGCCAACCAATCAACCAAGCAAATATACCCGAAACCAATGTTATGACCCTAATGGTCATGACACGGTCACGGTTAAGACCACGTGAACCAAACAAGCTCTAGACGCTTTTCGGCTCCACGCGTCTCATCCAAACACCAACAACAACATCAACCAACAAGCTACCACAACGACCCGACCCGGACCCTTGGTCCATGTGGGTCTCGTACGCCACCCAACCATGACCATCGTGGGTCATGGTGGCTTGTACGCCCCATATACACAACCAAACACTCCCCAAATCACTTCCACTACAACCAAACACAATCAATCAACCTCCAATCACTATCCAAACATCAAACCCATCAACTATTCCTAATCAAAAACATGAAACATGACCTAAAATGCAAAAACCCAACAAAATGATACACCACATGATACCAAATCACTAGCTACATGTTTATTTAAGTGTAAATTAGTTTTAATCCTATGTTTAAACCAAAACCCACCATGGTCGAGCCAAAAGAAAGCCATTTGTGGCTTGTCATAGCTTAAACAAGCTTGACCCATGTTCCATTTACCTTTTTACAACCCGATCTACAAGATTTAATGAAAACCCTAGAATCACGAATCTTATTTTTAAGATTTGGAGGTGTTAATGTAGGCTTTTGTGAGAGATTTATATATGGATGGAAAGAGGGAAGAGAGATCTACAAAATGGTGGTGGAGGTGTAATTTTACTCGCCGAAAAATGGCTAAAAAGTGGCCGGATATGGGCGGCGACGGTGGTGGTTTACGGTTAGGGTTTTTAGAGAGAGATATTAGAGAGAGAAAGTTGGTGTGTAGGTGTTTTTAGAGAGAGAAACAAATGGGAGAAGTGAGGGTGGTATGTGGGTATTTATATTTTGAGATGAGGACTAAAAGAGAGGGGAGGGTGGTCGGCCAAGGCTAAAAGGAGGGGCCGAAGCCGTCATTTTTTGTAAACTATCCTGTTTACCCATTCCCGAGCTCATATATTGTCCTACGAGTGTCCCACGACATTCATTCGACTTTATATTATGTTTATTTAAGTTTTCCCACGAGTTTTGACTATTTATTTGTCAAGTTTTGAGTTACGGTCTAAAAGTTACGTTATTTCTCGTTTTAGGCTTTTATAGTGCCGAATCGAATAGTGCCTATAAAAAAGAGTTAAAACTCACACGATAACTCATCCAATAATAAGATAAATCATAAAAACCAATAAACGATATCAAATCAAGTCATGGTCGATGAAAATAGTGATAAAGGCAAAAGCTCGGTTTAGTTTAACGTAATGCGGTTACCTAAAATAGACTCCCTAAATTGCCAGTTGTCACAACCTCCCAGCCTCAGAAGAAACCCGTCCCGGGTTTCACTCCGAGTTGCTTGATGTCATGAAGAGTTTAGGATACTTCTTACGGAATACGTCGTCACGTTCCCAAGTTAACTTCGGTCCTTGTCGGGAGTTCCAACGGACTTTGATAATTGGAATACGGCTATGCTTCAGCCGTTTAGTCTCACGATCCATGATCTCAATCGGTTTCTCAATGAAATTCAATTTCTCATCAATATGGATATCTCTTAAAGGCACAACTATGTTTTCCTCTGAAAGACACTTCTTAAGATTACTAACATGAAAGACATTGTGTACACTGCTCAATTCCGATGGTAGCTCAAGGCGGTAAGCTACTGGTCCGATTCTTTCCAGGATTGGAAAGGGACCAATATATCGGGGATTGAGTTTTCCACGCTTTCTAACATAACACGATCTCCAACCTGAAATTCTAAAGGTTTACGTCTCCTATCGGCATAACTCTTTTGTCAATCTCCAGCGGTTTGCAAATGGTTACGAATCTGGACTATCTTCTCAGTGGTTTCTAGGACAAGTTCGGGACCGGTAAGTTGACTCTCGCCAACTTCAGCCCAACAAACAGGAGAACGACATTTTTGGCTATAAAATGCTTCAAATGGAGCGGCCTTAATGCTAGCATGGTAACTATTGTTGTAGGAGAATTCGGCCAAAGGGAGATGTCTCTCCCAGCCTTTGCCGAAATCAATAACACAGGCTTTAAGCATATCCTCTAAGGTCTGAATGGTTCTCTCGCTCTGACCATCGGTTTGAGGATGATATGCAGTGCTCATATTCAAGTTTGTTCCTAACGCTGACTGTGAGGATCTCCAAAAGTGGGATGTAAAACGGCTATCTCGATCGGAAATGATAGATACCGGTACTCCATGACGCGATACTATCTCCTTAATGTACAGCCGAGCGAGCTTGTCGAGGTTATCGACCTCGCTAATGGCTAAGAAGTTAGCAGACTTAGTCAAACGATCAACGATTACCCAGATAGCGTCATTGCCGCTAGCTGTTCTTGGTAATTTTGTGATAAAGTCCATGGTGATTCGCTCCCATTTCCATTCTGGGAGTTCGGGTTGAACAGAGAGTCCTGAGGATTTCTAGTGTTCGGCCTTTACCTTAGAACAAGTCAAGCACCAACTGACATACTGAGCTATGTCGGCTTTCATGGTAGGCCACCAGTAGAGTTTCTTCAAGTCCTGATACATCTTATCGGCTCCGGGATGAATAGAGTATTTTGATTTATGCGACTCGTGCATAATTAACTCACGGATTCCACCATGAAATGGTATCCAGCTTCTGTCTTTGGAGCATAAGGTTCCGTCGGAACGCTTCAAGAAGCCGTTTTCACTTTCTACCATTCCATGCAGATTCTCATAAAGACGGTTCTCTTCCGTTAATGCCGCAGCTTGGGCGGCTAAGATTTGAGATGGTAGAGGCGAACTAATGGTCATTCCTAGGGATCGAACGAGTAAAGGTGGAATGTTCTCCTTACGACTAAGTGCATCAGCAACAACATTAGCCTTACCAGGATGATAACGAATCTCACAGTCATAATCACTGAGCAACTCTAACCAACGACGCTGTCTCATATTCAGCTCCTTCTGATCTAAGATATGCTTTAAGCTCTTATGGTCGGTAAACACTACACACTTGGTTCCATACGAATAATGTCTCCAGATTCTAAGAGTAAACACTACAGCACCTAACTCAAGATCATGGGTGGTGTAGTTTTTCTCATGCTTCTTAAGTTGTCGGAATGCATAAGCTATCACCTTCTCCTGTTGCATCAAAACAGCACCTAAGCCTTTATGCGAAGCTTCGCAGTACACGACAAAGTCTTCGCTTCCTTCAGGCAAAGCTAGGATGGGCGCACTATACAAATTCTCCTTCAGAAGTTGGAACGCTTCTTCTTCCTTTTCTCCCCATTCATACTTAACGTCCTTCTGTGTCAGTTTGGTCAGCGACTTAGCTATTTTGGAGAATCCCTTAATGAACCTCCGGTAATAGCCTGCTAAACCTAGAAACTGGCGGACTTCTGATGGGTTCTTAGGGGCAGCCCATTCCTTAATAGCCTCAATCTTGGCTGAGTCGATGTGAACTCCTCGACTATCTATCACGTGACCTAAGAATTGCACGGACGGAATCCAAAATTCACACTTAGAGAATTTGGCATACATCCTCTCTTCTCGCAACAATTCTAAAATGAGCCTCAAATGCTCTTCGTGCTCCTCTCTACTCCTGGAGTATATCAAGATGTCATCTATGAATACTATCACAAACTTATCCAGGTAGGGTTTACATACTCGGTTCATGAGATCCATGAAAACCGCTGGCGCGTTGGTCAAACCAAACGACATCACTTAGAATTCATAGTGCCCATAACGAGTCCTAAACGCCGTCTTAAGGATATCCTCCTCTCGAACTCTAAGCTGGTGATAACCAGATCGTAAATCGATCTTGGAAAAGACACTAGCTCCTTGGAGTTGATCAAATAGGTCATCTATTCTAGGTAGCGGGTATCGATTCTTCACCGTCAACTTATTCAACTCCCTATAGTCGATACACATCCGAAACGATCCATCTTTCTTCTTCACAAACAACACCGGTGCTCCCCACGGTGACGAACTTGGTCGAATGAATCCCTTCTCTGACAACTCTGCCAACTGTTTAGACAGTTCCTCCAATTATCGTGGAGCAAGTCGCTAGGGTGCCCGGGCTACGGGTGCCGCACCGGGTATCAACTCGATTTGGAATTCCACTTGTCGGACTGGTGGAATCCCTGGCAGATCGTCGGGAAACACATCTGGAAACTCTCTAACGACGGGTACATCATTAAGGTGTCCTTCATTCTTCTCCTCGCTTTTCTTTTCAGAAATTCAAGCCAAGAAAAGACAACCTCCTCTATCGATGTACTTCTGGGCCTTAATACAAGAGATGATGCTCAACCGGGAAGGACTTCCACAGTTGCTCCGATCTCCTTGTATGCTCAGAACTTTTCCGCCATATGGTACACGCACGATCTTCTCATCGCAGATGATGTGTGCACCGTTCTTCGACAACCAATCCATTCCGATGATGACGTCAAAACTTCTTAAGGTAACTGGCAATAGGTCTATGCTAAACGGGTGGTCTAGGAAACTTAAGGTACAACCTCAGACTACGGTTTCTATCTTCTCCCTATTTCCATTAGCTAATTCCACATCGTAATTGAATCCTAGAGGTGTTTGGGAAATTCCTAGTAATGGCATAAAGTTGGTGGACACGAAACTCATATCGGCACCAGTATCAAACAGTATGGAAGCATAGCGATTATTGAGAAGGAACGTACTTGTAACTACGTTAGGGTCCTCACCAGCTTCCTTCCCAATAGCATACACACGCGTTGTTCCCATGTCTCTCTGCTGATTCCTAGCACTCTGATTTCCCTGATTCTACACAACCTCACGCTTCACAGGGTTTAAGCCATTACTTCCCATACCTCGGTTAACAAATCCTCCTCCATTACCGGGATTTCCTCTCATCCACAGCTCTCGGCACTCATTCTGGTAGTGCCCTTTCTTTCCACATCCAAAACAGGTGACAGTGGCCTTCCAGTCCGCTCCTTGTGCAGTTTGAGCTGCAGTAAGTGGTCGGGACCTACAGTCCTTGGCCATGTGTCCTACCTTAGAGCACTTCCTACACACAATCGGGCATGGTCCATGGTGGTGTCGATTAATTGCAATGGCCACACAAGGGCTTGCTACCTTCATAACCCTTATTCTCTCCATTTCTTATGGTGAACACCCTGGCTGTCTCTTGCCGTTTGTTGCCATTCCCTTTAGCAACTTCATTCCTCTTCGTCTTATCATTCCTATCACTCTTACCCTTGTCTCCTACTTCCAACACATAAGAGTCCATTAAACGCTGAGCCACAGTAATTGCCTCATGCAAGTTAAATGGCTTCGCAGCGATGACATCATTTTGAGTAGCTAAAGGCAATCCATCAGTATACCTCTCAATCTTAAGGGCTTCAGCACACACCATATGGGTTTTCACCCATATTTCTGTCTTCTTTCTCTGTTCTACCACCCTAGTGTGGGGGAGTTGCCCCACACTGTTGTATATAAAATCGTTTCTAAAAAAAAAAAAAAAAAAAAATCTCTCTTTCATAATAATGGCCGTAGTATTTCCCTTTCACGTTCTTTGTTTCGGCATAACCGCCGGTACTATGAATATTGAGGGCAATATTCATTTCTAAGTGTGGGGGGGAATTCTCACGAATTTTATCATATATTATCCACCCAATTCCCCCGTTTTTGGCCAAATTTTTTTTTGGAGTAAGTGTTCTACACTTACTCAGCTCGGTTATCAGTCCGCCATGTTTGATAAACAAAAGGATTGGCTAATCCAAGAGTAAACGGCTCTTGGTAAAGATTTCTCAAATCCGTTTATGGCTTGCAATTTGCCCAAAATTGTATGGTTCTCAACTCACCATATCCTAAAAAGTGAAGAGTTGGCTAGCCCGCAAGTTTATGGCTTGTGGTAAAGGCAGTGGAAAATCCATAATTGGTAATCAGCTCACCAAAGATAATTCTGATAATTTATCTAAGAGTTGGCTAGTCCTGAGCAAACGGCTACAGGTAAAGACACATCAAATCCGTTATATGGTTTATGATTTGCCTATAAATCATTTGGTTATCGTTGTACCAAGGTTCTTACTTGAATCAAAACAATTGGCTACTCCAGAAGTGATGGCTTTTGGTAAAGAGTTTTTTAAAAATCCATTAAAGATCTAAATCATTGCTAGGGACTAGCAATATCTCAGTGTGGGGGATTGATGAGTGTCTAAATACTCATCATTTTTGTACAATCTAAACTGCAAAATCATCTGAAAAAACTCAAAAATGCATCAAAATGATAAAAATATCACAAATCAGTGTTTTATGTGTTTTAAATGCAAAAATATCAAAATCAGATGAAAAATGATTCAAGTTTGCAAAATTGGCAGTTTTAGTCCCCCAAGTTTTAAAAGTTGTCAAATCTAGTCCCTAGAATTAAAAAATGTGAAGTATTGTCATTCAAGGTCCCTGAAATATTCTAAGTTGTTAAAAATGGTCCTTGAATGATTCTTTGGTCAAATGGCAGAAAAGGCCCCTAAAGTTTGAAAAATTGCAAAAATAGTCCTTGGATTTCTAAAAATGGAATTTTATGCAAAAAGGGTCCTTGTACTATCAAAGTTTGTCAAGATTGGTCCTTTTGATAATTTGGAAAAAGTTCAGTTTTGGTCCCTCAAGTTTGCAGAATTACAAAAATGGTCCTTATGCTTTATTAATACCAATTGGACTCCTTTTGTATTTAGAACCCTATCCAAAACCTAAAAGACCCCTGCCAAGTCCATTTTGGCCCCAGTCATACCCAATTGTGAACCCCCCTTTTATTAACATCAACCGGTCAACAAAAGTCAAAAAACACCCACGCGCGCCAAATACCCCGTTTACTGTACATCGTCCTCACAAACACTGAATCCCAATACCAGAGCTGGTATTTCAACTTTTTCAACTTCCCCCCCCTTACCTTGTCCCCTCCACCTCCACTAACACCAAAAGCTCTTAATTGATTGAAACCAAACCCATTAATGGCTCAAACCTGCTATGAAGAATTTGGCGCCAAAATCCACTTGGACGGTTTTGATGCATTTCAATGATCCAATGGCTCAGATATGGTGGGAAACATTCAGAGGACAACATAGAAGTCATAAAAGTCTATAAAAGAGGAGGGAAGCAATGTATCAATATCATCTAGTATAATCTTTAATTTTCAAGTCGTTTTTAGTTTAACTTTAAATTCCAGTGTAAACTTTAGTTTTCAAGCTCTGTATTTCAAGTAATTAAGTATAATAAATCTTTTGAAGTTATCAATTTCAGTGTTAATTCAAGTTTCCAGTTTATGCATATTTACAAATTTCAAAAATCTCATGTTATGTTCCAATGTTGTTGTTAGGTGTTATCATGGACTGAATAAGCACATGTAAGCTCCTATATAGCTTATAAAAGCTATTAGATACACTAAAAGTCAGTTTAGAATCAGAAACAGAAAAATCACAAAAGTACCAAGTAATTAGTGAAAAATAAAAAATCATATGGAAGTGATGTACACAGCTGGAGCAGGGTGAATCTTGGATGGCCTTGGGTTAGAAGCTTAGTGGTAAGCTAATAGGGGTGTTAATTGGTCCTTGTTCTCAGTTTTCAGTTGGATAGCCATTTGTAAGCCTTTTACTCATTTTTTGCATTTCACTGTTTTGATTATTCATTAGCTTTAATCTTTGTGTTTTATTGTTCACTAGTTATAATTAAGTATATCTAATCATTAAAATCAGTGTGTTGTTCTTTTAAATTTGTGGTTTATAAAAATCTTAATTTGACAGTAAAAACTGCATCATCATCAATCCTTAGTTTTATGTTGTAGTTACTGTTGGTTTATGTTTATTTAGTCTTATTAAGTGATACTATGATGTCTGCAATAAGTTTCATGGTTGTAATTTGTGATTAGCTTTGGAAAACTTCTAAACAGTCATATAAAGAGGTGTTTGGTTTACTGTGTTTGAAAGTGCTATGGTCATTGTTCTTGTTTGATGTTTATTTAACCTGGTCATAATAACTCATCTCAACCAAGAAACTCAGTCCTCATTTGATCAAAAGTCAAAATTGCATTTGATTTCATCTTGTGTGCTCACTGTTGGTTTTTTATGAATCATGATCAAGGATTTGTGTTCATAATTTGTTAGTGTTGATTAAATCAGTCTTAGTTTACCTTAATACATCTAATTCAGTGCATAGAATCAGATCAAAGTTCACTTTGGTCAAACTTTTAGTTTAAATCAAAAAGTCAAATTCTCATTTGGTCGTTTTTGAATAAACTTTGGGATTTCATTGAGTGTTCAATATTGAGTTTTAGTTTAAAAGCTCTTAGGGTATTAAAGTTTAGTTGCTAAACAAAATTATAAAAATAGTAGTTCACTTCTCATCAGCTTATTTAGTGCAGTTCATCTAGCTTCTTTTGGTTACCTAGTCTGAAATACTGCCCTGTGCACCAGTTTCATAAGCTCAATCAAAAGCTCACACAGAGCTTAATTGTTGTTCAAATCTTGTGATCCTTGGTTCTTTGGAAAGCCAACCTGGTCATCTTTGAGTCCCAAGCTTAAGTTTTCATTTTCTAGCTTGTTTGCTAGGGCTGCAAGTAGCCTTTTGTTCTGTCCATTTTTTCAGTTTAAGCCAAGTGCTTATTGTCTTTGTCCTAGCTTTTCAGTGTGCTTATTTGTATCTTTTAGCTTCATATTAGTAGCACTAGCTTGTTTGAATCTTATTCCACTCTTGTTTCCAGTTTTCAAGCTTCTTTGAGCTTATTTCACCAAAATAAGCTTATAAGCCTACTGTTGGATCATAAGCTTGTCAAACAGCTTATTTGTAGTTTATAAAATTTTTGTTTTTGTAAAAGTTTCATATTTTAGGTAGTTAAGTAGTTTTCAAAAAGAAAATCCAGAAAAACATCAATTTAAAAATAGTGATAGCGTTTATTTAATAGTTTTTAGCTTTTTGATTTTTCTTTTCATCTTATTAATAAGCAAATCTTGTTTTTATATTTTTCTTAGTTTTCTGTCATCATATAGTATTTATAGAAAAAGTTTCATAATTTTCCTAATCTTTTTAGTATTTATCAGAATTTTAAATAGTTAAAAGTATTAAATAATTAATAATAAATAATTAAAAAGCCTAAAAAATATCTTTTCAGTTTTAAAATTAGTTTTATTATATTTTAGATTTTTCCAAGTTAAAATTTCATTTTTCCAGTTTTATTTTATATTTTCTAGAATTTAAGTGTATTTTAAATAATAATTAATTAGTAATAATTAGATAAAAAGTATAAAAAATATATTTTTAATTTTAAAATTAGTTTTATAATATTTTAGATTTTTATGAATCATAATTTTATTTTTCTAGCTTTCTTTCATATTTTCTTCTATTTTAGAGTATTTATTAAATAGTTAAAATAGTTTTTAATTAATAATAATTAAATAATTAGTTGTAAAAATAATTTTCTTTTTCTAATAATTTTCTTTTATTTTTAGGATTCCAAAAATGTCATTTTCATATTTTTAGGTCTTTTATTTCTTAGATTTCACTTTTTATTTTGTACGTGTGCGTAGTTTTTAAACGTAAGTTTTACGTTTGTTTCATCTGATTGCTGTGCTTTCCAATTCTGTATTCCATTCCATTCTAATCAATCAGTAGTGTAATAATTCAATCTAAATCCTTACTGATCACTATCCTTAGTGATCATTCTATCATCTGAATTAGTGTTTACACACCATTGAGTCTCCGTGGGACTTAACGACCCGGGAATTCATTGTATTCTCTGATCTTCATTGCATTTGTGTTTTAAGCAGTTTTAAGCTTCTTACGGTTAGCCATTCACAAGTGGCTAGCTTGTGTGAGGTAGCTTGACTGTTTTCAGCACAGATCAAATACATAATCAAGGTCAACAAGGAGAGCGTTATACCATAACACGACAATCAGAGACCGAATCATAACTAAAGGATGCACGTTCCAATAACCATAACTCATAGGTTCCAAAGTGGAATACATGAAAGGATACGGAGAAATCAAAAACGATCCTAACAACGATACTAATAAGATAACTAGGATAGATCTACATCTCGAACTAGAGACTACTCAGTTTCAAGATGGTACAATGCCATGAATCTAATCACAATCTAGCCACGATCACGGATACTACTAACAGATCTCCTAACATTGTCAACCTCTCTCCACAAAGACGCAAGCTCAACACGCCGAGCGTCGCAATCACTCTTCAGATCCACGACCTCTCTTTCCAACTCACCTATCCTGCGCCATATCGCTCTATCCGCATCTCGGGCTGTCGCGAACCCTCTCAGCAGGTCCCCAACCTGCTCCTGGAGCTCCGACATACCCTCTCTCAGAATCGTAGTCCTCCTGACTACAACACCCATATCAGCTCTCAAATCCTCTATACTAGCCCTCGATACTCCAACCAACCGATCTGTCAACCTACTAAGCCTAATACCCTTAGATGTAATCCTCTCCCACATCAGACCCGTCTCCCCATACTCCTCGGGCTCTAAAGCAATCTTTGATGGTATATCTGAACCTAATGGGCTATCTATCTCAGGTGAATATGGAGGTGAATCAAAATCAAAAGGCTGCCCAGGTAAATCAGGCTCAGGCAAAGGTAAGGGAGAGCCTGGTCCTGGAGAATGTGCAGGACTCTGCAATGGAGGAGTACCCACATCTGGGATACCCTCATCATCCTCCTCCTGAGGATCCTCATCCTCGATATCATGCTCCTCCTCGCCCTGATCTTCAGAGGAAGAGTCCATGAGTAGGAGTCTCTGAGCGGGTGAATCCTAAGGTGGTATAGTAGGGGATCTAGGTCTTCTAATACATGGTGATGCTGGTGGTGATGACAGACGAGAGTGAGCTGCTAGGCGAATAGGTGATGATGGTGGTCGCACGGACATGCAGGCAGTACTACGAGCAAGTCTAGGAGTCTGGGCTCGTGCTAAGACCTGATGCAAAGTGAGCTGCCTAGATGAGCTAGGGCGATATGATGATGATGATGAACTAGAGTGATGGGTAATCACATAGGGATCACCCTGTGCAACAGTCATGAGAGTCAATGCTGGGGAACTAGCCGCAACAAGAACATCCTCAAACATATCAAAATCTAGTGAAGGCATAGTCTGTGACAATGGCATAGGGTAGGTATAAGTGTTCGAAAACAACTGGTTCTAATAAGCGCATCAACTCAACCAAAACATATATCACATAATAAAAGCTTTAAAATAGAGGTACCAGATTACTCAAAATATGCCTTTAAATAAAACATATAAGTTCTGTTCTATCACATAATCCCAGATCAAATCAATAATATAATCAAGCTCAAAATCCCAAAATCATAACATATCAATAATCCAAATCAAATCCATAATATCTCGACAATCGAATCACGTTTACCCAACATCAATAATCATATCTCAAAACATAACATCTCGATAAACAATTCGTAATTCATAATATCTCATAAATCAAATCGCAGTTCATACCATAATAAAATAAGAAGCTTCGGCTTGGCAGGCGGGCATGCGTCGGACGAGGATCAATTTTCTTAAAAAGTGGTTATAGTTTAGGTTTTATTAAATACCTAGTTCTCTATAACCTTGAGCTCTGATACCAATCTGTAACACCCCCAAATCTCGGTACAACGGAAGACTTAATCAAGTTTTCGAGGCGTTACAATTGGATTGGTATCTCACACAAGTATAGCAAACAAGATAGTCATTTAACTTTTAAAACCAATCCCAAATTTAAATATTCAAAACATTAATCCCAAAATGTAAATATTAGGCCCAAACATGATTTAATAAAATAGGTCCTCATAAATTATCAGAGTCGATTATGATCTTTGACCATGCCTCCTTGCCAAGCTTCCACCGAACACACACTCCAAACATCACTTAAATACCTGAGAAAGCATGCTAAAAAGGTCAGCTAACGCTGGTGAGTTCATAGGTTTAAATTCAAGTAAACAGTAGCGGACCTGTAGGAGTTAATTTTCTATGTGAGACCTAAGATAGATACACATCAATCACAAACCATATCATATCCGATATCAAAATGGGCCCCAACGACTCTAGCCAGCACTGTCGTAGCAAAGTCTAGAATGATTGCTAACCCTGGACTAGGTCGAGGTAGAAGTCTACTCTTAGCTAGGCAACGTGTTATAGCAATAAGGATTGCTACCCTAGACTAAGGAAACAACTACCATATAACTATCTAAACAGTCAAGCACATAAGCAAATCAAAATAGTTTTAAAGGTCCAAAAACAGTAGCATGATTCTCACCCCAATTTAGTTTAAAACATAGATAAAAGTAGGGCTATGAAACTCACCTCAAGCAAGCAACGCACAAATAAACACTAGCAGAAGATAACAGCTAATCACGACACAACAACTATCGACTCGGCACAACCTATTAATGTAAACCAATTTTAATATATATTTCCCAAAATCAACGTTATCTACCACAATGTATTCCTTTTCATTATCTCCAAAAATGTCTTGTTTCACCGTTTAGTCCTAGTGTTTGGTATCCTCATGTGGATGTATCGACTCAATATGATGCCATGAATGCACTCAAACAACCAATATGTGACTCAATGCAACACAATGAGACATCTAAGCGATAAGCTCCATAGTCCAAAAAGTTTCGGAATAAATAGTAGACCTTATCTAATTCGTCAACTCGATAAACTCAATTATTTATTCGTGTCGCTTATTATCCCATAAACCGGTCGCATCCTAACGAGTCATAAGGATAATTCACCCATTAATAACGTTATCCTATGTACCTAGCGGTCTCTTATTAGATTCGTCAACCTAATAAGTCCGCTACCCACGTGGATCGACGCTATTAATGTTAGGTCATTCGTAACCCATGCACACAACGTAAGTAAATAAATACTTGAAAATAGTATTAAATGCCCATAATTGGCATATTTCGATAAATGGGCACTCGAAACATTAATTACTTATTAGAAAACCTTTCCATTTTAGTCGTTAGTTTCCATTTAAAATAGTAAATAACAAAACAAGTCTTGTTATCGATATTTTTGGTATAAAAGCCTTTTTATTATTTATGTTTCATAGTTTATTAACATTTTCATATATATATATATATATTTCGTCAATTTCAATATTAGTTTCATATCGTTATTCGTTTCGAGTCCACAAGCACGAGTCATGACTTCTCGGCTTTTAATCAATCAATAGTCCAAACTATACTAAAGTCCATGTTACGGCGTTGTCGGGGTCAACTATTGACTAAAAAGTCAAAGTAACACCGACGTTGCTCAAAGTTGACAATTTATATAATAAGTCCAAATAAAAGTCATAATAGAGCAATTCAATCTCAAATCAACCCAAATCAATCTCGCCAACCAATCAACCAACCAAATATACCCGAAACCAATGTTATGACCCTAATGGTCATGACACAGTCACGGTTAAGACCACGTGAACCAAACAAGCTCTAGAAGCTTTTCGGCTCCACGCGTCTCATCCAAATACCAACAACAACATCAACCAACAAGCTACAACAACGACCCGAACCGGACCCTTGGTCTATGTGGGTCTCGTACTCTACCCAACCATGACCATCGTGGGTCATGGTGGCTTGTACGCCCCATATACACAACCAAACCCTCCCCAAATCACTTCCACTACAACCAAACACAATCAATCAACCTCCAATCACTATCCAAACATCAAACCCATCAACTATTCCCAATCAAAAACATGAAACATGACCTAAAATGTAAAATCCCAACAATATGATACACCACATGATACCAAATCACTAGCTACATGTTTATTTAAGTGTAAATTAGTTTTAATCCCATGTTTAAACCAAAACCCACCATGGTCGAACCATGGTCGAGCCAAAATAAAGCCATTCATGGCTTGTCATAGCTTAAACAAGCTTGACCCATGTTCCATTTACCTTTTTACAACCCGATCTACAAGATTTAATGAAAACCCTAGAATCACGAATCTTATTTTTAAGATTTGGAGATGTTAATGTAGGCTTTTGTAAGAGATTTATTTATGGATGGAAAGAGGAAAGAGAGATCTACAAAATGGTGGTGGAGGTGTAATTTCACTCACCGGAAAATGGCTGAAAAGTGGCCGGATATGGGCGGCGGTGGTGGTGGTTTACGGTTAGGGTTTTTAGAGAGAGAGAGATTAGAGTGAGAAAGTTAGTGTGTAGGTGTTTTTAGAGAGAGAAACAAATGGGAGAAGTGAGGGTGGTATGTGGGTATTTATATTTTGAGATGAGGACTAAAAGAGAGGGGAGGGGAGGGTGGCCGGCCAAGGCTAAAAGGAGGGGCCGAAGCCGTCATTTTTCATAAACTATCCCGTTTACCCATTCCCGAGCTCATATATTGTCCTACGAGTGTCCCACGACGTTCATTCGACTTTATATTATGTTTATTTAAGTTTTCCCACGAGTTTTGACTATTTATTTGTCAAGTTTCAAGTTACGGTCTAAAAGTTACGTTATTTCTCGTTTTAGGCTTTTATAGTGCCGAATCGAATAGTGCCTATCAAAAAGAGTTAAAACTCACACGATAACTCATCCAATAATAAGATAAATCATAAAAACCAATAAACGATATCAAATCAAGTCATGGTCGATGAAAATAGTGATAAAGGCAAAAGCTCGGTTTAGTTTAACGTAATGTGGTTACCTAAAATAGACTCCCTAAATTGCCAGTTGTCACATTAAGGGAGACTTACGTTGTCTTATAGGGTCATGTTTAGCTAGAGTGATGTGATCAAGAGGACATGTTTGATGAAACATGATCAGTATCAGGTATCTGTTTGCCCGGATCCCACGGTTCCCTCATTGGAGAGATCCGGCTAGTTATAGTCCAGGGATCCGGCTACTGCAGAACAGAAGGCTTTCAGCAATTGTGCAATTTTTGCACTCTTAACAAATGCTTATCCTAGTCATTTCTACAATCAGTAAATGTATGCACACAACAAGTATAACGCATTGCAAGTGTGGGGGAACTAAAAGGTAACTAAAGATGAGTGAAGACGACTACTTGAATGAATTCAAGATGTCGTAAAATCTCATCTTGCTTGTTCCTAAGTTAAGATGTTTAATGCCAAATCATGGAAATTCCTACACACTACTTCCTACTCTACATAAGTATTGTTAAGTTGTTACAAACCATTGTTTTAAATTGTTTTCACAAATTAAGGTCTTATGACCTTATCTTTCATCCCTATCTCCTTCCATATCACTCCCGTCTTCATCCTCATCTTCATCCCCTCCACTCTTCATCCCACCATCTCTACTTCTTTTTCTTCAAGAAGTTAGCGAAACACTTGAAGATCCATTTAGTTTGTTGCCATTCTTGTGATGGGCTAGGAATGTCCGGCAATTGATTGATGTAATCCAAAGGGTCGAGATCAGTGTTGCCAAGGGGGTTGCTACTTCCTTCTCCTTCTCTTTGTCTCTCCCGCTCATCTGATGAATCAGTTGGTGGGTGAGGTCTTTTTCCATCCACCATGAACCTTGTAGTTTTTCCCTCGGATAACGGCACCATAACTTTGTTGCAAAAGCTATGATCAAAGGAATACGGAGAAGGCTCTAAAGCAAAGATGAAGTTTGCTAGACGGGATAGGAGCATTGCATAAGGGAGCACCATCTTTTCCATGCTTTTCACACTCGCCATTCTCTTAATCATGTAATATGCAAGGTTGAAGCGAGTCTCGGTCACAAGGCAATAAATCATGAAGCTCAAGCATGCATTGGGATGATCCTTGTTCCCTCTCAAGCAAAGCACATTCTACCTTACCACGACTTCCCATTTCTTATACAACGGGAACATCTCGGAAAGCTCCATTTGAAATGGATCCCTATAGACCACTTTGGAATTTCTAGTGACCCTCGATGGGGATGCCATTTCCAAGAACATGGTATCCCTTACCGTGGTTGCTTATGGGATTCTCATGTGGTAGACTTCATGATGATCTACCATGGCATGTAGCTCCGCCAAAGACCATTCATTGGAATACATACAAACTCCTTGATAAGGGACACGTAGTATTCTTCCAAATTCTACAAGTGAAAGGGTGTACTCATGCTCATTTATGATGAAGACTATTGAGATGGTCCCGTTCTCATTCCTAACTATTCTCATTGTTTTGTAGAATTCAAGCACGAACACCAGGCAAATTTGCTCGTTTATGTCCAAAAGACAATCAAAGCCAATTGTTTCAAAAACTTGTCGGATGTTGGTGTTAGCAAGGAATGATGGTTCTACCACACGACCTTCATGAAAAATCCTATTTTCGAGCAACTTGAAAGCTTTCCTATCCTCCGGGCTAAGTCCATCCATTCGATAATACATTGTGATGTAGTGGGCGGTATCATGATAATCTTGTTGGCGGTTACTAGGCATTATTGTTCCTATACAACAAAACCACAATGTGGTGTTAATTGTGAATGGTAGCCTAAAGGGTTTGATCATAATTTTGCTCAAAACATCCTCATTGAATTCAAGGAATGAGTTTGATTTGTATTAACAATGTTAATTCTTTGATTTAGATTATCTTAGAAAACAATGTGGTAACAAATTATGACAAACCCATTTGAACCCAACTTCTAAAGATGAAAATTGTAATCCTAGTAATCAAGTAATAGAAATAACAATGTAGTGAAGATTATACTTACACAAGAGATTGTTTTGCTTGAAGGAAATGATCAATTTGCTCCTGTGAACAATAACTAGGTTTTTGTTCGTGAGTCTTTGATAGAGGAAAGTGATAGTGGAACTTTGATGAGTGTGTGAATACTCATCATTTTGGGTCAAATCTGAACTGCAAAACGTTTAAAAATGCTCAGAAATGCATCAGAATACTGAAAATATCTCAAAGTTGCATTTTATATGTTTCAGATGCAAAATGTTTAAAATCAGATGAAAAACGAGCAAAGTTTGCATAATTGGCAGTTTCAGTCCCCCGACTTTCAGAAAATGGCAAAATCAGTCCCTAGGCACTTATTTTAAAAGAAAAATCACCAAAGGTCCTTTTAAAATCATAACTTGTCAAAATTAGTCCTTTAGTGAAAAATATCAAAAGTTTTGAGAAATTACAAGTTTGGTCCTCCAAGTTTCAAAATTGGCAAAAATGGCCCTTGGAAAATTGAAAATGTCAAGTTTGGTCCTTGTACTATTGAAACTTGTCACTTTTTGTCCCTTGGAACAACTTTGTGAAAATGGCAGCCTAGGTCCTTGTATTTTCAGAATTTGCAACAAAGGTCCTTGTTATTATTAAGCCTAAACCCATTGGACCCTTGTCATAAACCCTTGACCCCTGCCATAGCCTTTGGACCCTTACCAATTTGACCCCCACCTTGAACCCCATCCTTTTTTAATATATAAAAAACCAAACCTGCAAACGCCCCCTTCCTCCTTCTTTTTCCCTCCTTTTCTGCAAAACCAGCAACCAGCCACCAACAAAGCTCCACCCTACTCCATGTTTTGTTCCCCCCCTCCTCAACAACCTTCCAAGAAGCATTAAATGCCTCTCTTTCCCATGCACTCAACCCCCAACTGGCTTGTACAAGTTTTGGCGCCAAAACCAATTAAACGGCCAAGATCTATTCTAGCTATCCTATGGTTCAGATTATTGCTGGGAAGCACTCAGAGTAGTGAGAGAAAGAAGTTTGGTGTATAAAAGAGGAAGAAGAGAGGAGGAAGGGAGAGTACTTAGTTTACTTTTTAAATTGTATGTCGTTTTAATCTTATCATGTCTTAAATAGTTTCTTAATTGTAATTTCAAGTTAATTTGTATCAAACTTAGTAGTTTCAGTGTATTAAAACTGTTATCAAGTTTCAATTCAAGTTTTAGTTCACATTTCATACTTTATGTCCACTGTTGCAAATTTGAGTTTCAATTTCTTATGTTCAAATCTCTAGCAGCTTATTTATAAGCTCATATAAGCTTATACAAGCTTCTCATAGCTTTTTGTAAGCTTGTATTCAAGTTTCAAGCATCTTTGGAATTTGGTCAAAGAAAGTCAACTGAGCATGGAAATGGGTATGAAATGGAAAATGGTTGGTGCAGAAATGGAAATGGGATGATTCAGAGTTATAGGGTTGAGAGAAATAGGTTAGAGGTTCATTGGTACTTTGATTTCAAGCCATTGTGGCTAAGGACAAATTGTAAGTCATTTTCAAAAGTTCTTGCATAATCTGTGTTTGTAGTCTTAAGTAGTTGGAATCTGTTAATTAAGGTGTATTTAGGTTGGCTAAACTTAGTTTGATCATTGAAACAAGTTGGATTAGTAGTTAGCTCATTTAAAATTGCTTATCAGTTGGTAAAATAGTGTTTGGATTTGCTACTTAAACTGTGTTAGAAGTTTAGTCAGTGGTAGTTTCTTGTTGCTCTAAGTTTGTCAAGCTCATTTGAACTCACATCTGTCAATAAATTGTGCCTGCAACTATCAAAAGTCAAAATTTCATGTAATCTGTCTTAAAATGCTTCACTGTTGAGATTTTGGATAAGAAAACTCTTGTTTTGAGTTTAAAATTCATAGACATAACTTTTAGTAGTTCCATTCCATCATAATACTTCATAATCAGTCCTTAAATTGAGCTCAAATCTCACCAAAGTCAAATAATCTCAACTGCTTTCAAAAGTCAAAATTGAAAAAGTGATTTTTCACCCATCTGAGTTGATTTTTCATTTACTCATTTCTGGAACAAATTCAGTGAAACTTGGTATTTTAAAAACTTCAGCTGGTCTATTTCATTATTAGCATTTTTGTAGATTTTTATCAAATTTCTAAAAGCTCCATATGAGCTTGTCTTTTGAGCCTTACTTCCCCTGTGCACAAGCTCAGTATTGACTGAGTGTGCACAGGTCATTTGCAGATCTTGTGCAGAGCTCATCAGAGCTTCCCAAGGTCTGATATTTGGTTTGTAAGGTCCCAACCAGGTCTAGTTTAGGTCTCCATATTTGGTATTTGATTTCTAGCTTATTTGAGTGCTTATTCTTAGGTTGCAAGTAGTACCTGGAAACTGTTTTTATCACTTGAAATCAAAATCATCAAATCTGTGTATTCAGCTAAATAGAGGTTAAGGCTTGTTGTTATTAGTTGCATTTGGGTAATTGTAGCATAATATAGCTTCTGTTTCAGTTTGGTGCTTGTTTGTGATTGTTGGCTTATTATAAGTGCTTATTTATAAGCACTTGAGATTGCAGTCCATTATTCTTGCACACAAGTTACTGTTTTTCTATTTTTCCTAGATTCTTAACATTATTTTAGACTTTTCTTGAATTTTTCAGATTTTTCTAGGTCAGTTTACTATTTTTCTTAATTAAAATTAGTTTTAAGCATTTTTAATTAGCATTTAATACAAATAATTCAGAAAAGGATAAAAAAAAATAAGTTTTCATTTTTCTTAAGTTAAGATAAAAAGTCAAAAAAATATTTTTCTAGATTTTTCTTAGTTAAATTTGTATTTTTAAGCAATTTAAGTAGTTTAGGTTATTATTAAATAGTTAAAAATAGTTTTTAATTAATAATAATTAGATAAATAGTTTTAAAAATAATTTTCTTTTTCTAAAAATTTTCTTTTATCATTAGGTTTGTAAAAATGTCATTTTCATATTTTTAGGATTTATATTGCTTTAGTTTCACATTTTCTTTAGTACGTCACGTAGTTTTTAATTCAGTTTTATAAAAGAAAAATCAAAAACATCATTTTGCAAATAGTGATAGCTTTTATTTAATATATTTTATCTTTTTAACTTTCTTTAATTTGCATTTAAGCCTCTGTTATTTATTAACTCTTTCTGTAGTTATAATAATTCAAATTCTCTTTTCCGTTCAAATCTCTCGATCACTATACGTTTGGTGATTCATTGCATAGCTCGCTGGGACATAACGACCCGGGGAAACACTATACTCTCATGATCTTCATTGCATTTGTGCTTCAACTGTTTTAAGTTTCTTACGGTCGGCCATTCACAAGTGGTCAGCTTGCGTGAGAAAACTTGACGGTTTAGCACGGATCAAATTTTTGGCGCCGCTGCCGGGGATCGAACCCGGGTCACCCGCGTGACAGGCGGGAATACTTACCACTATACTACAACCCAAAAACATCCATCTATATCTATATCTATATATATATTTTCTATATCTATATATATATTTTCTTATAAAAAATCCAAAAACCCAAAAACATCCAAAAACGTATAAAACACAAAAATATTTTTCCCTTTGTTTCTATATATGTATCAAAAATAAAAAAAAAACAAAAAGATTTGTCGTTTTCTTTAATAATAACAACATAAAAGATTACCACCGCATACCAAGGCAGTGTACTACCTAACTGGGGGTACGACCATAATAAGTTCCCGAACCAAAGATTTAAAACTTGCCTTTGTGTCCTTGTGATTGGTGTACCTTTTTTAAAGAAGCCATTCATCTTGTGATTATTGGTTAAGTTCACTGTTGTTTTGCCTCGATTTTGTTTTAATTGATTTTGTTGTTATATCTACTTGTCAGAACCAGAAAACCCATAAAGATTCTTCTCACCCCAATTTTTATAAATATCTTCATAATTCCCATTTCTCTCCTTAACTCTGAGGTCTCTTAGAGTTAACTCTAGTGTATGCGCACTCGCTCTTCTAGATCTGTGAGCCCATTTCGTGAGCTTGTCAAGATTCCAAGAAGGCGTGTCCGTAGACTTTCTGTTCCTTCAGTCGGATCTGAGATCCGGACTGCTCACACTACTTCCGTTATCATGGCGGAAGAACGACCTATGTGTGAGCTTCTCCAGGCACCCATCGACGGGTATGGAGATGCTATTGTTGTACCAGCCATTGTGGCTGAAAATTTTAAACTCAAAACTGGGTTACTGAATCTTGTAACCTCAAATCAATTCTACGGTTTTGAGCGGGATGATCCTCATGCTCATATTCGATGGTTTAACAAGATTGCATCTACCATCAAATACAAGAATGTCCCTACTGATGCTGTTAAGCTTCTTCTGTTCCCATTTTCTCTTGAGGGGCAAGCCCGGATTTGGCTTGAAAAACAACCCCCTCAGTCAATTGAGACATGGGAAGACCTGGTGAAGAAATTTGTGAATGAATTCTATCCACCTTCCAAAACCACGAGTCTTAAAAATGAAATCATCAAGTTCACTCAAAAGTTTGATGAACCCTTCAGTGAATCGTGGGATCGTTTCAAGGAATTGCTTCGCAAATGTCCTCACCACGGTTTCTCCGAGTTAATGCAACTCGATACTTTCTACAATGGAGTGAGTCAATCTGATCAAGATTCTCTCAATTCCTCCGCAGGAGGAAATTTCTTGAGCAAAACTGTCAAAGAAGCTTTAGGGATCATTGAAAACAAGTCTAAAGTCCGCACTGCACGAAGCAAGCCGGTTGTTTCCCAAGTCAATGTTGGTCCTTCTACTTCATCGCCCGTGAGTCAATCTAGCACCGATGCTAAGATTGACAAACTCACGGAAGCTATTCAAGCTTTGGTTCTCTCCAACCAAAAGAAAGTCTCTTTTCCACAAACTTCACCTCCTGCTGAAGTTAAGAAAGTGGAAGTCTGTGTTACTTGTGGTGGCCCCCATGCTTATTACAATTGTATGGCCACCGATGGTAACCCTTTTGAAGCTAATGCTGTGGGCGGGATCTCTAATCAAGGAGGCAACCAATATAGTGCTCCTATAGACCCGAACCACCGTCCTAACCACTACCCTGGACCTCCCGGTTTTAACCAAAACCGTAATCAGAATCAGAATAGACCAAACCAAGGTTTTCAAAACCAAGGTAATTTTAGTCCAAACAACGGTTTTCAAAATCAGAATCAAAATTTCCAACACCAAGGAAATTTCAATAGAAACCCAGGTCAGGGAAATTTCAACCAAGGGTATTTTCATGGCAATAATCAAGGAAATTTTCAAAATCAAGGCCCTAATCCTAACAATAGAGGCCAGAATTTTCCTGTGCAAACTCAAGCCATTGTTCCAACTGGACCATCATCTGATGAGTTGTTGAAACAATTCATGAAATCCCAAGAGGAAATGAATCGGTTGTTGGTTAGCCAGATTTCTGACATTAAGAAGTCTTTAAATGATCGACCCTCGGGCTCAGGTACTTTACCTAGCAACACGATCGCTAATCCGAGGGGCGATGCAAAGGCGATCACAACCAGAAGTGGTGCTTCTTATGATGGACCCGCTATTCCTACTACCTCTTCTTCTTCTCTCCCGAAGGTAGTGGAAAGCGAACCTGAGGCGACAAAGGACAAGGAACTTCCTACTAATAACGGAAGTACCAGCAATGTCCATCCTCAGGTTGTCCCGAAACCCAAAACCAAACCTGGAGTTGTTTTTGAACCTCCAGTTGGTAACCCCAAATCCAAAACTTCTATTCCTTACCCCTCACGTTTACATGAGCAAAAGCTCCGCGAAAAAGCCAGTCATCAAATGGAAAAATTCTTTCAAATTTTCCAAGAACTTCATTTTGACATAAGCTTCGCGGATGCTATCATGTTGATGCCCAAGTTTGCATCAACTCTCAAACACATGTTGAGCAACAAGGAAAAGCTGTTTGAAATGGCCAAAACTCCTTTGAACGAGAATTGCTCAGCAGTTCTGTTAAAAAAGCTTCCCGAGAAGCTAGGAGATCCCGGAAAATTTCTTCTTCCTTGTGTTTTTCCTGGGATGATTGAATGCTTTGCCCTTGCCGATCTTGGTGCAAGCATCAATCTGATGCCTTATTCAGTGTGGAAGAAGCTTTCTCTTCCGGAACTTATTCCTACCTGCATGACTCTTGAGCTTGAAGATCGATCTATATCGCGTCCTCTTGACATCGCCGAGGATGTATTCGTGAAAGTAGGAAAGTTCTATTTTCCAGCTGACTTCGTGGTTGTTGATTTCGATGCCGATCATCGGGTTCCTCTTATTGTTGGACGAGGATTCCTGAGAACGGGCCGTGCTCTTATTGATGTATTTGAGCAAGAAATCACGTTACGTGCGGGTAATGAAGCTGTTACCTTTAGCCTTGATCAAACTTCAAGGTACTCCTCAAATTATGATATTGAATCAATTAATCGAGTCGATTTAATTGATATTGCTTCAGAGGAGTACTCTCAAGAGTTTCTTGGTTATCTTCATAATTCTGTGAGTGGGGATTCCACCACATCTTCTCAACCTATCCTTGCCGACTCTTCCCCCTCTCTCACTCCGTTTGAGGGAGGTGACTTCTTTCTGGAAGAGATCGATGAATTTCTTGCTACTGATGAATCAATTCCGCCTGGAATTGATGGTGTTTATGATTCGGAGGGGGATATTCTTTATCTTGAGCAATTGCTAAATGAAGATCCGTTACCTTCACTCCCTCCGAAAGAGATCACGATTGAGGAAATCAAATCAGTACAAACATCTACTGAAGAATTTCCTGAGGTTGAACTTAAGGACCTACCTCCTCATCTCGAGTATGCATTCTTGGAGGGTGATGATAAATTACCCGTCATAATTGCTAAAGACTTAACTGAGGAGGAGAAAACTGCTCTCATAAAGGTCTTGAAGTCACACAAGCAAGCAATTGCTTGGAAACTCTCCGACATTAAGGGTATCAACCCTGAGTTTTGTACTCACAAAATCTTAATGGAGGATGACTTCAAACCAGCAGTCCAACATCAGAGAAGGGTGAATCCTAAGATTCATGAGGTTATCAAACAAGAGGTTCTCAAACTTCTTGATGCCGGTTTAATTTACCCGATCTCTGATAGTCCTTGGGTCAGTCCCATTCATTGCGTTCCTAAAAAGGGTGGCATCACTGTTGTCACGAATGAAGAAAACGAGTTAATTCCTACTCGATTGGTTACGGGATGGCGTGTGTGTATCGACTATCGCAAGTTAAACAAAGCCACCCGTAAAGACCATTTTCCTCTACCCTTCATGGACCAGATGCTTGAGAGATTAGCAGGGAACGAATACTATTGTTTCCTTGATGGTTTCTCGGGTTACTTTCTGATCCTCATTGATCCGCTGGATCAAGAAAAGACCACATTCACCTGCCCATACGGAACTTTTGCCTATAGACGTATGCCTTTTGGCTTATGCAATGCCCCTGGCACGTTCCAACGATGTATGATGGCAATTATCCACGACATGATCGGGGAAACTATGGAGGTGTTTATGGATGACTTCTCGGTCATTGGGAACTCGTTTCATACATGTCTCTCCCATTTAGATAAAATGCTCAAAAGGTGTGAAGACACCAATCTTTGTCTAAATTGGGAGAAGAGCCACTTTATGGTCAAAGAAGGCATAGTCCTTGGCCATAAGATTTCCAAAAACGGGATTGAGGTAGATAGAGCAAAAGTTGATGTTATTGCTAAATTGTCTCATCCTACTACCGTCAAAGGTATTAGGAGTTTTCTAGGTCATGCCGGGTTTTATCGTAGATTCATTCAAGATTTCTCTAAAATCGCTCAGCCTATGACCCATCTTCTCGAAAAAGATGCTCCTTTTATCTTTTCTCCTGAGTGCATCGAAGCTTTTGAAACACTAAAGAAAAAGCTTACGGAAGCACCCATTCTAGTTGCCCCCGACTGGGATTTACCCTTTGAGCTCATGTGCGATGCAAGTGAT
This sequence comes from Chrysanthemum seticuspe, assembly GCA_019973895.1. Taxonomy (NCBI): domain Eukaryota; kingdom Viridiplantae; phylum Streptophyta; class Magnoliopsida; order Asterales; family Asteraceae; genus Chrysanthemum; species Chrysanthemum seticuspe. The sequence continues at coordinate 226,850,869 of BPTQ01000006.1, read as the reverse complement.
TTTGCTATCGGTGCAGTCTTGGGGCAACGCAAAACCAAGCATTTTCAGCCTATCCACTACGCAAGCAAAACTATGACTGAAGCTCAAACCCATTACACCACTACAGAAAAAGAACTATTAGCTGTGGTGTATGCGTTTGAGAAATTTCGGCCATACCTCATCTTGACCAAATGCGTGGTGTATACGGATCACTCGGCTCTTAAATATCTCTTTGCAAAACAAGATGCAAAGCCGAGATTGCTCCGTTGGGTTCTCCTCCTACAGGAATTTGATATCACTATACGTGATAAAAAAGGAGCTGAGAACCTAGCTGCTGATCATCTGTCCCGTCTAGAAAACCCTCACCAAGATGTGTTCGAGAAAAAGGAAATTAATGAAACATTTCCTCTCGAAACAATCAATGTGGTTTCTTTTCGTGGAGACTCTTCTACCCCATGGTTTGCTGACTTTGCAAATTACCATGCGGGTAAATTTGTGGTGAAAGGGATGTCGTCCCAACAGAAAAATAAATTCTTTAAAGATGTGAAACATTACTTCTGGGACGACCCCTACTTGTTTAAAATTTGCGCGGATCAAGTCATCCGGCGATGTGTGTATGGTCAGGAAGCTATTGACATTCTCAAAGCTTGCCATTCTGGACCTACTGGGGGACATCATAGCCCCAACTACACCGCCAAGAAGGTGTTTGATTCCGGATTCTATTGGCCCACGATTTATAAGGATGCCCACGAATTTGTCAAAACCTGTGACGCTTGTCAACGTCACGGGAATATCTCACAAAGAAATGAAATGCCGCAAAACGCCATTCAAGTGTGTGAGATTTTTGACATCTGGGGCATTGACTTTATGGGGCCATTTCCTTCTTCTCGTGGCAATAAATACATACTCGTGGCCGTTGACTACTTGTCAAAATGGGTTGAAGCTAAGGCTTTGCCCACCAACGATGCCCGAGTTGTGGTGAAATTCTTAAAATCTCTATTTGCTAGGTTTGGAACTCCACGAGCCATAATCAGTGATCGTGGTACGCATTTCTGCAATGACCAATTTGATAGAGTCATGCAGAAGTATGGTGTAACTCACCGTCTCTCTACTGCGTACCACCCCCAAACTAGTGGGCAAGTGGAAGTTTCCAACCGGGGGATTAAAAGAATTCTGGAGAGAACGGTTGGCGAAAACCATCGGGTGTACTCCATACAAGCTTGTATACGGGAAGGCATGTCATCTGCCGGTTGAGCTTGAGCACAAGGCATACTGGGCCTTGAAACATGCCAACTTCGATATTCAGACAGCTGGTGATCACCGGAAAGTTCAAATGAATGAATTAAATGAACTCCGTGATCAAGCATACGAGAACTCTTTGATCTATAAACAAAAGACAAAGAAGATTCATGACTCAAAGATCAAAAACCGCGTTTTCAACGTCGGTGATCGAGTCCTTCTTTTCAATTCAAGATTGAAGATTTTCTCGGGAAAACTAAAATCCCGCTGGTCTGGACCATTCACCATCACTAAAGTATTCCCATATGGAACCATTGAGTTATCTCAACCCGATGGTCCAAACTTTAAAGTGAATGGTCATCGGTTGAAGCATTATTTTGGAGAGGACATTCCCCCTGTGGTTGTCCCGGATTTACAAACCTTCCCCATGAACCAATGAATGCGGGGATCGAGTCAAGCTAGCGACTCGGGAATCAAAAACAGTAGCATGCCATATGGGTTTTCACCCATATTTCTGACTTCTTTCTATCTTTCTACCACCCTAGTGTGGGGGGGGGGGGGGTTGCCCCACATGTTGTGTATATATGTTCTTAAAAAAAAAAAAAAAAAAAAAAAAAAATCTTGCTAAATAATGGCCGTAGTATTTCCCTTTTACGTTCTCAGTTTCGGCATAACAGCCGGTACTTTGAATATTGAGGGCAATATTCATTTCTAGTGTGGGGGGGAATTCTCACGAATTTTATCATGTAATTATACCGCCCAATTCCCCCATTTTTGGCCAAAATTTTTTTTTTGGAGTAAGTGTTTTGCACTTACTCAATTGGTTATCAGTCCGCCATGTCTAATAAACAAAAGGATTGGCTAATCCAGGAGCAAACGGCTCTTGGTAAAGATATCTCAAATCCGTTGACGGCTTGCAATTTGCCCAAAATTGTATGGTATTCAGCTCACCATATCCTTAAAGGTGAAGAGTTGGCTAGCCCGCAAGTTTATGGCTTGTGGTAAAGGCAGTGGAAAAACCATAATTGGTAATCAGCTCACCAAAGATAATATTGATAATTTATCTAAGAGTTGGGTAGTCCAGAAGCAAACGGCTTCTGGTAAAGACAAATCAAATCCGTTGGAAGCTGGTGGTTTGCTCAAAATCACATGGTTATCAGTGTACCATAGTTCTTACTTGAACTAAAACATTTGGCTACTCCAGAAGTAATGGCTTTTGGTAAAGAGATTCAAATCCATTAAGTTTTTCTCAAAAGATTGCTAGGGACTAGCAATAGTTTAGTGTGGGGGATTGATGAGTGTGTGAATACTCATCATTTTGGGTCAAATCTGAACTGCAAAACGTTTAAAAATGCTCAGAAATGCATCAGAATACTGAAAATATCTCAAAGTTGCATTTTATATGTTTCAGATGCAAAATGTTTAAAATCAGATGAAAAACGAGCAAAGTTTGCATAATTGGCAGTTTCAGTCCCCCGACTTTCAGAAAATGGCAAAATCAGTCCCTAGGCACTTATTTTAAAAGAAAAATCACCAAAGGTCCTTTTAAAATCATAACTTGTCAAAATTAGTCCTTTAGTGAAAAATATCAAAAGTTTTGAGAAATTACAAGTTTGGTCCTCCAAGTTTCAAAATTGGCAAAAATGGCCTTTGGAAAATTGAAAATGTCAAGTTTGGTCCTTGTACTATTGATACTTGTCACTTTTTGTCCCTTGGAACAACTTTGTGAAAATGGCAGCCTAGGTCCTTGTATTTTCAGAATTTGCAACAAAGGTCCTTGTTATTATTAAGCCTAAACCCATTGGACCCTTGTCATAAACCCTTGACCCCTGCCATAGCCTTTGGACCCTTACCAATTTGACCCCCACCTTGAACCCCGTCCTTTTTTAATATATAAAAAACCAAACCTGCAAACGCCCCCTTCCTCCTTCTTTTTCCCTCCTTTTCTGCAAAACCAGCAACCAGCCACCAACAAAGCTCCACCCTACTCCATGTTTTGTTCCCCCCTCCTCAACAACCTTCCAAGAAGCATTAAATGCCTCTCTTTCCCATGCACTCAACCCCCAACTGTCTTGTACAAGTTTTGGCGCCAAAACCAATTAAACGGCCAAGATCTATTCTAGCTATCCTATGGTTCAGATTATTGCTGGGAAGCACTCAGAGTAGTGAGAGAAAGAAGTTTGGTGTATAAAAGAGGAAGAAGAGAGGAGGAAGGGAGAGTACTTAGTTTACTTTTTAAATTGTATGTCGTTTTAATCTTATCATGTCTTAAATAGTTTCTTAATTGTAATTTCAAGTTAATTTGTATCAAACTTAGTAGTTTCAGTGTATTAAAACTGTTATCAAGTTTCAATTCAAGTTTTAGTTCACATTTCATACTTTATGTCCACTGTTGCAAATTTGAGTTTCAATTTCTTATGTTCAAATCTCTAGCAGCTTATTTATAAGCTCATATAAGCTTATACAAGCTTCTCATAGCTTTTTGTAAGCTTGTATTCAAGTTTCAAGCATCTTTGGAATTTGGTCAAAGAAAGTCAACTGAGCATGGAAATGGGTATGAAATGGAAAATGGTTGGTGCAGAAATGGAAATGGGATGATTCAGAGTTATAGGGTTGAGAGAAATAGGTTAGAGGTTCATTGGTACTTTGATTTCAAGCCATTGTGGCTAAGGACAAATTGTAAGTCATTTTCAAAAGTTCTTGCATAATCTGTGTTTGTAGTCTTAAGTAGTTGGAATCTGTTAATTAAGGTGTATTTAGGTTGGCTAAACTTAGTTTGATCATTGAAACAAGTTGGATTAGTAGTTAGCTCATTTAAAATTGCTTATCAGTTGGTAAAATAGTGTTTGGATTTGCTACTTAAACTGTGTTAGAAGTTTAGTCAGTGGTATTTTCTTGTTGCTCTAAGTTTGTCAAGCTCATTTGAACTCACATCTGTCAATAAATTGTGCCTGCAACTATCAAAAGTCAAAATTTCATGTAATCTGTCTTAAAATGCTTCACTGTTGAGATTTTGGATAAGCAAACTCTTGTTTTGTGTTTAAAATTCATAGACATAACTTTTAGTAGTTCCATTCCATCATAATACTTCATAATCAGTCCTTAAATTGAACTCAAATCTCACCAAAGTCAAACAATCTCAACTGCTTTCAAAAGTCAAAATTGAAAAAGTGATTTTTCACCCATCTGAGTTGATTTTTCATTTACTCATTTCTGGAACAAATTCAGTGAAACTTGGTATTTTAAAAACTTCAGCTGGTCTATTTCATTATTAGCATTTTTGTAGATTTTTATCAAATTTCTAAAAGCTCCATATGAGCTTGTCTTTTGAGCCTTACTTCCCCTGTGCACAAGCTCAGTATTGACTGAGTGTGCACAGGTCATTTGCAGATCTTGTGCAGAGCTCATCAGAGCTTCCCAAGGTCTGATATTTGGTTTGTAAGGTCCCAACCAGGTCTAGTTTAGGTCTCCATATTTGGTATTTGATTTCTAGCTTATTTGAGTGCTTATTCTTAGGTTGCAAGTAGTACCTGGAAACTGTTTTTATCACTTGAAATCAAAATCATCAAATCTGTGTATTCAGCTAAATAGAGGTTAAGGCTTGTTGTTATTAGTTGCATTTGGGTAATTGTAGCATAATATAGCTTCTGTTTCAGTTTGGTGCTTGTTTGTGATTTTTGGCTTATTATAAGTGCTTATTTATAAGCACTTGAGATTGCAGTCCATTATTCTTGCACACAAGTTATTGTTTTTCTATTTTTCCTAGATTCTTAACATTATTTTAGACTTTTCTTGAATTTTTCAGATTTTTCTAGGTCAGTTTACTATTTTTCTTAATTAAAATTAGTTTTTAAGCATTTTTAATTAGCATTTAATACAAATAATTCAGAAAAGGATAAAAAAAAATAAGTTTTCATTTTTCTTAAGTTAAGATAAAAGGTCAAAAAAATATTTTTCTAGATTTTTCTTAGTTAAATTTGTATTTTTAAGCAATTTAAGTAGTTTTTAATAGTTTTTAATTCATAAAAAATAGAAAAATAATCAGAAAAATACAAAAATAGTTTTGAAAATTCTCTTTTGTTATTTTAGATTTTTCCAAATCAAAATTTTATTTTTCTAGCTTTATTTCATATTTTCTTGTATTTTAGGTTATTATTAAATAGTTAAAAATAGTTTTTAATTAATAATAATTAGATAAATAGTTTTAAAAATAATTTTCTTTTTCTAAAAATTTTCTTTTATCATTAGGTTTGTAGAAATGTCATTTTCATATTTTTAGGATTTATATTGCTTTAGTTTCACATTTTCTTTAGTACGTCACGTAGTTTTTAATTCAATTTTATAAAAGAAAAATCCAAAACATCATTTTGCAAATAGTGATAGCGTTTATTTAATATATTTTATCTTTTTAACTTTTTTTAATTTGCATTTAAGCCTCTGTTATTTATTAACTCTTTCTGTAGTTATAATAATTCAAATTCTCTTTTCCGTTCAAATCTCTCGATCACTATACGTTTGGTGATTCATTGCATAGCTCGCTGGGACATAACGACCCGGGGAAACACTATACTCTCCTGATCTTCATTGCATTTGTGCTTCAACTGTTTTAAGTTTCTTACGGTCGGCCATTCACAAGTGGTCAGCTTGCGTGAGAAAACTTGACGGTTTAGCACGGATCAAACTTCCACAGTGATCATTTCTAACTTATGCTATCTTCTGTTGCACAGATCCCACGGATCCCTTGCATGAGGGATCCGGCTAGTTCAAACGCAAGGATCCGGCATAACAACAAAAATTCAAGTAATCCTTGATAATTTTGGTTTGGGAGTTCTAAATTGGCTAGGGTCGATGTTTAAGCTCTATAACTTGTGGTTTGGGGTTTTGACGGTTTATACTTATCCTATTTGACGAGGTTCCCTTTTTATGAATAAATCATAATTCTTTGGAAAGTTTTTCAATAATTATGATAAAATCCCATTTTATCATAATATAAGAAATTTCACATGGATACTCATTGACATAGATAAAATGTCAATAGTCCTTTTGTGAGGAATAATGATCAAGGATCTCGAATAGCCGAGATATCATTATTGTAGCAACCCGTAACTTTTCATAAGGTAAAATAACTATTTTACCCTTTGACTTTTTAAAGTTGACCTTTGACTTTTGACTATTTGACTTTTACCATAACGTAAAAGCAAATACGATAACTGGTAATTTTTCTTGTGACCAACACAAGACTACGATAAGTCTATATGTTCAAAATACTTTATTTTCACCAATAATCATAATTTATATGAACTATTACTATTTTATCATTTTTAAATAGATATGTTACTTTTTACGTAAGACGTGTACTCAAATCTACGTTATTAGGCTTTAACAACATAAATTCACTCTATGAGACTTATCACACACTTAATATACCTAGTTGGAGTATATTGATAAGTTTTAAGATTTTTATAAGTATTACATTTTTACCTTACCTAGTTTTAAGTTTCGTGACTTAAGGGCTTAACATTAGTAATTACCGGGACCAAACTACACCTCATAAACCAAATGTTATCATAAATAACACACACACTACCACCTCATGGGAGAGGTGGCATGCAAACACAAGCCACAAGGACACATGTCATCTCTTAACACATTACCACTTACACACATCACCTTTTGTCCCCCCTACTTGAGATAACTTCTCATTCTTATCTTTCTCACATGCAAACTCACCAAAAACCTCTCTTTTCCTCCTCTTGGTCATTCATACCTCACCAACTCATCATCATCCACTTTGATTCACACAATAAGTTACACAAGAAAGATGAAGGCCTAGGTGAGCTCTACATAGTCCAAGTGCTGTTTTAGTGATTCCATGGTTAGATTTGGAGTTATTCAAGGTGTTAGGGGCTGAGATAAAGGGGATTATTTGGTGATTAACAAGGGTTAGAATCAAGTGGGTTGAAGATTCAAGACAAGGATTAGAGATTAGAAGGGTTAAGGGTTGAATTGTTCTTGTTGTATTAGAAACTTGTCATCCTAATCCTTGTAAGATTTGAGTTTATTTCCTTGTCATTCAATATGATTGTAATAATCTTGATAATTATTTGATGTAATTTGATATAATTAGTATATGTAATATGGCTTAATTGATGTTGTACATGAGGTTGTGACCATAAAAACAAGCTAAAACAAGTCCTAGGTAAGTTTTATGAACATAAATTCTACAACAGTCCCAAAGATTGATTAAACTGATCTTGTCAGTAAACCTTGAGGTTAATTCAATAGGATAGGCATTTAGAACTATTTCTTACGGTCGTTTATCCGGGTGGCGCACCTCATAACTCATCCCGATGAGTAAATGAGAGCCAAAATGGCAAAACATGTCAAAATCTGCACACCAAATTTCATTTGCGAAAAGACCATGGTTCTGACCATTTCTGGAAGTCGACTCAGTTTTATGAAATGTAGCTAAAACCTAAAATTGAAGTTTAGCGAAAGCCGCCTGTCAAAACAAGTTGTAGAACTCAACTTATGGTCGTTTTGGTAGGACTGAATGTGCAGCCAAACTCTCTGCAATGAAATATAAGTAAATACTTGTAATTAGACTATTGATATAAATAAACTTTAGACCTTAGACTTAATTAAGCTTGAGAAGCTATTGGAGATAATAAAAATATGAACTTGAGCTTTTGAATCACTTAAAAAGGACTTATGGTTAAAAAGTTATGTCTAGTTAAGTTTTACTAGGTGAAAATATAGTGTTGGAACAAAAGCTTTCTGATACGATTTTAAATCACGATTTTGAACCTTTTCTGGTCCGAATCAGCAAAAGTGTAAAACACGAAAGTTGCTCAGAATGAGTTTTTCTATAAAAAATTTAGGAGCACATAAGAAGAAAGTGAACGAAAAAGCCTAAAAACGGCAAAAACTAAGTTGACCTGTTGTTGACTAGAACACAACCTTAGTGAGAACTTTAAGTGATATATTGATTATTTGAAACTAATATAAAGCCAAGATTGAGTCAAGATTGTTGTCTTGAGGTTGCCTTACTTAGATACATCCTTAAGAATGTCCTTGATTATTATTTGACTTAGCCGCACGACTAATATAAGTTTAATGACCCGAAACTTGTTTATTTAAAACTTGTTCACTAGACTTTGACAAACTAGGTAAATGACCATATGACATGTTAAACTACTTCACGACCTCTTGATTTTTGATAGCCAAACAACATTTAAGAAATAATTTAACTTAAGGATTCATGTACAACATTATAAGCCAACAAACTACATATATTTGTACACTTGTATCGTACAATATACTAAAACACGAATACTATACTTTCTTAGGTAATCGTTAAAGATCGTGATCTTATCATACTCTACCGTTGATAAACATTATATCGTTACACTCCGCTGCTGATCACTACTGTGAGTTCATAGCCCCACTTTTTATTACTTAAATGTTTTACAAACCCTTGGGGGAAATACATGCTTTATTTTAAATCGAACACATTGCTTTGAAATTATACTTGAATGTATTAGTTGCACTAAGTACACTATTGCCAAAGTCCCTATTATCATGAACCATTAATCACTTGCGAGTCAACGCGAATAATGTGGATAGATCTATCAGGAATGACAAATCCCGTTTGTGTTGACCGGGTAGGCAAGCAAACGCACTCTATTTGAAGATCCATAGGTTTAATGGCAAATTACCTATTAGGGCAACGGTTACTATTATATGACAGCTGTTAACGTTTCGGTGTCATGAGCTTAGTGCAATAATATCTGTTTTGTTTTTCTAAAACTATAAATGTGAGACTAATTACCTCACGTTATGAATATTGTGTTCAACTGATTTCTTAAACTCTATGAATTTCACTCAACCTTTGTGTTGACAGTTTTAAGCATGTATTTCAGGTTCACAAATTCACGAGGCTAGCAAGGATGGAAAGGAAGGGCATGAGTACTCAAGATGGCTATAAATTTTATTATCATTCGAAAACCAATTTAACTTATTTATGTAAATCGTGAAACTACTGGGACCTCATTTTTGTAAACTCTGATATTTATATAAATCGAATAATAAATCTTTTAAAAACGACTCCATTAGAGTTCGTTTTCTATTGTTATGACTGTTGTGCCATGAAGTAACACCCAGTTTGAATTCCGCTGCGTATCACGAAATTGGGGGTGTTACAATTATTACTAGTTTGTAGTGTTGTCTATACAAATCAACGAAGAATACTATTCTTGATGATGAGTTCAATATAGATAACTACTTTAGTGATTACTAAGAGAGTGTAAACATACTACTAAGACTTTAATCATGAAAGAAAAAATATAACAAAACAAAAGAAAACTATTTGTAATTTATTAAAGATCATACCTTTGCTAAATATTCTTTTTAAGGAAAGAAGTATTTAGAGAAATTCTTTGTGATCTTCTTAGGATGCCCAAATCCATGTATGGGAAATACTTTGCTAAATATTCTTTTTACGAGAAGAAGTATTTAGAGAATTTCTTCATGATCTTCTTGGTATGCCCAAATCCAAGTACGGAGAATTCTTAACAAGGAAAATATTAGAACGTTCTATCATTGTCCCACATTAAACAATATGATGAATTTGAAAACATGACCTTTAGAGAAGAAAGAAAAAAAAATCCTTCTTTGTAGTTTTCAAACATACACGGATCGTATCAAGTTCTTAAAGTACAACATACTCTAAGAAACTTGGTAACGAAGATCTGATGCCAATTGTGGAAAACTAGAAGGGGGGGGGGGGGTTGAATAGTTTTACCGATTAAAACTTCGTTTTAAAATATTTAGATCGACTTATGTCAATCTATTTGGATGTGTATGTTGGACATTGATAGATAGATATATAAATGTGTAATGAAAGATAAAGAGTAAGAAGCACATAACCATGACACGAGTATTTATAGTGGTTCAGCTACAAGGACACCTTCCTTGCCCTACTCCACTCCCCGAGTCACTGATGAGTGTGTAAATACTCATCATTTTTGTACAAATTAGACTGCAAAAACATCTGAAAACACTCAGAAATGCATCAAAATGATAAAAATATCACAAATAAGTGTTTTATGTGTTTTAAATGCAAAAATATCAAAATCTGATGAAAAACGTATCAAGTTTGCATAATTGGCAGTTTTAGTCCCCCAAGTTTCAAAAGTTGTCAAAAACAGTCCCTGGTAAAACAAAATAAAGAAAAATGTTATTCAAGGTCCCTGAAATATTCTAAATTGTCAAAAATGGTCCTTGAATGAATCTTTGGAGAAATTACATATTTGGTCCCTCAAGTTTCAAAATTGACAAAAATGACCCTTGGACGTTAAAATTAGAAAATTAACATTTATGGTCCTTTGGTAAATGAAACTTGGCAAGTTTGGTCCTTGTGTTAACATTGGAAAAAGTTCATTTTCAGTCCTTTCATTTTCAGAAATTACATGAATGGTCCTTATGATATTAATACCAAATCCAAATCCAAACCGGACCCTTCCTTTGTTGTTATTAATCCCAAACCCAAAACACTAGCCCAAGCCCAACTTATACCTAATATCCAACCCGAGTCCAACTCTTTACCAAATCCTTACCCAGCCATAACCCATACCCGGTCAAAAAGATGCACTGTGTATCCTTCTCCTCCTTTCACCTCACCTCTGCAACTCTCCCCCAATGGCCACCACCTGTCCTCTTCTTCCCCACAGCTCACCCCTACCTCACCAGCCTATCTACACCTCTAGACCCCCCAAAATTAATGCTACTGCACCCCTTCTATCACCAAGACAACCCATTTCCATCATTATATAAAAATCACCACTAAACCTCATCATTACACTCTGAAATAGTTCCAATTTGCCCACTAAGCACCATGTGATTACCAAATTGAGGTCCAACAGTCTCAAGACACGTATACAAGATTTGGCGCCAAAACTGTTTAAATGGCTAAGATCTGTTTCAGAGCATGAATGGCCAAGATTGCAAGTGGGAATTGATCAGAGGCATGTGGGGATTCTTTTCAGTCTATAAAGAAAGAGGAGAAGCAGAGGAGTAACAAGTTCAAGTGTAATTTTAATTTATGTGTGTCGTTTTTAAGTTTTCAAATTTTCCAGCTTATGTTTAAATTTTCAAGTGAATTGTAATCTCATTCCAGTGTATCTCAAACCTATTTCCAGTTTCAATTTCAGTAATTTACCAAGTTTTTATAATTGTAAAATTTCGACCTTAAATTCTCATGATAATCTAGATGTGTTTGTATCTGTGTTTTTGGATCAAGTAAGCTCAAATAAGCTCCTAGTAGCTTGTTTAAGCTATCAGAAACATTTCAAATTCAGTTTATAGCTCTAATAAAAAAAAATTCATAAAAATCAAGAAAAATAGTGAGAAATTCAAAAATCATGGAGAATGCACAAGAAAGCTGAAGAAGAGCTGGTCTTGGATTGATTTTTGGTCTAGAGCTTTTTGGGAAGCAATAGGGTGTGATCTCAATTCTCAGTTCTCTGTTTTGTACCTAAACTCAATTTGTAAGCTATTCCTTTGAAATTCGCAATTTATAGTATAAGTGTTTAAAAGTTGCTAATTCCCGTTTTATCTTGTCTCATTACAGATAGTATAAGTTAATTGATAAGCTTTCTTTGTTTAAATCCTTGATTTAATATAAAAAGCTTCAAGACAGTGTGTTTAAGGGGTGTTTGGATTTGCTCAGTGAAGCCTGCTAGAGGCAAGTTTTGTGGTTGTTTATTGTTGTTATAAGTCATATTTGTGTTTAATAGTTCAATTCAAGCATATAAACTAGTCCTAGTAAGTAAAAAGTCAAAATAATATTAATCTCATCCTTAACAGTTCATTGTTAGGATTTTTTAATACAAATCTCAACAAAGTAGCTTGCAACTTAGTAATCTAGCTTAAGTTAGTCTTATTATAGCTTAAAACAACTTATTCAGCTCATAGAATCAGTTACAATCTCATAAAAGTCAAATAGTTAGTGTAATTAAAAAGTCAAATATTTCTAATACCCGTTTTTGAATAAACTTTAGAATTTAATTGTGTGTTTAATACTAAGAATTAGCTCATAAGCTTCTAGGATAGTAAAGTTCAGCTGCTTAATTAAATTAGAAAAATACTAGATTGCTTTTACTCAGCTTATAAAGTGCTTATTTCCTAGTTTGTTTTAGACCCTTGTCTGAGAAGCTCCCCTGTGCACAGATTTGATAGCTTAGTTCATAAGCTCTTAGAGAGCTTATTAGTGATCAATAACTTGTGTAATCTAGCTTTTTGAGAAGCTTACCTAGCTGTCTCAAGGTCTCAGTGCTTATTTTTCATTTTGCAACTTATTTAGTTAGGCTGCTAGTTAATTCTAATTCTGTCCATTTTAGTCTAAGTGTACCAGTTAGTTAGTTTTCACCAATTTTTCAAAAGCTCCTCAAAAGCTCATTATTGTAATCCAAAGTGAGTAATTTAGCTTTTTGGAAAGATAATTTGGTTAGCTTGTTAGTCCTTGCATTTGTTTTCACTTACTAGCTTATTAAAGTGCTTAAATTCAATCTAGAAAGTAGCTATAAAACCAACAGTACCCTGTGTAATCAGTTTGAATTTGTGCTTATTGGAAGCTTAATCAGTGCTTATTTCAAGTTTTTGAGCTTATTCAGTAGTCAAACTAGCCTAATTACAGTTTCTTAGCTTATCTCAGTTAACCATTTGCTTATTTTCTAGCTTATTACCCATTTTAAACTCAACTTGTGCTTATTTCCATTTTCAAGAGTAAACTGTGATAAATCTTTGGCTTATTAAGTGCTTATCAGTGTTTTTTGTAAAAAGTCACAGTTGTGAAAATTCCTTCTTTGGTTCAATTTTATTATCTTCTGCTCATGTTAGATATAAATCAATATTATGTAGCTTAAGATATGATGTAGGAAGCTATTTAAGCTTTAGTAGTTTTCATAATCCATTAGTTATCTTCTTAGCCAAACAGCCCTTTCAGTTTTTTTTGTTTTTGTTTTGCCATAACTGTTGTAAACAAGCTGTCTACAGTTTGTTTTAAGCTTTTCCTAGCTTAAGTTTTTGTTAAATAGTTGCTTATTTTGTCCTAAGTTATTTTGCAAAAGTTAAAACCAAAAATAAAAACAAGAACCAAAAAGGGGACTGCTGGGAATTGAACCCACGACCTCCTGCCTACCTGCACGCACACAGCACACACCTTCCAACCATCTGCTCTACTAGTTGTTACTTGTCATTGTTTTCCTTGTTTATTATTTAAAGACCATTACGCAGTTTTAGATTATCCCTTATTAGCTTATTAAATGCTGAATTCAAAAAGCAGTTGTGTTCTTTCTTATTTTTCTCAGACTCAGTGTTGTTTAAAGTAGTTTTTCTGAATTTTTCAGAATTTTCTAAAAAAGTTTAGTATTTTTAAATAATTAATTAGATAAATTTAGTTTTTAATTCGTAATAAATAAAACAAAGGTCGAAAAAATACCCGGCTTTTTTCTAAAAATTTTCTTTTGTCATATATTAAGTAAGAAAATTGTTTTTACACTTGTAGGATTTTTATTTCATAAATCTTACGTTTTGTCTTGCGCTCCAGCGTAATTTTTATAAATAACTTACGTTTTCATTTTAAATCACGTTTTTAGGTAATTTAAGTTTACGTTTTAGTTAATATAGTTTATTTAAGTTATTTTATTTTATAAAATCATAAAAACATCATTGTAAAAATAGTGATAGCGTTTATTTAATATATTTTATCTTTTTAATTTTCTTAATTTGTATTTAAGTCGCTTTATTTTATAACTTTTTCAGTAGTGTAATTATCCATCCAATTCCTTACTGATTACTATCCTTAGTGATCATTCTATCCTCTGAGTTTGTTTTGACACACCATTGAGTCTCCGTGGGACTAAACGACCCGGGAATTCACTATATTCTCCAGGACTTCATTGTATTTGTGTCTGAGCTATTTTAAGCCTGTTACGGTTGGCCATTCACAAGTGGCCAGCTTGGGTGATTAGACTTGACGGTTCGGACCAGATCAGTCACCTACTCGAGAGTTCGTAATCACTACACGACACCAACTCCTTATGGCGGAGAAGCCTTCACAACGTCGCCTACTCTTTTTCTTGTACTAGGCTAACCACCGGGTTCTTCCACAAGGTAGAACCACACCTTAACACAACGTCGCCTACCCTTTATCTGGTACTAGGCTAAGTACTGAGTTCCATTACAATGGAGGAACTACTACCCAACACTACACAACACCTAACCCCAAAGGAGACCAACTCCTTGTTACAACACCATCAAGGATATCAATATCCTTGGATACAACCTATCTCTATTTGTATATCGATGCACCTCATCGAGTATACAACCTTGGCATCCTTCACTATTGCCACTTGACTTGACTTCTAGGCATCTTTCACTAATGCCATTGACTCGGACGTTTGACACCTTTCACTAATGCCTTCCTCTTGACTCCTTTAGCATTCTTCACTAATGCTTTAGACACGGACGTTAAGCATCTTTCACTAATGCTTTCTACTTGACTCTTTCGGCATCCTTCACTAATGCCTTGGACACAACACTTCTATGGAGGAAGAAAGAAGTATCAACAAGAGAACCTCAATAGTCTTGATGATGACGAAGCATGGCAACTCATGGACTTGTGCTTGCTCGACTTCAAGAGGTGGTGATCTCGCCTTTAAAGGGAACCTAGAGAATCACACAAAAACAAAAGACAAACTACATAGAGAGATCCTTAGGATATGAGGTTAGAAGGTTACAATACTTGGGGAAAGTATGTTTGGGAGTGGCACCTCAAAATGAATAAATGGCTCACTATTTATGTGACAATCGGTAAATTTCCACATTTTAAATTTAATAATAAATTATTATTTATTATTACCTGAACGATTTTGAGCAAGCATTAGCTCACTTGAGACAAATAAGGGAGGTTATCCCGTACACTGGAACATTTCGAACTATCAAACATTATCATAAAATGCACATTTCTCTATTTTCTACCCAACTTTGAGTTTCAAACTCAACAACGAGAATTTATCTCACTGTATTAAAAACACGAGCTCGCGCACGAACCGACCAAAAAAAATTAGGGTAATAAGTCTAATAAACACATTTCGAAAATAATACTAATGTTTTTATATTGCATTTATAAAAACACACTCGAAAACATATTTTACACGTTAAACATTTTTCAACGTGTAACTGTGTTGGGTTTTAGGTTCCTTGGATGATGAATTACTCTAAGTAATGGAACCACGGACAAGCTTGAAGATAACCACGGACTGAAGAAGTGTAACCACTGATGAAGATAACCGCGACTAGTAGTATTCTGTAACCGCTGATAGTACATTGTAAACACTGCTAGTTTTCTATAGTCGGTTAGTTTATTGTATCAGATAAATATGGAAAAGATATTTATCTTGTAGGTTACGTATTGTATATTGTATAGGACTACTTAACCTATAAAAGGAGGTCCTTGGCTAGGTTAGATATACGTATGTTTTATATCTAAGGTCGATACACTTCAAGGTTGCAAAACCCTAATACTGTAAGAGTATTCGTATTAATAAATAATATTGAGGTGTTGAATGTTAATTGTTCTTCTTCTTAAGATTAAGTATTAAATTCCGCGTGATACTTAATAAGTTCTTTGTTCAAGTCAGTTTCTATATTAGATCGTTTGCTCAACTGGGATTAACAAGTGGTATCAGAGCTTGTGATCTAGAAACTGTTAACAAGAAGAAGTCTGTTAATTTGTACTCAAGGAAGTTAAGATGTCTGAAGAAACTCATATGGTGACTGCTTCTAAGGTTCCCATGCTCAAACATGGTGAATATCAAATCTGGAGGATGCGAATGAGGCAATACATTCGCATGATTGATTATGCTCTATGGGATGTTGTTGAAAATGGAGACTCTCTTCCTTTGAAGGGTGAGGATGGTAAGGAGATTGCTATTATAAGTGAACCTGATAAAGCTAAGAGGAAGATGGAGATTAAGGCTCACAGTATTCTCTCCATGGGAATACCTAATGAGTATGCATTAGACTTTGATCAGTATGATTCGGCTAAAGACCTATTGGATGCTCTTGAATTAAGGTTTGCTGGTAATGAAGCCACCAAGAAGTCAAGAATGAACATGCTTAAGCATCAGTTTGAAACCTTCACTGCTCAAAGTGGAGAAAAGATTGATGGTACATATAATAGGCTTCAAAAACTCATCAGTCAACTAAAGGCAGTGGGTTACAAGTTCCTTCAAGAAGACATAAATTTGAAGTTCATAAGAAGCTTATCATCTGATTGGGCTATTCATACCATTGTGTGGAGAAACATGACGGACTTTCCTACAATGACTCTAGACAATCTCTTCAACAACTTGAAGGTTTATGAGTCTGAGAATACCTTTTCTAATTCGTCTTCTTCTAATCAAAACATTGCTTTTGTATCCACAAATCACAAAAGCTCACAAGATGTATCCACTGCTGCCTATGGTATAACCACGGCTATTGCAAACAATACCACTGTTAGTGATAATGTCAGTGATGGTGCAATTTGTGCTTTTCTGTCAGATTTAACTACTAGTGTTGATGTTTTGAATCAAGATCTAGATCAAATTGATCCTGATGATCTTGATGAAATTAACCTTCAATGGCAAATGGCAATGCTGACTCTCCAAGCAAGGAAGTTTCTGAGAAGGACTGGAAGACATGTTAGGTATGATGGTCAAAGGAGAGCTGGATTCGACAAAAGCAAGATGGAGTGCTTTAACTGCAAGAAGAAAGGTCATTTTGCTAGGGAATGTCGAGCTCCTAAAAGACTTGAGGGTATTAAGAAGACAACAGAAGAACCTACTATTTCTTCAGCTTTGGTTGCTCAGGATGGACTTGGTGATTATGATTGGAGTGATCAGATTGAAGAAGGTCCAAATGCAGCTTTTCTTGCTAGTGAAGCTTCAAAAGAGCATAACTTTGCTCTAATGGCCTATGCTTCATCTTCTGGTTCAGATTCTGAGGTATCTAATGATTCTAAAGCATCTACTTGTTCTTTTAAATCATGTTCTGAAAACTTAGAGTCTCAAAAGGCTATCACTGAGAGTATGAGAAAAGAAGTAGAGAGATTGACTCTAGATAACTTAGGATATAGAGTTGGCTTAGAGGGTATGGAAGAGAGGCTAAAATTCTGTATTAAATGTGAATTTGAGTATGTAGAAAAGATCAATATACTAGGTGGCGAAATTGATCTTAAAAACAGAGAGATTAAAATGCTTAAAGATAAACTAGCAGAAGCAGAAAGTGTAAAAGTTCAGGCCCTAGAGGAAAGAAGAAAATTGTAAGAAAGAAACCTCCTTCTATTGCTCAGTTGAGGAATGTTTTGATGAGGATTATCAAAAATTATGGTATATATGTTTCTGAAAATCTTACTACCTGTTCATTTAAAAGAATTTTGGAAATCTATGAGAGATGTATGAGACTTAATAATGATGATTTCTGTCCGATGGATTCTCAAAAGGAGAAAGAGTGGATTAAAGAGCAAGATGCATGGATGCAAAGTAAACGAAAAAGAAAATCTGAGGTTCAGGAGACATCTGATTCTAAGAAGTTGAAAGTTGTTGCAGAAGTGAATCAAATCATTTCTTATGAGTTTAATCTTTTAGATGGAAGTGAAGGAGTGTGGAAAATTCAAAGACTAAATAATGACATTTCTGAGTATAACAAATTTTCACAAATGCTTCAATACTTTGATAGAGATGATTTGATGAATCTTTGGGTACTTTACAAGAATAATTTTGGTGAAGTACATCCAGATGATTATCATGAGAGGCTGATGTATCATAATTTGAAGATTCTATTTGAGCCTACTCATGATGAACCTGAATGGCAAGGACTCTACAATGGTCAAGTTACTCGTTGGTTTTTATATCAAACCTGTGGAGTTCATGTTTTAACTGTTTCTGGACAGATTATTCATATGCTTGTAGAAGGTGAATATCCTAAATTGAATAATCATCCAGGAATCATTGCTCAGATGTTGAAACCGGGTTGTTTCAAGATGTTATTGTCCTATGATAGTCAAGCTTATGACTTGTTGAAGAAGTATGAGAAGATACTTAAAAGTAAGTGTTTGGTTACATCCTCCACATCAGATGTTTTGAGCTTAAAAGAAACTTGAGAATTCTGTTAGAAGTTATCAAGTTTAGGGGAGGATTGTTGGGTTTTAGGTTCCTTGGATGATGAATTACTCAAAGTAATGGAACCACGGACAAGCTTGAAGATAACCACGGACTGAAGAAGTGTAACCACTGATGAAGATAACCGCGGCTAGTAGTATTCTGTAACCGCTGATAGTACATTGTAAACACTGCTAGTTTTCTATAGTCGGTTAGTTTATTGTATCAGATAAATATGGAAAAGATATTTATCTTGTAGGTTACGTATTGTATATTGTATAGGACTCCTTAACCTATAAAAGGAGGTCCTTGGCTAGGTTAGATATACGTATGTTTTATATCTAAGGTCGATACACTTCAAGGTTGCAAAACCCTAATACTGTAAGAGTATTCGTATTAATAAATAATATTGAGGTGTTGAATGTTAATTGTTCTTCTTCTTAAGATTAAGTATTAAATTCCGCGTGATACTTAATAAGTTCTTTGTTAAAGTCAGTTTCTATATTAGATCGTTTGCTCAACTGGGATTAACAAACTGACATATTTCAAAATCACGTTTAAAATGTAAATGAAATACAAATTAACACAAGATCACAAACGCAACATTGGTATCTTTCTTATTGGCAACTTGTAAGCAAACAACACAAACACCACTTGAATTCGTTTAGCATGACAATGACAACACTACACTTTCTATTCTTTTTTTTATTATATATACGCAGGAAACCATAATCACATGTTGCTTTCTTTCTCTTTTACACATGCGTAGATGAATGATCAAATGTACAAAGTCTCAAATTTTCCTCTTGTTTCTTTGGCTACTATCACACGAATATATCTCAAACCATACTCTTTCTTTGCTCAGTCATAAAACCACAAACGCACACTTGTGTCTTTTGTGTACAAAATGTATTTTAATATGATAGACTTTCTAGCCCCAGGTTGTTGACTAAGTTTCTTGTGCATAGAATAGTCAAACAAGGACATGTGATATGTTTTGGTTACTTCTTTTCTTCTTTTCTTCTTTTGTTTACTGACACACGAAAACTCACCAAATACATTTCCTTTACTTGAAAAAAAAATAATTATCTTAGTACTCATATGTAAGACTTGTAAGCCTACCTAATCAACTTGTCTTGCTTTCATCCTAATATATACACCTAAATACTTACTCACTCATGACCACAGTCGGCAAAGAAGGAAGAAAGACCAAAACTTTGAAACTTCTCACTTGCTTATTCATATATAACCGTACACATTCAAGCATAACATACATTTTATCTCACCAAAAACATAAATATCCCACTCCCTTTAATTTGTTTCACAATCGACTAGCAAGGAGAGAAAAGCAAGCCTTTGGGTTGGTTTTCAAGTTCCTTGAGTCTTACGGGTTTAGTCCGATACGGGGTTTACCATCTTGGAGGTTTGAGTTCACTTGGTCCCGTTCAAGTCCTACCAATCGTTCCTCACCACCGCTCTTGGTGTCGTAAGTCTTTCTAAACCCATTTTGATACGTAGCATAGTCTCGTTATTAAGTTTCTTTAAAGTTTGCATGTCGTAAGGACAAATGACATATGATGCATAAAAAGCTAGCAAGCAACCTCCTTTCCTTCTTTTCATTTATAACCGAGCACATGCACTCATAATTCTTCACTTTTCACTTCTAAAACTCACTCAAAAGCATGAACACACAAAACTCTTATCTCATTTCATTCACAGTCGAGCTATAAGAAAGATGGACAAGAAGGTTTTTTTTTGGGTTAAAAAGGTTTTGGAAAGCAAATGTGAAGTCGGGTTTTATTCTTAAAGTTAACGGGGTACAAGCCTTCGGAGTCAATCGGGTTCCATTATTCTTGGTCTTGTTCGTTCACCCTAGCTCTCACACAAGCGTCGTAAGTCACCAAACTCACTTCTCATTTCATTTTCAAACGTTAATATTCATATGCAAATACTACATATATGTTCATTCATGTTTCACAAGCAATCGTATACTTTAAAAACGATTTAAAGGATTTCGTACCCTTTTAGAAACAATTTTAAAATCTTGACTGAGTACAAGATGAAAAACATAATTGAAATGGAAATGAGAATTACAAAAACGAATACATGCAATCACGTTCAGTAGTAAACCTCCTTAAACCCGTTAAACTGATAAAGAAAACACAAAAGAGCCATTAGCTCAGTTGGGAGGGGCGTATACCTTTATCCACAAGGTCTTGAGTTCAAATCCTAGCAGCGGCTGTTTTAGCCAATTCCTATTATTTTTGTCAACTTTACTCTTTGACAATTTTAGCCCCTCAACATTGAACTACTTGTCATATACTTAAGGACTTTCATAAGTTTTGCAATTTATAATAATGTATACACTTTCAACCCTTCAACTTTGGAGCATTTGACATTTTCTTAAAAACTTTTATAAGTTTTGAAATTAGATAAAACTTTTACAAGCTTTGAAACTTATATTTATCTTTACAACTTCAACTCCTCAAGATTGAACACTTTGTCACTTTTCGCCCTAAAACTTTTATAAGTTTAATAAACTTATACACTTTACCATTTTTTTTCGTTTAAATAAATATGTTTAACACATATTTCTATTCGACGATCACACCCGCGTAAACTTTAAATAATATAATTGTCCAAATATATCATTTACTTACGACTCAAATAAATATATATTGTATATATATTTCCACCACTCAAAGATTCAACAAATTTAATAAATATAAATACGTCATGTATTTATTTGATCCTCGATAATACTTGAATCAATATTCAAGCCAACTCTTATACGAAAGTTTCGTATACAAATTTCCACATTATTCCAAGAGCCAAACTTACAAATATTTTCACAACTACATTTTTATGTACATCGATGATCTAATTAACTTGTGAAGCATCCGCATAAGCTACAATAACTCAAATATTTGAGAAACTTTTGCTTTTGAACTTCAAGCATTTCAAAAACATAAATACATGCAAACTTACAAACATTGTTTTTGAATACAAGACTTAGACTAAAAACCATACCATACTTATCTAGGTTGCGTATCGGAGCCGTGCACATTTACTACTTGATTTACTCTCATCCAACGACTAATGAGGTGAGTTCATAACCCCTACTTTACCTGTTTTATAACTGTTTTGGGGTGAGAAACATGCAAACTCTTTATGAAATATTGCTTTTATGCAAACTCTTTATGAAATATTGCTTTCATGCAAACTCTTTATGAATGATATTGCTTGTATGCAAACACACTATGAACTATTGCTTTCCTGCAAACCACTTTATGAACTATTTCTGTTATGAAATGCCTTTTAAGAACTATTACTGTTACGCAATGCACTTTATGAACTGTTGCTTTTACGCAATCACTATATGAACAACTATTACTTTATGGACTAGAACTGAAACACTTGTGTAAACCACTATTACGAGATAGCCTAAGAGAACTGTTTCCACAACTTGCCCACTTTTCATGTACCATTAATCCCTGCGGGGAGCGCGAGTGTTATAAATATATCTATTGAGGGTAACGCCTCCGTCCGGGTTGGTCGCGCCAACTTGTCTCTGGACGTATACCATGTCAGAACACGAGTGTGACGGAAACACACACTTGCTAAGGGAAACATAAACCATATTGTCATGCTACTAACACGCATGCGGAACTGTTGTAGTTTGGTACATGAGCTTAGAGCTTGAGTAATAGACACAACAACTTTTACTTGAATGACTCACTACATTCGTTGTTTTGAGTGCATTTTTTCCTATAGTCCATACTTGATTACTCAAATGCTTTGCTATAAACTTATGAACTCTCCAGCTTTATAGCTGACCTTTTTAGCATGTTTTCTCAGGTTTATGATTTTGAAGTGTGACGATTTCAAGGCAGGGCTTGGCATGGCATGGTCATGGACTACACATATGTATTTGGGACCACCTTTTATTAATGGGCCATATTTCCGCAACAATTAAGCTTTTGTAAACTTTATTATTTTATTAATAAAAGTCATTAAACGGGTTTTATAAACCGTTCTTTATTACCTGTGTTATGATGCCAAATTGAGTGGCGCCTCGGTTTTTGGGGGTGTTACAGATTGGTATCAGAGCTTTGGTTATAGAGAACTAGGCACAAATAAGTCCTAAACTATAACCACTTTTACGAAAAACTTTACCTATGACTAAACACATGCCAAACAGATGCCAGCCTGCCTTGCTCACTATTTTACTTAGCATGATTGTACATTATGCTCACTATTTACTATTGTTTATTTAACGCAACTTTGTGTCATACACTGCTATATGCAACTTTATTTACTTGACACATACTACTTATTTTAAGTATTTGCTATATACTTACCTACGTATACCGACTTTGTCATAGACTATGTCTTACCCCGCTCACTCATACTCACATTCCATGTATTGTGTTAATCCTATTGTAAACTGTCTTGTAACCTCAGTGTTATGCCTTCCATTACATGAACCTATCATGCACCTTCGAGTTGGAATACTCGACTCGTTCTATATGAACTTATTATTTGACCTCGAGTTTGGTCACTCACCATGGCCTTTCAAAACAGTTTTTATAAGCATTGGAACATACTATTAGTATAACTAAGCTAAGCATTTCGAAATTCATTGAACCTCGGTGGAATATAGACTGATCACCTATATTCGACCAGGGACAGTGGGACATAGCCTGATTACCTATGTCCGACTCAGAGGTGAATTTTGCAATACTGAGAATAGTTATACTGAAATTATGCTTGAAGTAAATTCTTGTTAAAACTTCGGGTGCTACAAACTTTTTGTGTGAGTACACAAACTTTTCATATAACAACCCCTGCATAATTGTATAATGCGTATCTGTCAAAATCCTACCCCGTCACAATCTCCTCCACTCCGCGTCTTATCGATGAATCGGAATTCATCACTAGCCCTTAGAGGAATGACTTTCCTTTACTCACTAGGCAAAACCTTTGGAGTGAATCGAACACCTTGCCTTGAAACAACAAACAATAAACTTTTGAATGGGATTGCTAAGGAGCAAACTGATTCATCATCTATAAAATCTGAGGTGTTAGAATTATTTGAGGTTAAGAAACAATTCCTGAACTTACATAGAGGACATGTAAACTTCCAGCTTGGAACCGATTCGGTGTTGTCACTTAAAACTCTATTTAACAAGTTTTTCTTTACAAAAGCTGAAGTTCAGCAACTTTCTCTACATTCATCAAGTTCTCTTTCCAAAACTTGATCAAAGTCAACAACTTTCTACTTTCACATCATCCTAATCCGAAAGGACCAGTGATACCAACTAGCCATCATAAGACAATCTACCAAGGAGCATAACCTCAATCAATAGGAATTATCTACGGTAACGACCTTAAGAGTTGTACGAAACTCAACTCTAGAAACACCTAACATTACTTTACTCCTTTTGATTTCAAAGGATCTATTGTCATCAAAATTTAGTGTCGTACAGAACCATCTCTACATGTATAGTCGAAAGGAATACGACTTACGAGCTTTTATCCTAAGTAACCATTGAAATCAAATAGATTTCTATACAACTTGACCACCTCAGTACAGTTTTACCTCACACCCCATATTAAACTAAGGAGACAAACCACACCATAAACCGTCTTAGGACAACCCATTAAGAGTTACAACTCCAGATTATTCACAAGGACCAACTACGTAACTCTCTGTTTCTCCCCGGAACTTTTCTAGTTCCGAGAAACCTCATCATCAAGTACTTTGGGTATAAAGTACATCATTAAGTCAACTAAAGAATTGCAAGTAGCAATCAACACCATCTTTCTAGAGGGAACCCGAAGCTTACCAATAACCTACACTATTATTTTAATCGCACAACATAACATGACATTTCGACGTTATCATTCAAATGGAATGACCATCAAAAACATCATATCATGAACAACTACAGGTAGTAGGTTATTCGGATATCCCACAGTAGCAAAAACCTTGAGGAATGAAGTAATAGAAATAACTCGAGGAGTACACCTAGACTGAACATCATTTCCTTGGAGGAAATTCACATCGATGAAATGTTAAAGCCTACTGAAACCATGAGTCGGGAAGCCAAACGGTTGGAGTATAACCGTGTCCCGATTGTCAAAACATACAAACTCTATCGAGTAACTCAAACTAAAATTCGAGGACGAATTTTCTTGTAAGACGGGGAGACTGTGACAATCGGTAAATTTCCACATTTTAAATTTAATAATAAATTATTATTTATTATTACCTGAACGATTTTGAGCAAGCATTAGCTCACTTGAGACAAATAAGGGAGGTTATCCCGTACACTGGAACATTTCGAACTATCAAACATTATCATAAAATGCATATTTCTCTATTTTCTACCCAACTTTGAGTTTCAAACTCAACAACGAGAATTTATCTCACTGTATTAAAAACACGAGCTCGCGCACGAACCGACCAAAAGAAAGTAGGGTAATAAGTCTAATAAACACATTTCGAAAATAATACTAATGTTTTTATATTTCATTTATAAAAACACACTCGAAAACATATTTTACACGTTAAACATTTTTCAACGTGTAACTGACATATTTCAAACTCACGTTTGAAACGTAAATGAAATACAAATTAACACAAGATCACAAACGCAACCTTGGTATCTTTCTTATTGGCAACTTGTAAGCAAACAACACAAACACCACTTGAATTCGTTTAGCAAGACAATGACAACACTACACTTTCTATTCTTTCTTTTATTATATATACGCAGGAAACCATAATCACATGTTGCTTTCTTTCTCTTTTACACATGCGTAGATGAATGATCAAATGTACAAAGTCTCAAATTTTCCTCTTGTTTCTTTGGCTACTATCACACGAATATATCTCAAACCATACTCTTTCTTTGCTCAGTCATAAAACCACAAACGCACACTTGTGTCTTTTGTGTACAAAATGTATTTTAATATGATAGAATTTCTAGCCCCAGGTTGTTGACTAAGTTTCTTGTGCATAGAATAGTCAAACAAGGACATATGATATGTTTTGGTTACTTCTTTTCTTCTTTTGTTTACTGAGACACGAAAACTCACCAAATACATTTCCTTTACTTGAAAAAAATAATAATTATCTTAGTACTCATATGTAAGACTTGTAAGCCTACCTAATCAACTTGTCTTGCTTTCATCCTAATATATACACCTAAATACTTACTCACTCATGACCACAGTCGGCAAAGAAGGAAGAAAGACCAAAACTTTGAAACTTCTCACTTGCTTATTCATATATAACCGTACACATTCAAGCATAAGGCTGGTCCCAGTCGCAACCTGGGACGACCTGGGACAACCTGCGTCACGTCAGCTTTCTCTCTCCAGCGAACTGGGACAACCCGGATGCCCCAGTCGACGACCCAAGGTTTTTTTTTTTTTTTTTTTTTTTTTTTTTTTTTTTTTTTTTAATTCAAACATTTTTAACATTAAATTTAAATTTCATTCAAATTAAAAAAAAACATTACATTACGAAATTAAAAAAAAATCATTACACTACGAATTTAAAAAAAAAAAAAACACATTACAATACGAAATTCAAATAACGTTAAAACATTACAAAAACTCTTCATCGTCTTCGTCATCGTCACTATCGACTTGATTCACTGCTTCGACATGATGTCGACGATTTCTCCAAATGTGTTTGACCAAATCAGATTTTAAGTTTTGATGAGTTGATGAGTCCATTAGCTCCTGAGTAACCACCATTGATTCTGCATGCGTTCTTAAGGGATCATGATCTTGGTGTCCCTCATCTTCAAATGACGACATATTAAAAATTGTGTTTCGTGGGTATTTCGTTAGAATGGTTTATTGAATATAGATGAGAAATGGTAAGTGGTGAATTGTGTTTGAGGAGAAGTTGGTATTTATAGATTGGTAAATTTGGTTTCAAAAAAAGTTTTTTTTTTTTTTTTTTTTTTTTGTTTAATGTCACAAACGGTCGGATTTTGAAATTATAGAAATAAAAGTGACAAAATGTGACGTTTTATAGTGAATAACATCGGTTCGATTTGCACTCGATATTAGTTTTTTTGTTACCTCGACCGATGTCGAGACCGAACACCACAGACGAGGCAACCGATCTAAACATCGGTCGTGCCTCCAAAATTCCCTTGCCCAACCGATGTTAACCGGACGACTGCGACTAGCCTAACATACATTTTATCTCACCAAAAACATAAATATCCCACTCCCTTTAATTTGTTTCACAATCGACTAGCAAGGAGAGAAAAGCAAGCGTTTGGGTTGGTTTTCAAGTTCCTTGAGTCTTACGGGTTTAGTCCGATACGGGGTTTACCATCTTGGAGGTTTGAGTTCACTTGGTCCCGTTCAAGTCCTACCAATCATTTTCCTCACCACCGCTCTTGGTGTCGTAAGTCTTTCTAAACCCATTTTGATACGTAGCATAGTCTCGTTATTAAGTTTCTTTAAAGTTTGCATGTCGTAAGGACAAATGACATATGATGCATAAAAAGCTAGCAAGCAACCTCCTTTCCTTCTTTTCATTTATAACCGAGCACATGCACTCATAATTCTTCACTTTTCACTTCTAAAACTCACTCAAAAGCATGAACACACAAAACTCTTATCTCATTTCATTCACAGTCGAGCTATAAGAAAGATGGACAAGAAGGTTTTTTTTTTGGGTTAAAAAAGTTTTGGAAAGCAAATGTGAAGTCGGGTTTTATTCTTAAAGTTAACGGGGTACAAGCCTTCGGAGTCAATCGGGTTCCATTATTCTTGGTCTTGTTCGTTCACCCTAGCTCTCACACAAGCGTCGTAAGTCACCAAACTCACTTCTCATTTCATTTTCATACGTTAATATTCATATGCAAATACTACATATATGTTCATTCATGTTTCACAAGCAATCGTATACTTTAAAAACGATTTAAAGGATTTCGTACCCTTTTGGAAACAATTTTAAAATCTTGACTGAGTACAAGATGAAAAACATAATTGAAATGGAAATGAGAATTACAAAAACGAATACATGCAATCACGTTCAGTAGTTCACTTGGTAAACTTGTAAGCAAAATGAAACACAGTAGCAAACCTCCTTAAACCCGTTAAACTGATAAAGAAAACACAAAAGAGCCATTAGCTCAGTTGGGAGGGGCGTATACCTTTATCCACAAGGTCTTGAGTTCAAATCCTAGCAGTTGCTGTTTTAGCCAATTCCTATTATTTTTGTCAACTTTACTCTTTGACAATTTTAGCCCCTCAACATTGAACTACTTGTCATATACTTAAGGACTTTCATAAGTTTTGCAATTTATAATCAACATTGAACTACTTGTCATATACTTAAGGACTTTCATAAGTTTTGCAATTTATAATAATGTATACACTTTCAACAAGGGGTGTCATTCGGGTCGGGTCGGTCGGGTTCGGGTCAGTCGGGTCGGGTCGAAGTCGGGTCAAGCCAAAAAATAATATACCCGAACCCGACCCTATTTGAACTCGGGTTGATCGGGTTCGGGTCAAATCGGGTCGGGTCAAGTCGGGTTCGGGACAAGTCCATTTATATAATTCTAGAATTTAATTTCTTAAATTTAGTAACCAAACGTTATGAATATAATGTCTATTGGTTTTTAAAAGGTTATTATATTCATACTAGTAGAGCAATGCACTAATACATGCATTTTATAGTTGGATTTACACATTTTCTTTTTGTAATGCATTTTGTTTTCAATCTGAGGTCAATTATATAGAATGAAAATGAATATAAAACCAAATATATGAAGCAATATATGTTCATGCACTAATTTGGGCCTTTCAATTAAATAAAGATTGGGAAAAGTTAAAAAAAAATAATAATAATAAAAAAAAATAAAAAATTTAAGTCGGGTTAGTCGGGTCGACCCGAACCCGAATTTTCAAATATTTTGAACCCGATACCCGACCCTAGTTCGTACTCGGGTTAATCGGGTTGACCCGATTGACCCGAATTGGATTTTGGACCCGAGTAACCCGACCCGAATATCCTTCGTCGGGTTCGGGTCCGGGTCGGGACCCGACCCGGACCCGACCCGGACCCGAACCCGACGAAGGATATTCGGGTCGGGTTACTCGGGTCCAAAATCCAATTCGGGTCAATCGGGTCAACCCGATTAACCCGAGTACGAACTAGGGTCGGGTATCGGGTTCAAAATATTTGAAAATTCGGGTTCGGGTCGACCCGACTAACCCGACTTAAATTTTTTTTTTTTTTTTTATTATTATTATTTTTTTTTAACTTTTCCCAATCTTTATTTAATTGAAAGGCCCAAATTAGTGCATGAACATATATTGCTTCATATATTTGGTTTTATATTCATTTTCATTCTATATAATTGACCTCAGATTGAAAACAAAATGCATTACAAAAAGAAAATGTGTAAATCCAACTATAAAATGCATGTATTAGTGCATTGCTCTACTAGTATGAATATAATAACCTTTTAAAAACCAATAGACATTATATTCATAACGTTTGGTTACTAAATTTAAGAAATTAAATTCTAGAATTATATAAATGGACTTGTCCCGAACCCGACTTGACCCGACCCGATTTGACCCGACCCGATTTGACCCGAACCCGACCAACCCGAGTTCAAATAGGGTCGGGTTCGGGTATATTATTTTTTGGCTTGACCCGACTTCGACCCGACCCGGCTGACCCGAACCCGACCGACCCGACCCGAATGACACCCCTACTTTCAACCCTTCAACTTTGGACCATTTGACATTTTCTTAAAAACTTTTATAAGTTTTGAAATTAGATAAAACTTTTACAAGCTTTGAAACTTATATTTATCTTTACAACTTCAACTCCTCAAGATTGAACACTTTGTCACTTTTCGCCCTAAAACTTTTATATGTTTAATAAACTTATACACTTTACCATTTTTTTTCGTTTAAATAAATATGTTTAACACATATTTCTATTCGACGATCACACCCGCGTAAACTTTAAATAATATAATTGTCCAAATATATCATTTACTTACGACTCAAATAAATATATATTGTATATATATTTCCACCACTCAAAGATTCAACAAATTTAATAAATATAAATACGTCATGTATTTATTTGATCCTCGATAATACTTGAATCAATATTCAAGCCAACTCTTATACGAAAGTTTCGTATACAAATTTCCACATTATTCCAAGAGCCAAACTTACAAATATTTTCACAACTACATTTTTATGTACATCGATGATCTAATTAACTTGTGAAGCATCCGCATAAGCTACAATAACTCAAATATTTGAGAAACTTTTGCTTTTGAACTTCAAGCATTTCAAAAACATAAATACATGCAAACTTACAAACGTTGTTTTTGAATACAAGACTTAGACTAAAAACCATACCATACTTATCTAGGTTGCGTGTCGGAGCCGTGCACATTTACTACTTGATTTACTCTCATCCAACGACTAATGAGGTGAGTTCATAACCCTTACTTTACCTGTTTTATTACTGTTTTGGGGTGAGAAACATGCAAACTCTTTATGAAATATTGCTTTTATGCAAACTCTTTATGAAATATTGCTTTTATGCAAACTCTTTATGAATGATATTGCTTGTATGCAAACACACTATGAACTATTGCTATCCTGCAAACCACTTTATGAACTATTTCTGTTATGAAATGCCTTTTAAGAACTATTGCTGTTACGCAATGCACTTTATGAACTGTTGCTTTTACGCAATCACTATATGAACAACTATTACTTTATGGACTAGAACTGAAACTCTTGTGTAAACCACTATTACGAGATAGCCTAAGAGAACTGTTTCCACAACTTGCCCGCCTTTCATGTACCATTAATCCCTGCGGGGAGCGCGAGTGTTATAAATAGATCTATTGAGGGTAACGCCTCCGTCCGGGTTGGTCGCGCCAACTTGTCTCCGGACGTATACCATGTCGGAACACGAGTGTGACGGAAACACACACTTGCTAAGGGCAACATAAACCATATTGTCATGCTACTAACACGCATGCGGAACTGTTGTAGTTTGGTACATGAGCTTAGAGCTTGAGTAATAGACACAACAACTTTTACTTGAATGACTCACTACATTCGTTGTTTTGAGTGCATTTTTGCCTATAGTCCATACTTGATTACTCAAATGCTTTGCTATAAACTTATGAACTCACCAGCTTTATAGCTGACCTTTTTAGCATGTTTTCTCAGGTTTATGATTTTGAAGTGTGACGATTTCAAGGCAGGGCTTGGCATGGCATGGTCATGGACTACACATATGTATTTGGGACCACCTTTTATTAATGGGCCATATTTCCGCAACAATTAAGCTTTTGTAAACTTTATTATTTTATTAATAAAAGTCATTAAACGGGTTTTATAAACCGTTCTTTATTACCTGTGTTATGATGCCAAATTGAGTGGCGCCCTCTGTTTTTGGGGGTGTTACAATTTATAGAAGAAATTTAGCTACTATTCCACGGATCCCACGGATCCCTCACTTGAGGGATCCGTCCAGTGTATTACTGGGGATCTGTGGGACGCTCCATTTTGCCCATGGGTTTTGGGTCATGGGTCATGGGTTATGGATCATGGGTATCCAAGTAGATACAATGTATCTACAAGATGCAATGCATCTAGTCCATGGGTCATGGGTTAAAACCATGGGTCATGGATAATATCCATATATGACCTAAGCATGATGTCATGCAATGGGTTATGGATCATGCTCCATGGGTATGGGTCATGGACTTTGGGTTATACCCAACTACAGTCAATGTATTTGGTCAATGGGTCAAATACTTAAGTTTCTACCCATTTATATTACCCATTATAATACATAATAGTTATGTATATATTTACCCAATATGTAAACACTAGTTGTTGTACATATGTATTACTAACTCATAAAATCACTTATACTTGTTTTAGTGTTTTATGTGAAAACGTAAGTGTGTTAGTAAACTATTGGCTCAGACCATTTATGTATTTTATTTGTTTCGTTAAAATGATTTTATGTTTGTTATCGACAAAACATTAGAAGATCGTAAAATATAAATAAACATTTTTACGGCTTATTTGTATTAACAAAAATTTCTCTACAGTATTAACTAGATTTTCTTTTAGAAGAATATTAAACATTTAGAAGGGATTAAGTGTAAAGGAAGACACTTAATCAATTTTGGTCACATTTGACCTCTGGTTTTATGAGAACCAATGTTTTTAGTATAAAGTACCACCTGTGATCAGATAGACTCATTAAAGAGCCTTCTTGACAGGGTTTACAGCTCGTGGCAGGTGTTGCCTCTAACACAAAAGTGTTGGATTTATGTTTGCTCGATGTTCTCTATACCAGAGGTCCTTAGACTGATCACACTATACAAAGATAGAATGGTAAAGAGTGAGTTAGATCAGTTACTATCTGACTAACTAAATATCCATCAATTCATGTTCAATACAAATATAGGACTGACTTCAAGAGAAATATTTTAAAGGACATCCTCAAATCTCCTCTATCATGAATTAGTCAAACCAAGCAACCAAAGCACCTCCATTACGTTCCATCAATATCTCCAATGATACTGCTTTTGCTGAACCTGCAAATGTTAATCTGAAACCAAGAAAACACAAACCAAAGCATTTTCTTGATAACAATATTAATTTAGACCAACAGTATAAACACAACATGCTTAAATATAACTAGCAGTACTAATTATACTTAGCAGTACAAATTGATATAACTAACAGTACTAATCCCTTTTCAAAACTTTTTACAAAAACACAAAGAAATTAAGACTGTTTAAGGATTAAGCATTCCAATACTTGCTACCAAGTACTGAAACCTTCCAACATCACAAGATTTAGTAAGGAGATCTGCAACATTATCATCTTTGTGAATTTAAGAACTTGAATTAGCTTTTTCTCATTACAGTCTCTTATAAAATGATGTCTTATTTCTATGTGCTTTGTTTTGGAACGTAAAAATGAATTTTTTATTATACAAATAGTACTGCTGTTATCAATATTTACGACAGTGTTCATGAAGTTGTACCCATAGTATAGCATCTGATTCTGTATCCAGAGTACTTGAGCACATCAATTTGCAACAGCTACATATTCAGCTTTAGTAGAACTATTTGCCTGCTTTTTACACTGCCATGAGATCAATATGCACCCTAGAAACTGACAATCGCATGTTGTTGATTCCTTGTCCAAGCAAGCTTCAGCATAATCACTGTCTAAGTATGTCATAAAATCAAAAGGAGAGTCTTTTGGATACCAAAGGCCTAATTTGGGTTGGCCTTTAAGGTACCTAAATATCCTCTTCACAGCATGTAGATGTGAATCTTTGGGAATGACTTGAAATTTGGCACAAGCGTATACAACAAACATAATATCTAGTCTAGAGGCTGTGAGATACATCAAGGATCCAATCATGGATCTGTACAAGTGCTCGTCAACTTCTTCATCATCTCCAGCTTTGAGCAATATCGATAGGAGTGCTTGCAGTATTTACATCTACATAACCAAACTTCTTTAAGATCTCACCAACATATTTATCTTGGCTGATAAATATCCCATGCTTTACTTGCATCCCCAAAAAGAAAGTAAGTTCCCCCAAAGAACTCATTTGGAACTTATCATGCTTCAAGGTCTCAAAATCTTTACACAGCTCCTTATTAGTAGAGCGAAAGATAATATCATATACATAGACCTGTACCAGCAAGATTTTACCCTTTTTTCTCTTGAGGAACAAGGTCTGATCAAATTTACCTCTGTGAAACCCATTGTCCAACAAATGCTTGGCCAAGGTTTCATACCATTTCCTTGGAGCATGATGCAATCCATATAATTCCTTTTCCACTTTATACACCTTGTCTGGAAAGTCTGGATCTTCAAAACCAGGGGGTTGATAGACATAAACCTCCTCTTCAATCTTTCCATACAAGAAAGTTGTGACAACCCATACTTTCAGGTCATTTCTCGACACGGTTCATGTCTTATTATTTCAACATTTTTAGTAAACTTGGTTTACTTGTTTCAAATTCGCGTAACCTTGGAGGTTTAGCGGCGAATTCATGATCATGACATCACGTACATTTCATGGACTATGATTAGTCTACATTTCATTGACATCATGTGCATCTCATTAGTACATTCACGACATTTCATTTTCACTTGCAACGCGTAATTTTTATATTTAATAATTTTTATCGCGTAAGTTTTTATTTTGAATATTTAACCCGTTACTTTCAAAAATGATCCCGAGGTATTTTTAAACTTACATTTAGTTCATAAAAACTATATTTTTAGTTTTCCTAGTGTTTCAAATTTATTTCGTATATTAATCGTTAAAGTTAAATTGTTACGTCGTTTTCTTAAAAATTATACGATAATTATTCTATCACTCAAATTTCACAAGGAAAGTATTTTTTTACAATTTTTATCATCTCAATATATTCTATTTTGAATTACTAAAAACTTACTTGTACCTAAAGACTACCATTTACTTGTACAAATAACTTACATTTTACTTACACTTTCTTTACAATATATATACAAGTTACAATTTAAAAAAAAAAAAATATATATTGGAAGACAAACCCTCCCCAAAAACCGGCCAAGGGGAGGGTGTGATATTAATGATGTATGGTTCTCTTAATAGTATGTCTACTCTATTATTATCTCATTCATGAACCAATTTTTCTCATAGTTGCAAGTGTGAAAAAAAAATAATTTTCTCTCTTTTCTTTGTGTTCTCCAAACCGGCCAAGCATCAAACAACCAAGGGGATCAAAAGTTTTTGCAAAATCAAGAGTGTATACAACCTAGATCATATCCTTTTTATGGTTTTGAAATAAAAACCAAGGATATTTAAGTTAATCCTTGTTACTAGCACCTCTTCATTTTCACTAGTAAGCATATTCTTATCATTTTTATGTTTCCTCTTCATTTTCATAAGTTTCTTTTCATTTTTGGAGCTTATATGCATGTTATGTGATTTATACCATTTATTTCATGATTTTAAAGTTATATATACAATATGGTCATCCTATAATTACTCCCATGGTATTCTTTGGTCTTAATGGTGATTAGGAACCCATGACACCCTAAGAAGGTGTATGGTAGGATTAGATTAGTTTTGGAGTTGATTTGAAGGGATTAGAATAGGTTTTGTCCGAGAAAAACTATTTTCGATAACTATATTTTACGTTCTGTCCTTAATCCGAATTTCTGGAAAAACCTACTGATGGTACGACATTTTGGCCTTGATATTTAGAAAATATACTTTAAAACGAATCCGTGGCCTTTTGAACGGATAAAAACGGAGTTATAACGAAGCCGTGGTGAATTTTTAAAGTTTGACGACGAAACGGACATTTTCAGAAAATTTCAGCTTGCTGTTTTTGTATATCTCGAGTCAAAAACGAGCCTTAAGCTTCACAAATTATTTCGACTAGTCAAAAATATATTAGTTTACTTCGATACGAAGCTAAGGACATATTTTACGTAGAAAACGGATTTGAAACGACAAATATATGCACGTTTTCATAAAGTTGCCGTAAATATTATTTTCTGAAAAACTATATTATTTTTACGTTACAAGTATTTTATTAGCCGTAAGGGCTATGTTTGCGGCTGTTTTTAACAAGGTTGTGAAACTTTTTATAACGAAGTGTCTTCTAGTAAAATCAAGTTCACCGGCCATATTTTCCAAAACAAAAAGCCGTTTGTCAAGCGGAGTCATAGTAAATTATTTACGGATGTTCAAACATTGGCCGAAACTCATTTTCTGCACACAATTAGCAAAAACCACCATCTTTAGCCTTTGATATCGTTATGATCGAGACCTTTTGGACGAAAACTCCTGAACTGAAACTTCTAGATATCGATACAAGCTTTCCAAAACCGTCGAGTTCGTTCTCTAACGATCAACGTACACCATTTTACGACTACTTTTCCGGAGTCATTTTTGTTGATTTCATGATTTTTCCGACGACATCGTTTTGCGACGAAAAGTGGTAATTTCACCAAAAATCATTATAAAATCATTGTAGGATGACATTTTGACGTAAAAACATGTAAAGTCATTTTTGAAGGGTCAAGACGTCAAAAGAGTATTTTTCGACGATGAGTAATATTTTCAAAACTCGTAAATGGTATAAATAACATATGGAATGCATGCATAACATTACATTGCAACTCATTGCATATCATATCATTGGTAATAGGTCCAGATTAAAGTTTCACATTATACCTCGGTGTACTCACTTTTGTCATCGCCTCAGTTTACCAAGTGAGTTTCGTAGCCCCTGCTTTTACTTGTTTTCATAACTGTTTTGGGGGAGATGCATGCTTAATTATTTTTCACAAGTACTTTAGATTTTTAAGGCTAAAATCTATCATGATTACCATTGTTTCTAAATCAAAGGTTATACTAGATAAATTATTCTTGTTTGCGTGCTACGGTACTACGTCGTATAACGTTCTAAATCAGTTGACTACTGATAAATTGAGTTAGGTGCTATGGATTATGTGCTTTGGTTCTTTGTCGTATAACGTTCTAAATCAGTTGACTACTGATACATTAGGTCTAGTTTTATGGATTAAGTGCTATCGTTCTACGTCGAGTTAGGTACTATTGTAAATTCATTTGACATCATATGTTTGGAACATAAACTATACACATTCTGGCAATGGGTTGTGAACACACAGGTTGCAAGTTTTGTATGGGCGGAACTTGGAACTGAGTGGATTTTCAAGGCCTTTGCTGCATAAACGATTTTGAAAGACTTTACATTTCAAACCAAACTCTATGAACTCACTCAACCTTTGTGTTGACACTTTTAGCATGTTTTAATCTCAGGTATCTAAGGCATTCACTTCATGGCACGCATTGGGACACATCATGGAGTCGTGATGACGACGCGTCTCACTTGGGTTTTACTTACTTTAAAACATCGTTTGTATTGTAACAAACTTATTTCCGCACAAATTGGTTTTCATTTGGGACCTACTTTGTAAACTCTGATTATTTTATTAAACCAAACGATGTATTTTCCAAACGACACTTTAGGTCGTTCAATATAACTGTGATTGTGATGCTATGACAGTCAATCCCCAGGAATTCCATTCCGCTGCAAAACAGGTAATTTGGGGGTGTGAAAGATTGGCATCAGAGCTTCAGTTATAGAGAACTAGGTTGCATCATTGACCCTAGACTATAACTACATCATCATAGCATCTCATCATTTCATCACAAGTGCATGTTCACTTTACATGCGGTTTATAAGTACATTTTTCGAGTTATTTACTTTCATTTCACATCAATTGTCACATGGATGCCTTTAAATTCCCATCCCATTATCATTTCCTCATACCCTAATGTGGTGAATTCCTTGTCATTCCCTATCACAATTTTATATCAGCTGATTCATCACCGATAACGTCGAATGCCGGGATAAACTTTTATATAGAGCGAAGTCACTCTCACTCCTTTGTTTCACCACTAACATGTCGAGCTACACTTTATTCACACATTAAGTCTCTAAACCATCATACATTGAAGCACTTACAACACCTCATAACCCATTTCTTAGGAAACCGTCGATTATTTTGAATGATAACCCCAAACTTATCGTTTCTTATCACATTTCTTTGGAGCGTTTATTATTAATATCGGATTTTGCTACGTCTCACATTTCCTCTTGTTTTGAAGAAGATATGGCACCGAAGAAAGCTACAGTTGAAATGACCCAAGCAGCAATTCAGAAGTTGGTGAATGATAGCATTGCTAATGCTTTAAGAGTTGAACGGGAAACGGTGGCTGCTGCTGCTGCCGAGGCCGCGACTGCTGCTGTAGCCGCAGGGCTTGCTGCTGCCACTGGAAATGCAGGAGGATCCGGAGTTAAGAAATGCTCGTACAAAGATTTCAAAAGTGGCGAACCCACCAAGTTTAGAGGGACGGAAGGAGCTACAGCAATGGTACGATGGTTTGAAAAGTTGGAATCCGTGTTTTTGCTTTGTAACTGTCCGGATGATAGTAAGGTCAAATATGCTACAAGTACTTTACTCGATGGAGCGTTATCATGGTGGAATTCATACGCTCAACCGATTGGTATGGAGAATGCCTTCAAGCTTTCTTGGGAGGAATTCAAGGGTTTGGTGACTAAGAAGTTTTGTCCTCGAACGGAAATCAAAAAGTTAGAGACGGAGTTCTATGAATTGGTCACGATTGGGTATGATATTGACACATATATTCGGAGATTCCAAGAATTGGCTGTGTTATGCCCGTCCATGGTTTCTGATAATGAGAAGTTGCTAGAGGCTTTCATCGGGGGACTTCCCGAAATTATTCAAGGCGATGTGACTTCTTCTGACCCGCAAACGATTGAGGAAGCTATTCGATTGACTCAAAAGCTCATGGCCCAGATAGTGAAGAGAGGTAAGTACACCAACACCAACCAAAACAACAACAACCCCAACAACTGCACCAATTACAA
Organism: Chrysanthemum seticuspe; assembly: GCA_019973895.1. Taxonomy (NCBI): domain Eukaryota; kingdom Viridiplantae; phylum Streptophyta; class Magnoliopsida; order Asterales; family Asteraceae; genus Chrysanthemum; species Chrysanthemum seticuspe. The sequence goes on along the minus strand of BPTQ01000006.1, from coordinate 226,812,900 downwards.
CAATAACCAAAACAACAATAACGACGATAACCAAATCAACAACAACAAAAGAAAATGGGAAAATGACCAGGAAGGTTATGATAACGACAACCAAAACCATAACACTAACCATCACCAACAACATAATAGAAGACAAGAAGTCGTCAGGGTCTATGTTGCTGCACCAACCAGGGGAAGAGCTTATGCAGGAAACTTACCACGATGCCGCCAATGCACGCTACATCATAATGGTCCATGTGGTATATGCTTTAGCTGTCACAAAGTAGGACACCTTGCTAAGGACTGTAAGGGCAAAGCCGTAGTCACATGCTTCGGATGTGGGGAGCAAGGACACTATCGGAATCAATGTCCTCAAAAACAAGGTCAACAAGTGGAAGGTGCTCATGGGAATGTATATATGTTAGAAGGAACTCGTCAAGGTGTCAACGACGCGGAAGACTGAAGAAGTTCGGAAACTAGCAGTCTTAGTTCTCCTATTGTATTACATTGTACTAAGTTTATGTCTTTCATCGTATTCGAAACTTTATAACCTAAGATGTACTACTTTTGCTAAACCACTTGTTGTAATATATTCCCATCTATCGTACTTTATTTCCTTTCGATTCGATATCATTTACGAGGAGTTTAATTCTTTTTACCTTAACTATCATTTTAACGACACCTCTCCATGTCTTTTCTCCTCGATGTTCATCACAATTTTAACAACAGTTGACCCAACACCAAACAAACATATGAGTCGATTAGTCCAAGCATTGCATAGTTACTCCTAAATTATACATAGCCTGATCACCTATGTCTAATTCAGGAAGAATCATGCAATGAAGGGAGTAGTAGGCTTATATGTGTAAGCAATTCCGTAATCGAGCCAAACTTTCAAAAGAATTTTCTTCAAACCACTTGTTTCCAGTTTGATCCGCGTGACAGTTCTTGTTTGATGAGTTGCAAAGATCGAGCTAGAAACAAGTTGTTACCTAAACCGATTTAGCCTAATCTCATGACAGTTCTTGTTTGATGAGTTGTGAGATTAAGTAAAAATCGGTTACCAAAAAGTCTTTTGAGGGTTTTGCTCGGGAATGGGAAAGTTTGCCACATCAAACCCTAAACCCGTTAGACCTAACAACGATTGAATTCAGGGACTGAATTCCTTTTTGGATGGGCGAATGTGACAACCCATACTTTCAGGTCATTTCTCGACACGGTTCATGTCTTATTATTTCAACATTTTTAGTAAACTTGGTTTACTTGTTTCAAATTCGCGTAACCTTGGAGGTTTAGCGGCGAATTCATGATCATGACATCACGTACATTTCATGGACTATGATTAGTTTACATTTCATTGACATCATGTGCATCTCATTAGTACATTCACGACATTTCATTTTCACTTGCAACGCGTAATTTTTATATTTAATAATTTTTATCGCGTAAGTTTTTATTTTGAATATTTAACCCGTTACTTTCAAAAATGATCCCGAGGTATTTTTAAACTTACATTTAGTTCATAAAAACTATATTTTTAGTTTTCCTAGTGTTTCAAATTTATTTCGTATATTAATCGTTAAAGTTAAATTGTTACGTCAAATTTTTATGGAGCCCTAGTAAATAAAAAAAAACTTTCATTGCCTAATTTATTAGTTTCATTTTTGAATGCGCTATTTTTAATAATTTATATTTTTAATGCGCAACGTTCACTTTTACTTTACAGCACTTACATGATTACTCTACGTGTACTACAGTTACTTTACATCTGATTAGTATCAGGTATACTTTACATGCACTACAATACTAGTACTTAAGCGGCGATTTGGAGGTTCCAATGCGCTTAAACTTTGTTCATTTGGTTCAAATGATTTTTACAACTTTATTACTC